>CM065734.1:14863400-15013515 GCA_033310375.1 Conus canariensis | reverse complement strand
AAACACACACTGTGGTTGAACTTTGAAAAGCTCGGGGATTATCATACGTAGCATGTGTGCACATTTTGTGAATTATCTTTTTTTTTTTTTTTTTTATTGAATAGTTTATTTTGGTTATCAGCGGATGACATTACCTTGCTTTCTTGGTCTTCAAACAAAACTGAATAATTTATGTAGTGCATCTTCAAAACTTCTGCTCAAGATTAACATGGAAAAGAATAATGTTGTTTGAAGAAAAAAAATGATGCTACGGATTTCCATTCCGGTCTGAAGTTGTCCTCTGTGACCAGCTGTACGCTTACTTTCATAAAATATATTACAGAGTCAACTGGACCCGGGAGATACAGACACCTGCAGTGTTGGTCAGGAAATTTGAGCAATACTGTAAGAGACATATCCATTAAGAGGTTTATAAAAACTCGTCAACGTGGTCCCAGTCTTCCCAGTTAACAAATTCGGTTCTGGGTAAAAGCTGGTCGGGGCAGAAATACCCCACGAATAAATGGCTATGAAGGAAATCGAACCCTAAGCTGGCGTTTTTCAGTTTTCTTGGCCAATTTCCCATCACACCTTTGTGAGCATCTGTATTGTCCCTGTTGATATTGCAAACGGTGTAACTGGATGAGATTTACAATTTCTGATCTTTTGAATAACAAACAAAGCAAAACAAAAACACGGGACGCTTTTTCCTGTGTTGGTCTTATAGAGTGCAAGTTACCAGATCTAGGATGATAAGAAACAGAAAAAAAAGAAAGAAAAAGAAATCTCTGCTCGTTTTGTTAACAGGACAGGTATTTGACCACAACGAATGCCTTGGCCTGTGACATCGACAGGCGGCTTTCAGGTGCTGTGGCTTGCCACGGATTCCATAATTCTGTAGGAGAAGCTCCGCTATAAGCCTGGACATACTTCCGAACGCTTTTTCATAATCGACAAGCCAGACATACGGTGAAGACTGCCAATTGAGAAAAAATGTTTAAACTCTTAAATTAGGTGCGTGTACACACACACACACACACACACACACACGCCGTAAATCGATCCCATTTAGGGGAAGTGGGGGGGGGGGGGGGGGGGGGGGGGCTGTACTGGAACAATGCAGGTAGGGTCGAAGTCATGACCAGGTGTGCTTATCTGGTGGAAGCCGTAGACCTAATTGTCCTGCATTCTAACCGCTCTCAGGACAATCGGATTTAACCCGTGCAAATTAGGCTTTTCCATTGTGTCGTCGTCTCGACTCTTCTGTGTCACGGTGCCCGAATTAGTTGAAGACTAGGGTCCGTTTCTAATGAACTGATTCTGTGTGTGTGTGTGTGTGTGGTGTGTGTGTGTGTGCGCGCGCGTGCTTATGTGTTTGTGTGTGTGTGTGTGTGTGCACACACACACGCTTGTGTTTGCGAGTGTTTTGTGTATGTGTGTGCACAGGCATGCATGAACATGAAAGCGCATGCATGCATGTTTTGTGTGTGCAAGTGTGTGTGTGCGCACCCACATCTACATATGTGTGCATGTGTGTGTGCATGGTATGCATTTGCATGCACACGCGTGTGTATGTGCGTGTCTGTCTGAAGCACACACACAAATATATGTGTGTATATGTGTATGCAGCACGCATGTGTGGATGCTTGTCTGTATGGATAGGTATGCGCACGCCTGTAAGAATGTACGTGCATGCACACATAAGCATTAGTCATATATGTATGCCTATATGTATATAAGACGAAACATTGGCCGCTTCTGTTCACTGTGACTTTATGTTTGTCCATAAGATCTTTTCTACTGCATTTATCAAGAATTGTGAACAAAGACTTAAGTGTGTAGGACCAGAATGGTCAACTGGGTCAACTCTGAATCACCCTTAACCTCAACCTGGTCCCATTAATAGACTTCTTCCACTTCCATATTTTCTATTCCTTCTCCATATTTGCTGATATCGGTTTAATTATTGGTATCATAGTATGCTTGCCATAGTTAAGCATCAGAAAGTTTTGAAAGCTATGGTACACTGGTGTACTAGAATGCTTAGCCTTGCTAGCTTGGCATTACAAAAGTTTTCAAGGTTATGGTGCCCTAGTATTACAGAAGCTTTTGAATAGTTTGGCACCGGAAAGTTTACAAGTTCATAGTGCACTGGCATAGTATAAGAAAGTTTAAGGTTTGGGGGGCTGTGGCAGGGTGACCGTCTGCAATGCTGGATTTTTGTGGTATCACGCATCAGTGGGAGACTCTGTCTCTCTCTCTTTCTCTTTAATGTCATTGATTATTCCAGTGTCACACTCTGCAGCTGAAAAAACACAACGGTTCACAGAAACACTGTTGTTTGGAGAAGGAAATTTGATAGGAAATGCAGAATAGGGACATTGAACTCTGCGAAAATGACTCCGCAAAAGTGCAGGATCTCCTCATGGGTGCCCATAGGACAACCCAATTGTTACCTTCAAAAGGATTGCTTCCACATGTACGGTTACGTCCTGTTGGGTGTGGTAGTGTGTGAAATGAGTGGCATCATAGTCACATCGTGAAGAAGTCTTGAAACACGGGATAGTGTGTGTGTGTGTGTGTGTGTGTGTGTGTGTGTCTGTGCATGTGTGTGCATAAGAGTGTGCGTATATATGTATGTATGTGTGTGTGCATTTGTATTTTTTAGAATACACACACAGCCCCATCTCAGTCCTTTGTTGTTTCCCAGCGTTTTATTTGTCCCTCCGATGGAACCCACAAATGCTGTACATGTATCACAAGAACCCTTGATATTCCATCATTATTTAGCACAATTTTTTCAGTCCTCAATTACAATGCATGCACCCACAAGAAGTTTCATATCTGACACAGTATCAATTTATACATTGACATATCAATCATTTGCAACTTGAATGAAATGCTCACCAAACATTTTCAGCATGTGGATATACTTTCATTATTGCATAGTCTCAGAGACAGAGAGTGAGAGAGAGAGAGTAGAAGAAAGTAAAATAAAAGTTCTAAAACAATAATTTGTCTCAACAATGATAATGTACATGAAAGAAATATCACAGAAAACATGAACCATTTCATGGGGACAGGATAGCTTAATGGTAAACCTGCTACAATGAATCCATACAGCTTCAAAATCAACCCTCATCCAACTTGTCAGTTCAGGTCAGGGATTTCTCTTAAATCTTCATTTACTCCTAAACAAACCTTTGGCTGGGCAGTATTTTGCAACTGACACTGTCATGGATGCTGTGGACACCTATCTGAAGGTACTGCCAATCTTTCCAGAGAGGCATCAAGTTGCTGAAGTAAGTGTATGAGGTCCAGAGGGGACTATGCTGAAAAGTAACGATGTTGGACATCAGCCTACATTTTCCAACTCTCGAACAATTTACTGCATGTATGCTACCACACACAGCTACTCTTCAGAAATGCCTTGCAGAAATTATGGATATTATCAATGCAAGTATGCCAGAGTTAAAAAGATGGTGATATATGTCAAACACAATTACATGATCTCAACATGAACACAATGTTAATCCCACACTGAATATGAAGTTTCTGCCGATAAAAAACCTCCAACTTGAATCTTCACAAGCAAAAAAGAGAACCTTCAATCACCTTGTGTACAAAAGAAGAAAAAAATGACACCAATAACATCAAATGTAACAGCTGAAGCAAATGCCCAGTACTGCATTTTAACATTCATCAAAATCATGAAGATATGATTACCATTGAAAAACAAAAACAAAAAAAAATCTAACGTATTATTTCAGAGTTTAACCCTTTCAGCATCTATGTGGCTAAAGCAAGGTTCCACAATAAGATGCTTAACCTTTTAGTATCTATGCGGCAATAGCAAAGCTCTGCAATATGCTAAACTGATAGCTTAACCCTTTCATAATCTATGTGGCAAAAGCACAGCTCTGCGATATGCTGCACTGATAGCTTAACCCTTTCAGCAGCTTTGTGGCAAGAGCATGACTCTGCAATATGCTGCATTGATAACTTCCTTTTGTGGGAAGAAGAAAAAACACAAAACAGGTTTAAATCTGCCATCATTTTGCTTGTTTCACATAAAGGAGCAAAACAATGACATGAGAGAAGACAAGTTATGTGCACTTAAAGAAAGTGACTAAAATCAAGCGGAACTGAAAATGGCTAGGATTCCACCACAGCTGGCAGTAAAAAGGGTTAAACACTAAGCATGGGAAGGGTTTTTAAATCATGAATTGACTAAAACAAACAAACAGACGAAGAAATAATCCTCATATTTTTCCCTCACCTATTCCTCTTGTACAAATGCTGACACTGATAGACTGACTGACTGACTGTGATATAAGTCTGTAGGTGACAAAAAAACTACAAGGTGGAGGGATGAAAAAGTCAGCCCATATCAAGACAACAAAATGCTTAAGGAAAATATCTGTCATACAACCTACGTAAACTTTTACCAAATGAAAAAAGTTCTAGAATTAAGAAATAGGATGGGAGGGGGGGGGGGGGGGGGGGGGGTTGAAGAGAGAAAAAGCTGGAAAACCTATCTCAAATTTCAGAAACTGCACCAATGAATTAACGCACTTCTGTCTCAAAGTCGAATGCTCTTAAGCCTAACTTTAGGAACAATGACAGGTAACTCTGAGAATGATGCACAACGAAGTTGTATATTAGGACATCGCATGTGAAGACACAACTTATTTTCATGACCCCTTTAAAGTCACAGCAAACAATCAGGGTCCTTGACTAGAACACAAACTCACTCATCACCTTTAGGTTTTCCTTCATACCAGCCCTATCCCCTTCCCAACCTACCCCCGCTCCCTCATCCATTCTTCTTCTTTTTTTTCTTTTTTTTTAACTCTCTGAATCAATCAAATTCTAATGTCAATATATATGACAATTGGAGACAATCTAACAGCTTCACATGCACACCTACACAGTATCACATAGATTATATGCTACTCGCACCATTATCAGAACTGCCAAGGCCTCAAAAGCACAAAACATTTTGACATTTTAAGTGTAGTATTCCAAATTTAAGCTTAGCACTCGTATGCAATGGCACTAGTCCAACTCAATACCACTTTCAATCACCCTTCGCTTTCCATACATCATGATGGCAGAACAGCATGCTGGTTACTGCATGGTTTTGACGATCTATAAAAATTTTTAAAAGGCCAACAAAGAAACCAAACTACGAGGTGGCCAAATCACATTCTTTAGCTTTTGGGGTTTTTGGGGGGCTGAAGGGGTTGGCATAGCATTTCACCATAAAGTGTAGTAGCACAGCACTGTTGACATAACTGTAGCATGCTATACCAAAGTGTAGCACTTGGCAGCTCTGTTTTATGATGCAAAGTAATGCATGCACATCAACTTCCAGAGCTTCACAAGAACAAATGCAAAATCCTTGTGAAACCGTAAGTTAAAAAGTCATGGACCCTTCATTTCATTACGACATGTAACACACAATCTAGTACAGCCTAAACCACACAACAAGGTCGTCACCCCTTTGCAGGGCATGTCAAGTGCTTTATACCCAGTCCTAGCTTTTGGATATGCTCCAGTGTGAACCCTTGGAACCCTGTCATTGATGAAAAAGATTTTTCACACAAGGCAAGAAAAAAAAGGGCAAAACAGGTGGAGGGATAGAGCTTGGAGAGGGGTGGGGATGCAGAGAAATCAAAATAATGGTTCAATCACCAGCAGTATCTTTAATTTTGTACCCTACACTCCAGCTCAATTTGTGGAAGTAAAACTTTTTTTTTCAATGGAAATAAAAAATTTTGATTGGTTTTATTGTTACCATGCATTATTGTATTGTTACCATGTTTCCATTTTGATGTAAAATGCTATCAAAGTGAGCCATAAAATGAAGGATCAATTGGACAAATGCGAAAGAGGTATAACAGTCAACTGTACTAGGTCTACTTATTCTGCAACTTGCTTGAAAGTTCCAAATTTCATATCAGCATCTTCAGAGCTAAAGCACCTTGAAAACAACAGAATGTTTGAAACAAAAGGTGACAGAACAGAATGAATTTCTTGAAATTTTCATCACGTTTGATCAAAAAAAATTCAGTGTATGTGCTCCGACCCCTCCATTGGAATGTCATTCTCCTGGAAAACTGTTTTGCCTTTGCCGCTTCCTCGATCTTGTCACTGTCCAGAATCATTTCAGTAGACTGTAGACATGACAGATATACACCTTTTGAAGTGTCAGGAGCCGAAAATCTGGAAGTGATGCTGAGTGAACAGTCTCGATGGACTTGTAACACGTCTTTGTGGCACAGAATGAGTAATCCGGATATGTTAGCCAGTCTGTTGAACATGCCCTTCCATTAAATGGTTTCTTTCCTATATGCTTTTGCCGCAGATCGTCAATGAGGCTGGCGACAAAGGTCAGGTTGCCAGTAACCGAATCTTGAATGCTTTCCAGCAGACCATCACACTTAAGCCAGAAACTGTCCATGAAATCCACTTCTGGATTAAATTTACGAGCTTTCATGGACAGGATATTCTTTGGCCTGGTGCATGACTCGAGAAATTCCTCTATTTTCTTTCAATCTGTTTTGTTTTTCTGACCGTCATCGAAGGTTGATATCCATGTGTCACTGATGCTGGGTCCCTCTTACTTCATGCAGATATAGGAATCGAATCCGAAAGACAGAAGCATTCAATTCCATAATATTCTCGAAATCTAACCTTTCTGAAAATGTTCTTTACCTAAAACGGCTTGAGCCTGGGCTGCTACCATGATTACCTTTATTCCCCTCTTCAGTTGCATCACTTCCAGTGTGACTTTCTATTTCATTTATGCAGAAGCAAAGCTCATTCAGGATTGGTTGGAGTTCATCCCAGACAGGGAGGCTATTGCTTCATTAATCTTATCCAGCATAGGAGGTTGGGAGTCTTCATTGTCTTATTTTTTTCCCTCTTTATTTTTTGCTTCTAACTTATCTTTCCTCTTAAGATGACCAACTAGTTCGTGGTCTTCCATCATGCTGACAACGGACAGGAAGATAGTTAAGAGCAACCAAAGAAGGTAAACACTTCTAACCACTGCAAAGCAGAATAGTAGACTGTAAACAGCCAATGAGGCTATGCAAGTGGCCAATAAGACTACACAAGTAGATGATGAGATTACAAAAGGAAACTGATAATATAACAGTCTGTGTATCAACCGACTGAAAACAAAAGTCATTAATCGCATAACCCACTTCAGCAGACAACTTCGAACAATGCCTGCTCCCATCAATCCACTCCCATCTGATCAACAGCATAAGACGAACACCCAAGCTTAACAAAAATGTCCAAAAATCGAAGCGAAACCACAATCACCCACACAATGATAAATTCAGCAGAAAGTGAAGGTGAAAACTTTGTGGTAAAGAAACAGAGAAACGCCGCATGTCCACTCTTGAGCAAATCTTGTGCATGAAGGATGCTCTCGCAGGTGGGTTCTCTCACATGATACAGAATCCCGGTGGAACTCTTAAGAGGCGAAATTCTACTTTTGCTCTCACTTCTTATCACTTGATGAATCAACGATCCTGAAAGAGCCATTGGGGTAGGGGTGAGAAGGGGTGAGAGGAAGTGTAGGAAGCAAGACATATATAATAATTAGGATCAAGTAGGTCCGATGCGAGCACAGATCCCAAATGCTAATCACTTTTAACACATCAAATGTCATGAAAGGCCCTTGATATAAAAACACTAAAAGCCAGTGGCTTGGAAAAAAATCACCAAACTGATCAATACAAGTGTCACAAACCAATGCAAAACAATTAAGACCAAGCTCCCATCCCCCCATCTAAGGAATATTAACTCCTCCTCCCAATTCCCCACCAATGACACTGCAAGTTTGATGAAAGCACACAGTTCATCACTCACTGAATTCATTTGTCAAAGGAGTGCGTCCCTGACTGAACAAATGGATGGAATCCACCTGTACAAAGGTTGTCATTGCTTGAAAACACATTTCAAATGTATGTTTCTTTTAAATGTGTGGTGTGTGTGTGTATGTGTGTGCGCACATGTGTGTGTGTGAACTCCCCCAACCCCCCTCGTATTAAAATAAAATCTGCAAGAAAAGATGCCACTGTCTAGAGCTTCAAAGTGCACCTACATTTATAACTGATCTCAAGGTAAAGGAAGGAACCCATGACTGTTCTCTACTAGGGATCTCAAACATGACGGAATCAACTTTACTCATTTCGTTCACAGCACAGACACAATCATGGAGGGTATTTCAGAACTCAAAAGTTTCTTTTGTTAGCTTTTAGTAAGTGAGTGGTAAATTGGTGACATAGGGAAAGTTCATGTTATGGCATGTTTGTGTTGCTTTACTTGCTGCCCTTCGCAGCAAAGTAAAGCAAAGCAAAATTCTTCTAGGTGATGATGGCCTTTATGACTGGACGGAAGAAATTGTATTTGCATTCCCCCTTCTTTTTTTTCAACAAGCAGAAAACTACCATCATGTGTACAAATCGAGAAGTTAGAAGACGAAACAAAATTTTTCAGAAAAGACGTATGGCCACAAATTACACATTTATAACAGATCATTGTCTCTGTAAGATTAAATCCAACTGGCAATCACTGAAAGGGTGTGGGGCGAGATTCAACAAATAATGTGTTCATCTGTACTTCAATCCTGGCTGCCTGGAAATATAATCTAAGCCTCATTTTTTTCCAAAGTGTACTACTAAGTACACTACTAATAAAAGCGATATAGAACAAAATGATCAATATGGGGAAAACGAAAAAAAGTATAATAAAGTGTGTACTTATCCAAATATGATAATTTACAAAAGGTAATGGTTGACAAGCTTTGACACACATGCGTACATGCAAACGACACACATACACAAGATCAAATAACAGCCACTGGCCCGTCCTTTGACATCTTGAAACTTAAACTTTCCAAACCCAAGATAACTGCACTTAATGATATGTCAGATAGTATACACAATCTATACTTGATTTTTCTAAATGTATTCATGATAAAGTACTATTTTTTCTAAATGTATTCATGATAAAGTTACTATTTAAAGCCAAAGTCAAAACACTTGTATAATCTATGGTATGACACACACACAAAAACAAAGAGAGATTTCAGAAACATGCAGTTTACGACAGATGGCTATCATGTTCACAGGGCGTGCATATTGCCTAGCATACAAACTTCAGAAATATGCATGTGAAAGTCAATTATACCTCTGAAATATAGTCTTAGAACTAAAAAAAACTAACAACCAAACAAAAAACAAGAAACACTACCCTCATGTATCCATGGACAAACTTGTTGGCAGTTAAGAGTTCATGCATGCGCTAACTGTGCAGTAGTACTAGTACACATGTAAAGTCTCTAGAGAAGTTATTCTTTGCTGTATGTTCATCTCTTTCATTCCCAAGCCAGAAGTCTGGTTCACCACTAGCTAGCCATTCCACTGTTAAAGTGATGATCCCAGTAGATAAACCAACTGAAGTTGCCCCCATTAGATTACAGTACAGGCAGTCATTTTAGTTAATACAAGGCTGGTGGTATACTTAAAGCTGAAGGATGTTTAGTGATAGCATCTCCACAGGTTTTCCAATTTCTTTTCTTCATAACATCTGTCAGAGCATGCACCATACATTCTGATCAAGTTGAGACATTACACTGACAGACAAAAACATAAGCATTATCAGTAAAATCAAAAGTGTGAACACATATTTCATAAAAATTCAGTCCTTTTTATCAATTGCCACAAAGGTTTCAATTCAAAATTTGAGAAATTAATCACTTTCACACATTTTTCTCCACACACAAAAAAAGACTGAAAATAATGTAGTATACTAACCATGTCATGTTACATGTTTGTTTCCTCACACTATTTTCATGAATATTTTCCAAGTCATTTTTCCATGTACATTATCTGCAACAGGCACAAACAAGAGATGGTGTCTGTATAACAATGGGCACACTCTTTTACTTTTAGACCTGGTTTTTATTTCAAGCTCTTCTAAAACATTCTCTTTGGCTGGATATGCTATATACCACACAAACAAACAAACAAAACCCTTAAATATGAAGCTAGAAAAGTCTACAAAACAATCTGCAATATAATTAATTGGAAAATATCAGTGGTAGAGTTATAGACACATCTTAAACAAAGATCTCTTCTAAAAAAAAATGTTAACCCATGAAATGGATTAAACCTGGATTTCTAAACCAAAACAAAACAACAAGGTAATGGTCTACACCAGAAACTAGTGAATCATATTTATTAATTTTTTTTTTCTCAATCAAAACTCCGATATATTCTGTTTTGTTTTGAAGGCTTTTCCAATTGATCAACTGTAGAAAGCTGTATGTCATTGTAACAAGCACTTTGCCCCCCTTTCTTTCCCAAAATATCTTTATTTGCATTCAGGCAAAACCAAGGTTGTAAGAGGGGGGAAAAAAACCGGAGCCATACATTAGTCGAGGAAAACTGATTTGCTGATAAGTGGACTCATCTCTGATAAGCAATACTAAGTGCCAGTTCTCAAACAATCCAGTTTCTATAAATCCAAAGTAGCCATCTTTACCATGGGAATGGAATCTGTGTATCAAAACAGGTTCAAACTATCTTTTCATGTCCAAATTCAGTTTTGGTGTGTGAAGCATCACCTTAAAACCAGTATTATCTATGACCTTATCCAAATATCAACCGATGAGCATATCTAGCCCAACAAAACCAGCGGACACTCCTAAGCATCCAAAACCTTTGCAATTTCAAGTTGCACAGTGATAAAAGCATTAGCAACCAATATGTGGGTACACCATATGTTAAAAACTTAAGAGATTACATGGTACTTTGGATTCACTCAAAATAGTCAGTGGATTCACTCCAAATAGTCGGTGCAGTCATGTCTTTTTATAGGCAATGGGATGACATTAATACTACTTTCTCTACATCAGCTTTTTCTGAGAAGTTTATTCCTCAACAATGTTCAACGTTGCAGGGTTGGAAGTTGTGACGACAAGAGTCATCCTGCATTTATATAAACAGCTGAACAGTTCTGGATGCATGTATCGTCAACATGTTATCACAGAACCGGACAATCATCTAGCCCTATTTTTGACACTGTCAAGAACGTAACATCAAAGAATCAGAAAACAGCTATTGATCTGTCACCAAAACAATAAAGACAACAAAAATCCTCTGTCCACAACCTGGCACACAGATTCTGGAAACAACCTCCTTGCATACATGCGTGATCACAAACTGTCATGGCTGGAACACATTAGCTAATTTATCTGTACAGTCAGCTGACTGTCTAGAAATCTCAGGTGGGCATATACATCCATGTGGAATATATCCATGAACCCACTGTGATCTGATGTGCCATGCTTGAAATGAATAGGTGAAAAGGACTACTTCCTCCCTTTCAAGTATGTAATAAATGCACAAGCTGTTGGGAGTTCATTCAGGTTGTGTGCGTCAACTACATGGTTAGAACAGCTGAATATTCACCAAAACTCCATTGTTATACAAACTGTTGCTCACTAACATTGTAAGAGATCAATGTATGCATGGATATATAACCACTAACCATAATGGATATGGATGGATAATATCTAGTAAAGTAGTTTACACACTCACACACAATCAATGATAACAGAATCAAGCAACAGCTTAACTCTGTATGCATGGATACCATGGGTGAACATGAGGTCCATTGTCTCTGCCTGAAGATCTTCTTTGCAGGTTTACATCAAATACATCACACCTAGTGATCAACCAGCATAATAAAAGCAAGCACAGACATGTTTCACACGCACAATGACACATGAAGAGTAACTACTAGCATGTATATATCAAAGTACATGCACTGTACAAAGCTCTTTTAGCCCAACAAGCCAGATCTTTGGAAGCAGCAACAAAACATAAATGCATAATCACAGCGATACTTGTACAGGCATATCAAGTCAATCTCATATACCTTTTCTCACATTCAGACATTAACCTTTAACACCAAAATTTGCAGTCCAGTAAATAAGAGGCTAATAGCTTCTGCTGGAAAAAAAAGGTCTAAGGATGGCTGTTTCAGACCGTCTTTTCTTTCATCCATTTCACTGACATGATGTACTTGGCACTTCCATTTTGTGTGGTAGTTTTTCATCTAATTATCCAACCAGAGGCACACCCCCTTTTGAGAAATTCTGTACTTATTTCTTCATTTGGTTTTTGGAAGGGGAACAAAACATCACACCAATCACTCTGTATACACAAAGTTTGCAAGGTAGCAATTCTGATTCAGGCCATTCTGTTTCAGTGTGTGTGTTCAATTCGAAATACCAGAAGCCGAAATAGCTATGGAGGCCGTAATTTGCCTACCTCTCTGAAAGCTTAATCATGCATGACGTAGCCCTGAAAAAAACATTTAATCCCGCAGCCAATTACAACAGACTAATATCAATCTATAACAAAAAAGGTAAGTTCCTGCTTTGGCATACACCAGTGGGATAAACACCAACTGTAACAGAGAATTCCCTCTTTGATACATTTGATTAAAAACCAAGAATCAAGCAATATCATTGCTATTGCATTCACAATCATAAACCATTACAAGGAAACCTCTGTGTGTAACTGACAAATCACTAACTTAATCAAATGTAACAGATAATCTTTTTTCTCTCACAATTAACCAAACATTCAAAAGCAGCAGCTTACCTATGCACACCTTGTATGCAATCAAAACATCAAGGCTTGCACAAAATGAATTACATAAAATCTCCACATGGATCACTGAGACAGAAAAAAAAGCAAAACCACAAACACCCAGAACATTACACCACACAATTTGCCAGAGTTCTGTTCCAACTCTGAACATCTCTGCTGTGATTGAACCTGATTTCTACCACTAAACAAAGAGATCATTAATGGGGTCTTGGTGTGAAGACATCATTCCACAGGTTATATTGACCACAAGTTCAATTCTGAAATGGTGACATTTTAAATGTGTTAATCAGATTCCAGATACAGGTCCTTGGTACTTTTCATCTGAAGAAAAGACACAATACCTTCAATCAGTTAAAAGAAATAAATCAATTCAAAAATCCTTCTTGAAAAGGTCTAATACATTTTGGCCCCTTCAGAACATGCTACATCCTAATGATAAAACCCTAGCAACTACTAACCACGCAGAGAGAAATTAAATGGAACTTTTGTGCAGACCAGTAAGTAGTATAGACAGTCTCCATTCCACTACATGTGCTTTTTCCCCCCGATAAATATCAGTGCAACCCTGGAGACTGTGAACATACCCCGCTCTCTCACCATCATTAACAACTCACAAAACAATCATAACTGCTAATACCACTATACAACCCGTGTGGTCGCTGGCTGTGGTGTGGGGGCAGGTTTAGATGATGGAACAAAGCGGCCGTACATGTACACTGCCAGCATAACTAGACTAGCTCCCATACTGAACTGCACAGTCAGGTGGAAATCAAAGAAATACACTGACGCCACACAGGACAGGATGATAGCAGCTGACGTTGCAAAACCTTTCAGGATGTTGTCAGCGTACTTCACCACCACTGCTACCACCAGCCCCCCAAATGATTGCAGGAAGACGACGATCCAAACCACATAGTCGAAGCCAAACAGGAATCCTTTCTGTGTGACAGCCTCTCCATTCTGTATGAACATGGTGATAACACCAATGACCACACCAAGCGCCCCCAGCTGGACGTTACGAAGCCACACTGACTGACTGGTGCCTTTGAGAATCTTCTCAAAGTAGACCCCGGCAAAACCTGACAGAACACAGGAGATGCAGACGGCCACCAGGCCTTTGACTGGGTTCTGTTCCACTTCCGTGCCAGACTTTTTGCTGCTGTCACCGCCTGCAGACTGGAGCTGAACAAGGGACACACCAGCGAAGAGAATGATCAGCGACACCCACTGCAGGCCTGCCAGCTGCTTGCGCAACATCACCACAGAGAAGATGGCTGTGGTCAGGATTTTCAGCTGATAGGTCACCTGGAAGGTAAACAGATTTAATGTTAACAGTGAAGGCATGCTTAATGCATTTCACCACCTGAATATTATTCCAGGTTATGTTTCCACACAAATATCTTTACCAAACCAATAATAACAACTAACATAAATAATAACAACTAAGGTAAAATGAAGACAATCTGGTAAAAAAATGTAGCTCAAACTTTCACTACAATGAAATCATTTCTTGAATGGCAAGATTACCAAATGGTCAATTTAGGCTGTAGTCGGTAGTTTTCTACAAATAAACTAGGCATTACTAATATGTTAAGCCAGACATTACTGAAATCAAAGCCACCAGAGACTCGGCAGCAGAGCAAGGTCTTAAAAGTGGTCTCAAAATGACCTGATGCTATTAACAAGCTCCTCATATTCCACTGGTGCTGTGCCAATGAAATAAGGTGCCGCTGTAAAGGGGGGGTGGGATTTAGCCATACAGAAGTAATCAAGCCGAGACATCACACGAAGGGCAGTACTCCTCTTATCCTTCCTCCACCTCCCTCTATCCCTTTCCCTCCCCATTGACTTTTTTCCCTCAAAATTATTCCCATCCAATTTTCGTAACGCAAAAATGTTTACCTGGAACGTGGCAGCCTCCAAATTAGAAACTGCAATGTACAGCAAGTTGTTTTGGAGAACATAAATAAAAGATGGTACCGACACCTTCAGGCAGTCTACAGGTTGCAATATGATGTTCTCATACAGATGCTTCAGCCACAAGTCCACACGTTTCTCCTGCAAAAACAACAAGTGTGGTTACACCTACTTCTGTCTGTCTGGACAGACCAGATCGATTAAGTTTGATAAGATCAAAATACAGATGTGACAATAGTGTTTCCTCTATTGTCAATGCAATTACTTAATAATACACTCAAAGCAAATCGACAACAGCATCTAAAAGGAAAGGAGAATTGGTGGGAATATAGAGGCACAAATCCCTGAGTGCACTGTCATCACAAATTTTGTTTAAATCACCAGCAAACATTTCTTTCCTTGTTAATTTATTAGATTAGCACCTTCTATCTCCGATATTGGCCTCTACAATAGTACAATTACCCACTATTGGGTAACAACACTGAAAAACACAAAAAGCAAAACAAAATAAACATCAGAAAGAGCAAATACAGAATTCACAATCAGAAAGAGCAAATACAGAATTCAAAGATCCATCTAATCTACAGAGAGAGAAAAACATGTCTGAAACTTAACGCTGATCTACATGGCTACATCTGCATGCAGAGTAATTAACTATTTCATGTTCCTTATACTCTGCTACATAGTTTAGACATGACACCATTTTTTCTTCTTTCTTTTATTCATAACACAAAACAGCTGTAATACTTCCTGGTTTTCTCCAAGGCAGAATAAGCAAACAACTTAAAGAGGCCAGAACAACCCAGCCCATGCCTGGTGTGCAATGCACACCTGATATGGCCGGTGGCAAGCCCAGATAAATGGGGAGCCAAGAGAGAAGGAAAACTCACCAGAGAAAACCCGGTGAACTGTAAGCCGTTATCTGAATAGCCCAGTAATGGGACAAATAACAAATAACACGCCGAAGACGGATACACTGGGCCACTGCGCGCGTAACGGCAGTGCAACGTGATCCACTCTCATGGATGGAAAGAGGCCAGAACAATAAAGAAAATTCTTTTAGTTTCCCTTATTTATATAAACTCAGTGACAAAAAAAATAAATAAATCTTTTATCCCAGCACATAAAATCGATAGGCTCCTCTCTCCTAACCCGCAATCTTGTCAGTATTTTCATTTTAAGCATGACAAACATTCTTCAAAGACAGAGAGGGTCGGGAAGGTGTTTGAGTTAAATCAACATAAAGAAGAATTTCAAAAACTAAGTAAAAAAACAGAATTTAAGAAGCTTAGTCAAACAGGAATAAAATTATCTATGCATGCGTGTATGCGTACGTGCATGTGTGCATGCGTGGGACTTGGTGTATGCCCAGAGAGCATAATTTTTGTGTTTGTTTTATCAAATACCCTTGTCAGCGAATGTGAAGGAGTAACTGTAATCAATCTCTTTTACTGCCTTCAACCAGTCCTGACTCAGCAAGCAACCAACTGTTCACCTTTGACAAGAAACTTCACCCACACAACCAGTCTCCTTTCCTACCTGATACAAAATTATGGCAAGACTGGTGAGGAGCTTCAAGACCTCCGACATCACCACCGCTGAGGTGGCAAAGAACATGTCCCCTGTGCGTGTCCGCACATAACGCATCACCAGGATTAGGGCAGCATTCTGCACTGTCAGCAGTACCAGACTCAGCAACTTCAAAAACTCTGGTGTCTGGTTTCCTGAAATTGAAAAGAAAACAGTTAATGAAGAAGAGAAACAAAAATCATCTGACTGACTATCTTATTCACCAGACCATCTTATCAACTGATTTATGAAATGGATGTGGACTAGACTGGAACTGTGGAAGCAACAAAAGCGCTTGGTAGGAAGGACAATTATACAGGGCACCTGGAGCCATCAAATTCTGCCTAGGGCTAGCCGCCTCATACCAGATACATCACACGAACTAATCAAATAGCCCACATACCAATGAAAAATAATCACTGGCATTATGCACATGACATGCAAACGCGCACACAACACACGCACACACATACACATTCTCTCTTTCTCTCTCTGACCAACAGCAGTTTATATCGAAGTACTCACACTCTACAATGCTTCATTAACTGTACTGACCAGAGCTTAAAACAACTCAAGAAATAAGACACCAAAATTAAACATGTTTCATAACAATAAAACAGCCTGAGATATTGTAAATACCTTCAGTCAGAGATTTTACTGCATGTACATCCATCTTGAATCTGAATTTTTTCTACTTTTCAATTACCAGTTTAGAATCTTTAGTTCAACTTCCATCATTTAACTTTGTTTGCAGTCCAGTAAATCTGAAATGAAATCACTCGATATATTTTTTCCTTACTTGTTATCAAATGGATCACAAATAAAACTTTCTCACAGTACAATTTGCATATTTCATGCTTTTTTTTTTCCTTTCTAATCCATCCCAACTACCCATTTATTTGGCATTTTTCTTTTATCCAGTATTTATCAAACCTTCTATCCTGTAGGCTGCTGTCTGAAAAATTCCAAGCTGATGACTCTGTTGCTTGGTTTCTATAGTCAAACTAAGCAAATGCCAAAGTTCTGCATTGTACAGATAGTTTCCAATGTACATGCACATGACTCTGGCATAACTCATGAGTGACATGGCAACAGCCAAAGTGTAATGTAAAGAACATTACTTACTGTATCAGATGGTGTGAAGTCAGTGACTTGTTGATATCTTAGTTTTATCACAGCTGCCACAAAACCAACAAAATACCCTCCCAAAGCACAGCTTCTTCTTGTACTGGAACTGTGGAAATTTGTCATCCAGCATTAGCACTGATCAAGGACAAGGAGAGGAGTGGAACAGTCTTACTCTTAGAGGAGGGAATAATGAGTGGGTACCCATGATCAATGAAAAAGTCTGATCATTCCTTTCCATTGTCAAACTATGTTTTAGTTTTGAACAAATGAATGGAATGCAATGATAGGAGATGTTCAAAGTTAAAGAACTTTCAGTGTGCTCCATTCATGAAGAGATGTCTTCATTTATATTCCTTGTGAAGCCTGCTCCACACATACAAAGACACACTGAAAGGTGTATGGTGGCTAACACAATCATCTATGAAGCTAAGAGATCCCAGGGTAAGGTCCATGGTTCCAGTATCATACAGGGAAAGCCATCCCCCCCCCCCCCCCAGCCTTTCACAGTTTCAGTTTGAACTTAGTTATGGTCTGCTTGTCTAAGTGGAAAACAATCGGAAGTCCTGTGAGCAGCATGCACTTCATTCAGTGGAAGAAACCATGGCAACATCAAAGTCATTATTTGCAAAACCCTGTTGAAAAAAAATCCATTTTCACACTACAACAGTAACAACAAAAGATATGATAATAACATTATAAACATACATCAAATTATATAAATGCCCTAGGCGTTTACAGAAAACAAAAACGCCCATTAAACTACAAGCCAAATGAAGTCAATTTTTGATAAGGCAACACAAATAAATGCACATCCAGGCTTGCTCTACATCCCATGTGTACCGAATCCCAGCCCTGCCCTCTCACACTCCTTCTGCAACCACAACCCAGACAAAAACAATTACTATTACAGTATTAGATGAACAAACGTGGGCATCAAAACACACTCCCCAAAACATCACTGACACATGTTTCATTATTTGTATCAACCAGGCAGGAAAAGAAAAACTTTGAAGTTTAATTTAATAGAAGACTATGAGGCAGGGTAGCTGTCTATATGAAGTTGTAAATTTATGAGAGGAACATGACTGATAGGCAGAGGAAAACTGACCAGGAGTTTTAGTATGATCTTAGGGAATAAGGAAGAGACAAATCAGTATTAGAAGAACAGAATTCACATGTTGGGTCATACATTATGCAAGTGCAACAGATTCAGATTCAATTTTTCAAATGAATATCATTCTGGCTGACATTCCTTACTGGCATGCAACAATCTTGAAATTTCAGAGGCAAATCTTATGGCTATACCATCAATATATTCACTATTACCCCCGCAAGAGAAGTCAATTAATGGAAGGAAAGAAGCTCTTTTAGTCTTTCCTTGAGCTTTCTCCCTGTCACTGGATCTTCTTCTCTTAAAAGGGGTGAACGTGGAGATTGGCAGTTTTATTCTTATTGATGACTTTTTCTCAATCTGCAATGGGCATCAACAGGATATGAAAGTACCTGACTCTTCCCACCCAAGACTTCACAAAGATTTCATGACCATGCTGCAGGACCATGATCTAGAACAGATGGTCATCAAATCTACCCGCTACAACCCCGCAACCGACCGTTGGAACACCTTGGATTTGTTCATTACAAACTCTCCACAGCTCATCCCAAGAGTCGAAGTAGTACCTGGCAGTGGCATTTCAGATCATGACGTTCCATTTTGTGAGTTCAATGTGCACTCTCAAAAGATAAAGCAAGTGAAGAGACTCATACCATTGTACACAAAAGCCAACTGGGAGGGCATGAGGGCTGACATGCTGTCTCTGCACACAGAGTTGACAAACGACCTTCAAGGACGAGACCAGTTTCAACAGATGAACTGTGGAGCTGATTCAAATCGGCTTACGAGACAACAGTGAAGAACCACATCCCACTCAAGCAAGCCCATTCCAAAGACAGTAAACCGTGGATTACAGCAGAAATCAAGAAGAAGAGTAAACGACAACCAGTTTACAAAAAGAAGAAGAAGAAGGGGACTGATGAACTCGAGGCTGAATAAAAAAAAAACGCAGAGAAATCCAACGCATGATTCACCATTCCTATTGGACCTACATTGATGAGTCGGTCACTGCTGAAACCGAGTCAGTGTCACAGCATCAGAAGAATTTTACACCTTCATCAAACACCAGCGCACTTCCAAGCCTGGCTTTTCCCCCTCAAAGTCGACGGACAACTCGTCTCTGAGCCAAAGTCTTCAATAGGCAGTTCCAGTCTGTCTTCGGTGATGGGCGGGATTACACTGATGAGGAGTTCGATGCCAAGGTGGAGATGAAGCCTGTTGATCTGAATACAATGTTGTCGACCATCACTGTATCAGAGGCCGGCGTCTGCAAAATCCTCCAAAACCTCAACCCTTACAAGGCTTGTGGTCGTGACAACATCAACCCAAGAGTCCTGCGTGAGGTTGCAGATGAAGTAGCCCCGACACTAGCCCTCATCTACCAGTCTTCTATCGACACAGGCGCAGTACCATCAGACTGGCGTGATGCCAACGTTACACCCATCTACAAGAAAGAGAACCACTATGACCTGGCAAACTACCATCCCGTCTCCCTTACCAGTGTGCCATGTAAAATCCTAGAACACCTGGTCACTAGTGTCCTGATGGACCACTTAGAAAACAAAATTCTCAGATCCGAGCAACATGGCTTTCGTAGAAAAAGATCCTGCAAGACTCAACTTTTGGACTTCACTGAGGAACTGAATGAAAACGTAGAAAAGGGACGGCAGTCAGACATAATCATCATGGACTTTGCGAAAGCTTTCCACAAAGTAAACCACAGTCTTTTGATCCACAAACTCAGACACTATGGTGTCACCGATAAGATCAACCAGTGGCTCAAATCCTTCCTTTGGGGTAGACGTCAAGCAGTCATCGTAAATGGTGCTACATCAGACTTTGTCAGCGTGCAATCAGGAGTTCCACAGGGATCCGTCGTTCGGCCAGTGCTTTTCCTGGCATACATCAACAACCTACCGGAGCAACTCACCTCACTGACACGTCTGTTCGCCGATGATACTGTTGTCTATCATCTCTATACCACAGAACACGACTGACACCAGCTACAAGAAGACCTCCAACACCTCGAGCAGTGGAAGAAGAGCTGGGATATATATGGCGTTTCACCCGGGGAAGTGTATTACCCTACCCGTCACCAGGAAAAAAATCCTTCTAACAACCAGTACAAACTCCATGGGCACACCTTGGCAAATGTCACCTCAGCCAAGTATCTCAGAGTCACCCTCACCAAAGACTTGTCATGGGTTCCCACATCCACAACATCATCCTCAAGGCCAACAAGGCCTTGGGGTTCCTGCGGAGAAACCTGAAAGTGAGCTCCACCAAAATTAAAGAGACGGCCTACAAGACTTTCATACGTCCCATACTGGAGTACGCCTGCACAGTATGGGACCCACATGATGAAACAAATATCAACAAAATTGAAGCGGTCCAGAGGAGAGCCGCCAGATTCGTTCGTCATCACCAGGTACCACAACACCTCGAGTGTCACCTGCATGATCAACAAACTCAAATGGCCCTCCCTCCAACACCGACGGAAAGCAGCCCGACTTACCATACTGAGGAAGATCCTGAACAACGAGGCTGCATTCAGCATGGACAAGATCAACTACGCCCCCTAACAAAGACGACGTTGCCACCCTCAACAACTTGTTCAGATTCAGTGCAGGACAGACTATAGACGATATTCTTTCCTTCCGAACACCATCCAGGAATGGAATGAGCTGCCTAGTACTACCGTGGCAGCTGACACTCTGGACACCTTGAAGTCCAGAGTGCCACCCAGTAGTTAGTTAGATAGGTCGGACCCCTCCCCACTCTCGCCCCCCCAATTTTTTTTTTTTTTTTCTCACGAAAAGCGAAGATGTAGAACAAACTTTAGTCTGCCGGGTAAACCCACTTAGTATTTAGGAGTTTGGGTTAGGTTTTATTCTCACTATCTAGGTCTTTCACTTTCTATCCACAATTCTTTTTCTCATTCTGCAATCCTCTCAAAAGTATTACAAATACAATGGCAGAAAAATCAACATGATGACTGAGGCCATTTAACTGGATGATGATGATAGTAGGGCCGGGGGAATACAGGGTGGTTAAACTAAAGCTAATTCGTACTGACATGAGGTTGGCAGTTTTATTCGTATTGATGTCTTTTTCTCAATCTGCAATGGGCATCAACGGGATAGAGGGGCTGAGGGAAATATAGGTTGGTTAAACTAAAGCTAATTCGTATTTTTATCAGTGTGATAATCACTTAGCTTGTTTGCCCTTTCGAATGTAGTGGTATGCAGTAACACGGTCAGTCACAATGAAGCAAAATTTGGGAGGGTGGGTGGGAGTGGTGTAGAGCTTGAGCAATTGAATGCAATCTGATACGTACAACTTGTCTTGTTAAGGTAACATGCACACGTGCGTCAAAGTACTATGAAAGTGCTACGACTCGGGTTTTGATCCCTGTCGTATGACTAGATCTGAAATCATTCACTTGCAGCATTCAAAGCTCTATCGATGATAGTGTATTATTGAAGACCATTTATTTTGACTATGATAAATAAAGACTTGAGCAAGTTAATGACCTGACCGTATAAAGACCAGATAACATACAGAAGGGACATGTAAAGCCAGTTCTGGCTATAATTGCTAAAGGCAATTGTCCCTATAAACCTAAACCAGAATACCGATTGTAAAAATATGAAAATTGCACATGCAATAATGAACAGAACAATAAATGGAAAGAACAAACCTTGACCACCATTTCCTTTAGCGATCCCCATTTCCACTTTTTCGCTAGTATTTCTATGTATCCGAATGTCCACGACAGCAGTGTGAGAATTCAGTTCTCGCAATTTCTCATGAGACTCATTCACTAGCAACGAAGACATTTGGGGTTCTTTCCTTTCATTTGCCTTTGTCGAATTCACAAGAGACAAATTAACGACTGCAATTCAGTTTTATATGTCTTTTTCACAGCCGGTGTTGACAGAGCAGAAATGGCCTATGACAATCATGAAAACTTTGACGAGCTTCTTGTCTCCCCAACTCCTCGCACAGCACACATCAACGCAGCTTGGAACCCACAGTTTTTTTTTCTTTTTCCCTTTACGTATTTCCTGTTCCGGCGGCTTTCGCCATGTGAAGAGCACGACCGTCACACGAACCAGATAACCTCTATACTTGACGATTTTTGATTGAAAATAAGAAAACGGGAGTGAAAGAGATACAGAATGTCTTACTGCAAACAAGAAGGTATATGTTATAGTCGCTGTGACTTTAGATGCATGTTGCAAATCAATCAGTTTCAGATGACGAAACAAGTTGATTCAGTTTCATGTAGGCCTAATTGTACATGCCCGGAAAGTCGAAGTGATCACTGTTTTATGTAACTGAGGCAAATGATTTTTTAAAATGTTATTTATGTCATTTATTGTTCACCCTAATGATAAGGGAAATATTATGATAAAAAAAATGTCATCTATGTATTGGAGATCGAGCGAGGAAATTTTGAAACCAGTCCCAATACTGACCACCGTTTCTGTTTATCACAAAACAACTGGTGTCAGAACCCGTCATAAAAGAAAAAACCAGTGACAATATAATTATGATATAGGTAGACAAACAGAGCTCAAAGATCAGTTTACATTTTATCTAGATCTGTAAAAATACTAAGAGCTGACAGGAGATGAAAGCCTCCGTGATGCAAACCAGTGTCTGAGTCTGTTTTGCTTGCTTGTTGAAGAGGAACATCTTGACTTTTTTGTCACCCTCCCCTCCCAAACCCCACATGGTAGCACTAGCAGACTCAGATCTAAAATCATAAAAGGTTTGATAACAGCTGAGTGCAGTGCTGTCTAGTCTGTGTAGAGAATGAAGAGTAAGTATGAAGAATGGGTGTCTGAACCAATGAAACCTAAAGAAAATAGTATGATGTAAGCATAATGTAATTGTGACATGATATGCTGATTGAAAAAAAACTACCAGTACCACTACACTGATACATACAGCAATGGATTTGAAAGTTTCTGTGATCATAATCCAAACATTAGTTTGAGATTAATGTGCAGATTTTTTCTCATTCAGATGCAATTTCGGCTCTAATTAAGGTGTCTGTTCCAGCAAAATAAACGGGTTGCTGGGACTGGTCTGCAGCTCCAAAAAAATTTTGATATTAGATTTTTGTGAGTAGTATTTTAATGGCAATTACTGACTGGATAAAATTATTACTGGGATATGCTGGTATTTGTTTCTTAGTTTAATATTTTGGGTGAAGAGGATGGGTGCAGACTCAAAAATTAAGATTTTGCCTAGTTTTTAATGAAAGTATGACTGTCAACAAAAAAAATCCTTATGTTCAGGTTTATTTGAGTGTTCACTGTATGTGAACTCTTATATGTTTCACACGTGAAGGGCAAGACATTAAATACAAATAATTTTCTTGATCTTGCAAACGATCTTGCAACCGTGAACTAAGAATATAAGATGAGAAGGTTATAAGAATTGATTACTTTCCTGAGAATGAGTAAGATATCAGATTCCATGTTGACAATTAATTTGTCCAACCAACATTAGACTCGGCATAGCAGTTCTTGACAAATTTCTTTTTCTCATGGACAGAGATCCCATTTACCCCCTTTCATTAGTTCCACCCCTCCCATACTCCTTTTCACACACACAACACACACCACAACACACACACACACACACACACACCACACACACACAGAGCTAAGATTTAGGATTGCTAACTCACTAACTGCTTACCAAAAAAAAAGTAAGTTGGTCCAGTTCAAGTTACAGTTCTACCTCTGGTTATCCAGATGGTTGTCAAAAAACATTTTGGTGTGTTTGAAATTCTGTACACAGTGCACAGGCTCCGATTTACACAATGCAACATACATGCACTTGCTGACTGAATTAGACATGCAAGAGGCACTGGTCAGCTCCAGGGACCATCTTTCAATTCCAAACATGGTACATCCACTGTCGGATATGTGAGGCTTGCTTTACTACCGTTAGTTTCAATTTGCGTGCAGCAAGTCATGTGCTGTCAGACATGTGGTATTTTCAGAGCAAAGCGTCAGGCTGTATCAATTGGAAAGTATCCAGCTATCCAAACTTCACAGGTTAGGATCATGGTTCAGTGGTTGGCTTTTTGGTCTGGTTGGCTCAATATCAGGACACACACACACACACACACACACACACACACACACACACACACACACACACATATGATAATGAAGAGGTGTGTTTTGCATTTTTTTTTTTTTCAAGTGCACATTGATATTACAATTTGTTTTGATCAACTAAGCAGTCTGGGAACTAACGGAAAGTATGATGCTAATGTTTTTTTGTTTGTTTGTTTGTTTGTTTGTTTTTACAGACAACATCAGAGCCTCAGTCTTTATCCTTTACAGAACTTTGTTGTTTGTCACACAGGTAAAGATGAGATCATCTTTGTTACCAAAGATGACATGGACAAACCAAGCACAGCCATCATCAAAGATGATGGTGATGATGATGAAGAACCAGGTAAGAAGATGTGAACAACTTTATTTAGGGTCTTTTTCTCTCACTCGTATCGTGTCTGTCTCTCTTAGTTTTCTGTAGAGGGTTTTTGTGATGTAACTCAGCCTGAGAGGCTGACACCATTTTCACTCCTTCAGCTAGTTCAAGCCTTTTAATCCATGTGTGTGGAACATGGCATCCACAATTTTTATACAGTAATTCCCCACAATATTCATTGGAGTTAAAATTATAAGAAACTGCACTCTGGTCACAAGTGGCATTGTAAACAGGACCATGTATTGGTCTAAAAGTCTGCAGCCAGACTCTTGGCAAGAACAGTCATTTACGGTCTGTATCTCTGCAGCTCAACAAGGGAATTGGAATTCCAGTATACTGACAATCATTCATTCTTTGTCAGTTTGGCATATGAACTTGATGACCAAGTTCAGTTAGGACTATATGAATTGCAGTATATGAGAGGAGAGCATTGGGTCACCAGGTATGTATGGCTTTCTATTTTTCTTTTTTCAATGTCTCTTTTTTGTCATGCTTCTGAATTGGGAACTACGTTTGTTTGCTTGGATTACTAACTTAACTATGCCTTCCGTGTGTGCTTGCACACATAATGATGCAGCAGCAGAATTTTCACTGCCAAAGCAAAGTTAACCTCATCAGTTTTTCAAGGCTGTAGACAAGTATAAATGTCACAATATCCAAACATGCCAAAAGATTGTGTATGCTGCCCCTTTTTATTTGCTTTTGTAATATCATTGTCAGTCTCAGAGATTATGTTACTTGTTTTCTTACTGTATCTGTTTTCAAACAGTGGGGACATGAACTACTAGCTCAGTAGTCATGCTTAACAAATGTTCATATTTTAGACTGCAATTTTTTTTTTTTTAAGGAAAATATATTTTGTCCTCAGATAAGGCTCTCCAACAGTCCAAATAGTAGGACACACATTTTATTCCCTTTAAAACCCCAGTATGCTGTTTCACTTTAAGTTAAATCAGTTTTGTGAATGTGCATGTGTGTGTGTGTGTGTGTGTGTGTGCGTGCGTGCGTGTATGCGTGCGTGCGTGCCTGAAAAGCAGCTTTCTGATTGCTGGTTTCATTCTTTTTTACAACACTCATTAATTTAATCTCTGAATCATAGACTGATTTAGACAGCATTTCTTGTCGACCTTCATTTTTGATCAATGATGACACTGTCAGTCATACCTGGTATTAGATTTTTTTTGATTTTTTTTTTTCTTTTTAAGTGCAAAAGTACTGTTGATAGTGTTTTGCCCAGTATCAATTCACTGTTCAGTCTCAATGTAAAATTGTGAATGTTGAGAGAAATATGTAAATTGATGGATGCAGTGTATGTGCAGAAGGGATCAGGTATCTGAGTAGGTGACTAGGTCATTTACCTTATGGACTGGAATATTTCTTTAAGTTTTACCTTTTCTTTTCCTGACTGTAATTTATGACATAGCAGTTTTTCTTCTATAATTTGGCCATGAGGTAATGAAAGTTATGCACACTTCCCAAACTGGCTGTTCATTATGCAGCGTTTATATGCTCATGTGGTAATTCTATGGTTTTTCGTTGTTTTATGGTTTTTAGGCATTTAAATGTTTTTCATGAATTTTTATCAGTTTTTTTTAAAATGTAGGAGTGAGAAATTAAGAAAAATGCCTGGACCGTCAGCACAGTCTAGTTTTATAGGATGTCAGTAGTTTACCTGCCATGTCATTATCTACTTCTTTTGCTGCTTATTCAGGGTAATGATAATCTTTTCTGCTGATCTGACCTGTTCAGGATGTGACACTTTTTCCTGTATGAATATGACAGCCCTGAAAAATGTTCTGGGTGGTTAGCTGGGCTGTAGTACTATAAACTTTTGAAACTGAACTCGAACATGTAACTGCACTCACTTATATCTTGACATTGAGTGCACCACGCTGAAACACTTACTGGGATTAATGAAAAAGGGACCTCTCTGCTTTCTGCTGTAATCCCTATATAGGTTTGAAGACTGAATATGAAGGAATTATGGTCATACAGTTGGGCACTCTGTGTATCTTGTTGCCAAAATAGATATAGCAATACAAATGGTGACCCAGACTGCAAAACAAATTGGTAAGATTTGAAAAGATGAACATGAAAATGAAAATAATCAAGCGGACTTGACCACTGTCCATTTTTCAGCTGATTTCCTCTTTTTTTTCAGCTGATTTCCACATTTTCCCAGCTAATTTCCTGTTTTTGCTGCAGGAAATCTCAGAATGCTTCTACCACCACCACCACCCAGCTCCGTCCTCCTGCCCCTCCATAATTTTTTTTGTCCATTGACAATACGAAATGTGAAGGAAAATTTGTTGAAAGGAGATTTGAAAGCAGCAAATCTTTTATTTTGCAACGTGAAACAGATACTGTAGAATGTTGCATGTTTTTTGCACACCTTCCATCATGCTTTCCATTCCTTCCCGCTGCAGTTGTGATTTTTTCCTTTTCTTTTTTTTCGTGTACCTTTTGGATGTTGGCTTGCTAGATTATGTATGAATATTACTCTGTTGTAGAGGGAAATGTCATGATTTTTCTTTTCTTTCTGAAAAACTTTGTTTATGTTCAGGTCTGATTCTGCCAAATGGGGACATCAACTGGAACTGCCCCTGTCTCGGCGGGATGGCCAGCGGTCCCTGTGGCATGGCATTCCGGGAAGCGTTCTCTTGTTTCCACTACAGCGAGGCAGAACCCAAAGGGTCGGACTGCTATGAGAGTTTCCGTAAAATGCAGGACTGCATGCAGGGCTACCCCGAATTATATCCAACGAAAGAAGAGGAAGGGGAGAGCAGTATGGACATGCCTGATGGAACTGGTGATTCCGAGGAGCCGAAGGAGAGGCAGCAAAAGAGACAGTAGCCTCAGGAAATGAAAAGAAGAGCATGTCGTCTTGACAGAATGTGGACCATGTTTAGTGTCAGATCTGGCTTTAGAGACAAGAATTGTTTGTAAGGCCAAACATGTCTTGATGGTTGTAATACTTGAGTGAACATTATAGTCAGATAAAAGGGTAATTGCAGTGCGACAGTGTGTTGTATAGATATTGTGTAAATGTATACCTAACAAATCAGATTTAGATTAATTCTGTGTTTATTGTTGAAAGAAGTAATTGCAAAATGTGATGTGCCCAGGCAACTGTTGATGTTTGCTTGTACCTGGTGTGGTAAAGGCATATGGTTGTCATTTAACTGATTTATCAAAAGCAAGGAGAAAGTATTACTTCTTTTTCCCATGTACAGACGTTGTAGAGTTTTCATTTTATAGCATTATGATAACAGTTAGTGTGATTTGATTTCAGAAACCAAAGATTATTTTTTTCATTATGTTTTTAACAAAAGCCCTGTTCTTTGATTCTGATCCCGAAATTCTGAAGAATCTTCACAGAGGTAGAGAAGGAGGGGAAGGCATGGTGGGTGGATAAGCATGTGAAACTGCTGTTGGGTTTACTGTTATTTTATTTTCAGGCTCTTATCCCTAGTCACAGACTTGTTCATTGTGTTCATGGCGACAATGTGCATGTACAGTTTCTGCCACTTCCAAGAAATAACTTCTAAAGTCATACAAAGGAAGAGGCACAATTGAAGATCGTAAATGGTTTTTGATACGTAAAGTGTGAATTGTTATGGAATAACATGTTTGTGTGGACAAGTCTGCTGACCTAATTGCATTTTCATTAATGTATGATTATGTCAATGGTCTTTAAATTTAGCGACTCTCTCTGCATTTTTTTTCACCATTTTTTTTTTTTTTTTAAAGAAAGATGTGTTACTGCTCAAAAATGCAAAGTTAACTTCTAGGAGATTTCTATTCATATCTTGTTTTTTTTTCCCACTGTTTGAGCGTTTCGCTATACATCTTGCATGGCCAAATTCACCAATATCATCAGGATACAACAACATTATATCTGTGATAACGTCAGGTTGTTATGTTCAGTTAATTTTTCTCGATTCTGGGCGTTCCAAAAAGATGCAATGAAACTTCATCAGTCACAGAAACTGTGTATGAGAATGAAATTCTAAGAAAAAGTCAGAGAAATTACTATCATACAATGTATGAGAACGAAATTCTGAAGGAAATAGCCATTTGTATTGATTCTCACCACTTACTGGCTGTACAATGTATGAGAATGAAATTCTAAAGGAAACACTCAGTTGTGTTGATTCTCTGCTGCCGAAAATTAAGGATTGAGACTGAGCGCATGACTTCCGGCTCCATGCCTGTCTTCTCAGTCAGCCAAAATAAAGATTAAAATGATCTCGCCATTATTTGCTCCATCTCAGTCTTCTCAATCTGCCAAAATTAAGGATGGAGATCCAGTCTCATCATTCCATTTCAGTCTTTGCAATCAGCCAAAATTAATTAGGGATTGAAGTGAAATCACTTGGTCCATCTGAGTCTTCTCAGTCAGCAGAAATTGAATTATGAAATCATTCTCATGGTTTATTACTTCATCTTGATCTTCTCAATCATCTAAAATGAAGAATTGAAAGTGCGTATCACCAGGTACTGGCTCCATCTCATTCTTTTTAGTCGGTTCAAATTGAGGATTGAATTTAATCTCACCACTTACTCCTCAGTCTTCTCAATCAGCCGAAAGTAAGGATTGAAATTGAGCCTCACCCCATACTTGCTCCTTCTCAGTGTGACCCTATCTCAGTCTTAAATTTTCTGCAGATGTGATTCAACCAATGATGAAAAGTGGTTCATGTTATTTTAAAATGGCATCATATGTCATAAGCCATTTATCTCTTTGCATGTATTTTTGGACTTTTGTGTAAGCCCTGGCAGAGGTCTGCATTCTATAGCGACTTAGTTACTACTTGATTTGTTTTCCATGCATGGCCGTTTTCTTTGGGAATCAGTTTGGTTTCATTGAGAGCTAAGGTACAAAAAGCATCTCGTCACTTTTTGTTGTGAGTGTTTGTAATGGGCATTTTAAATTGTCTGTGGTTCTGCGGATTTCCTAATTTTTTTTTTTATTCCTGTAAATCCACAGGAAAAGGTTTTCCTATTATGCACACACAAAAAAAGGAAAATAATCAAGAGTTAAGAAAAAGCATTGAACATTCTGTAAAATAAGTCATTATCTGCAAACAGTTGCATTTTCATCTGGATTAAGTTATGTACATAGGTTTAATCTGAAGGTGTTTAGAGCATAATATGGATAAAGATGGTGAATTTGTTGATCGTACAAGTACAGCGCGTTTCCTTTTAACCAAGGATTAATAAAATGTCTTCTGTTTAATGTGTCTTGCCTTCTGCCATTCGAGTGGGGATGGTTGGGTGATGAACTGATTCTGTGATGGAAAATCAGTCATGTTTAATTTTCATTTATTTTCAGGCACAAGAATGGTGGTCTACCATTTATTAAATGACCAATTTCAGTTGAATTTGATTCATCAAAATCACCTATACAACAGAGAGAGAGAGAGAGAAAACTTTGAAGGAAAGAAGAGATAAGGTTAGTAATGTATATATCCTATGAGAAGAAAGTTAAGAACAGAGTTTGTCTTTCACAATTATAAAAACTACCCATCATCCTTGTTTGATACTCTCTCTTCTCTTCTCTCTCTCTCTCTCTCTCTCTCTCTCTTCTCTCTCTCCACACACACACACACACACACACACACACACACACACACACACACACACACAGAGTTTGTTCTGCTTGGTGTCTGGTCTTCAGTGCCGTCTTCAGTGTTCTCCATGGCATCACTCTTGCCTCCCATATTCACAATCTCAGCCATGCCAAGAGTCCTGTCACAACCTTGGCCCCTGTACTGTAGTTATATGGGTGCAGGCAGTGTCAGGTCATCACAATTTTATCCACCAGAGGAACTGTCATCTACTGGTTTTCTACCCCAGGAGACCGTTCTCCTGTCTTTGTTCTGGAAATTCATATATACTTTATCTGACCACAGTTGATGATGTGTCAGGGTTTTCTTTTGTTTGTTTTTTGTTATCTCGTTACTTGACTGCTATAGTGTACACACTGTGTCAACCAGACATTAATGTCCAGTCAGAAGTATCTTTTGAAATAATTGTTTTTCATTCACTTTTTAACCAGCTTTTTTTTTTTTTTAATCTGGGAGTGAAAAATTATAGGAAATGGCAGGCACCATCAGCATGGTCTAGTTTTATCCACCATAAGAATGTTCAGTAGTCAAGGTATCATATGAATTGCTCCCCTTTTTTTGTTGTTTTTTTTTTTTTTTCAGGATGTAATAATTTTTCACGATTTGACCTGTTCAAGATGTGACTGTTTTTTCTGGATGGGTTTGACAGCCCTGAAAATCCCCTGTGTGCTTGGCAGGACTATAGTGATAGGAACTGAACTACCAAAGGAGGCACAGCGCTGCTGCCAGGCTAATTCAGTCATGTTTAGCGGTGCCTGTTCTGATCCAGTATAGACATTAGCAGATATAAATTGTATCTTCATGTATTTTGCAGGGATGGGAGACCTTCCATATTGATACGGAATTCTGTATAGCAAATTTTCTCTTTTTTTTTTTTCCCCGTGTGCTCGTTCTGTGTTCCGATTCAGGTTTTCGCGCCACTCATATTTGAAATCCACCATCTTGTTTTCAGTGCACGAAGACCATATTATTATGCTTTATATTTGTCAAAAATGGAGTTGATTAACGAGGAAGCAGAGGCACAGAAGATCGACAGTGAGCTGAACAAAAACAAGTGGAGAAATGAATGGATGGATGAGATGGACGAATTGAATCGTCTGTTCAGAAAATGGCTGCGGAAAACAAATGAAGTGGGCGCTGCTTGGTGTATACTGTGCAGTCGGAAGTTTGTATATATGTACAAGTCAAATGGTAAAAAGTCGGTCGAAGTGCATTCCCAGGAGACGAAACATGTGGAGAAATTGAATGCGCTGAAACATGCATCCACTCTAACCATTGACTTTCATTTTTCAGATGCCCCAGTGCCACCAGCCACTGATTTCTGTTGTAAGACTTGACCCACTACAGCTTTTGATTTTGCTCAGTGTTTGTTCCAGTCCAGTGCTAGTGCAGGCATTGACTCTGCTGAATTTAAGCCATGTAAGACTAAAAAAAAAAAACACACACAAAAACAGGAATCCTCATTCTTGAACGTAATTCAGTGATTGAAGTTTGGCCACTATCTTCTATTAACATCACTTGTGAGTAAATACATGCCATCCTATTTTGTTTTGATGGTTTACTGAATTTAAGATGTGTTCTAAGTACTTGGCATAACTTTTTCAGTTTGATATTTAAGCCATAAGTCATATTTTGTCATATTTGGAGTGTTTTTGTATGGAAGTAAATTATTCACTTTGATTTCAAGGAAAGGCCACAAAAGTGTCTTGGCAAGACAAATTTTCTTCAGCATCTGGGGGGCGTTGCCCCCCAGACCTCCCACCTGAGCATTGCCCCTACACCCCACCAGCGGCCTAAAGTGGCCCCCCTGGATCCCTAGCCTTTTCAGTATAGCTATGATTTTCTACTCCCACCCTGATTTTGTTGTTCGTATATCAGAGAGCCCCAAATCAAATATTTAGAGCGTTTGCCTGCAGAGCCAATGCTTGAGAGTTCAAACTTACTGTGTGAGTGGATTTTACGGTTTGAAAACCCAGTGTATTCACCCAGCAGTCCAGGGAAGGTTAAACATAGTGGAAGGAGGGGAACGGACTTCGCCTTCCATAATGCTGTAAGCAAGACACAGTTAACCTGAAATAGCTCACTGCCCCTATGGCCAGTAGGCTGTATGACTTTAACCCTTTAATCTATATGGGAAATATGTATCAGCTGTGCAAACTCTCATTACTCATCTTCCATTCAACCCTTATTGTCACCCATCTTACTCTTATTGAATAACAATTATAGAATGTGTAACTGTAAGGATGTAAGTGAACATCATGTCATTGTTTGTCTCTTACAAAGTGATATATGGCATTAATGTTCAGATTGGCATTGTTGTATGATAATGATCAGAGCATGCATTTCTTATCCTGCTGATATGTCCCAAAAAGAACAATTTAATCATTACCCTAGACATGGATTGCAACATTGTGTAAGCGCATGAGTAATTACTTTCTTTTGCTTTTTTCATTTTCTAACATTCATATAACTAACATTGACAACACCAACATTGACATACTGCTTAAAACAAGAAAGAAAGATATACATACATGTGTGTTGTTGGTTGTGTTGCAAGGCAGTCTAATATTTCAAGAACACATGATGAAAGTTACGTTTGTGGATCTTTGACTCGAGTTTCCATGCAACATGAAATAGTGGGCTAAACTGCATTATCTACCAACCCTCCCCAGTTTTTCAGTAATTGTCCCTTTAAAAAATCGTTCCTGAAATCCCAGATTTGGTGAAGAAATCCAGAATTTCAAAAATGTTGTTCATAAAATACAGGGTTTCGGGGCCATTTTGGGAAAGACACTGTTTAACTAGTTTAAGTATTACTGCAAGAAGCCTTAATTATGGTCTGTGAATGTTAGCAACTCCATTCTGGGAAAAATACACTTTCATTTAGAGGTATACATTCATCATTTGAAGCTGTAGGGAATTATAATGCCTTCAGCTCAAAAGCAAACTGCCCCTCTAATGCACAGGTTCCTCAATTTAGACTCAGGAAGTTTGGCAGTTTTGTACTGTTTTGAAACTCTGAACCAACAGTTTGGAGAACAGAACTGGAGTAGGTTGTTCTGGTGCGTTGTAAAGATTTTTACTGTTGATGTCCCGCCGACTGTCAAATTATTGAATAGTTTACATGGTTACTTTTCTGTTTTTGTTTTCATGTTATGATGCCTCTGAAATAAGACGTGCATTTTATGCATCAGTTTGTGAATGAGGCAAATAAATTATGTAAGCATGAGTGCTTTGTGTGGTATTAGTATTTATTTTATATCCATTCTTTATCTACACATCTTCTCTCCTTCAGTCTGACTGTGTAATTCTTTCTCATCTCTCTCTCTTTCACTGTCTCACCCCTAATATTCCCCCCACCCCATCCCCAACTGTCTGACTCACCTAATTGGACTTGTGTTTGTCTAAATGTTTATGTTCCATGTACCTGTGATTAGTGTGAAGGGTGTAAAAATAAGGGAAATCACTACTTATGTATGTTGACAGATACTCATCTTGTAAAGGTTGCCTTTCTTGTCAAAAACAACAACAACAACAACAAAAGAAATGCTTGTTTACATACTTGTATTTCATTTCGAATGGGAAAAAGTAGCAGGCAATGACATCTTTAATCTGGTTATGTATATATATACAAACAGGCAATGACATCTTTAATCTGGTTATGTATATATATACAAACAACCACAGGAGCAAGTTTTGCTTCGACAGCCATTCTCTTTTCCCTCTACTTCAGGATTGTCTGTGTAACATGTATGGTGGTTGGTTGGTTTTCTGTCTTCAACAACTTAATCCTGTTGGGTTTTCTTCTGATCCATAGAGATACAACATACAACAAAGGTGTTTTCCAAAGGGGTAGAATAGATGCATGCATGCACGTACATACACACTCCCACACACACACACTCACACATACACACCAACCACACACACACACACACACTATCACACACACTATCACACACACATGCAGTGCCAGCATTTGATATATGCACAGCTTTAACACAAACAAGCTCTTTCTCTATGTGGGTCTGCTCTGTGCAAGAGAACCATGATCGCAAAAATTCACTGGCCCTACTCATTAAGATGGGGAGAGTGGGAGTTGGGACTGTCAATGCAAGACAAGCAACCTCAAGAATCGCCAGGTATTTTCCAACCAGGGTCATGTAAACAACATCAAAAAAATGCTGAAAAAGAAAATTCAACTTGTGCATTATATCAAAATGTGATCACTCACATTGAAACACATCAGAGGATATACAATCACAGATTCCTTTCTAGGTCTGTTCTAGGAACAGCTGAAATGTTGGTTCAAGTTCACTAAATGAGGGTGTGAAGCAATAACAAAAAAAATGTAGACAGGAGTGTCTAGCGTGCCTGTTTTGATGTGCGCACGTCAGAGATCCTTTAGTCCACCCTGCCGTACCAATCACATCACCAGTACACACATGTGTCAAGACAAACAAATTCTTTATTATCGAGGGTAATAGATGAGCAAGTTCATGCTTTTTTACATCCAGCCCTCGCCCAAGAGAGGAACAACAACAAAAAATAAATTGCGAAATTAAAAATGAACAAACGACAAAAAAAAAACACACACAAAAAAAGTTTGAAAATACAGAAAATGGAAATAACATCAAAGAAACGTAACACACTTCCACTTTAACAATCCCCACCCAGAAAACGCCCCTCCCCAAACACCCACCCAAACACTTGTACACTTTCGCAAACAAGCAACACACAAACATACATAGTAAGCGGCGGGATGAAGAGAGAGGGGGGGGGGGGGGGAGAGAAGCAGAGAGAGAGAAAGAAAGAGAGCAGAAGCGGGGTTATGGGGTGTGGGTGGGATGGGGGGGGGGGGGGGGGGAAGAAAATACATGTAAAGTACAAAGACAAACAAGGAAAAAAGAGTCAAATAGACTTGAATTCACACAATACATCAAATAACGAAATGCAATTAAGTGATATCATCAATGTAAAACATGTTATTCAAATATCTTAACCCATTATTGCTGTGCTTCAAATGACATGTGCAAGATTTCCGTCTAACACAGGCTTGTAATCGTGCACTATTTTATTTCTATTCACTCAGTCTTTTAATTGATTTAGGAATCAACTGGTACAGGTTTATATATATATATATTTTTTTTTTTTTTTTTTTTTTTTATACTTACTGAGCAGATATCCTTTTCAGCACTCTTTGAAAATATTAAAACTTGAGATTTCTTTCAGAATTGGAGGCAAATTGTTCCAATACGTACCACCAGTGTATACGAGGCTTGATTTGTAAAGGTCAAGTCTGGGCAGAGGCATTATTAACTTGTGGACATGCCTATTATCATTCGTCCGGAAACTGTTTACAATGGAGGGAGGTGCATTTCCATTTACCACTTTATGCATAAATATAGCCTTAATGTATTCGAGTTGTTGCCTTAGGGGAAGGATATCCAAAGATTTATAATCGTTTAGAGTTAATGAACTAGATTTTAAGAGGACTAATTTTATCACACGCCTATGCAATCTTGCTAAAGGTTTCAGAATGTTTGCGCTGGCTGAATCCCATAGAGTAGAAGCATAGTCTATAATCGACTGTATATGGGCATGAAAGAATTGTTTTCTAGCATGCATATTCAGAAAATGCTTTATTTTTAACAACTGGAATATTTTGGGGATATTCTTCTGCATAGGTAAGCAACGTGATCGGACTGTGATAAGTTGTTATCAATGACAACACCCAAAACTTTAAAAGTGTTTTTACTTCTTCGATTTTTTCCACTAGAAACAAATATTGAAAATAAATCAGCAGGCATATTTTGACGTTTTTGTCTGCTAGTAATGACCATGTGTTTATTTATTTTTTTTATTTATTTATTTATTTTTTTGCATTAAGAGACATGTGATTGATTCCGTCCATTTGATGGCACTGTTTAAACCATCTTGTAGATCGGACGTCACAACCTGCAAGCGAGGGTGGTTAGAATGCATAGAGTTGTCATCAGCAAATAATTCGCAGTCACATTGAATACGTAGCAGTAAATCATTTATATAGATCGAAAAGAGTAAAGGACCAAGAACGGATCCTTGTGGAACACCATATCTTTCTGGCTGCAAATCTGATTTTGAGGAATTAACACACACTACCTGTTTTCGATCAGAAAGAAATGAGGACATGAATTGAAGTGTATTTTCAGAGAGTCCGTATAAAGCGAGCTTTTTTTTTTTTTTTAGAAGAGAGTGGTTTATAACATCAAAAGCTTTAGCTATATCAATGAAGACAACTCCTGTAAGTTCATTGTTATTAATGTTCAAGGGCCATTTGTCAATCATTTGCGTAAGCGCGGTGTGGCAGGAATGGTTTTCCCTAAAACCAGACTGCTTAGGATGAATCAAATTATATTTGTTTAAATGGGTAAGTAAATATTTTTGGATATGTTTTTCGAGCGGTTTTGAAAGAATTGACAGAACAGATACAGGTCTGTAGTTACAAGGGTTGGATGGATCTCCAGTTTTTGTCGACACAAGGAGCATATTGGACATATGAAGATGTCCCAGCCGACTACAAAGACCATATCAGGGCTGTCACCTTGAAGTAACTGTCTGCAAAGGTGTTTTGAAAAAAAAAGAAGAAGAAAAAACACCTAAGCCACACACACACACACACACACACACACACACACACACACACACACACACACACCACATACACAGCTCTCACTGAAACAGACCACAAATTCATGCTTTAGTTCAAGTTGTTCGACAAAAAGAAAAAAAATTAGTTCAAAATGATCACAAGATCTTCCACTGCCCAGTGTAGGTACTCATAATGGTGCTGACACAGCCATCTGATCTTGATCCTGCATTACAACAATATCCTTCTCACTATGGTCCATAATGAGCAACACCCATCTGACTTTGCCCTATTTCAAATAATAAAAAAAAAAAATACCTGTCTGACTATGGCCTTGGATCGATCAACAACATCCATCTGACTTTGCTCTATTTCAGATCAAAGACATCTGTCTGATTATGGCCCTGGATCAAATAAACATCATCCATCTGACTTTGGGCCTGCGTAGAAAAGCACTCATCAGATTGTGTTGCTGGGTCAAAGCAACCATATACCGTCTGGTTATGGACCAGCACTGATACCACTGCATCCACCTGCCTACCGCTCTGGATGAAAACCACTGCATTCATTTCATTCTGGCCCTTCTTGAAAACCAGACACTACGACCTTTTTTTTTTTTTTGTCAATTTTCTTAGCTTTAATACTACTCATACCCACTCTCGCTCATCCAGCAAATATTAGGATTCAGATGGCCATATATATATATATATATATATTTATATATAAAAAAGAAAGGATGGATGTTTTCCCACAGGCTATATGCTGTGCAAAACGTTTATGATCATTTCCACTGATCCTATTTATCAATGATGTTTATGGAACATGCTAACCTGACGAGAGGACAGCATGGCCTTGGACAGATGAAGGGATTGCGTGGGGAGGCAGAGAGGAAGAAAAAGCCAATCTCTGCGCGCACACACACACACACACACACACACACACACACACACACAAACACACACACACACACACACATTTTCTTCTTTAAATTTCATCAATGGAGCATCTTAATACAACACTTTAATCTTGCTATTGTGAACATTCCAACACTCAAAAACTACTTTTAATGCAGTATGGTATATGACACAGTATGCATCGTAGCTGGCTTTGTGTTATCATTTCTTAGGTGTGTGCATGTCATCATAGTTTAACTCTCTGTTCTTCCATCATTTTCATGTTATTGTTTTGCATTTGGCTGCGTGTTATTGTTCTTAGGTGTGTGTGTGTGTGTGTGTGTGTGTGTGTGTGTGTGTGTGTGTGTGTGTGTGTGTGTGTGTGTGCAGTCATGATTTGACAGTTCATCGTTTGTTTTCGTCATTTCTTAATGTTACTTGTCTTGCCAGAAGAAGACCAAACAGGTTGAAACATGTAGTGTTTGTTTTGTTATTTGTTTATTCATTCATTCAGCAGCAAGGTAATTCTGTTTTAAATCTTGTTTTAAAGTCTGGGATCCACACACAGAGCAGAACATCAGTAAGCTTGAAGCGGTGCAGCACAGGGCAGCCCGTTTCGTGATGAGGCGCTACCGCAACACCTCCAGTCCCACCGCCATGCTTGAAGAACTGAAGTGGCCCAGCCTCCAGGACAGACGACGTACAGCACGCCTATCCATGCTGTACAAGATCCATAATGACCTCTGGTCAGCACAGAAGGCATCTAAGCCAGCCTGCGCCCTGCACCTCCTGCGCCGACGCCGCGGTCACGATCAGCGGTTCACCATTCCGCAGTGCAGAACGCAATACAGACAGCAGGCGTTCCTTCCTCGTGCCATCAAGGACTGGAACGAGCTGCCCAAGGACGTTGTAGAAGCCAAGACCATCGACACCTTTGTGTCAAGGGCCTCCCGTTTCCATGAAAAGCCACGCCCAGTTTTTTTCTTTTCCTTCTGTTCGGACCACTCGCATAAGTGACAGAATAATCAAGTTGATCGTGGTCGCTATCAAAGGAGAAGAAGAAGAAGAAGGTCTGCCCGCAGTCACCCCACTTTGAAATCAACTGTCATTTAAACTATTGCCTTTCATTGTTTTATATTTTCCTTTGTGCTGTCATTCCAAGTGTGTGTGTGTGTGTGTGTGTTGTGTGTGTGTGTGCGTGCGTGTGTGTGTGTGTGTGTGTGTGTGTGTGTGTGTAGTTTGACTCTGTTAATTATTTTCATTATTTTGAATGTTACTTATCTGGTCTGAAAAAGACCAAGAAGGTCAAAACGCATTGTGATTGTTCTGTGATTTGTTTATTCTTTCGTTTGGCAGCACAGTCATCCTGTTTTTAATTTTATTTCAATTTCTGGCTGCAGTCACGACACGTTGAAAGCAACTTTTGTTCCAGCTGACAGTGTTATCTTTTATCGTTTTATACTTCACTTCGTTTCATTGTTCTTAGGTGTGCACAGGTGATTGTAGTTGGATTGTCTGTTCATCCTTCGTTTTCATTGACTTGCCTGACAAAGATAAAAAAAAAAAAAAAAGGTCCAAATGCGTAGTGTGTGTGTGTGTGTGTTAGATCGTTTATCCTTTGGCGGCATGTCACCCCATTCTGAAACTAATTTTTATTAAAACTTTCCTTGTTTTGCATTTGGTTTCGTGCAGTTGTTCTTAGGAGTGTGCAGGTGATTGTAGTTTGAATGCCTGTTCGTTCTTTGTTTTCATTGTCTTGAAAGTTATTTGTCATGCCCAGAGAAAAAAAGTCGCAGCGCGTAGTGTTTCTTTGTAATTATTTGTTTACACTTTCGTTCGGCAAGACAGGTCTAACTAGTAAGGGAGGTCAAGCAGACAAAGAAAGAGGGCCTATAAATATATTAAAAGTCCATACCTATAGTTTTCTCAGCTATTAACAGATATGTTGTCATGATATTAAAATTTTACAATCTGTTTGCTAAAGACATGACATTTATACAAAAACAACAGACTCAAAACACTATTTTAATCCTTTTTAATTACAGTTATAAGCGTTGAAAAGATCCCCTACAACATAGTAAATGTTTCACTCAACAGGATTTGAAGCTTATGCATCCTTTTTAATGTTTTATATAGTATTTGTAGGTCAAAGAATATTAACTTGTTGGCATTTCCCCAATAATGTCTTATTTCTCATAGTTGCAGTAACTTCTTTTTTTTAATGATATTACTTTCGCTTTCACATTGCAAACATGGCTGACGCAAACTCATCAGGATTAGGATTTGGGGCGTTGTATCAAAACAACTTAGCCTATTTAGGCTTTTTATGCCCCTTCTGTTAATATATATATATATATATATATTATATATATATATGTAATTTTATTTATTTATTTATTTTTTTGTTTTCTTCCTCTTATGTCTGTTGGCCCAGTCATAGACTAGCTCAGTATAATTTATCCATCAAATTCATATCTTAATTTAGTTATGAATTCATGTTTGCCTATGAGGTTCTTAAATACATTAATACTAGGTGGACGTTTGATGTTAGTTGTTAATTCATTACAAATTTTGGTTACTCTGTTAGTAAATGTAAATTTTCTCAAATCAGTTCTGGAATATTGTTTAAATATCTTATCTTCACTGTTCCTTGTAGTATTTGTCTGTGGAGTACAAAAAAGCATGCTTTATCAACATAATCAATACCATTAAATATCTTATATGTTTAAATCAAGTCCCTCTTATTCTTCTTGCTTTGAGTGTTGGAAGTTGTAAATATTTTAATCTTTCCTGGTATGAGTAATGCGTTATAGATCATCTTTGTTGCTCTTCTTTGAACCTGTTCCAGAGCTTCTGACTGTCTCTTTAGCATTGGATACCATACAGTATTGCCATATTAAAGAACAGGTCTAACTATTGCCTTATATAATTGTAAAAAAAGTGTCCTTTTCTATAAATGTAAATGTTCTTTTTATTATTCCAATCATTCTGTTGGCCTTGTTAAAAAAAAAAAGAAGAAAAAAAAAATCTTTCAAAGAGCTGTCCATGTTCGAACCCTCCCCCCCCCCCCCCCCCCCCACCCCCCACCCCCTCCCGAGCAAAAAAGACGCTGGCCAGTCTATTTACCAGAGGTGGTGCAGGCCTCTAACAACACACCACATGCTTCAACTGGGTTGGTGTCCCACTTCCTCCTGTTTGGGCAGGAGCCCAGGCTATCTGTTGACAACTCCTAGGATGTCCCCCAACACATGAACGGCAGGCACAGAGGACTGGGTACAGCAACACCGGCAGTGACTCAGGGCAGCTCACCAAAAGGCACTGATTGTCTACACAAAGTGGCACAGCAGCGGGCCCAATACAAGAAGTGTCCGACAAGTGGCCATGATCTCAAGGTTGGTGACCATGTCAACGTGCGAACTGGGTTTTGGGCCACAAGAAGATCCAGGACTTCTGGCAGCCTGACCTGCACAATGTCACTACATACCGATATGAACAGGTGTATGCTGTCCTGCAACTGCAAGGTGGCCCAGGGAGGGTCATCAGCCAAACAGACAACCTCCTAACCACCAATTTTTCAGATCAGGAACAGGATCTTTTGCTGCAGTAACAGCCTGTCTCTTCTGCTTACACCTCAGACATCGCCTCCGAAGAAGAGATGTGACCGATGCCACGTCCACGTCTGATGGAACAGGCAACACTGGTGCCTGGTCCACCTCATCCTTCAGATGATGTTCTCCCTCCACCAGCCCCAGTCCCTGGTCCATGGAGGTCACAACGCCTCACGAATAAGGCAAGGGTCTAGATGAGCAAAGACTGAAAATGTGTACATGCATGCTGCTCAGCCATCCATAGACAGAAATCATGACACGATTGTGCACCAAATCTGAATTTTCTTGCCATATATATATTTTTTTGTTCATGTTTACTTATTCATATTTGCGTTTAGCTTCTGTTTGATTTTCATGTAATCAATTTTGTTGTAAACCTATGCTGACCATATTCTAGAGCTGAAGCCTTTCCCCATTCCTACTCATAAAAAATTCTCATGCTCTCTCTCTCTCTCTCTCTCTCTCTGTCCATCAGTGTCTGTCTGTCTGTCTCTCTCAAATGTCAAGACAAATTTTGCAAATCCTTTTTTCTTTTACATTACCAGGTACACAATTTCTCATGATGTACATCATCAGCATGTTTAGAATGCTATTTGAATTAAATGTCTGTCTGTCTGTCTGCCTCTCTCTCTGTCTCTGTGTCTGTCTGTCTGTCTCTCTCTCTCTGTCTCCAGGAAAAACAGTGTAATGTCCCCATCTTGCTACAAAACCAAGATAAATCGTTTATTTTTAGCTACTGTAAGTTGAAAATGCAATTTTTTTTTAACCTTATGAATTACTCTATCTCTCTCTCTCTGTCCATCTGTTGTCTGTTCTTCTCTCAAATAGTGTCCAAAGAAATTTTGCAAATCCCCATTTTTCTAAATGACAATGGTAGACCATTCCTCATGATGGATATTATATTTAGAGTTTTATTTGAATTAAAAGATGATGTTTGTCTTCTCTTCCTCTCTCTCTCTCACTCTCTGTCATTCTTCTCTTTCTCTCAAATAATGTCAAAAGAAATTTTGCAAGTCCCTCTTTTTCTCTGTTGCCACTGTACACCGAAGAGGACTTCCAGAAATGTTACTTCCGTCAGTTGGAATGGTGGATTCATTCAGACGAGTTTCAGGGTCAGCAAAGTACTGTCAAAAGTTGTGGAGAGAGTGGATACACTGGGTTTAGGTGTTTGAAAAAGTAAACTCTGTTTCCTCAGCCCACAGTCAGATCTTATGCACAAAAAAATTACAGAAGCCAGAATTACGAACCAAGAGACCAGAATTATGAAAAAGGCCAGACGTATGAACCAAAAAGGGAGTCATGAATCGATGGACAGAAGTTTGAACTGAAAGAATTACTATAGAAACAGAACTACAAACCAAACGGTCAAAATAATGAACCAATAGGCCAGAAGAAGTAAAAGGCAAGAAGTGTGATCTAAAAAGCCAGAATTATGAACTTTATGAACCCATAGGCCAGCAGCACACACTGAAACACAGTGTGTGTGTGTGTGTGTGTGTGTGTGTGTGTGTGTGTGCGCGCGTGTGTGCATGTGTGTGTGTGTGTGTGTGTGCATGTGTGAGAGTGTGTGTGTGTATGCATGCACACACGCACGTATATGTATTTGTGTATGTGTGTGTGTGTGTGTGCACATGTATATGCACATGCACACGTGGTTACAAGCGTTTTCCAATGGAACAAAATGCTAGTCAGCGTACAGTCTCTTGCAGTGGCATGTTTCATACTGGGTCTGTTTTTTGTGTGTGCATACCCTGCCTATGTTATGGGATCTTTCACACGCATATGTTTGATACTGTGCATGTGCATATTCAACCTCAAGAGAAGAGTTCGGCCACCAGTATATCTGTACAAAGATCGACCTTGGAAATGTGGAAAACCCCGTCCAAGCTTCATCCTCCACTGGCACAGCTGGGTCTGGAACCTTTCAGTAAATAACAGGCTCACTTTATGGATTGTCAACTGCCCGAGGATCATAATCATATGCTAACACACATACGTGTGTGTGTGTATATATACATATATATATGTGTGTGTGTGTGTGGGGGGGGGGGGTGTATACATGAGGTAAAGTCCCATGAGAAAGACCTTTATTAGGTCGAGATATTGGGAATTATTTATGAGCTGTTGTTTTCATCTCTGTTTTATGTGCGTATATATATATATATATAGAGAGAGAGAGAGAGAGAGAGAGCTGAAAACAGCAACTCATAAATATATACATATATATGGTTGAGTTGTAGTCATGGAAAAGCTTGTGATTGAAAAACTATTGTTCTCAGATGGAATAAAATTCCCCTTGAGGAAGGCCCTGGTGGTCGAAAAAATATTGGGGACAGTTTAACAAACTTGTTGGGTTTTTTTTCCATTCACGTAGCTATATATATATAGTGCACTCAACAAAAATTTTTGGGTGGGAAAACTTGGAAGGATAAGGTGATTCACCACTTATTCCAGTTCAGTAAACAAAAAATGGTTGTTGTAAGCGGGCAGGGGCTACATGATATGCACATTTGCTTATGATGGATATTGTTTTTACGAGTATGATTTTTTAGAACTTTTGTTGTACAGACCGTGTTCTTTGCAACTCTCTCAGGTTTTGATTTTGTTCTTTTTAATTCTCATGGTTTTCATTGTAAAAAGAGTAATTACAAATGGTAAATGTAATTTTCTTGTGATGTCAGTAATTGTATGGATTGCAATGAAATTTTGACATGAAAATTATGATTTTGCCTGTTTTTAGCCCTGTACAGCTTTGTCTGATTTTTACACTGTTCAACAGTGTGTCAGAAAATATTTGTTTCATCAGCCCTTTGCGTTAAAAACAAACAAACAAAAATCTTTGAAATTAAGAGAATAGGTATGGCAACTACCTTCCTTCTGGTAACCAGCACTTCTCTCAACATAGCTGATACCGCATTAAAAGTATATTTAAGCTGCAAACTTACATTTTTTCATGACAGGTATTTTTCTTAAGACAGTGATAACACAGAACTTTCTGACTGGGCATTTACAGAAAGCTGATCAGTACTTCAGCATGTTTGCATCTAGTTGCATAACATCAGAAGAGGCTGCTGGATGTGTTCTCTAAAGCTTTCATTCAGACCCAGCATCTTTGCCTCAGTGGGTAAGAAGCATGCACCAGCATTGGCCTGATGATGTTCTGTTCCAGCCTAATATGTGGAAGTCAAATTCAATGCGCTTGTCTAATGGCCCTTGTCTCATTTCAGTCTGATTTTGTGTTCAATGCACTGATGCCAATCTATTGGTATTATTTTGACTGTGTGAGATGAGCAATATGGCATTGTCCAGGATTAAGTAAACTCTACTTGCAGTCTGCTGTTGATACACTGTGTACTTGTAAACTGAAAAGTATATAAACAGACAGAGGACCCTTTTTTTTGCACTTTCTGTGAAATGTTTGGGATTTGTTAACGTTATCTTTTGTTTACCCATCTGCACTCTGGCAATAAGTGCAAAACAACATTGGCTTGTTCTGTTTTCTTTCATCTTTTAATCATGTGTTTCAAGTCAGTTAAAGAACTTCATTAATATGTGAATTTGTAGAATTATGTGTGCTAGTGCAGATGCTCTAGAAACTTGTAGACTGGTAGAACACTGTTTTGTCTAGGCATTGCACACACACAAAGTGCCTGTCCTTTTCATGTATTGGATGAAATAAATAACGTTTGAAATCCTTGTTTTGACTGATGTGGTTGTTGCAACACGAGCAAGATGCTGTGCAAGACTGTAACGACAGGTCTTTCTGTCGTAATTTTAGATCCCTAAGATAGAGGAAGACCATGTGAATTCCTTTGATCTGTTCTATGTCAACAACCTCTGACCTGTGACAATGATGTAGATTAAGAGCTTAGTTACATGCAAATCTATACTATTATTGTTGTTGTTTATCACTCCAGCTTCTTTCTTTCTTTCTTTTTTTTTGTTTCGAAATTGCTTCCTCTGTTTTTTTTTTCATAAGGCAGCACTCTGCACAATAAAGAACTCAAAGAAATGACAACAAAACAACTTAGGATACATTTTCCCAAATTTTGAAAATAATGAAACTCTGCCACCATACACCCATTTTCATATACAATGACAAAAGGACTACCAGTCTTGTTGATTTTATTTTGAACAACAATTTTAACCCCCCAAAGGCCAAGCAGTTTCCCACAGGTATATTTCACATATATTTAACATACCAATCGAAAAACAAATCCCTGTAGAAAAACGGTCCAATAGCAAAACATTTCTAGCCATCTTCTCTGTTCCCCACACAAAAAACAATCAAACAAACAAAGCAAAAAAAACAAACAAATAAACAAACGTGTACATTTATTGACATACTGGCAAGATCTCCAATATTTTCCCTTGCTCTGGCTTGTACAATCCAAAGGTAGAACATGTAGTTCTTTTAACCACCTATACTCTCCTTTCCAATTGCCTAACGCAAATAATATTTAGCTAATACAAATCCCCCATGTTTTTTTTTTTCTTTTCTTTTCCCTTCTTTTTCTTTTTCTTTTTTTCAACTAGTAGGTAGAGTGGACTGGGAGGGATACGAAGGCATTCATCATTCCCCAAGACCAAAAAGTCTCAAAAACAGATATCAACGAAATAATTATTCAAGATAAACATGTTAAGTACAAGATATCGCTGTCTTGAAACCCTCAAGGAATCAGATCCGTGTTCTTTTCTCGAATGCAAACACACCCTCCCCCCCCCCCCCCCCACACTCACACACATTTATGCTCCCCCCCCCCCCCCCCCCTTCAACCATGTGATCAAACAAATTACTTCTTTGAATTCTCTTGTTCACAAGTAGTACTAAAAAAGGTTGGAAGGGAGGGGGGGGGGGGGGGTACAAATGCAAACTCAGTTTTCATTCAAAGAAACTCAAATGCCATTATGCTACTGCACATCATGCAAAATCAGATGGAGATGACTAATTTTCATGCATTTACATAGAAACTGCAAAAAAAAAAGAAAAAAAAAAAGAAAAGGTATAAAATGTAAAGAAATGCATTGCAAGAACCAAATATTTAAGATGAGTTTATGGCACACTCACTACTTGCCTCTGAATGGACAATACATGTTTGAGCTTTTTTAAGGACAAATAAATAATGATCTCTCTTTTGTGTATAAAATATAACTGGATGATTTTTTTAAAACAAAATGAAAAAAAAAAGTATGTGTGGAGGTGGAAGGGACAGAGGAACAGAAAGTGGAAGATAATATCAAAGCACTTCTTTTATTAAAAAAAAAACAACAACCAGAAATATAAGTAATAAAATGGAAAAGAAAGTTACCCAAGAAAGCCATTCAATCACTGACATATGAAACAACTACTGTCATTTCTAGCTTACAATGTACTTTGAAGTAAACACAGCTCCCACAGATTTTTTTTCAAGTAAACGCCTCCACAGATTAAAAAAAAAAAAAAAAAATCTATTCTACATCACCCATAAATCATCAAGTCATTATGTTTATAGGCCGCCAAAGAACAGAGATCATGCTGGGGCTGATTGAAAGCCAGATAAAAACAGAATCATGCTCAAGTTAAAATGCCATTAGCTAAAGCCAAACCTGGTCAAGAGCTGACACTATAAGAGTGACCTGAAACAAAGTGTATCACCAACCACACCATGTTAGATAAGATAAAAAAAAAAAATTTGTTTCCTTTGAAAATTTTTTTTGTTAAATCATAGAACAAGGTCTTCATGGAATGTGCTGAAAAATTTTTTTTTACCGTAGAACATAAAATTCCCAGAAAACAAAAACAAAAACAAAAAAACAACAACCCCCCCCCCCCCCCCCCCCCAAAGTTCAGTGAAATTTTAAATGTAATTAACAGCACACTACCAAATAAAAACGTAGACGAATGAATCACAAGACGAAACACGTGTTTCGATCTCTCAGGTCTTCTTCAGGCAAGATACAAACACTTGTATCTTGCTTGAAGAAGACCTAAGAGGTCGAAATGCATCGTGTTTTCTCTTGTGATTTGTTTGTCTACGTTTTTTTTTTTTTTTGCAGTGCGCTATTAACTACATTTAAAATTGGATTAGATTTCCGCCTGCTGTTGCCTCACTTTGCACCTAAAAGTTCAGTGGTTTACCACACAGTGGGCATCACACAGGCTTCTCACTCATTGGAACTTAAGAATGAGTGAAATAGGTCTGTCAATGTGTTGTCTGCACAACAGCTCTTCCTCTTTATCTCTTTGTGATTTCCACGGACAGATGGAAGGAATTCCTTTAAGTCTGGATAGATTTGAAACATTATTTGCCAGTCCGTGTGTTCCACTTCTTTGGCAAGAGACTATCTTTAGGTTGAAGGTTTGAGGTCTGTAAAGGGCACAGTTCATCACTAGTAACATTTTTAGCAAGCTGATACCAGCTCCATTGCCTTAATGCTGGCATGACAAAGGGAGATCAATACTGTTGCTACTGGTTTTGAGAGTTGTATACAGGTCATGAAAATCAAAGAGGTCGAAATGGCTTGTGCTGGTAATGGCAATGACCTTGAGATGGGAAAGAGAACTGAAGAGAATCAAAAACTCTTTGTTTGGATGGAGAAACTATTTTTAAAGCCAGAACTTGTCAGTTCAGTAGTGTAGACAGAGCTGGCAGCAAGAATGAGTTTACACAATGAAGGGTTCTGTGAAGAGGGACAGAAGGCACATAAAACAGCACTTTCTTCCTGTTTGCAGCTGTCAGTAACAACTCTCTGGAAGCTGGGAAAAAGATTTCTGAGGCCAATGAGCAGAAGACTTCTTTCTTGTTGTTTTGTTTTGTTTTGCCTGAGGCAAAAAGAATATACATGGAGTTAAGAACCTGCGCAGTATACACTCTGGAATTTTGACATCCACATCTTTACCATGGGGGAAGAAGCGAATTCCCAATGGAAGTATGGACTAAAGGTTTCTTCAAATTTGATAGATATTGTGGATTAAAACCGAGCTGTATGCAGGCTTTTCCAGTCTGAGTACAGATTCAGGTTGTGGCTCATGTCAGTTAAGTCTGTGATGGATGAGAAAGGGTTGGGGGGATCTGCTCAGAGACTATACAACATAACTCATCAGGTCTCTGCACAGAGACTATACAACATAACTCACCAGGTCTCTGCACAGAGACTGTACAACATAACTCATCAGGTCTCCAGCTTGGCCTACACAGGCACATACCAAACCTTATCTTATCACTCATACACTTCATGCTTTGAAATGAAATATGCATGTTATAAATCTTATCAGGGTAAGCTAATCTTTATAGGCACAGGTGTTTTTTGTGAGCGTGTGTGTGTGTGTGTGTGTGTGTGTGTGTGCGTGTTGGGTGTGCGTGTGTGTGTGTTCATATGTGTGTGTGTGTGTGTGTGTGTGGTGTGTGTGTGTGTGTGTGTGTGTAGCCTTGGCCAATGCACTGTGCTCTCTTGGTATGAATGATGTTGTCTCACTACCTCCGCCCTAATCACAAAATGTTCTCCATCAGTTTAGCTTTGGGTCCTGTAAGACTGCCACAACAACCTAACAAAATGTGGGAAACAATGCATCACCCTGTCATCGGAACATACAGTAACATCATCATGCATTTTACATTTACGTAGTTCACTTTTATTCAACTTTAGAAGATGCCTGATTTTGCATATGATATGGGTTTTTATGATGCACCTAATAATTCTTCCAAATACAAGTAAAACAAAGTCAGAGCATTTTGATATACACATATTCATGACACAAAAAAATGTTTTTCAACTGCTTAAGTCAGCAGTAAAAGCTTATTAAAACTCTTGGAATGATTTGGTTCTGAAGACAAAGAGGGAAGTGTTTAAGTCTCATAACATGGATAAACAAGAATACATTCTTTCCTTGCTGCAGCAACGGTGGAGATTACCTCATTTTCTACGAATAGTGTTAACAACCTCAACATATCGTCCCAGCATCATATATTGTGTTGTCCACCAGCTCGCAGTTTCTGCGACATGTAGTGTTCACACTTGGCCAAGCTTGTTTGGATTTCCTCCACTGTCAACAGTTTAGAGTGAGCCAATCCCTTCAGTAGCTGGTGACAAGCGTTGCCAATGAACTGGTTTGCAAGGAATGCTGGGAATCCCCTCAGTCCATCAGACAAGGTGTAGAGGGGTACACGTACGGAGCCCAAACTCTGAAAGCGAAAGAATCCAGATTAGGTTATAATGATCTGCAAGGGAAAGAAGCGATGAAAGTTCAAAATTGGCGGGAAACTGCCAAAATTTGTTGACTTTTAAACATCTTGCTGGAAAACACAGACAGAAAGAATACCATGTTAGGCAGTAACATGCTTTCCCGTTGTTGTTTTCCTGCATGTATATCCTCCTTGCTTTCACAATGGATAAGAATTATATTTCCTCTTTTCACGCAAGAAATAAAGTTTGAAAGTCTTCCTGTTCTCCATTACTTAAATAGTAAAAATCTGACATTACATGTTTACAAGAGGCCAATGTTACTACAACTGACATTTCATCATACAGAAAACAGTGGGGTGGTACACTTTCTTTTTAAAACAGAAACAAACTGATGTAAAAGAGACAGAATTTTGGCAGCTAGGAATTTTCATGGTATGGTTGTGTTAGAAGCAGCAGAAGAGAGGCTTTTGATAATTTGAAATATCGCAAGCCAACTTTGAGCAACAAATGAATGAGCTTTTGATTCTATCTCAATAACATTCCTAGTACGTTTCTTTTTCATTTTGGTTTCACTCCATGGGTTTCTCTTTTAAAGAAAGGTACTGTAGGTTCAGTAAACCACAATGGATAGATCTCTGAGCCATTTGACATCTTAATGTGGTCTCCTTAGCTTTTACGTTAGCTGTAGAGTTCTTAGCAGTGAAGGTAAGAAATGGTCCCATTATTGCGATTAGAAATCCGCCATCTATCAATAGGATAACCCTGCATTTGAAAATAAAACAAATGGCTGATGATACAATCTTGTTTCTTAAAGATGAAGAAGAGGTTTCTAGTTCACTAAATATTTTAGACTTCTCCTGAAAGATTTTTAAGCTTAAAGCTTAATGCGAAGAAGACAAAAGCACAAAAAAACAGGCACACAAATTGATAATCCAATACTTCCTTTCACTGTTGTAGACCAAAATGAAACATTAGGCAGGCATTTCAAAAACTGTAAAATGGCTGGACACATAGAACTGGTTGAGCAGAATTGATAGAACAAACAAGTGAATAAAGGAATGAAGTAAGTGAGACTTTAGAATTCAAGGAAAAGTTGTGGTGATCAAAACATTCCTTGTAAACCAGTTTGTATATATCACACAGCCTGTTAGTCTTCCTAGTGCAGTTTCAAACAAAATAAATGCGACAATGTGCATGTTTTATGGCAGAAAAGGTATACCAACAACAAAGCGTTTGAAAAAAAAATTAAAAAGAAAGTCACGGAGGCAAGTGTAAAGGATGGCGCTCTGAACATGATTCAAAACTGTTTCTGCTAACACTGGGTTGGGACACTGTTTGGAGCTAGTGACAACCACCAAAGTTGGAATTTAATATCCAAACAGCATTTAGATCAAACTGTAATCCAAAAGTTCTCCTACCTAAATTGTAGAGCAAAACACCTGCTAGGCTTGGACTTGATAAAGAATGAACCCAAAGATTCCCAATTCTATTTGCTTCCCAAAATACATAAACCAAATAACCCAGGCCGCCCCATTGTCTCTGCCTGTTCCTGCCCCACTGTCCAGATCTCTCAGTTTCTCGACAAAATCCTCCAGCCTATCGTTTCCAACCTCCCCACCTTTCTTAAGGACACAAACCATACTCTTGATCTTCTGCAAAATTTCTCCTTCCATCCTGGCTCCCAACACCGTCACCTCTTCACCATGGACGTCTGTGCACTTTACACAAGCATTCCCCATCATGAAGGGCTTTCAGCCCTCAAACACTTCTTGTCAAAAGACAGCAGAAATCTACCCACCACCACTCTTCTCCGTCTTGCTGAGCTTGTTCTCGCACTCAACAACTTTCAGTTTGGTGCTGACCATTTCCAACAGAATTGCGGCGTTGCCATGGGCACCAGGATGGGTCCTGGCTACGCCTGCCTGTTTGTTGGTTACATTGAAGAAAAGATCTTCTCACAATACACAGGCACTTTCCCAGACTTTTTCCGTCGCTTCATTGACGATTGCCTCGGTGCAGCCTCCTGTCCAATCCAAGATCTGAAAAACTTCATTGACTTCGTCAGTGGATTTCATCCAGCTCTTAGATTCACTTTTGAAATCACTCAGACTACCATTTCCTTCCTTGACATCAAAATCTCTATCTGTCCCAACTCACCCTACCTCACCACATCTGTTCATTACAAACCCACCGACTCGCATTCATACCTTCTGTACTCCTCCAGCCACCCTGCTTCCACCAAAACAAGCATTCCTTTCTCTCAACTACTTCGTTTGCGACGCATCTGCAGCGATGATGACGATTTCGCCAAACAATCTACCCTGATGATCTCATTTTTCCTTGAACGTGGATACCCTGAACCCATTTGCCAAGAAGCCCTACAAAAGGCCTCTAGAATTCCCAGAAACACCGCTCTTAAGCAAAAGATCACTCCTTCATCAGACGACAGGCCTGTTCTTGCTATCACCTTCCATCCTCACAACCTCGCCATCAAAAACATCCTTATGAAGAACTACCACATTCTGCAGACTGATCCTTCCCTGAAACACATTTTCACCCAGCCTCCACTAGTTGCCTACAAACGTGACACCAACCTCAGAGATCTTCTTGTGCATTCAAAATTGTCCACAAACACAGTCTCACCACCTGGCAATTCTCCATGCAAGCAACCCAAATGCAAAACCTGTCCTCACCTAAACTCTTCTACAACCATCTGTGGCCCCTCAGGCAAAATTTCCATACGCAACCCTTTCACTTGTCAGTCCCGCAATGTAGTTTACATTCTTTCTTGCTCCTTCTGTGGCCTCTTGTATGTTGGAGAAACCTACAGAACCCTTAACGACCGTTTCACAGAACACCTACGAGCAGTCCGTCTCGGTTACAATACACCAATTGCAAACCATTTCTGCTCTTCCGGCCACAACCTCTCCCACATGCAGATTGCTGCAGTCTGGCAAAATTCATCTTCCTCTATAAGACATAAAGAACAAGAGTCCCTCCTTATTCACAAACTTGGCACTATCCACCCAAATGGAATCAATATCAAACACTGACTTTCCTCCATAACAACCCTTTGTTCTTACTTATCTTGATTTTGTCTCTTAACATTATTTTTATTTTTTTTTATTATTTTTTTTTACTTTATCCCCCCCCCCCCCCCCAGTCCTTCTGCTCTTGACCCATTTCTCTCTTCTTCCCCACCCTGCCCTCTCCTTCTATACCCCCCCCCCCCCTCATCCCTTCCAACTCTCTCCTTCCTTCCCCCTCAATCCTTGCTGAACACTTTTCATCTTCTAGCAGTATTCACTTTTCAGCTTTTTGGCAGTGCTCACTTCCTCATTTCCCCATTTCTCCCTGCCCACTGTCACCCATTCCCACCTGTCCCCCTGAGCCAAGAAGGTTTTGAACCGAAGCGCCCTCATCCACCTCTTCTTCAAGGACCTGCTACCATAACCCAGGCAAGTTGTTCCAGAATGAAACCTTGTTTGAGTTCTATAAATCTTCTTGACTAAACAATACATGACACAAGACATGTGTGTGCATGTGTGTGTGTGTGTGTGTGTGTGTGTGTGCGTGTGTGTGTGTGCGCGCGTGTGTGTATGCGTGTGTGTATGTGAGTGTGTACCTATGTGCATATATGTCACTCAGTATGTACATGCTTGCACTTGCTTGTTTACATGCAATCATATGCATATATTGTTTGAAAAGAAAAAAAACAATACCTCTATGCCAAACTCTTCTGCAGTCAGATGTCTTTTTTCAACAATACAAAACTCTTCTTCTGTTACTTCCTTTACAAAGAAATGTAGCACCAGCTTCTTTCTCCAGTTCACAGCCGTCTCCACATGATCCTCTTGTGTGAAGGCATGCTTGCTGACCTGCCACAAACACCTCAACACTATCAGCAAGTTAAGAGACACAGAAACAATTCAACATGATACACCAGACTTTAGGATATGTATATGATATATTAAGGTTATTAATGATTATATAGGCAATTGTGAACATTTCTGTGGCATTTCCTCTTTGTCAGGGAGCTCAGAGCGCTTTATAATAAACGTAATACACAACTTACGTCTGACAAATTGATACACCTCAGATATCTACTGAAAGGGAAAGCTAAAGTATAAAATGAAAAACATCCTTACATATCGCACACACATGCACGCACACACACACGCATACATGTACGCACACGCACACACATGCACGCACATGCACACACACACACACGCATATACCCTGACATTATATGCTCCACAACTGAAAGTCTTGAGACAGCGTATCATATTAAAACCCAGTTTCTAAACTACATGTTTAAAGACCAGCTAAAAAAAGCTTTCAACAAACTGGTGTGGCAGCTGTAAGGTAAACCTCCAGATAGGTGGGGCCAAAAATGAAAAGGGAGGTTCACTGAGGGATTTTGATTTTACTCATGGATCAAGGAGCCATGGTGAATAGGAACATGGTCCAGTCTGGTAGGAACTATGTACATTTTTAAATAGTTTCTGTCAGGCATGGAGGAAAAGCACCTGTAAAAGAGCTGAAGATGCGAGTAGTAGCCTTGTTCTGAATATATACAGAAATTGGTAATCAATGGAGGAAGCGCAGAAGCAGGGTAAATGCAATCAGTCTTTTTGGATCTGAAGATTACCCTTGCCGCTGAGACTGGAACTTTTTTGGAGTTTTTGTATTGGAGAAACCAACAAGAAAAATACAATGCACAGCTATCACCAGGAGTATACATATCACCTTGGCCAACTCTCTGATAAATACTATTCTGCAAGGAGCAAAAGATGGCAGATGTCGCAGAAGCAGGAAAAAAAGTCGTCTATCTATTGTTTTTCAGCCTCTGCACTCTGTAACCTGGTGGCTTTGATGTGGTGTAGCATACATTGATTAATTTGCATACAGTGATACCTCCTTGACAAAAATGAAACTGAACACAAAGACCTGGCTTACAAACAACAGAAAAGAGAGCTACACACCACTGAACGTTTCTACATTAGTTTCTTTGATGATTTATTTGTGTGTACGTAAGACCAACAGTTTGAGCTTGATGGGAAGTGCATATGCATGTGGATACCTCATAAACTGGATAGTCTTTCATCCAATGATTAGCCATCTCTGTTCTGGCTCCCTGTTCAGCTAAGAATATCCTACAAGATTGCCTCTCTCTGCTTCAAATCTATCGAGTCTTCCTGTCCTGAGTATCTTACCCACCTGTTACATCTTTACACCCCATCTCGAGCTTTACGTTCCTCATGTGACACTCGTATCTACAGTATCCCCACTGTTCGCACTAAAACCTTTGGTCAACGTTCCTTTGCCTATCAAGCTCCAACTACCTGGAATCAATTGCCTCGCTCTCTCAGATACTCACCCTCACTGCCCACATTCAAGCGCCTTCTCAAAACTCATCTGTTTCCTAGGTAACTTCGTCTTCCCTGTGACCCGACGTTTGCAATGTGTGATGCGAGTGTCTGCTTTGTGTGCGTTCGTGTCTGTGTGAGTGTGTGTTTGCGTGTATGCATGCTTGTGAGTTTGTGTCCTTGCTTTGGATTTTGATGCCTTTTTCTCATGTATGATTGTTATATATTGTGTGATTTGATGTCTGTTGTGATATTGTAAACGCCTAGGGCATTCAATTGATTAGGCGTCATAAATGTTCATAATAATAATAATAATAATCTCAACGCACTTCAACATACGCTTTTTTTCTGGACATTTAGGTGGAAATTTGTCTGGCAGAATTTGTGCTACATCAGTTTGCTGATTATAAAATAATGCATGAAAATGTTTATCAAAATGTCAATAAATGTCTGTAACTATTGAATCTGTAAAGAAAATCTGCAGAATCTGACCACAGAAAATGTTTACAACAGCTAAAACAGTAACAATGGAAAAAATTTACAAGGTTCAAACGTAGACATTTGATATAAAGGGAATGAACTGGGAAGAACTACACCAGTTTGATTTCCATATTTCCTTTTTGTGCATTAAAATAATAGCAAAGAAAAGGATTTTTAAGCTATGAAAAAAAAATGAAATTCACTGAAATTTTACTTTAAGTTTTATGAAAGAGGCATTCTTATGTGTTTACGTGTTTGTATACACTACACCACATTTGCCAAGCCATGAGGTCACAATGAGCAAGAGTTACAACTCAAACGGTCGCGAAGAAGGGCTGATGTACACATTAACTGAGTGCATCTGTCAAGTAACATGCCCTGTGCTTAGCTGATGTATGTATATGCATGTGCACACGTGTATGAATGTACATACCTGGCATGTAAAAAAAAAAGTCAATGGAAACAAGCCTATATCTTTCGAATCACATCTTGAAAACCATCTTGTCACATGATATGAAAGCACTGTCCATTTCTCTGTAATCTGCACGAATCTGCTGAATCTGGACGAGAAGACCACCTGTGTAATCCACCTCAGGTCAGAGAAGCAGTGGTTGCTGACAGGAGGAGGTGCCTCCCGTATAGCTGTCAGCAGGACAGGAGTTAAGTTCACCATAAGCACTAACCACCTTTGTACAGCCAGACTATGATGCTCCTCCCCTTCCCCCTCATCCCACTTACTATAAATCATTTGTATTAATTGCGTATTTTAATCTGATGGCCTTGTCAGCTGTGAAGAAAAAAAAAAAGATATTAATGAAGTCTGCAAATTTAGATCAGTGCTCTTACGATTTTACTCAATTGAATTTAACGCCTCTTTGCAGAGGTTCATGACACTGTATTAGGGCATAACCATTGTTATAAATTATGTGCAAAATTCCATTGTTCGCGTCTGAGGAGAGTCACATCAATCTTATGTTTTAGAGGTCTGGACGTCCTTTGAGGAGAATCACATTACTCTAAATTAATGTTTACATTAACTCCTACTTGTGGAGAGGTTAGTTCGTCTTGGTGTGCTCATGAACTAGTAATGTTCACTGTAACATACATGCACAACATTGACACTGCTGCTGTGAGCATGAGTTAGATAAGTAAACAGTGATGAACAACTAGAACCCAAAATGTCATCTTACATCACAAAAACCCATTTCTTTACAAAGCAAGAGCTGTCACTCAGTATATACAAGAGCAAAATTTGTATGTGCTTTCCCAACCACCCTACATCCCAGACCTAGCCCCATGTGATTTCTGGCTCTTTCCTATTATGAAAGTGAGATTAGCTGCAAGGAAATGTCAACAGATCCAAGACCTTACAAGAGTAGTAAAATCATACTTTGAAGGTATACCCCAAAGTGACTGTTTTTCAAACCTGGCTGAAAAGATTTCAGCTGCACTTGAGTCTAACTGAGGTATTTTTGTTACTATTGGTTTTATACAGTTTCCTCCACTAATTGTTTTTTTTAACACCATTTGCCTACATCTTTGCACTCATGATTTATGTCGTGACAACCAGCTTAACCCGTTCGCTGCTTGAAGCTGCTTGAAAATGTTACAAACAAAGGCTTTCCCAGTGCCAGGGAAATCTAATGATTTGGGGGTAATAATTAACAAAAAATTCTAGCTCAGAAACTACAAAAGATATAACAATGAAATATATATGATTTTTGAAGGAAATTGAATGAAGATTTTGAATCTGGGCTTCTTTTGTTTTAATTTTGATAATAAAAAAGTATTTAGACAATTAGATTTGGATAGATTTTTTTGCACGATCAAAAGCATATGTATTTACCACTACATCTTCACATCCAAACAAGAACACAAAGCAAAAAAGTTGAAAATAAAGTTTGTATTGTCACACTACACCTGTAAATGAAAGTAAAACAGTTTAGAAGTCTATCAAGACGCTCACACTCTATGCAGACAGGTCAGTCCACGACCACGCCCCCCTCTCCCCACCACGCCCCCTTGCTGGACTTCAACCCTCTCTTTCACTGCTCCTCTTCCCCTACCTTTCCCTCTGCCCTGTGCCGCGCCGCGAGCAGGCCGCGCTCCCCTCTCACGCTGACTACCACGTCACTGACCACTGGCACGCAGTGCAGAGTACACACTAGGTGAGCTCGTTCGACGCTGGCAAACCAGTCAGCTGAACACACATTGAGGTCACACAGCCCGACACAATAACTGACCAATACGGTTGGCAATTCCATCACTATCATCATCTCACCTTCATGCTCGAGTGAGTCGTTGAATAAAAGATTATTGTCTTTGTCAAAAATCATTAGCAGAGCCTGCTCAGCTGTGTAAATACGTTGATTTGGTCGCTGCGCTTGTCGAAGGTTGCGCCGCCATCTTTGCAAGCGAGACGAAGTGCTGGCTGGTCATCCAGTCAGTGATGAGAATAAATGGGCTTTCCCCTCACGTGTGGTCATTTACATATCATTTTAATACTACAGACATATAAGGCTTACTACGCACACTCTATTTAAGTCCGTTGATAGAAATAGTAACGAATGAAAATTCAAGAAAAATGCATGACGTCAGTGGACGGCCCATAGGCACTGGGAAAGCATTTTTAATGCGGCGTCAGCTGACGGCTTAAAGGCACTCTACGGGTTATGGGTTAAAACGAACTCTGCAGACCTGGATATGTATTATATTCACAACTAAACTACCATCATGAAACAGACCTCCAGTCCAATCTCCTCCTCCATCTCCCGATTCAGTGCAGTGACTAGATCTTCACCACTGTCCACAAGTCCTCCAGGAAATCCCAGCACCCCATCAAATCGCATCCCCATCTGCAGGAGAGAGAACTCTTTATGTATCACATAGACAGAAATGAACAAACACAACTGCAAGCTACTGCAAGGATACATTTCATTCACCATTCCATAGCTGTTTCTATCAATCAACCTATATCTCCATCTACATTTATTGGAATTTCATCGCATTTCTTAACTTGTTATTCTGAAAAATAAAATAAACTTAAATGAATAATGTCCCAGAGGGGATGCAAATCCTGCGCATGCTAAAACCATTCCCTACACATGGAATGTGTGGTGCAGAACAGTTTGTTTTTCTCTCTGGCTTTCTGTGAAATTAACATCCAGTTAATCTAAACTGAAATGCTTCTAGCTCTAGATTTTGACAATGCAAATTAAGTTGCAAAAACCTGATGATTGTTTTTTTTTATTTTATTTATTTATCTTGCTGATTGGTGAACAAGTATACAGAGAGGCACCACAAAAAAGTCAGCACTATGCCTCTGCACTGGGTTAAAACATTGCACACTTATCAAATGAAACAGACCAAATGAATGTTAAAACTCATAAGTTCTTCTCCTAATCCTACTTATGCATTACCATTAGGCCTGTTACGACTTCCTACTCTGTTTCAACATGACTCTAAACACCGAACACATGGACAACATGGTGACTTTGATTTACTTCTTTACATACTTCATACCTGTTTGCTTTCCTATGTTTATTTCTTTATTTTGACAAAAAATAATGGATTACTATTAGCACAAGTGTCTGTTCATGATCTGAATAATAATGCTGAGTGTAAACAGAGGATTTGAAGTAGTATGGCTGTGCCTTCAGCCTGTCCTTGTGTACAGTTGCTCCAGCACATTCTTGATATTGTTAGGAATGAGATAAACATTCAAAACCATCTTATAAAGTTGTGGACGGGTGGGTGGGTGCGTGCGTGCATGTACGTGTGTGTGTGTATGTCTGTGTGTGTGTGAGTGTGTGTGTGTGTGTGTGTGTGTGTGTGTGTGTGTGTGTGTGTGTGTGTGTGTGTGTGTGTCATGTGTATGTGTTGTTTGTTTGTCCATGTGTCTGTGCATGCGAGTTTGTGTATATTTGTTTATTTGTCCATGTGTCTGTGTGTGCAACTGTCTGTAAGGTGTTTTTTTTTTTTCATATCAAAGTGATTTTAGCCAGTGAAGAGAATAGAGTGAATATGAATGTGTGTGTGTGTGTGTGTGTGTGTGTGTGTGTGTGTGTGTGTGTGTGTGTGTGTGTGTGTGTGTGTGTGTGTGTGCAATTACATACATCTGACAACACGAAATGAAAAATGAGACAGAGACAAGCAGCTGTCCACAAGCACACACATGGAGACAGACAGACAGAGAAAAAGGGAGGGGGGGGGGGGGGAGGGACAGACAGATAATGACACAAAGAGGGAGAGAATTGCAAAGGAACTGCTGTATGCTTTTTCTTCAACTAATTATACACATTTGAATCTCACCAGGACACAGGCTCGCACAGGTATCTGCCCCCACAATATCTTTTGACTTTTAGCATAGATCATCCCATGGCAGGCATGTTTGTATTCATCACCAAGAGACTTGGACTGGTCCATAGTCATATATGCATAGTCCTGCTCCACATCTCCAAGGTGAGCACAGCTGTCATGTGTTAAACACACAGCTTGATTCACTTGTGACTCAGCCATGGCTTAACACACCTGCACATCAATGAATGACAATGATACATACACACACAAGAAAATGCCACCAGTATTAGGCATAAAATCTGATACAAAAAACCCTAAACACACACACACACACACACACACACACACACACACACACACACACACACACACACGCGCGTGCGCGCGCGCGCGCGCGTGCGCGCACACACACTCATACACACATGAAAATTAAACACAGTGCCACAACTAGTTTGGTCAAACTCTTCAATTATTCCACATACCTCCTGAAAAACCCACAATAACTGTCGAAAAAAAATCCTGGAAAAAGGATGGTCAAAAGTCTTTTACAAACAAAAATAAGTACAACACCTATTGTATTAGCACTATTTAGAGTTGGCACTTGTTCATGGTATAAAATGTCCAAATTATTGCGATAAGGTTAATACTAGGTCATGCCAATGACCAAACTTCTTTAATAACATCTAATAGGCCTAAGCCATATAGCCAAACTTCACCAATAAATATATACAGTAATATGGTCAAACTTCAATCATGAAGTTTAATAAGCCAAAGTCATGCAGCAGATCTTCATTGATAACATCCTTCATGCTGGTATAGCTCCCCCCACTCGCCCCCTCCCCCCTCTTATCTGCCTGCTTTTTTATTCAAAGGCTTCATTATCATCAGTCAAATTTCAAACCCTTTACTGTTTGAAAGGTTACTATTGGGACAAAAACTGCCTCAGTACAATAGGTTTTTACTTGCAGAATAACAGACTTCAAGACACCTAGTTTTGTCTTTGGAGATGCAACTACTACAGCTTCCAATGAAAAAGCAGACTAGGCATCAGCACTGGTGTTGACCCTATCCACCAGCTACTAAGACTAGAACAGAACTTTTGTACGGCTGAATACTGGCTGCTGCAGACTGCTGGGCCACCTTTACTGACTTCATCATCTCATACATAATGAATGTCCCTGTGGAATAGGAATCAAGACCCTTAAACACAAGCTTCAGCTCTGTCTGGCCCACAGTCTACCACACAGCCAAACCTGGCCAGATGGATCAGAGCTCAAGGCAAGCTGTGGGGCAGTCACACAGAACTGCCCGGCCACTTTGGGCTGACATGCGGAACTGAAGTGATACTTCACTCGAAAATCTAAGCAGTCATAACTGACAATTATTTTGTCAAGACAGACAATTCATGGGGTTATTGGCAAGTGACTGTGTAGCATGGTATTACAATTTAATGTAACATGATATGCCTTTTATACTTTTGATGTAATTATATAATGTTTTGATTTTACATGAACGGATTGGGTACTTCATTTCAATTCTAATACCTAAAAAAAACTATTTTACCAAGATGTAAAAAACTTCATTTCAATTCTAATACCTCAAAAAAAAAAAAAAAAAAAAAAAACCTATTTCATCAAGATGTAAAAAACCTCCATACAATTACAACAAAACTAAACACAAGGCAACATATCAAAATCTTATATTATGTATTTGCATTGACAAACTCAAACAATTTATATACACTTTTTTTGTTGTTGATAAGTCAATTTGTGTAAGACTCATGCGGTTTTGGTCCACTGACTTCAAAACTTTACCATCTTATAAACAAAACTTTTGTTTTTAGCTATGTCAAGTTTGTAATCTGTTACTTGCATAGTTTCAGATTTAACACCTTTTGAGCGCATCTTGTCAATCACCCAAGCATTGCTTGGGCGCAGGTCCATGGCACTGTTGAGCAGTGTCCTGCCATTGCTAGAGTACTGGGTTGAGTGAGATCATGAAAACTCTTTCCGTCAAATACTGGGGTAGTAGTAAGGCCTCTAAAATCAAAGTATATCATCTTAGTCTCTGTGAATACATCTGATTAGCTAAACTTAAGATTTGCGCATTTGTTTAATTTCAGTTGATACCCATTTAAACTTACTGTGAATATTTCCAACATCAAGTTGGCTGAGCCTTCAACGCCAGTTTGGCCCGGCTCCAGACAAGGAAGAAGAAGAAGTTCTCATGCGGAAAAAAAAAATTCTTGTGCGGATTCAACAGTTATATCAATGGACCAAAACACGTCTAACGACAATCAGGTTATGTACATTTATTTGTCGTCAGGTACCTGTTATTTATGGAGCGAATATGTCTGTTTGGTCTGTTTTAGTGCAGTTTCGATTTCAAGCTCGTTTTCGTCCGGTTTCATTAACAGCCGGTTTCGAAATTACGTGGCATCCCATCCTGATTTCCTCACCAAATACAAGTATAAAGTACAAATCACATCAACGTTTTGAAAGAAAAATTATTCAATGGGCTGTGGAGAATCAACTCCGGCAGTCAGAAATGCAACTTTATGCTTGTAACATTGAGCAACACAACTTACCCACCTCTGTTTTTATTTACATGGAAAAATTCCGACTTCAGCCGATGTATTTGCAGAGTGCTCTACCCTTGGGAGGGTTTTGTGTTCAGCGTTATATCTCTATGTACTCATTTAATAGTTTTACAGAAAACTGAAAAGAAAATCTCAGAAGTATCTTACATAATGTTGTGTTTAAACTATCCTAAGTTAAACGTATGCTATTCGTACGGAATAACGAACATTAAAATAAATAAGAAACACTCCCTGGGATCACCCACCACGCGCTTCACTAAGTTGTTGCCATCACTTGTTATCAAGCGACCATGGGAGGAAGACACATTTTACAGACCTTCGGGATGTTTTTACTTGTATTATTGATGGCTGTATCATTTGCTTCTGAGGCAGAAAACGCGAAAGAGAAAGAGACATGCAGCGCAGAGAACAAAGAAAGTTGTGGATGTCAGCAAAGTCGTGATAAAGACAGCAAGAAGAATGATGCAGACGAAACTAAAGCAGACGATACAAAACCAAAATTCTACGTGCCAGTGAAAGCAGACAGCCCCTACAAGCGCACAAACCAAATGGTTCGAATTCCAGGCGGCACTTTTACGATGGGTACTGATGAGCAAGTATTTGTAGCCGATGGTGAGGGACCTGCTAGACGGGTAAAGGTGGATCCATTTTACATGGACAAATACGAGGTGTCCAATGCCGAGTTTGAGCTGTTTGTCAATCAGACTGGCTTCAAAACGGAGGTGAGACTGAGAGTAAGAGAGACTCGTAAATTTTTATGAGTTTGGTCTTACACGCATACACTTGTTGATGGTTCAGATGTGTATTGATATGTTCATAGTGTGGGACACGCTCGCATGTATGCTAAGTTATTGCCACCACCGTCCCAGCACCAGTCACATTATAATGATAGTGTACAATTGTAAGCTATCATCTTCAATCATTAACAAGATGCAAGCATATAAACGTACTCCCAGTAGTGACCGACATGGGAGACAATTTCCAGTTAGTGGGGAAAAAAAATCGATAATGCAGTGGTTATTTCCCTTATCAGACTTGATTTTATTAAATTATCATTTATAGCCCTTAGTAACGGCTATTCTGGTAAAATAAAACATTGGGCATCATCCGTGACCCATAATGAACATACCTACAAATTTTCAGAAAGATCGGCCCAGAAGTTTTGTCTGGAGCGAGTGGAACACATTTTGACCATGGACGGACACACAGACAGACACACAGACAGCATTTCTTCATTCCCATTATAAAGTACTCCCTGTTCTATAAGAACTGGGAGTACAAAAAGAAGTTGAGAAAAGATGAAGAAGAAGGGGGAAGGGGCAGCAACTGCACATGGATCACAATAACATTAACAATGTAGTAACTTTATTTTTCACTTGCCATTAGTTGTTATGGGTGTTTTACCAAACATGATGATTGTTAATGTCATCAGAGTCAAACTTTGACAAGAAAAACCACACATAGGAGTTTATATCTTGAAAATGAATTAACCTAAAATTTTTAGCAATATCAACATAATCTTTGCATACTCTTCTGCTTGAAGTACATAAAAGCAATTTCCACTAACTTGCATGTGTGCTCTTGGAGATGATATTTTGAAAAAAACAAATTTTGTGTACTTCATGCAGAAAAGTATATGGGGATAAATGTGGATACTGTGGAACTTTTGTATTATGAATGATATAGATTATAATAATCTCTATATTTCCTTTTAATATCTCTTGAGCAATTGTACGAATCTCTAATGTGTATTGTTCTATCAGTTGGACTGGGACATTATGAACTGAAATTAAGGTGTTTAAATGGCAAACCTGTCATTAGATATATTTTAATGTTGACACTAAAATACTGAGATGAAGTCATTTAATTTCCAAGGCATGTTTTCTGAAATTTAACAGTTTAGATCTTTGTTATGGATTTCTACGGTCTTCTCATATCCTCTATAGCGCAGTAAGAAGTATGTTGATCGTGGTCATTGGCAATCAGGTGCTTTTGAATTGTATAAAGTATAGGTCAGAGTATGCAGAACTTAAGATTTGTTTTTTTCCAATTACCATGGGACACATGTCCTACATGACATCATAAAAAGTGGGGGGACAGAAAGCAAAGGCAAGAGTCAAACTTCAGTTAGTACAACAGAGCTCTCGTGCTCTCACTAGTAGTAACACCATGGATTTGCTGTGATTCCCAGTACTTATCACGTTGTGGACTCGGCGTGTGTGTGTGTGTGCGTGGTGTGTGTGTGTGTGTGTGTGTGTTGTGTGTATTCATTACAGTGTGGCTTGGTCTGTCTGTCTGCGTGTGTATTACCATGTATATGTGTGTTTGTGTGTGACTCTGAATGAGTCTGATCCGGTGGATAAAGGCAGTAGGAATGGTTCTGTCTTCAAGATGGATTACAATGATTCCCATGTATGTTGCTAGTGAAGGGTTTGATATTTATAATACATTTCCATGATTTTTCTTTTTCATTTTCTTTCTTCCCCTGTTCTTACCCCCTTTCCCCTCCCCCTTATCCCCTCCCCCTTCTCCCCCCCCCCCCCCTTTTTTTTTTTTAAAATCTTTGCCAATCATTAACATAATGATGGAGGAATTGTTTGCGTGCATGTGTTTTCCCCACTACTAAATTGTTAAACTCTGTATATTTGTTCCAAGTGTGTTTAGTAGTCAAGATGTGTCTGTATGTTTGTGTCAGGGAGTGAATGTGTGTGTGTGTGTGTGTGTGTGTGTGTGTGTGTGTGTGGAGAGAGAGAGAGAGAGAGAAGGTATGTGAATGTATGTCTGTGTCTGTGAATGAGAGAGAGAGAGAGAGAGAGAGAGAGAATGTGGATGTGTGATCATCACTTGTATTGTGATGATAGATTGTGCTATCGTGTTATCCAAGTATAATGTTTAATTAATTAGAAAAGTTCCTTGTTAAGTGCTGTTGACTGGTTTGTATGTGATACTGCTAGTCTCCACTTTGCCTACATTGCCATTTTTCTCATTGCCAACTGCAAGATACAATGCAAAAAGCCAACATTTGCAATGTTCTTGTCTCTTGCTTGATTGCAGATTGATTAAGTCTTGTCTCTTGTTTTGATTCCAAATTGATCGAAAACTCATGAATGAACTGAGGTTGTGTAAAGAGAGAGGATTTGCAGACTTCTGAAGCTCCACAAGAGCAAATGAGAGAGAGGGAGAGAAGGGCCTATTCCCACATTAGCATTCTTGTGATAGCCTGGCACACAAGCTTGATATGTCATGCACCATTTAAAAATGTTACAGTAAAATGTTGTGGGCATACTAACAATCTGAAGTGCCAGGTACATATGCCTACAGTGATAAAAGACCATGTTCTTTTTTACAAAGGGGAAATTGGGATACTTTACAAGGTGTAAAAATGGCATCACATATACATGATACTGTACCATGTCAGTCATGCAAGCTATGGCAGTTAGACAGCTGTGTTTTGTCAATTTTTCTTTTTTAGGTTGACACTGTAAATATATATCTTCCTCATCTTCCATTTCTGGATATGGCGCAGAGTTTCATCTGCTTCCTTACGGCCAAATGCCTTGCTAGATACACATAGAATATGAGGTTTATGTTGCATCTTCCCTTCTCTTTTTTGACTTACAATGTTTTGTAGAACTGTTTTTTGTTTGTTTTTTTTAAGGCTGACCCCAATCCCTGTTGTCTCTATATTAGAGCATTTCAAACCAGTGCTTCTTTATTCCTTTACTTAAGTTAATGATTGATCTTGCTATTTGTCTCCTCCCTGCTTGACTTTCACCATCATGTTTATGTCTCACTGTGCCAAGAACAAGTGCCCAGTTTAACTGTCCAGGCGAATTTTCACCAAATCTTCCCCTATCTTCTGGGACCTTAAGGCTTGATCCTATCGATAACCATGGTGTGTGAAATCAATCGGAAACCTGTAGATCCAGGTGTGTGTCCACTTTTAACAAAGACAGGTTCAGTCCTTTGCTTTCACATGGGCACACACACCATTCCCCAGTCCAGCCACCAAGCCAGAGGGAGAGTAGGTGGACAGATGGTTCTCACCTCTCTTGCTGCCATAATGATACAGGTAAAGAGTCGCCATTGGCAGAGTGCATACAAGGTAGGTGCGAAGTACTCCCTGATGATCAGAGAGGGATTGCACCGTCCATCCCAGCCCCCTTTCCTTCCTAGGAGACTTGCCAGGGAAGTTTAATACACACTGTCACTGCTCAGCATGGCACCTTTTCTCCCCCACTATGATGTGTTAGTCCTGTGGATGCTAATATATCGTCAGTAACATTGTGACGAGTAACAACAAGGCAGAATCCATTGCGGACACTGCTGCTAGCCCCGTGCTGAACACAACTGTCTTCTTCTCCCTGGCTGTGTCATCTGAGATGCAGCATGCTGAGGGGTTCACCTTGATTTTGGTTCAGTTGTCTTACCATGGGCACCAGATGTACAATGATCAGGCATCACTCCCTCATCTAAACGTCCAGGATGTTAGGCGAACTGTCTTACATACAGTATTCCCCCTCCCTCCTCACAGTCAAAGACTCTGTCCTTGCTCCAGGGAAGAGTAGGTGGAATGGGATTGGGAGGGCTTTCCCCATGGGAAGGAGGGTTCCCTCCCTGGCCCCCTGTTGTCTGTGCCTTCTCTTCGTGGCCTCACTTACCCAGCATGTCCACTTTTACACCCCTCGCATGGGGTATGGCATGTTTTTCACTCCTGGGTCTGAAGGCCATACTTTGAGGTTCCCATGGGGGGCTGGAATAGCTCAGTTGGTAGAGCGCCGGACTCGTGATCCTGGGGTTGCAGGTTCGAATTTCGGTACAGGGGGATTTCCCTCGGAGTTAACATTGGTTCTGACTCCATTCCCCATACAGTCCTTTGAATGAGACTATAAACCGAGGTTCCATGTGTGAACGCATGCACAACATCTTGCACACACGTAAAATCCCATCACCAACTTTCGGAAGAGAAGGCCAGTTTGGCTGTTGGTATGGATGACACATTACACATAGCATGCACCTTCCCCGAAGATGGAGTATGGCTGCCTTAATGGCAGGATAAAAAACGGTCATACACACAGAACTCCACTGCCTGTCTATGCAGGCAGTGTCCGTAGGAGTATCAGCCTGCCTACGCAGAAAGAAAGAAAGAAAAGAGGCTCCCACAACCTTCAGCATGCCCCTCTGCAGCAGCAGGCCTCTGCCAGCAAAGTTGCTCCCTTTGGCCACCAGTATCCAGAGTCTGCCCTTCTCTGTGCACCAGGACAACAGGTTTCATCTCTCACAGGACCTCCCTAACCCCATATGGCAAGTGCCACTTCTGTGACTCCCAACCTCCCACAGCCCCCACCCCCACCCCGACTCATCCAGGAGAAAACAGCCTGGTTCTCTCCAGCCCAGAATTCTCCAGGGGGATCAGTGGCTCTTCATTCTGGGCATAGACACTTTGCTTTCACCAGACTCAGGAGAACTGGGCACCTTGCATTTGCATACGCCTCTCAGATGGATCCTGGCAGGACCCACTTGCAGGCGTGGCACTGCCACCACCATGGCCCAACTTGCTCCCGGCCCCCCTCCCACCTTTTATCCTCCTCCCCATGATGTCATACATAGAGCTGTGCTGAGTTCCCATTGCGTCCCTTCCTTGGGAAAAGGCTATGTTGGGAAGCCTTGTGCCCTGGCCTTGGCCTGACATGGTGCTCTGTAGGGAGGGACACCAGCCTATTGTGCCCCTTCCTCCTGTTCTGCCACTTAAAAACCCACCCAAATTGCTGGTGTTTGTGCCTGCCATCCAAAGAGAGACTGTGGTGGAAACCTCTGACCCCACATTGGATGTGGTGGAGTTGGAGACATGGAGATGGTAGTTTGTCACCTAGGCTGAGGTATCCAGGTCCTATCGAAGAGGCCTTCTGCACAAGTTTCTTCAAAGGCACCTCCAGCATAACACAGGAAGAGCCCCCATGTCCCTCAATCCAAGGGCCAGCAGTCTTCGACCTGTGACCCAGGTAGACAGACCATGGCAGACAAGACTCTCCTCACAATTTGTTGTTCAGCCAAAAACAGTTGCACAGACAATAACAAGAGGACCAACTGTTTTCATTGTCACAGGCAGTATTTTGGCTTAGTGCGTTGCTGCTTTTATTCGATCTGTCCCTAAACAGGGATGAGATAGCTGGTTGGTTTGGGGTTGTGTGTCAAGCAAGTACACAGATTTGATGACCATGCTGCATTGTGCTGAACCTCAGCTTCAGGCATCCGGTGCTTAAACCACTACCCAACAACACCCCCTCTACTCAAAAGTCTGGATGCCCTCTAGATTTTGACTTGTCCATTAATAGTGGACCTAGTGTAGTAGAATAGTTAATTAGAAGAAAAAACGATTTCTAATGCATGATATTTAAGTGTTCTCAAAACTCTGTGTGTGTATGTGTGCATGCATGCATGTGTGTGTGGCTGACTGATCCTCCAGTGAATTCTGATTTATGATTCTTAGTTGTACCAGAAAAAAAGACAGATCTGCTTTCTGACACTAGCACTTGTGATCAGCAAACATAGTTTGATTCTACAAAGTCTTATAATGAATCTAGCTCCCATTGGTTTTAGTCTGGAGCAGTAGAATAGATTCTAGTTGAATCAAAGGATTCCTGCTAATGGAGGTGATGGTTCTTGTTGATTTTAATGTTTTTGTATTACATTCTGCACAACAATATTTTGAGAGTTGTAAATTGGTGATAGGCGGTGATGATTTTTATTTTACACTCTGCAGAACATTTTTAGAGCTGGTGATTCTTTATAGGTGATGATGATTTTATATTGCACTCTGGAGAATGACTATCGGAGTTGATAACTAGTGATTTTATATTGTGTTCGTCAGAAGAACATTTTGAGAGTTGATAATGATGATTTTGTATCACGCTCTTCAGAAGAACATACTGAGAGTTGATAGTGAGTGGTTATTTAATAGTCTGAGCAGAAAATGTTGATAGTTGATATCTGATGATGCTTTATTACACCCTATAGAAGAGTGTTTTCACAATTAATAGCTAATTGGACTCTGTAAAACATTTTCAGAGTTATGTGTTGTGATGATTTTCCACAGAACATTTTGAGAATTGATAGCCAGTGATGATTTCATATTACATTTTGCAAAAGATCATTTTAAGAATGATAATTGGTTACGATTTGAGATTTCACTTTTGAAAATTGATAGCTGGTGATGATTTTATATTGCTCTCTGCAAAATTTTTTTTTGTAAGTTGATTGATAACAGGGATGTGTTTTTGTACTCTGCTGACCATTTGTAGGTAGTAGCCTGTGATGATATTTTAGGCTTTACTAGAGAATATTTTGAGAGTTGCTAACTGTGATAACTTTAAATTACCTTCTGCAGAAGAAAATTTTGAGTGTTGATAACTAGTCATGATTTTATGTTGCTTTCTTCGAAAGGACGTATTAAAGAATTGATAACTGGTGATGATTCATTACAATCTGTGGGATTAAAAAAAAATGTTTAGAATTGATGGCTAGTGATGATTTATTACAAGCTAGAAAAGATCATTTTCAGAGTTGATTGCTAGTGATGATTTTATATCACATTTTGCAGAAGAATATTTGAAGGGTTGATAGCCAGTGATGATTTCATACTACAATCTGCAGAACATTTCGAGAGTGAATAACTGGTTAGATTTTGTATAAAGCTCTGCAAAAGAGCTTTTTTGAGAGTCATTATCTGGCGGTCAATTATACCACACTCTGCAGAAGAAAATCTTAAGAGCTGATTATAATTGCATGTTACAATTTGCTGAAGACATAACAGCTTCAGATTCTTTTAGATAACACTCTGCAGAAGAATATTTTCTGAAATTTATCGCTTTCATGAAAAGTAAAGAATGAATTAGCTTTCTATTTCTGTATCAGGTTCACCATGATACTCATTTTCATGCACATGCTTATATAGGACTTTATCTATATATCTGTTTGTTATGTATTTGCATGTTAGTACTCATCACATGTGTGTGTGTGTGTGTGTGTGTGTGTGTGTGTGTGTGTGTGTGTGTGTGTGTGTGTGTGTGTGTGTTAGTGTTACATTTAGAACTAAGAACATTATCAATACATATATATAATGCTTTGCTGTTGCAGGCTGAATCATTTGGCAATTCTTTTGTGATGGAGAACTACCTGTCTGAAGAAGTCAAGCAAGAAATCACACAGATGGTTTGTGGCTGTATGCCCACTGTGTCTGTCGTGTGTGTCTATCGTGTGTGTGTGTGTGTGTGTGTGTGTGTGTGTGTGTGTGTGTGTGTGTGTGTGTATTTGTGTGTGTGTGTCTCTGTGTGTCTGTGTGTGTGTCTGTGTGAGAGAGAGAGAGAGAGAGTTTATTTTTTGTATGTGTGTCTGTGTCTGTGTCTGTGTGAGAGAGATAGGGTTTATTTTTTGTATGTTTGGTTTCCATTTGTGCCCAGCATGTACATTTCACATTTTGCAATCAATTATTAAGCCATGAAGACTTACAGTTTAATCAGTTCTTTTTTTTTTCAAGAGTAAAGATAATCACAGACAAACTAAGAGAAAAGAGGGGGTACAAATAAGTAACACATGTAAGTAAAGTTGCTTTTTGGTGTGTCGATTACACATGTTTTCCACAAAACCATCCCTGAGTCAGCAACCTGCGGTTGGCAGGTTTATCAACAACATGAACTGCAAAACTAGGAAATTTTTTTTTTCTGTCCTTTTCTGAAAGAGGATAACCATTCTTCATCTGCCTGTCATATTCTTCAGTGGTGTTTAGCGTGTGACTATGTTGTGTATATGGAGAGTTTTTGCTTTGTTGGTGGCAGTGCTGCCTCACCTTCAGGCCCTGTCAGTTGCGTTATTCCTGTCGAGCTGCTTGTTCGAGCCTCTATGTGTGAACCCTGACCCAGGTTATTCCTGTCATGCTGCTTGTTCGAGCCTCTATGTGTGAACCCTGACCCAGGTTATTCCTGTCGTGCTGCTTGTTCGAGCCTCTATGTGTGAAACCCTGACCAGGTTATTCCTGTCATGCTGCTTGTTTGAGCCTCTATGTGTGAACCCTGACCCAGGTTATTCCTGTCATGCTGCTTAGTCGAGCCTCTGTGTGTGAACCCTGACCCAGGTTAATCCTGTCATGCTGCTTAGTCGAGCCTCTGACCCTGACCCAGGTTATTCCTGTCGAGCTGCTTGTTCGAGCCTCTATGTGTGAACCCTGACCCAGGTTAAATCCTGTTGAGCTGCTTGTTCGAGCCTCTATGTGTGAACCCTGACCCAGGTTATTCCTGTCATGCTGCTTGTTCGAGCCTCTATGTGTGAACCCTGACCCAGGTTATTCCTGTCGAGCTGCTTGTTCGAGCCTCTATGTGTGAACCCTGACCCAGGTTATTCCCGTCATGCTGCTTGTTCGAGCCTCTATGTGTGAACCCTGACCCAGGTTATTCCTGTCGAGCTGCTTGTTCGAGCGTCTATGTGTGAGCCCTGACCCAGGTTAATCCTGTCATGCTGCTTAGTCGAGCCTCTCTGTGCGAACCCTGTCCCAGATTAATCCTGTCACAGCCTTATCACTGACGATCCACGGTGAACAGTCAATATTAGGTCATGATGAAACAACTTACTAGAGGCAGTCACTCTGCAGTGTTCAGTGGTGCCTGTTCTGTTTCAACATATGCAAGACACCACCTGCTAAGCCCCCTATGGATGATAAGTGCTTGTCGTGGTGTTGGCGCAAGTGGGCATCTTACTCTGGAAAGAGCTACCATGTCCATCCAACAAATAACCCCCATGAACTAACCGAAGCTAAGACGCTAAGTCAGATAGGAACTCAACTGTCTCTCACCGATGGAACTCGACCTGTAATCTCCCAGCTAAAGAAGACAAAATTGTAACCAGCAGTGTTAAGCAGCGCACCACAGCAGAGGTGTTTTTGTCAGTAGTGTTATTGCTTGTGACGCGGTGATTGTTACTATTTTGCGACAAAAGTCTAATTTTGAAGATTAGAATATAGTCATTGTTTACCTTCTGTGACTATCATCAACAGTGTTTATCACAGTGTGATGCTGATCTGAACAAACTCTCTCTTGATATTTTTACTATATGGTGAAAAACACCTTCAAAAACAAAAACTAAATGGCTTTATTGCAGTGTTCTGCTTGTGACTGAACATGAACTGAAACTTTAGAAAAAAAAATCAGTAGATTAATGAATTGATTAATCAATCAGGCAGCAAACAGGCAAAATGTTAAAGGTATTTAAACATGCTAGAGAGCATGTGTGCACATGAGTGTAAATTTTGAATGGTATGTTACATATGACCCTGCAGTCATCAGTTTGAGTGCATGGAATGGAAGTTTTCACGAAAAAGGAAGTTATTAATCAAGTCCTATGCAATATGTTTTGTTTGTTTCTGCATGTGTGTACACTCACACACACACACACATGCATGCACATACACACACACACACTTTAAAAATTGAGAAATCTTTTTATCTTGGTAAGGACTTCTCCATTTTCACAGCTGAATTAATAGCAATTTTAATGGCTATTCAGTATGTCATTGATACACCATTCAATTTCTATGGTGCACTCTTTTGTGTAGACTCTAAATCAGTTCTCCAAGCTTTAGAATCAACAAATCCGAAAAACTGGGCTGAAATCATCACAGAAATTAAAGTACTTATTCATGTTCTTTTATCAAGGGGTATCGCAGTTGATTTTTGTTGGATCCTATCTCATTGTTCAATATCTGGAAATGAATGGGCTGATCGTACTGCTCAGGCAGGTGCAAAAAAATCTTTTAAATCCAAGGATATTCCCATTCTTTTGAGTTTACAAGAAGCTTCTTTTGAAAATTTTGAAAAGATATATAAAGACAAATGCTTCCCAAAGTACATAAGCCTAATTCTTCAATAAAGTGTTGTTTAAACGCTCGATCACAAAATTTTTTTTTAAAAGAATTCATTAATAAATTATATATTTTATAAAAAAAAAAAAAATCAATAAGCACACAAAACACCGCAAAAGAATTGTTTCACTGTTTTACAGACTTAGGTTAAACACTTTCAAAACCAAGTTCATAAAAAACATCCAATGTGTATGCGGGGCTGTTGATAGTTGTACAACAACACATATTTTGTACTTTTGTCCTTATTTTGAATCAGCTCTATCAAAATTCAGAAAAGATGCATCTAAATGCATTTTCCAAGAACCTGTATTTCTTTTGAACTTTGTTCAGAACTTAATGATAAGTCCAGTCAGCTCGTTTTTATGATTTCTGTGTATTTTAGACTGTTTTGCTTTGACTATTGCAGTTTGATTTGTTGATGTTGCTTTTTTCTAAGGATTGTTCTTATGTAGTATTTCCCCTAATATTTAACACACACACAGGCGCACACACACACTCGCACACACACACTCGCGCGCACACACACACACACACACACACACACACACACACACACACACACACACACACACATGCACACACACACACACACACATACACATGCCGGTACACATGCAAGCACGCATGCATACTACACACACATACACATATACAAGTAAACGCTCACTTCCTGTCTAATATCACTTTAAAGTGATAAGACATTAAATCGAAGAACAACAACACACACATACATACACACCACACACACACACACACACACACACACACACACACACACACATACACACTCACACACACACACACACACACACACACACACCACACACACACACACACACACACAACATAAAAGTGTATACACATATCTTTTCTCTGTCTCTATCTCTGTCTCTCTCTCTCTCTCTCTCTCTCTCTCTCTCTCTCTCTCTGGTTTGCATCCATACCCACTCATGTGCAGGCAAGAGTGAAGCCTTCTTTTCATAGTGGAAAGTATTAGCTGTACATGGTCCATTGCACAATCCACAGACGCTGCAGAATCAATAAGATATCCTCAAGCACAATAGGCACGAAAACAACGGCGTCTTTTCTGCTCAGTGTATTTATATATCAAAATTAGGAGTGTGTGAAGGGAAGTTGTCGCTGACCCAGCAGCTGTTCACTTATTACATTCATTATATGAGGCATTTGCAGGCAGTTGCAGAAACTTAGGTTAACCCTTTGCTCCTTTATAACTTATTTGTGATTTTCTAAAGACCTGTGAATGTGAAACACTATCTCTGTCTCTTATCAGTAATGGTTTGGGTGTGTTAAATATTCCAATCAGTTCTCTTCAAAATTGTATGATATATAGAATCATTTCTGACATGCATAATGTTCCGAGTTTCCCTTCTTTTTCCATAACCCCTTACCTCAGATGTGTCCACAGTCATAAGTAAAAAGCAGAATATTATCAGTAATATTGATAGAAAGAACAGAAAAGTTCTTCAGTAGAAAAGTTAGATGTATGTGTGGAAGTGCACTGTGTGTTTCACATTTGTTAATTCATTGCCCCAGAACAAAGAACTTGATTATCATGGCTGGTGGTAATACTACGGCTAGATCAACGTCATCACTCTCTGAAATGTTGAATTATTATTCGTTTCTCAGATCAGTTTGTCAGAGTTTCTTACAGAGTCCAGTTGGCATTTATCTTTAATTGGTTTATCTAGTTTTTTTGTTGTTTTTTTAAACGTAGTAGTATTCATATTTCTACACACTTTTTCCCCTATCCCTCCACCATTCTTTTCATAAGCACGCATCCGCATACCACACACACCATTAACACATCGTCTGATATCACTTTTAGTGAGAAGATGTTAAATTGAGGAACACAAACACACACACACACACACACACACACACACACACACACACACACACACACACACACACACACATCACACACACACACACACACACACACACACACACACACACACACACACACACTCACACATACACACATGTGTTCATGTGAGTGTGTGCATGCAGGAATGAAGGCATGCACTCACACACATACACCCACACATACATGCATGCACACACACACACACACACACACACACACACACACACACACACACACACACACACAGAAAGACCAAAATCACTGCCAGCTCTGTGCTGTTAAATCTGTGCACAGGCTAATCATTACACACAGAACAAGCTAAGCGCGTTGGGTTGTCACAAACTGATAACTGGCCACTAGTGAGTTTGAATCTCATCAGCACTTTACATTTCATATGAATTCAGGATTTTCTTTGCCCCAGCCCAGGTAAAGTTGGCAGTTGTAGTGTGCTATGGTCTCAAATATGATGAGTGAGACTCTCGGTGAGATCACAGACATGTTCACTTATCATACAGCCTGCCCACATTTGAGGATGTGGTTCAAATTTCGTAGATCAGTACTCTGAAGTGTGTCTTGATATCTCTTGGATGTTGTTGATACTGATGCATGCCATGAAAAAAATCGGTTTAGGGTACACCCCTGTCATCATGTCTTAGCTACAGTGATTTCCTCCCCCAGCGTCCTCATCGGGGATTGGAATTAAAGAGAGAAATTGTGCCCTGATCAAGTAGTGGCCTCATTTTCATTTTCTCTGGGCTCTGACCTGGCGAGCTGATGTCGGGGTTTTCAGACATGCGAATTTCTTTGTCACTGTCAGTGGCAAGAAAGTTTGGTGACAGTTGCCGTATTGATTAAGTCTGAGCTGCTGCTTTGTCAGCTTTCCTGTCTCCCTTACACAGCCTTGACTTTGTATTAACAATAGTTGACATCCTGTAGATTTGTGGTCCAAGCAGTACTGAACAACACAGAAGGCACTTAGCAGCAGTGCATGTTCTTTCTCATTCAGGCGGCCTTGTGGCCGGCTGATGTTCCTAAACCCAACGTCCAGTGAACTGTTGGTGCTTAGACTGAGACAATGAGAAAAAATTTTGAGAAAGAATTAGTCTTGGTGCAGCCCTCTGAGAGATTAAGAAAATAATGCGGGAAATTATATTATTTTAAGGAACACATAAGAAGGGACAGGAAAAAAACTTATATTACTCCGCATGAACATGAATACAGCCAATGGGTACAAGGTAAAAAAAAAAAAATGTGGACAATATACATGGAAGCAAAAAAAAAAAAGAGGTGTTTCGTAAGGCAGCTTCTGAAGTGTGGTTAATCGTCGTGACAGCTTGTGATCAGCTGTTATCGTTGTAACATCTGATTGATTATAGCTGTGTCAGCTGATGATTGGTTGGTTTTCTGGATGCCACATGTGTGTGTCACTTTGCGTGTGTCTGTGCATCTATGTGCATATGTGCTTGTGGTCGTGCGTGCATGCATGGATGCGAGTGTGTGTGTGTGTGTGTGTGTGTGTGTGTGTGTGTGTGTGTGTGTGTGTGGTGTGTGTGTGTGTTGCAGCGTAAAAATGTATTCCTTTGTCTGAAAAGTCTGGGGATTCAAACCCCATTACACATGTTGTAGATAATGGGTTGTGTTTCTCTTTGTTTTTTTTCCAATTGTCATAAAAACCTGTTTGTGTGGACCTGCTTTGATGAAATTCCTGGAATTAGAATTTAATTTGTTCTCTCTGGACTTGCGAATTGTTCCCTAAAGAACTGCTTGTATCCAAGGCCCTTTCAAACAATATGCATTCCAAAACAGGCATTTAAATAGGTCCACCACTCAACCATCGCTGTTTCAGGGCACCAAACATGGCCACGAAAAACATAGTTTACAAGCTTAAACAGAGCTGTAAAACTGGGGAAATCGTTGTCACATATGTTAAGGCTTATTTCTAGAAGAAAGTTGCATGCAGCCCAACAATACACAGTGAAAGGCCTGAGTGCAGTATGAAGAGAACTAGAGTGATTGTTCTTTGAGAAAGGAGCCACCAAGGCAAATGTTATGTTCAAAGTTCGAATGAAATTGAATTCTTAACAGCTGGGAACAGCTTGCTAGAAAAAATAGACTGCCCCCCCCCCCCCCCCCCTCCCCTCGCCCAAAATAAACCACACAAACAAAAGATACCTCCCAACATTGCTAAGCTGACAGATTTTGACAGCTTGATTTTCCAATGGACGGAATGTGACAGCTTCATTTTCCAGTGGACGGAATGTGACAGCTTCATTTTCCAGTGGACGGAATGTGACAGCTTCATTTTCCAGTGGACGGAATGTGACAGCTTCATTTTCCAATAGACGGAATGTGACGGCTTCATTTTCCAATAGACGGAATGTGACAGCTTCATTTTCCAGTGGACGGAATGTGACAGCTTCATTTTCCAATGGACGGAATGTGACGGCTTCATTTTCCAATGGACGGAATGTGACAGCTTCATTTTCCAATGGAAGGAAATTCAGCGAAGAGGAACGGATTCAGTGAAACTGCCCTCCCGCTGTGCCTGATGCATTGAGGGAGAGGTGACAGCTGAGCGCATGTGATTAGTTAGTGCTGGGATATGGTGGAAAGAGAATCATGGGGGATGTATGAAATCAGTATTAGTGGTGACAGGTTCTTGTCTCTGTCCTCTGGTTGTTCCCAGACTGCTCCATATTTCTGCCCGTCTCTGATGGATTAATTGGTGGTTTTATTGAGGAATTGATTGCTATGCAGTTATGACCCTGCAAAACTCTGTCTGAGTAAATGAACTTTATGTGTGTGTGTGTTTTTTTTAGATATGTTTAGTGTCTGTATAATGGTATGCACTACTTATGACTGTCTGTCTGTTTTTCTGTCTGTCAGTCTCTGTCTGTCTGTCTGTCTCTTTTTACTCTCTTTGCAGAGGTACGTGTATAAATGTTCTGTATGTGCCAGCGTGCATGTTTTTTGTTATAAAAGTAAGAGAACTGTCAAACAGAGAAACGCTGCGGCTGATTCTTAGTTGTTCTGAATTCTTTCATGGAAAGCCAGCGAAAGGGTTTAAGGAGAGGTGATGCATGGTGATGTTTCCACGCTTTCAAAACAAATCAGTCAACTGAGCGTTGTACTTCTGAAGCCTGTTGATAACATATAATGGACTGTCACTTAACACAGAAGTGCAAACATACAGCGGGGCTCATCTGGAGATCATGAAAAGCAGTGCTAACCCAGGGAAGGTAGACGAGGAGACATAACCAAGTGCTCAAAGAGATTGTTCATGTGGTCAACTCCGCCAGAGGAGACATCAAGCCACCAGAGGCTACTGCAATGATGATCTGCACAGCAGGAGGCTACAAATCAGGGTCTGGAATAACTGTAAGAGTGTGGAAACAGGGTTTACGTGATGGAATGGGTAGCTGGGGGTGCACTGTAGACCTACCAGAAAGCGAAAACTGCCCAGAGATCATCAGAAACAGAGGCATGAAGTCACTGTGCCAAATGTAGACCTATCAGAATGCGAAAACCGCCCAGAGATCGTCAGAAACAGAGGCATGAAGTCACTGTGCCAAATGTAGACCTACCAGAATGCGAAAACCGCCCAGAGATCGTCAGAAACAGAGGCATGAAGTCACTGTGCCAAATGAAGGCAGAATAGAAAGCTCACATCTACAAGACAGAAGTATGTAAGTTTAACTTGCGGTTTGAGGGAATCTGGCTTACAAGTCCTCACCATGGAGATAGGGGCAAGGGGGGGGGGGGGGGGGGGCGGGGGTCGCAGACTTACCAGCCTATGTCCACATAAAACATCTCTTGATTTTTTGGCTTAAAGAGGACCAGGATCCTAAACACAAAAGCAGATGCAGCTGAAAAGCTAGATCTAGTCAAGGAGGAACAGAAGTAAACTCCATAAGGCTTAGATTTCCCAAATTAGAGCAGGTATTTTATAACTGTTTGGGAGAGGCATATATCTAAAAAGGCATGCCTTGAGACACCCAGCCATCCAGAAGGTGCAAGTTCGAATCCTACTGGTGCCAGAAAATATGTTTGACAGCATATATCAAAGAGTCATCTGGATGCAGCCCAGCCCCCATAGCGAGCAATTAGTTCAAGACTATAGCAGTGTGAGAACTTTGTTGTCATATGTCAAAGCCGATTATTGATTGTCATCATCACAACTTCAGCACATCTTTTGAAAGCTTTATACTTAAACTCTTGAGTGTGTTAGTATTTAGTTTGGTTTTAGCTGGAAAGGAGAGACAGAGAGAGAGAGAGAGAGTGAGAGTTAACAAAACTGCCAGAGTTATAACTGATATGATTGTTTAACATCCTACCCGAGGGAAGGGCCCACTGATCTTTGAATTCTTGAAAGAGATTAACATTTTTCATCAGATCTGAGATTTTATAGTGGAAAGATTGTTAACAAAATGTCGGGTTGGTTTTTAGAAAATATTTTAAAGAGTTCTATGATTGAATGACTTGTGAGTTGACTTCAACATGGCGACAGCCCTGATGTGGCCCTTTGCGGTCAGCTGGGCTGTAAGCAACATTACCTTACCATTACCTTTGTCCACTGATCATGAGGGATACAATGCACGAAATCTGCCGGCTCTCAACTGCCCACCGTAAAACGTACAGGCAACAGCTGAGCACAGGTTAATGGCCACTGATAGCCACTGCTGTGTGGCTGGCAGACAGAGAAAGTACAGAGGTGCTATGCAGCAGAAGGGGGGTGGGGGGGGGGGTAGAAGTGGAGGAGGGGGGTATAGGATTATGGAGGATCGTATAAAGGCAGTGGTGGCTGGAACAGTTTTGTTGCTTTGGTCACAGCTGGCTTGCCCACACCTCTGCATTTTCGCTGTCCATCTCCTCTCATTTAAGGGGTGAATGTATTGATTTGTTGATTTATGCTCTTGGTTCAGCAGAAGAGTTTCTCAGTTCGATTTGGTTTGGTTCTTTGGCTTGCTTATGTTTTATTTTGTTGTTTCATGAGTGCTCATAGTATACGCCAAATTTTCTGTGTGCATGCGTGTGTGTGTGTGTGTGTGCATGTGTGTGTGTGTGTTTTTCATGTGTCTGACTGTGTGTCACATTGTGTATGGATGTGTTTCAAGTATCGTGTTATATGTGCACGTATGTGGGTGTGTAAGGTTTTGACTTGTGCAAAAAGATGTGTGTGGTTTGTTTTGGCAAATGTTAATTGATGTACGCCACAAAAATTTAGTGTGCAGCTACCAAGCCACTAGATGAAAATGATCCTTTTTTTAAACCTCCACTGTGATTACTAATAGGTACTATTCATGTGGTTAGCTGGACATTCCTGGTTTTACATCGCTCAGGACAGGTTTATTTTGAATGTGCTTTTATTCATGAATATCAGATTAATGTAATCAATCAGTATGATGTTTCCTCCTCCTTTTCGTTGTTTTCGTAGCTCAGTTTTCTTTTCTTCATCAAAGTTTTTGGGGTCTTTTTTTTTTTCTTTTTTTTTTAATATAAACTATAGAATAATCCACAAGCACTGACCTGAGATGAGCAACAGGGAAATCACCTCAGTTTTCTTTTTCTGGGTGTTTTCTGAGAGTTTGAAACACATGGGTTAGAAATAGTGCAGGAATTGTGCACATTAAATGAAATTTAATAACCATATTCATCTAGAAGAAAAGATGTACATAACTTTTCGTCCATTTCTTCTACGTGTTCTTATAAGGTTCAGTTTGATTTCTCTCTCCTGCACATTCTGGTTTCCTCTAAGGTGAGATGATAGATAGATACCCCTTGCGCAGCATGCATTTAGCACACATCATGGCAACAAAGTTGTTGTTTACATTATTGTTCCACTTTCTGTTTTTGTAAAGAACATACAAAATACAGGAGAAAAAAAAACTACAATATAGGATGGTGCTGTGTAAATGATGATGCCTTCACACTGGGTAGAGCAGTCGAGATTTAACAGGGAAAAATCTGTTTTAAGAATGATGTTCTGTCATACAATACGATGTTCATTTGCATTGTAAGTTCATACATTAAGGACCCATGACTGGGTTGCAGACTGATGGCGAATACCATTGCATGAGGGAAGGCAGACAATGACTTGTTAATTTTCCTAACTCATTCAGTGTGCTTCCCATTTCATTATGACCATGATGTTAGAGGAGACCAGGTGATCAGGAACTGTAGTAGATATATGATTATACACTGTTTGTTGATTATGGATACCAAGACATTTTACCAGAAGAGACCCAGCAATTAATCTAGAGCTGCATGATCTGCTCTACTGGGTATCCTTCAGGCTACCTTTCATAGATCTACACAAAGCTGGGGAGGGAGTGGGGGTGAGGTGGGGTTGTGAAGAAGTGAAAGCACTGCTGAACAAAATGAACGTGTGTATGTGTGTGATGGAGTTTTGGGATTATTATTATTATATTATTATATTGGGTATTTATATAGCGCCTATCCTCGGTCACAGACCAAGCTCTAAGCGCTTTACAATAAACACACTACCTCACTCACTCAACAGGCTGCCTACCCAGGTAGAGCCGGCCGAAGAGCAGCCTACTGGCGCTCATTCAGTTGTTTCCCGTGCCATTCAAATATCAGTCACTCATTTTCATTTATCTCATTTATTCCTCCAGTTTCTCACATAGGATGCATTCCTCTATTTCCACCGGTACACGATGGCACACGATAAGATGTTGAGAGGAGCTGTTGTGCAAGAGGCAGATGGAATACACATGCACACACACATGTACGCGTGCATGCATACACATACATGCATGCACGCACGCATGCACTCATGCACACACATGCATGTACGCATGCATGTACGTGCGCACACACATGCACACACACACACAAACATACATGCATGCACGCACGCAAGTTCTCTTACAGGCGTGAGAGTCCACACACATACCAGAAACACATGAAGTGCCACACATTCAACATAGCGTCTTCCACCAATGCCATAGTATTCACACGATGGTGATGTTCAGGTGGCTGCAGCCCCGTGGTGGCTGCCTGTTGATGGAGCCTACTGGAAACACCCAGAGGGTAAAGGCAGCAACATAAAAGACAGGTACAATGTTTGGACATTTCTAATCAAGTTCTGTGTGTTTGGAATCCAGCATTTCCTGGTTCCAGCTGATTTTATACAGTCACTCTTTAAAATGATTGTTGACATAATTTCTGGAAAGAAATCCTCCTGCTGATCTGTTCATTAATGTTTCAAAAGAATTCTTGTTTTTTCAAAAGCTGTAATGGGTTTTCCATTGTGTTCTTGATAAAGAGCTAAATGTATTTACCCCTAGACACAAATTCGACATTAGCATAGAGATACATGATTGCTTGTTGGATGTTGAAGGGTTAAAGACCCTCTCAGTCGGACCTGTCTTTCCCTATAGATACTTTTTTGTGGAACAGTTAGTCATGTCACCAGATTAACCCCCAAATTATGACCACCTCATATGTAATATCCTTTTTTTGTATCAGTCTGTCTCTCACTAACCACATTGTAGGAGTGATTAATGGGAGGTTTGGGCGGTACAATTGCAGTCAGTAATTGGATTACAATTACAGAGGTGAGCCAGCTGGTCAGACCTGCTTTTATTGCAGCCTTGATGGGGAGGGGGAGATGAAGTGCAGGCAGGAACAGTTTATGACATTCGTATGGGAAACTCTATAACAGATCACTTTTTTTTTTTTTTTTTTTTTTTTTGCTGTCCCATCTTCTGTGCCACCTCAGTGGCAGTGCACCCACGCCACTCATTCTGACACCCGGTCCACAGTCACAGCCCAGTCAGTCCCACTGCAGTCCCGGCACCGGCTATCCACAGGGAGCAGTCAATGTCAAGAGACAACCCACTGGAGGAGACACTGCACTGCTGCTGAGTCACTTCGATGATGATCAGTAGCGCCTGTTCTGATCCAACATACGCAGGACACCACCTACTAAGCCCCCTACTGATGACAATAATTGCTTAGTCGCGGAGCCAGTGTGAGTGAGCTCTCCCTCCAGAGGGCGCCACCATGTCTGTCCAACAACAGCCCTTATGGACTCACTGATACCGGTGACCCCGATGGAACTAAAGCAAGGCCACAGACGTGGAGAGGACATCAAAACTGAGGTCACCATGAGAGCAGGGCATGAAGGGCCACAGAATTTGAGACATTTTTTTTATGCTGATTGATGAGAATGAGGATGATTAAGATGATGCTACGGATTTCCATTCCGGTCTGAGACTGCATGACAGGGCTGTACTCTACACTTCCTTTCATAATATATCCTGGCGTCAACCAGGCCTGAGAGATACAGACACCTGCAGCGTTGGTCAGGAAATTTGAGCAACACTCTCAGAGACACATCCATTAAGTGGATGAAACTCAACTGTGTGGTCCCAGTCTTCCCAACTGAGCCCGTAGCAAACTCAACTCTGGGTAGGAGCCGGTCGGAGCAGAAAAATCCCACATGACTGATGGAAATCGAACCCACGACCTCCCAGCCGGGAGTCTGTGATGCTGACCACTTCGCCACGGTGGCTGGTATGACAGATCACTTTGAAAAAAAGATTAGCTTGGAGGGCAGATTGTTTTGTTTGGTTTATTTTCCATACGCAGAGAGGGAGGGTTGGAAAGAGAGATTGTTGCAGGAACATGAAAACAACTGAGGATAAGAGTAGTTTTTGTGGAGCAGTCCCTGTTATCCTAATTGTCTGAAACTATGATTAGCTAGCTGCTGATTGGCTATACTTAACCAAGCCATAAGAGCTGACAGGTATATGATTCTTTTGGTTCTAAATTGATTGTATAACTGCATTGCCTGAGTATGCGCATAATGATGATTAATGAGCCCTTGTCCAGTAAGTACCCTAAACATTATATATATATGTGTGGATATGCTGATAAATGAATACACATAGTGTTCATGCAAGATACGCACATGTGCCTTACACAGAGAGAATTTAATTACTTTGTGTATGAGAGTGCAGCAATATTCACCTTTAGCTCCCAAAGAGAAAATAAGTTATGGATGGAAAATTGCTTGACAAAAAAATCAGAAAGCTTTTTTATTTTCGGTCAATATATTTATGTTTTCTATTGAGTTTAAATGTGAATGTTGTCGAGAGTGTTTATGACCAGTAAGTCTCTGATATAAATTTGGGTAGATTAAACACTTGTCAATGTAATATTTATGGTATATAGAGAGTGACAGAATGTTTCATTAGGTTTATATTAGTCTTATTTATTCCAGGTCCTGCCTGCTTGTAGCCATACATACACGAGTGGTTCACTTCATAAAGAAAGTTCTTGTCTGTGATTTTAAGAAAAAGAAGTGTAGCTGTCCACGTTAGTTGAACAAGAACATTAATCAAACAACAAAGACATACCAAAACGACTAGAACAGTAAAGAATACAACAATGAATACCTGTGATCGTATCAACAGGTGTACATACCAAAACGACTAGAACAGTATAGAATACAACAATGAATACCTGTGATCATATCAACAGGTATCGGAAACTGTCCAGCTCCGTTGAAAGAAGCTTCCACCGCTCGCTTCTGTTGTTGTCAGCGCTCTCACCGCACCTTAAGGGTGATGAAATGCACAAGACAGTATTTAAAAGGGTGAATCTCATGCATGCATTGAAAATGGAAGAAACGAATTTGAGCTTCAAAGCGTGAAATTTGCATGAAATTTGTGTCATCGTGAGCCCAGATGCGAGCATTATTGGCAAGCCGACTTTGCTTTGACAGTTATATTAACATGAACAGGCCATGCTTGTTTTAAGTCCGTGACATCCGAACCAGCAGAAAGGGTGGGGGTGATTAAAACAGGTGATACTAGATGAAGGAAAGAAGCACCCCCACATGCAGTCAAACAGAAGTTCCCATGGCCGCTGGCTTATGCCCATACCCTGTCAGTCATTACTCATATAGTATCTTCCTAGCCGTATTTCTGCAGTTGATGGAGGTTCCTCAGAACAGAGACCCTGAACCGTAACAAAGCTGTCAGGCTGATAATGAGCAAACCAAATGCGCATCTCTTTAGAATACAAATTCACTGTCACATGATCTGATAATGTTTGTGCACATATTTGTATGCAGCCTAGTGCTTTTACTCATGTGTACTTGAAGAGTCGTGGAATGTATTCTTATAGCAACAGACTGATTAGGTGTGCTGCTGTTTTCAGAATGGACCATCCAGTTCTGCATGCTTCGTGGAATGACGCTGTGGCGTACTGTCGGTGGGCGGGCAAACGGCTGCCCACAGAGGCTGAGTTTGAATTTGCCTGCCGTGGGGGGCTGGAGAACAGGTAGGACATTTTATCAGGCCACAGATATTTGTAGCAGGTGTGTGTGTGTGTGTGTGTGTGTGTGTGTGTGTGTGTGTGTGTGTGTGTGTACGTACGTGTGTGTGTGTGTGTGTGTGTGTGTGTGTGTGTGTGTGAGTGTGTGTGTGTGTGTGTGTGTGTGAGCCATAGTATAAGCACTTTTGCATACTGTGTAAAACCATGTACACATGCAGGCATATCCACACACACACACACATACACACACACACACACACACACACACACACACACACACACAAACACAAACACAAACACATGCATCTCACTCACATATTAACCGGTGCAGACGTAAGTCCTCATTCAGGTGAAAAAATTGCGATGAACATTGAAGAGTTAGACTAGTGCTTGGACGAGCACCAGCCGCCATGACACCATGGTTAGCATTGTGGATGCCTGGCTGGTTGGTTGTGTGTTTTGTTCCCATCAGAGTCATTAATTTGTGGGAGTTTTCTGCCCCGACCGGCTCCTAGCCAGAGCTGACTTTGCTAAGGGCTCAGGTGGGAAGACTGGGACCACACAGTTGAGTTTCATCCACTTAATGCATGCGTCTTTGAAAGTGCTGCTCACATTTCCTGACCAACACTGCAGGTGTCTGTATCTCTCAGGCCTGGTTGACCCCAGAAGGTATTCTCAAAGTAAGTGTAGATTACAGCCCTGTCATACAGTTTAAGCCGAAATGGAACTCCACAGCACCATCCATGTTGTCCCCACCCTCATCCCTCAGCGTAACAAAGTTTCAAGTTCTGTGTCCTTCCATTCCCTGCTCTCATGGTGACCTCGGTTTCAGTTTCCTCTCCGTGTCTAATGCCCCTTTGGAGTTTGTGTTGATGTTGCCAGTATTGGCAAGTTCACGGGAAGTGTCGTCAGACGGATGTGGTGACATCCTCCCGGATTCACAATTAAGCAGTGATTGTCATCAGGAGAGAACTTACCTGGTGATGTCCTTCATATAGAACAAGCAGCACTGAACATCACCAAAGTGACTCGGCGTTATTGCAATGCTGCCTTAGGATGGCATGACATTGACCGCTCCCTCCAGATTGCTGGTGGTGGGTCAATGGCATGACAGGTCAGGTTGTGACTGTGGATGGGAATGGGAGTGAGCAGTATAGGAGCAATGCCAGGGAGATGGCATTGAAAAATTAGACTAACAAAAGAGAAAAAAAAGTAGGGGACTAACTTCTCGCCACCTGCGGCTGACCCACCACCTGGGTAAATCTTATTAAGTGTGCGTCTCCTGTTTTCCTCTTTTCCTCAGACGCGAACCTCATTGATGTGCCATCTGTTTCCATCATATTGATTCTTCATTCATCATCAAGATCATCATCTGTGCAGCCTTTCTGATCAAAGCCTTTCCACTCTCAGTCCCCCAGACTTAATCTCTCCCACTCCCTATACTTTGCCCACCCTTTCTATGCACACACACACACTCACACTCAGCACACACAGCACACACGTACACACACACACACACACACACACACACACACACACACACACACACACACACACTACAGCAAACACATGCACACACACACACACACACACTCACACTCACACACACACACACACACACACACACACCACACACCACACACACACACACACACACACACACATCACACACACACACATACACACACACACACACACACACACACACACACCACACACACACACACACACACACACACACACACACACGTCACACACACACACACACACACACACACACACACACCACACACACACACACACACACACACACACACACACACACACACACACCAAGCTAACAGCCCACCAGCCAAAACAGGCTTGTGGCTTGAACTAAGATCGACATTTGTCATGAGATGAGCTGACTCCGCACAAATGAAGACTCACATGGATGTCGTATAGGCTAGCTGTACAACATGGATAAAAACATGCACACTCATAAGGACAAGCACCAACGTCTGCTTAAATGGAAATACACACACACACACACTAACCCACTTGTTCACTTCACTGACCATCTGAATATGAATTTCCTTTTCCTTTAAGTGACTGCTCTGCTATCTTTAGGGTCTTATTTCAGAAGGTATCCACGCTGAATAATTCATGTCTGGGACAAATGCATAGAGAAAAGGTGAAAATGTTTAGTCTAATAAACAACGTGGGCAGAGTTAGGAGGTGGCCGTGGATGGTGCATGCAGACAGGGAAATGTGTGCAGTATTGCAGGTGCACTTTCTGTCCAACTATCTGCTTCTTTTGTAGTTTCTGTCTTCATTTCATCTTGCTTCACACAGCCCAACTGCGCTAAGCAGCGGCACCATACAGCAAGTCAATAAAATCATCTTCAGTAAATCAACAGTCGATCAAAATATCCAGCTGTTAGTAGTGTGACGGACACACTGACAAACTACAGTACCACTATACACAAAAATACTCAAAATGAATTTCAGCCGAACAAACTAACGACAGAGACAGAAACGGTATATCACACCGGAGCAGACAAGAGAGAGAGGTAGGTTTCAAGCATGGCCAGAGACCAGGTCCGCATAACTTTAGTTACATCACCTAAGGCAGGTCAGCCAGTGAGTCGCCACAACCACTGTAACTTGATCAGATTCCTCTAGCCAGTGCCCACACTCTTGTGCAAAATCACACATTCCCAGTCTTTCACCTACTGTCAACCAATAATAGTAATGATCGTCCGCCGTGGCTCCATTTTCCTTCCACTGAACAGAGAATGATATACTGTATAACTGAAGCCTGTTGTCTTAATGACTGCACATCTAGAGATATTTAACGTGGTGACAGCCCTGATGTGGCCCTTTGCGGTCGGCTGGGCTATAAGCAACGTTACCTACCTTACCTTGCCTATCTAGAGAAATGTGGAACATTTCCAGTCTGTACATATGGAACTCTAAGGTTATGGATCTATCATGATTTTCACTCATTAACTGATCAGTATATCTGTGCACTCATTGCAGCTTATCACCAACATTTCCTCGAACAACCATTTTATAATACCACACATTTTACAGTAGATAGCGAGATTTTCCTCTAATAATACCTAGCCCACCCTTCCTGCATGCACACACACCACACACACACACACACACACACACACACACACACACACACACACACATAAACACCATAAATTCCATGCATAGCAATACCGTGTACAAACCTATCCAGACTTGCAAGTTTTACAGAACTGAGCAAAACAGAACATGTCTTCATCAGTGAAAAACAGCAGTTCGAAGACACACTGCATAGGAAAGGAGTACTTTCTCTTTGTAACTAATGACCAGCAGGTGGTAGGAGTGCTAGGGAAGGGAGGCGAGAGGAGGGAAGTGTCTGATGAGTGTCAGGATGAAGGCAAAGAAATGGGCATGGGGAGATTTGGATGCGGGTTAAGGAGCTGGAGGAGTATGATCGTGGAAGGAGAAATTTTTTTTTACAACCGATAATGTTCAGTACTTTGTTTACATCAGTGTTTCAACATTTCCACAACAAAAGAAGAGATGAAAATCATCCTCTTGGGCAAAAAGTGGGATTACTTAGACAATAGCCGAGCAAACACAAATGGATCAAAATCACCTGCCAGCTATACATGGGAATACCTAAGACTTGATGAAAATAGAAGAGCAGCAGCGTTGTGGTAATGGTTGTCTCTGTGCAGATTGTTTCCCTGGGGCAACAACCCTAACCCCAAGAAGGAGCACTGGATGAACATCTGGCAAGGGCAGTTTCCCGAGGAAAACACAGCTGAGGACGGTTACAGCTATACCAATCCTGTAATTAGTTTGTTTACATGCTCTGTTTCTGTTGTTGTTGTTGTTGTTGTTCCTTTCACATTCTTTAGTTTTGACTTTTCTTCTTTTTTTTTTCTTTTCTGCTAATTTCCTCTTCTTTTAAGGTTTTTGATGTTAGGTTTAATCAGTGATTGAAACTAGGTGTGTCTCTGAATGTATGATAAGGTGTACACACAGTAGACACACACACACACACACATATGAAAGCATGTATACACTTATACACTTACACACACGAAGGCATGTACACACACACTCACAACACACACACACACACACACACACACACACACACACACACACACACACACACACACACTATGGAGAGAGAGAGAGCCATAGAGAGAGAGAGTTTTTTTCCATGAAAATAAATGTGCATGCACTTCTGCGCATTTTTAGGTTTAGAGTGGATTTGGCTAATACACTCTAACTTTATGCAAGTGCATGGATGTTCAGTGGAGATGGCTGTAAATCAGATTGGGTTATACACAATGTTAAGTTAATTCCCTTCATGTTGAGAGGATGGAGTTGTCACATAAACCTTTGGCGGGGGGTGGGGGGGGGGGGGGGAGATAAATCATATTTAACTCCTATTTACACAAACATGCTAGAACTAAAAGCAGCCTTGTTGGGAGAGACATTTTTGCCACACAGTTATCCGGTGTTGTGGATGGCACAGCAGCTGTTGCTTTTGCCCCTGAGATGAAAACCAGTGATACAGGCCTTGTTGTTTAAAGCTGGGCCAACTTCAGAGGCCACATCAGAGGTACCAGTGGTACAGAAACGCAGTGGCAAATCATGTGGAATGCGACCCTTTTGGCACAGAGCAAAAACATCTGAAGATCTCTAACTTACAAGTCTTTGAAGACGAACAGAGGAATTCTAAATGCACACCTGATGCACCCATTGTACAGTGCATGGTGACATAGTCTGTGTGTTCGTTTTTCTGTGGTGCCTGCTGTCTGGAATATTGATGATGTAATTAGATACAGCCATCAAGTTCTGTTCCTCATTCAAACAACAAGTAAATGTATAATCCTTTGTCATAGTTACTGCTATGTACATTTACCCAAGGCACATGCTTTGAGTGTGATCAGCTAGCTTTGTATGTGAGTACTAGTTGCCTTGTGAGTTCAGGAGAGGAAGCCAATCATGTGACACTATTAGTTTCGTAAACGTACGCCAGCCTCGATACCAATAGGAAGAAGGGAACTTTTGGCAGTGATTGACACTGGTAGCAGCAAGACAGCGACACCAGGCTTCTGTTTATTTTCTGAGGCTCTCAACTTGACAATCAACGACAACACATGCTTCAAAGCCTTTTTCTTCTTCTTTTCAATTATTCCACTTAAAATCAGTACAAGTAAATGGTACAAAAAATGGAGGAATTAAAATATATGTGTGACATGATTTCTTCTCACTGTGACCAGCAAGCCTCGCACAGAAATGCACAGACCTGTCATTCTATCACCCCTATTCCCCCACTAACCCTGAATCATCCTGGCCTACTTTCACACATCCTCATATCTTAGCTCATTTCAACTACAGTTATCCATTCAATAACCACAAACAATCCCATGTCAGTGTCTATCAAGAAAGTCTGCTCCTTCCAAAAGTGTAACTATCTATGACTGTAGAAAGCCTTGGTTTAATATATTAGCACAACTATACTAAAAAAAAATGAAGCATTTGAAGGCTGTTTGAGAACAATATCAGAAACAGCTGACAAAGCGATTCAGTGTAATCAGAATACACCTCATCCAAGCGATTCAGTGTAATCAGAATACACCTCATCCAAGTGATTCGGTATAATCAGAATACACCTCATCCAAGCGATCGGTGTAATCAGAATACACCTCATCCAAGCAATCAGTGTAATCAGAATACACCTCATCCAAGCAATTCAGTGTAATCAGAATACACCTCATCCAAGCGACTCGGTGTAATCAGAATACACCTCATCCAAGCAATTCAGTGTAATCAGAATACACCTCATCCAAGCGACTCGGTGTAATCAGAATACACCTCATCCAAGCAAAGTATGAAGCTGAAAAAGACCGCAGATTGATTGTCAGCACAGTCTCAAAAGCTATCAGTAAGTTTTTTTTTGTTTTTTTTCTAACAGCTCCCGTACCCAACCCTTTACAGTACCGTAATAGCACATATTGTGAATCTGTTCAAGAAGACAGTGAGTGATGTAACATCTGCTTTTGTGAATTGGTTATGTGAAACTGAGCGATGCAATAGTTTTGCTGTTGTGACAGGGTTAAGGGAGACAGTGAGTGATGTAACAGATCTGCTGTTGTGAATATGTTAGTGTGCAAAGTAAGAGGTGTGCTTATGTGAATCTGTTGAGTCAGGCAGTGACCTGTGTAAAAGACCTGCTGTTGTGAATCTGTTAAAGTGAAACAGTGATCTGTGTGAAGGGTCTGGTGTTGTGAATCTTTAAGCAAGATAGCGATCCAAACTATTGTGAATGTTTTGAGTCGATAGCGATCCATACTATCGTGAATGTGTTGAGTGAGACACTGAGCAATGTAAGAGATGTGCTGTTGTGAATCTGTGAAATGAGACAGCAAGCCATGCTGTTGTGAAAGTGTTAAGTGAGACAGTGAATGATGTAAAAGATGTGCTGTTGTGAATCTGCTCAGTGAGACAGTGAGCCACGCTGTTGTGAATGTGTTAAGTGACTGTTAAATGAAACAATGACTCATGTTGTTGTGAATGTGTCAAGTGAGACGGTGAGTGACGTAAGAAGTTAGCTGTGGTGAATCTGTTACGCAAATCAGTGACCATTGTTGTTGTGAATGTGTTAGGTGAGACAGTGGGCAGTGTAAGAGATGTGTCGTCGTGCAGGTGACAGCATTCCCAGAGCAGAACAAATATGGACTGAAGAACATCATCGGTAACGTGTGGGAGTGGACCCAGGACTGGTGGGAGACGCAGCACACTTCAGACTTCAAGGATAACCCGGTGAGACAGTTTGCCCATAGAATCTTCACTGTTCCCCTCACCCACCCACCCATTCCCACTTCACTGACTCGCACCCTGAAAACAATTTTTACCTTGACAAAATTGTCATTACCTACTGTGGTTGAATCACACACTATACTTGTTGATCCTTTGTGAAGAACCCATAACCTGAAATGATGTAAGTTACACTCCCACTCCCACCCTGAAAGCAATTTCTCCCTTGACAGAATTGTCATTGTTTGCTATGAGTAAATCATACTTTGTACATGTTCATCCTTTGTGAAGAATCCATAAGATGAAGTGATGTACATTTTACACTTCTGTTATTTTGTTCCATATTTTGAAATTCAGTCTCAATATCTTTGTTTTTTTTCTTTTCATTTTCTCCCTGATTTGAACGGGAAGAAACAACCACACAGTGATTCAGCTTTTGAAGACAGCATTGGTTTGGCTCGGAAATGCATAAGTGCTGTGATGTGGACATTTGAAGTGCTTGTGAACACGCAGTTACATTCTTCAAAGTGGTAAGCAAAAGTGCATAAAGTATCATTCATAGTTTCTATCACTCATGTCACAAAAATGACATATTTCCAATACTAATTTCATAGTGTTTTCTGAGATCAAGTTCACCCTTGATGAAAGTGTTACGACAAACTTCACTGTTAGCTAGTTTCTTTCTCTGATTCATTTCATTCTTTTATAGTTGAAGAACACAATGCATGTTCAATACGTTTCACTTTCTTTTTCCGTCATTGAAATAATGCCCCTTGGTGGATATTTTTCTGAGAGGCACCATGTTAAATTTATGAAGAGCACAATACATTTTCAATATGTTTCACTTTCTTTTTCTGTCATTAAAATAATGCCCCTTTGTGGATCTTTTACCGAGAGGCACCATGTTCAATTTGTACAAGCATGCCATGCTAAGTGAATGAAGAAAAAAAAACAAGGTTGGTACACCAGCCCAGCTATTGTTTTCCATTGTATGTTTACACATGAAACAAAATCAGAATCTTAAAAGTAGGCAGATTCAAAGTTCCCCTAACCAAAAAAGAGAAAGAAAGAAAAAAGCAGACAAAAACCAGACTTCCTTCTACAGAGCATGATAAACCGTTCACCATCAAATCCACTGAGACTCTCTAGCCTGGCTCCTGGCAGTCATTATCATGTAGACCAAAGGCAATAAAAGCAAGAAAAAAATACCCAGCAGTAGGGATCCTGCTCTTTGACTTGAGAACTATTGCATAAAGGGCTCCTAAAGAGCAGTTACTAACTCCATGTACATCCAGCTTTGTCTGTCTGCTTCATTTCAATTTTTCCAACTCAGTTTTTTCGGATAACAGTTGTCAGGCATGTCTTCACATAGTCATAGACCATATTTCTGTTCAGAGATCATATCATTTAAGAAAAGACACAACAACAAAAAAGAAAAAAAGAAAGAAAAGGAAATTATACCCAAAAGCGAATAATGGCATACCTCTTGCACTTGGTATAGATGACTTCATTGTTTACAAGTGCCATTTTAAAACCAGTGTTGTCAATTTCGCTTGAGATATAACTCATGCAGTATTTGTATGCATGTTTGTGCATGTCCTGAAATAATTGAAAGAATTTCATTTTGATAGGTTGATTATTGAATTCATCTATTTTAACTTTTTTTTTCATTGTTGTACAATGTTACACGTCACTTGTATTAAAAAGTTCTTTTTTTTTTGTAACTGATTATATTTTGAAATGTCAGTACTACCATAAAAAGAGGTTTGGCGATATTAGGTTTCGGTTTGAGCGTGTGTATGTGTGTGCGTGCATGTGTACACATGTGAGCACATCTAACATTTTTATTTCACAGCCAAATTTTGCACAGAATGGAAGGCAGTATCCAGCGTGAATTATTGATTTTCCATCTGTACAGCCACAGGTGTCAGAGTCCTTAGACTGATGTGCTTATGGAAATCCAGTTGGACTGGAGTACTGCATGGTTTTATATAAACACATGAACCCTGGCTTTCACAGAGATTAAGAGGATGAAGCTGGTCTTCTGTTCTCTTGCATGTGTGCGTCATGTGTGAAAAGCATTATCAGGCCATGTTTGGTCTCGCGTGCAGAAAGGACCTGCTTCCGGAGTAGACAAAGTCAAGAAAGGAGGGTCTTACCAGTGCACGATAGTAAGTGATGCCTTGTGAATGGGTATGTTACTGTAAAATCTCTCATATCATCAGACTAAGAGCTACTTTCTATTTTTCTTCTTTTTTTTTTTTTATTCCTTTCCTTTTAAGATAATGAATATGAAAATTTGCAAAAACACACATGGTGTACTCTCACAAACTCCTTTCAGGCTGGAGAACTCTCCTCGGATGTGAGGATTTCAGAGAAAACCAGCTGATTTTCAGAGGAAGGAAAAATGAACATCCAAGGGGAAAACTTTTACTGGAAAAAAAAGCTAAATCGCCGCAAGTCTATTGTTGTATCCACTTTTTTTTTCACAGTCCAGGTTTCTATGATACTGCTTTCAAAGCAGGGCTGCCCGTTGCTGTTACAGTGTATTGTGGCGCTTCTACATGCATTAATCAGACTAGTGCTGTGGAGGGCGCATATATAGGTGAGCGCAATTTATGCAGCCACTTTGCTGGCAGTGCATTATGTGGTGGGTTTGTCTTTTGAGGGGAAATATGATCTCTTATGTGTCACCAGCCATATAAAGGGGTGAAATGTTTGAAGGTGAAATTGTGAACAATTGGTGGTGGGACTCATCTGAGAAGCTTCAGAAGTGGGCAATTTCAATCAACAGTTTTAAACTTGTGTTCGGAAAGTGAACAAGCCAGAAATGGCATGTTGTTAGAATATTTCTTTTTCAGACAAAGCTGGAATTCTTCAGATTCCCAGTGGTTTAATTCATGTGTCAGTATGCAGCAGCACATTACGTTACTCTTCAGAGTCTTTTACATCTTTATGTACAAATATGCCTCCCTTTCACAACTTTATAAAAATTTTCTTTTTGCTTAACAATTACACAAGTTTTATGAGGTTAGATTACTTATATGTTTCCATGGCATATGTGAGGGAATGTTTTTTTTTTAACTGAAATTAAATTGACTAGATTTTCTAAGGAAAGTAAAGAGAGGAGTGTGGGTCCAGGCCTTAAAAAACCTTGAACAGGTTTCTTTTGCAGTGGGAGAACTATCCGTTACAGCTCAAGCCTGGCTGAATGAAGTTAGAATTCCAACAGTAGCAATTCCAGAATAGTGTAAATCCTGACAAGCCATGGCATGTCTATAACAATAGCACAGTTCATTTCATATCATAATGTGTGTGCATGTGGTTCAGGCAGAGTGGGCATATGTCTTTGTGCATGAGTAAAGTGGATCAAGTCACATACATATGTTGATATATGGTTTGTATAAGCAGTACTGTTACTATCCTCATTTAATATGAAAATATAAAACCCTCAACAAAATCACTAGTGATTCATTCCTTTTTTTGACTTGTACAGCATTTATCTTGATTTGCAGAAAGTATGTTCAACATCTGTTTTCTTTATTCCCCAGCAATACTGTTACCGTTACCGCTGTGCAGCACGCAGTCAGAACACCCCAGACAGTTCAGCAGCCAATCTTGGATTTCGCTGTGCCGCCAGCAAGTTGCCCGACTATTTAAAAAAGAGTTCTAAAGATGAACTGTAATTTTTTTTTTTCTTTCTCTCTGTTTTGTGTATTTTCATTTTGGATGGATTGAGAAATACATTCCTGCTGCTTGCCAAATTCTGCTGTCATTTGTTTCGGTTTTTTGCTGGGGAAAAATTGTGTTCCATAAGAGGCAATATTGGTGTGTGATTACTATTATTATCTTTTTTTTTTTCTTTGTAGTTATTATCCAGACACTGCCTGTGATAATTTTGAATAGTATTGATTCTGTGTGTTTCGTTTTTTTGTGCTGATTTATTTCTTATTTGTAGTTCAGTGACAGAATCTGCATTTTTGTTAATAACAGTACAAAAAAAAATATATAGTGTCACCTCCCAATAAAGACCCTCTGAATAAAGACTGTCACCGTGTACAGATTTTCGTTAAATCCAATCTGGATTGTCTGCCAGTTTCTGAAGACCTCCTTTCTGCAACCGTTTCAGAGCCAACGTAGCAGCAAAGCCACAGCCTGGCTAAGTATTGATGTTTGATTTCTGCACCAATCCAAGCCATGCTGCTGTAAGACAATGCCGCAAGAAGCTTGTTCTTCATTCAGCCTTTTAACTATTGTTGCACCCATCCACTGCGCTCCACTTACCTACCAGCTCTGTTCCACCCACCTCTTCTGACCTTACATTTTATTTCCATATGGGTATTTGGCGAAGCCTTGAGTATTACGATGCTCTGTTTGAGAACAGCAGTGTCTGCCAATTCAGAAAGCTACACAGACTGTATACATGTGTACTTGAGCTTTGAACTCTAGTGGCAGTGTATCAGAAGATATGTCAGCTTCATGACTTTATGGATTCCACATTTCACGGAAAGGAGTTAGTGACCACTGCGGTCAGTTATAAACACGACAAGTGCAAAAACAGACACATTCACAGTAAACTAGATCGGCTTCAAGATTTTTACACAAAATGTAAAAAAAAAAAAAAAAAAAAAAAAGACCAATTTCAAAATTGCGCTTGACATTTAAAAAAAAGAAAGAGTTGGTCGTTGCAAAAATATATGGAAAAAAGAATTTAGTAGTTAAAGATATTCAGACTAATTGATGATGGTGGCAGAAGAAACATTATACACTGAAACTACAACTGTTTTCCATTGTTTCATTCAAAAGTAGAAGATATTTGTTTCAAAAGTAGTGAATGAAGTCAAAGACATTTTTACAAAGAGTGTGAAAATCAGGAGATGCTGGGAAATATTGAACTCTATCACACCTTGGCCTTTAATTCCATTGAAATATTATGCTGCCTTTTCCTAGCATTAAGAACAGATTATATGACCCCTTCCAAGAGTCTCCGAGTTCACGGTTCTCATGATGACAGATTCACAACAGTGCATCCAAGAAGCAGATGATGGGAAAGCACTGTTTTACCACCTGGCATGCACATTCAGGATTTCTGTTGCACTTTCCTACTGTTTATTCTAAACTGGCAGATTTGCTCTCAAGATATCCACAGTCAACTGTTACCAATGAGCAGGTCAACAGTTAAAAAAAATTGCAGTGAATCCAACTGTCAAGACCTTTCTGTGTGTGAGTGTTGTGTGTGTGTGTGTGTGTGTGTGTGTGTGTGTGTGTGCTAGCTTGCATGACACTTGTACACGCTTTCTAAAGTTGCTGACCTCAATAGAACCAGTTTCTTTGCACATACGCAATGTGTACCTGGCCAATGAGTGTGACCAGTGTTTTTATTCAGTGTGATGTGGTGGGCTAGTTTGTCAGCTGTCTCGTCGATGTTTTGATGTCAAAACTATATTGTCTTCACAAAATCCCAATATTAATTTAAATGAACTGTTCTGTTGCGAAACACAAAATTCCTTCATAAATAGTTCTGAATTGATGACGCACAAAACATTCAAAATTGTGGGTAATAGCCTTTTACTACTTTACAGCTGAAAGTTAATATTATATACATGACCTCTACATCCCTCACCACCTTACCTTCACTTTTCCTTCATTATGATGGGGGATTCACTCTGCATTCTGCAACTGATAATTAGCTCTCAACATGTGTTTGAATCATTCCATCTTGCTTTGAAGGACAATGAATGTCTTGAAAAAATGTAATTATTTCACGAATCTGAACACCTGGTGTCATCATCATCATCATCGCCTATTACCCCTCCCAGGGTACAGGCCGCCAACCAAGGACCTCCAGGCATCTCTGTCCTGGGCTCTTTTCTCCAGCTGGTTCCAAGTCATCCCCATGTTCCTGATGTCTGCTTCCAGGTCCCTGCGCCAGGTGTTCCTTGGCTGACCTCATTTTCGTTTTCCTTGGGGGTTCCATGTTAGGGCTTGTCTGGTGATGTTGCTTGCAGGCTTCCGCAGTGTATGTCCAATCCAGCCCCAACGTCGTTTCTTGATTTCCTGTTCTGCGGGCAGCTGGTTTGTTCTCTCCCAGAGCTCGTTGTTGTTGTTGATGATGTCTGGCCATCGGATGCGGAGAATCTTGCACAGGCAGTTGTTGATGAACACCTGCACTTTCTTGGTAGTGGCAACTGTAGTTCTCCAGGTTCCCGCTCCGTACAATAGAACTACTTTGATGTTGGTGTTGAAGAGCCTGACTTTGGTGTTGACGGACAGTTCCTTGGAGCTCCAGATGTTCCGTAGCTGTACGAACGCTGCCCTGGCCTTTCCGATCCTTGCTCTGACATCAGTGTCTGTGCCCCCCTGTTTGTCGATGACACTGCCTAGGTAGGTAAAGGCTTCTACTTCCTCTAGCGTCTCGCTGTCCAGCATGATCGAGTTGGTGCTGACAGTGTTGGCCTTGAGACACACCTGGTGTCACTGACAATCATAATTTCCACTGTTCAATTGCTATTGACACAAAACCTGCTATAACCCAATATTTCTATGATTTGATTCAAGCTTTATCAAATGAAGTTAATTGAATCATCATTCAAACCTCCCAATGAAGAGGTCTATATATGGACTTCATCCCTGTAAAGGCTTATTGAAAATGTTTTATGTGAAAAATGTACTTTACAATAATGATCACCTTCCTGTAAGGACTGTTTTTAGGGAATTCTGAAGGTTGCTATTAAAAGATTCCACTGCATGATCTCTGAACTGTGTGTCTCTGTCTTGGTCTCTCAGAGCAATGACTATGATGTGTTATATTCAGTGTTGGTATTGATCAGTTCCATAGCGTTAATCAGTTGTATACATATGAATCTGGGTCGTTCATGTGAGTGTACATGTGTGGTCATTTCACAGTACTTTCAGCTTTGGAATTAATTGCATGCAGTGCCTTACTACGGTAATCGTTCTTGAGAATGGTGCTTCCATTACATTAATTTCATATCCTGTTAAGGTCTTCATTGAAGATTATTCCTCACTTCCTAATAAAATGTGCCATGAACAGTTGATTTAAGGTTGTATGTTATATTGATTTCAAGTGCACTGAGTTCATTATTAATTTTTGAAACACACAAAAAGCATTGTATGCCTGTCTAAACTTGGGTCCATCATTCTGTGACAAAATATACGGAGTTCTCAAGCAAAAAAAAAAACTCTTTTAGGTCATTTGTGGTTGAGAAATTTTGTGTGTGTAAATATTTCTCAGTGTTCTTTAATTTCCTTTCTTATGGTAAAACTTTTGTATAAATACTTTTCAGTGTTCTTCCATCTCTTCCTTTGTTGGATTTGCAGATTTCTGTCACCTGTTATGGTGTTAAAGGTTTGTATTAGTATTGTCCGGAGCATCATCATGTGAATTATTTACCTATATTTATCTGTTATTTCAAACTTTGTCCATATGATTCGATAATTTATCTTAAATGTTTGGTGATGGTTCTATGAACAGCTGGTGGTTTTGTCTTCTGCTTTATCCCAAACTTGACAAACATTTGCATAAATGTATGTATCTCAGATAGGGTTATACAGAAAAGTGCTTGTAGATATTCTGCAGGGTATGTATTCTAGAAACGAAGTGCTGCAAAATGACACTGTTCCAAATGCTGGTTCTCTTATACACTGGATTATAGTGCTTTGTATAAACATGCACACATACACAAGGCTCTAGTTCAAACAATGAAAGCTTAAAATCTAGACATTGTATGCCTTTACGTTTCCTCAGTCTCAAAGGGTTGAAGACTTCCGTTCAAACCTAATGCTTCTCAAATCATTTGGATGTTGATCGGTATAGCACAATGAACAACAGATCACTTAACTGTTCTAGTCTTTTAATCTTCAAGATAAACAATTTCAGTTTGATTAAGCCCAGCTGACCTCCCAGCAACCTTTCAGGCCTAATACCGTAAAAAAAAGAAAAGAAAATCATGACATGAAAGAAAACAAGACCATATCATTATCTGCTATTGATGAAATAAACAATGAACAATTTACATCTTGTTTTGGGAGATGTACAACTCTGGTGAGCGCATTACCAAAGAGCATACTAGGTCGCACTCTCTTTATAGAGATCTCTGATGTTATATGTCAGCTTAGTCCTGCATCCAAACATATGTGATTTTCTGTGCTGCTGGAAATTGTGCTGCTTATCCGTGGTCTTACACTGACTGTCAACATGGGTTTGCCAGTTATGCATAGGTCTTATAAAATATATTGCATAGAAAGAGAAAGATTTAATGTACATATTTGGCGGAAGAGGAGGGTGGGGGGGGGGGGGGGGGATGCATGCACCCATGACAAATAACTCTTCCAAACTTGATGGCAAGAGTTGTGTAAATACCTCAAGATTTTTGATGAAACAAAGCCATGTTGGAGGCGTTGGCCATTCTTCTTGATTTATCACTTACACAGAAACAAAAGTAGAACAAATAGACTGAAAAAGATAAAAGAACTGTGAAAACACTGGAACTTAATGCTGGTCCATGCTTATTTGTTAATGAAATAAAATGTAATTTCCAGATTATGGGGCAAATTTGTTGTGTTTTTTTGTCCAAATTCTAAATAGGTCGCTTTGTGTTATTAAGTGTCCTGTACTTCTATAACCAGGTCGGTAGGCACTCAAGGTCTAACCAGCGCGTTGGCTAATGCGTAGGTCAGACATCTGCTGAGTCGTAGCCACGAGAGCCTCTTCTTCAATTCTCTCATCTTAGTTGTTAATTCTTTTATCCATCAGCTTAAAATCATGCGTAATGTGGTCTCAAAACTAACGTATGTGGTGTAGCGTGTGGACTAGCCCGCACGCAGTGACGCCGCCTTGATAAAACTGAAACTGATCTGTAACCAGCTGTGTGGGCCAAATTGTACATTAACTGCATGATCTGTGGCCATGTACAGTATGCATATTATAACAGCTCAAAGAACTGATCGTCCAGAGTACATACAGGTGTACATACACAACAAGCATACAACATATCCAGACTTTGAGACAGACACCTATATCAGGCAAACTTGACTATCACATGCAAACTTCCTGAAGATAAAAAGACAGGATACATTTATGACTGCAGTCAGGAGTGTTAGATGCAATGGAATGTGAGAGAAAAAAAATAATAGGCAGTTCTCCAAAGAACTTTTTTTCACATCATAAAATAGCAAAATGGCTGCTTCAAATACATTTTCAACTTGTTTCATTCAGATTTCATTTTATCAACAGAAAATAAAATCAGGGAATGAGAATGGCATTCCCATGAGTTCCAGCAGCTCAAAAAAGGAAAAGGAAATCAACAACAACAATAGAAAAAAGGAAATCAGCTAAGGGAAATCATCTGAAAAGTGGATGCTGACTTGTGTGGTCAGTCGACAGCAGCATTCAGTCTCTCTGTCAATTGCAGTGACAAATATTTCCTGTATGTGTTATATAGAATTTAGATCAGGCAACTGAAAAAGGACAGAAACTGTCAAACCAAATTCTAATAGACTACTATGAGTTTGAAAAAAAAAAAAAAATGACAGACATGAAACAACGAAGAGATTGGCTCTCAACTCTCTCCAAAAGTGGGAGTAAAAATGGTTACTACTAGCTGAGCAGGAAATGTACCCCTGTTTTAGAAGCATTTTATTTGTGGGTAAAAAAAAAGGTTGAATGCTTTTTTTCAAGAGGGGGTGAGGCCTTTCCTCCGGAGTGCCTTGTAGGCTGAAAATCATGGAAATTTGGGCTTCTGTGCTGAATCAATCTTGTAGGACAAGAAAAGAAAAAAAGGTTCCGGTGGCTTCCAATTTGCTACAGAGGGAAATAAATCTTGTAAGCCTGAAGTTGTAACAGTAGTTTTTGAATTGTTGCTAAGAAGAATGAATCTTGTATGCCACATATAATGCTTATGGTAACTTAATTGCTATCATGAAAAAGAAAATGAAACATGTAGGCCAGTAATGAAAGTAACTGTGGCTCCTGATGAGTTATAGACGGAAATGGCTGAACCACATTGCAGTGTTGGGAACATAAAAGAGAGAAATGGAATCACTTTAAGTAGGACAGTTTACTGTGATGACTAAACTTACATGAAAATGTGCCTTGTTTGTCATTGTTAAAGAGATTTTGATGATGATGATATTTGTACCGATCATGACTGATTTTTTTTTCTTTCCTGGAGAAAGATTTTTTTACAATTTGTTGCAATTTTAGAATGTGCTATTGTCAGAAACACCAGTGAAATCAGCAGTACAGTGCAAAGAACTGGTGAAATAATGAAAGGGTGAAGAAAAAAAGATAATGGGTTAAATGAATAAATGAAAAGCAGAGATTTTTTTTATTACTGTTTTCTAAGCTTTCTTTGCTTGCATCTTAAGATAAAGGAACAAGACTAGTGTGTCATCAGAATACACATCCTTTACAAAATATCATGAACAGTTATCAAAGTTAGGTTCAGGGGACAGGAAAATTTCAACAGCAATAAATGTGTACCATTGATTGAGTTCACACTGTAGCTGCATAATATTGACCAAATTTCATTTTGATGTTCTTATTTTAATTTCTTGTATTGCAATAAACTGAAAATTGAACTCTTCGTGTGTGTATGTGGGTGTGCACGAGTCCTTGTATGTGTGTTTTATGTCCTCTTATCTCCAGTTTTTAGATTTTGTAAACTTGTTTGTTATAGCACCACAGTAACTACTAGAGCTGGCAGGGAACCCATAAATCTGATATGAATTGAAAATTTCAGTATACCATTACAGGTCTGACTGTACCAGATACTAGGAGTGAATCATGGGACGGAAGAGAGAGAGAGAGAGAGAGAGGGCATGTGCATTGAACAAGATGGTGAACAGATCAGAGCCAGTAACAGTTGGCAACACATTTGTTGCAGACATTTACCTAAGGCAAGGTGATGCTGTCCAAGTGGTGCACATACTCTAACCTTACTTTGTTCGTGTTTATTAAAGAGAAAGCGTTTCATCTCAGAAAATCTGTTTGCTACTGTCTCTATCATCAATTAGTCTGAGGGTGCTTTGGTGCAGCTGCCAGTTTAAAAGATTACACTTAGATTACACGTTACAGCAATCATTAGTTCCTGGTTTTTCATTTTAAGATACGGATCATTAGCTTCGTAAACATTATCTTTCCCAAGAGTACTTTTCTACCAGAATAGTGCCAATTATAAATACAGAGAGACAACAAGAAAAGGAGAAGCAAGCAAGTGTACAGAGATATTGTACTACCTGTGTCCATCCTTGGCTTACGGAACAGCAGTGTCCAGTGAAATCGCCATATTGCTTTGGTTCGGGCAGTCACCAGAGAATGCACTAAACATGCATCCAGGTGTTACAATGTTCTCTGCACACCTGCATGCTTACCCATCAGAGACTAAGCAGTATCACTGGTGAAATAGCAATAGATGCTGTAACAGTAGGTAATACTAGTTAGTTTTTCTCTGAAATATGGTAACAATGGTTTGTCACTAAAATACAATACAAATGGCCACACCAGTACCCTTCTCTAAAGAAAACCTGTCCAAGACCAAGTTGTTGAGTAAGATGGAGAGTAGACATTGCAGAGGCAGACACAATTTCTGGATAGGCTATGCAAAGGATTGGACTGAACACACCACCTTACTGTTTATAACTGACTAGAACAGAGAGCTGTGGAAATGCCTTTCTGCTAAGGAAATCCCATTCTGCTGAAGAAAGCTCTTTCTGCTGAGGAAATCCCTTTCTGACTTTGTATGTGTCGCAGCACCCCTACAATCTACTGCAATGGGAACATGCTATTTTTTTCAATATGCACACACTATTTTTGCATAACTTCTTCAAAACAAAGGCATTTAAAGTCCAAATGCTTAATCTTGGTTATAGTTTTGCGTACAAGAAATTACGCAAACAGGCAGTTTGTTGTGCATTAAGTTCTGAATAATGTCCTCAACTGTTTGAGTCCAGACAGAATAGAACTTTGTGCATCGTGCTGTTTACACAGATCATTTTTGCCTTTAATAAACACTGACACACAGAAACACATGCACAAGCATACACATTTTCTGTCTTAAATGGAGAGCGTTTTTTTTTTTACCGGGAAGTAAATTCAGTATATGACACAAAAATAATCAAGAAAAAAATCTTTAAAGAGCAGGATTCTAAATAGGCCTTCATGAGCAAGCTTCACTGTACTTCAAAAGCTGGATTTTAAATAATGTGGGTGCCAACCAAAGGCACATGTTCCCTTCATACAAATGTTAACAAAGCTCTTGTCCAAATAGATAAAACTTGAAGCTAAACCCCAATATAGGAAATAACACACACATCTAAGACTGAAAGTTGGTGATTTTTATAATGCAAATGCACAAACACATACATGCAAAGCCTAATGCACATTTTTGCACACTCTGTCCTGATTCTATTGACTGAATTATTTCATTTGAAAAGGCATTTCCCCAGTTAGACTTATACAACTGCTGATCCATTGGGACACAGAAACATGATCATATGATGCAGCAAAATGTATGAAAGTGTATAAAAAGCCTTGTGTATCATAAACTGAAAATGCAAAGAGTTATTAAAGTTTGCAGTTCATCCCCAGTCTATGTGTTAAACCATGTGACTTTAATCTCCTTTCCCTGTCCATCTTTCATACCTTAAAATGTCTTTCATGTTCCAGACATATGAACAGCTGAGAGCACAGACTGACCATAGTTTCACTCAAGATCTTTTAATGCACTTCCGTTTTTTTTTTTCTCTCTTTGCATCATTCAATCAAAAAATGTCCTAACTACCTGCATCATTCAATCAGAAAATGTCCTAACTTCAAAACACAAAATTATCTGTAATGGTACAAGCGCCTTGCTTGCATAATGGAAAATGATAATCTGGCATGTAACATTAAACAAGATTTATTTTCCAGAACTCTGATGAAACACTCACACTTGTATAGGTAGAAGATTATAACTACTAATATCATGAAGTCTCAAAAATCTGTTGGTCAAACGGAAGGTATCCTTTGCACAGAGTTGTCCCACACAAACAAACTTTCAATGCAATTTGGCTTGTTCTGGTGCCTGAGTCCACCTTCTGTTTTTCTTGTGACACGTTATAACAAGATGACTTTTCTGTATCAGAATTCACTTCAGCATGTGTTCGTTTTCTTTTTCTCATGTTTGTTCCAACTGGGACATACACCTCCGAGATTGAGTTATTTTTCTCAAATATATGCTCAACATTAGCACTGCTTTTACAGGTGTTGGACACTTTACAATCAACTGTCTCTGAAACATTGGCGTTTGCTGTACAGCAATCAACACCTGCACATGTGGCACTGCTCTTCTTAAGTGTGTCTGGGCCATCTTTGGTGACAGTAACATCCACATTCTTTTCAGACTTGGTTTCTCTTCTACCGTGCACAAAGAGCCCACTGTCACATTTATCGGTATGCTTTTGCACTACTGAAGGGTGTTTGTCAAGTGGGGACACCTCACCAAGAACACTCTCACCACTGTAGTCAAAAGTCAGCTCATCACCAGCACAAATGTTCCTGCGAGCAAACAGCGCCAACTTTGGTATGCTGTTGTCCACACGAATCGGCACCATCAGCATGTTGGGATCGCAAGAATGGTTTGCAAACCGACCCACATTTCCAACTTGTTCTGGGTCCACACACGTCAAAATGGTGCCCGATGCGCAATGTTCTCTCAAGACAATCAAGTAGTTCATGCCACTGTCTTTTGCCGTCATTCTCTTACGTGCCTCACAGGGGCCCACCACTTCCCCAGCATACTCGCACACAAAAGTTAACCGCTGGATATCCTCACAAGCAAACAACCCAAACCCTCTGGAGCCCACATGACCCACCTTGAGCTTCACTTTGGGCCCATGCTGTACCAATCGATTTGAACATGTGGTAGCACAAGCACACTGCTTGTTACACTCGATGACAGGCTTTAAGGAGGAGGTGGTCACTGCATCAGAAATCAGCTGGCTGGTGTGGGGATGGTAGTTGGGGCCAAAACGTGTGAGACAGCTGCAGCTGTCTTGCTGACAACCATATGAACAGCTGCAGCCACACAGCTGTTCTTCAAATAGTTCTCTTGCACAATCCGGGCCTGGTATGCTCCTTCTTACATACTGAAACACACACAGGTGTATACACCATTATCACTGTGATTCTGAGTGTGGGGATTTCTTTTCTTATTTGGATACTACTAATTTTCTTTCACTGAACCAAGTTTACAATTTTACACTGGTGAAGACTCTTGTTGAGGAAACAAAAAGCAAAACTGTTGGCAGGCTGATAACAATAATCAAACATTAAGTAATTAAAACTAAAAAAACGAAAAGCTTGCTGAATGATACTGCAATATCAAATATTTTCATGTTTCTTGAGGGAGGGATATCTGGATGAGCCATGTGCCAATGGCATACAGTTCTTAGTTCTGACTCATCAAAAATGCAGTTCTATGGGTCAACAAACAAAAATTAGGACCTGTCCCATCTCTGTAAGATAAATACATCAATTACCAAGCATTTTGTGTGACAAATTCATTTCTGGACACGTGAAAACAGGACAAGAAATCTGCAAGAATGATGGGCATCTTGTTGACTAAAGAACTAAGATACTCAATATAATTCATCACACTGGTCTCACTCTTCACATGCTAGCTCACAAATGAGTTATGTCTTTAAGTCTTTCATGCTTTCTTTCCATACTGTCACCAAAGAAAGGTCAGCACTGCATGCCCACTCACATACTCTCAAGATAGTATGAGATTATAGACCACTCGACAGATGTGTTTCTGGCATCAAAGTTTGTCAGGTACAGATGCCACAGCGATCCCATTCTTGGGTAAGCTATAATTTTACCAAATCCTTTGACTTTCTCTGCCGCTGAACATAGTCCTAGAAGCATGTAATTCTTCTCATCAGCAAGAGGGAGGGAGTGGGAAAGCAAAAACACAGGAGGCACGTGTATGCCTGCCCTGCCATGATGCCAGGGCAGCAAATTTGGCCAGCAGCTAAACAAGCTGAAGCCAGCCTGTTTTTAGTCTGGAACACTTAGCACTACCTTGTATAAACATTTTACACTTATAAAGGTATTCTTATAAAGGTATCCGTTTCTGGTCTGTTGTCAAGCACAGGAAGATGATAATACGCACAGAACTTGATATACTGTTAATTTCAATGACAGCAAATGTAGTGCTGCTGTCCAACGTCGGACAGCAACGGGAACTTAACTTCTTTCAACGTATGTACTTGGATATACAAATAGGAACTGCTTCCCCCACTCCCTTTCCCTACCTCTTGGTGGTGTGGAATGTCAAATACAAGACACTTTTATCAAAGTCCATGTTGTTGATTCCCATCAAGACTGGAAATGTTTTTTCCAGAGACATTTAGTCTGAGATGTATGTTTGTATGATAGCATAGTAAAGTCGTCCTCAATGCAGCCCAAGTAGAAACTATCATCAGGGACATTCCAGAACAATAGCAAAGTGAACAATACCAAAGTGCATGACCTACGTACAAATGGAGCTATTGTTGAGCCTGATGGGCAAACACACACACACACACACACACACACACACACACACACACACACACACACACACACAAGTAAAAAATTTAAAAAAAGAAAGAAAATTAAGCTTATTCGAAAGGACAGTTCTTGAGTGTCATAACCAGTCATTTCTCATAAGTTACATTCTTCTCCACTATAATTACTTTCCAAGGATCTGTTTGTGTGAGTCACCCAGTAAAAGCATGTGTCTGTGTGTAGGTGTTGCTAGCCAAGCAGCTAGACAAATCTTACTCGCCTCTGTTTCCTTACTGCTCATTCAAATTCAGCCCTCCATTTTCTTATATATACATGACCAATTCATGTATACACCCACCCCCTTCTGTCCCCTGCTCCTTCCTCCCCAGCCACTTTCCTTCCTCCCTCCGACTTCCCCACCTTTACCTCATATAACCACACACATATAATTATATACATACTATGGAACGATAGGGATGCAACAGGTGCTTGCCCTCGAATAAAAACAGACATTTAAAAACGAGACATTTACCCGGAATTTGGCTGGGAATATATCCTGTGGTGATGTTCCGCTGGATTCGTATGGAATTGGCAGTCTTTCCAACCCGTAACTGATGTCTTCCATAACTGGAAAATATACGAAGAAACATTTTCTTTGGACAGCCAGTTCTCCATGACAATCACATCATCACTGCCCCTTGGTCACAGTGGTGTTAATGACAGACATTTGGGCAGAAAGGGATTTCTAGGTCCCTGTCCTCATTCATGTGCAACATGTGTTATAGCCAGTTTAGTCCTTCCCCTTGTATTGCCAAGACTTCTTTTGCCTACCCTTGAGATGTACACCTACAAAAGTACTCTACTTAGAATGCTGCTTTTTGTCTTGATCTTCACTGTACATTGCCTAAAACCCTACATGCCGCATTTTATGGTTCTCTAAGGACCCAAGCTTTTCATAGGAAAAAGTTTCACCATATATCGTTAGTCTCCAGGGATCCATGCTTTTTCAGAACTAAAGCCTGCCTGTATGTTGTGGTCTCCAGGTATCCATGCTTTTTCAGGACTAAAGGCTTGTAATATGTTGTGGATCTCCAAGTACCCATGCTTTTTCAGGACTAAAGGCTTGCCATATGTTGTGGATCTCCAAGTATCCATGCTTTTTCAGGACTAAAGGCTTGCCATATGTTGTGGATCTCCAAGTATCCATGCTTTTTTAGGACTAAAGGCTTGCCATATGTTGTGGATCTCAAAAGTATCCATGCTTTTTCAGGACTAAAGGCTTGCCATATGCTGTGGAACTCCAGGTAGCCAAGCTTTTTCAGGACTGAAGGTGTGCAACAGGTTGTGGGTCTCATGGTATCCCTGCTTTTCTGGACTGAAGTCTGGCCATATGTTGTGGGATCTATATTTTTGTAAAGGACTAAAGCTTGTCCTACGTTTCCAGGGATCCATGTTCTTTCTACAGGACTTAACCCCTGCCTTGGTTTTGATTTTTGTTCACTCTTTCGTTGACAAAAACATACAAATTTTGTTACAGGTGTCCTCCCATGCTTTCCTGACAAAGTCTTAAAATCATTGTGGTGCTAAATCAAAAACTGCTGTTATCGAGTGAGAAAACTTTGTGGTGCTAGCTCAAAACTGACTCTCTTATCAAGTAAAAATTATGACCATGAGTCATCTATACGAAAGGTTAAATAGTGACTGGTGTCCATCTTCACTCGCACAGGCAAAACAAAGATTACATCTTTTTCTCAAGGCTTCTGAATTGTCTGAATTCTTGACAAGACAAAAGCAATAATAGGATGTTAAACAACTGTTGTTTTGTTTGGAAATTCTGAACCTCATGTTAGAGGAGACTGGGACAGTCTGCATTTACTTTTCATTTAAGAAAAACAGAAGAAGAAAAAAAAAACACTCACAAAAACGAAACAAAGTGTGAGGTACAAAGTGGGGAGAGGGGCTTACTACACCTACCTACTCTAATGAGGTACTATCTGATTTTGGTGTCAGTTTGTGTATTTGGCATTAACTGAATATTCCAGGCTGGCTATTTTCTAAACAGCAAATTCACTCTGCTCTTTTACAGAGCTTTAGTCCATAAGCTCCAACACTATGATATCAGGGGCCATCTTAACCGATGGATACAGAACTTCCTGACGGATAGACAACAGGCAGTCGTGGTGGATGGAGCAACGTCAGCATTTGTAGGGGTGGAGTCAGGCATCCTCCAGGGCTCCATCTTGGGCCCCTGCCTCTTCCTGTTCTACATAAATGACATCCCAACAGGTCTCTCCTCAACAGTGTGACTTTTCGCAGATGACACAGCCTGCCACAAGACTATCAGGAATGCTAGCGATCAATCCATCTTCCAAGAAGACCTGGAAATGCTGGAAGCATGGGAGCTGACTTGGCTCATGTCCTTCCACCTGGACAAGTGCCACGTACTGCACTTTAGTGAAAAACATAAGATCACTTTGGGGAAAAACATAAGATCACTCACCACCTGCATGGCCAAAATCTCCAGACCACCGCGGAGGAAAAGTATCTGGGTGTTACCCTGTCTACCAATTTGAAATGGGAACCCCACATCAGCAACATCGCCAACAAAGCCTCCAAGCGGAACCTCAAGATTGGCTCCATCAAGACATAGGAGAGAGCCTACAAAGCCCTGGTTCGTCTGACCCTGGAGTATGCCTGCCAAGTATGGGACCCCTACCAGGAAGGGGACAAACAGTACTTGAAAAGGTGCAACGAAGGGCAGCACGCTGGGCACCACTTAAAGACCAATGTGTCAGATCCGGCTGTCAACATTCTTCAAATTCCGTCATGGAGACATCATGATTGACTCCGTACATGTTCCTCCTCCCCACACCCATTGCTATGACATTCGTAACTCCCAGGTGCTGCAGTATGCCATTGAGTCCTACTACAGAAAGAATGGTTTCTTTCCACTCACTGGGAGAGAATGGAACGACCTTCCAGCTGAGGCAGTAACATCAGCCTGGCTGGAGGGCTTCAAATCCTGGATATAGCCCCCCATCCCCCTCCCCCACCCCCTCTCCTGTATTCCCTCACCCCTCACCCGCACCTGTCCTTCCTACCCACTAAGGAGAACGGTCTATCTCTGCCCTTCTTAGAGGCCTGAACATATAAGTGGGTGGCCCCAAGCCTTTCTTCCCTTCCCCACCACTTCAAGCTGTTGATCCAGGCAACATCTTCATGTATATTCTGTTATTACCAGACACCCTTGTCAGAATCTTCCATGGTTGAAGGTGGGCAGCTAAGACAAAAGAAAAAAAAAAGAGAAGAAAACACTACTGTGACAATCATATTGAAGGCAAGTGAATGTTGAAAGCGAGGACAGTCTAAACTTGCGATTCGCCAATTTGGATTTTAAGGATTGCTATGTTTCAAAAATGCTTGCATGAACTCACATACACGCGTTTTGGAATATCTTCTGTATGCTTGTTACGTGTGATCACACACACACACACACACACACACACACACACACCACACACACACACACACAATCACTATTTCAGCTTTTATTCAACATTTAAGATGTTGAAGTAACTGCCGACACAAATGGGAGAGACTTATGTACCCTAAATGTGCCATCACCTTCACGATGCGTTCTGGTGACAGTTTCAACTTTATCAATCGCCTCACTGTAACTTTGCTGCCGTGTTCAATATTGACAATGTCTTTTTTGGTGTCTAAATTGCAAATGACTTATATTTACAATACGGCCGATGAAAACTTGTACTTTTGCTCTAAAGACCGTACCCTGTTAGGTTAGTGCTTGGTCTATTTGAACATGGGCAGCTGCTCCTTTCTTCCGGATCGTCTGCTTCGCAAGTAAGTTTACAATGGAGTGATTTCCCTTACTTGCCGCTCTGTGTCAACTATGATTTTGTGGAAGTTATCAACGGAAAAATCGTAGGCTCTCAACTGAAGAAGAGAAATAAATGTCAAAAACAAAACAGAAACAACACAAATAAGCAAACAAACACTTACATCTCTTTGCTGAGGCGGATACAATCAACATGTCTACCCCACGCGATCAGGGGCTGGTTACCACTTTGATCAGGTCAGTTATTTGTAAAACAACATCAAGTAACACAACTGTAAAAAAAAAAAAAAAAAAATGATGACAGCTGGGGGGAAAAATGTCAGCAGTCGCTACCAGAGTGAGTGAGTATCCTCAGGAAACATGATAATAAAATGATTGACCCCATCTGTCTTGTTCCATTTGAGAAGAAGGGGCGGAAAGGACTAAAATCATCTTTTCATTTTCATCGATATAACAACCACCATCATTACATCGCAGCAAGCTGTTCTAGGCCGCTTCAGTTGTGGGTTAGGAAAAGCAAGCAAACAGACAAAACAAAAACAAAACAAAAAACAAAACTGAAAACTCAGTTGGAATGAGAGAGAGCACTATGACATACGCAAACATAGATCTTGGCCTAACTTCGGTGAAACCTTCCGGTAAAACACACACACACACACACACACACGCACACACACGTACTCACGCACACACGCACGCACGTGCGCGCACATACAAACGCAGGCAGGCACGCACGCGCGCACATACAAACGCAGGCAGGCACGCAAGCACACACACACACGCACGCACGCGCGCGCGCACGCACGCACGCACGCACGCACGCACACACACACACACACACACACACAACACACCACACACACACACACACACGGAGAAGTCCCCTGATCGTCGAACTGAACGGACGTGTTTCTGCTGAGCTCTCGTCGCTGTCACACTTGCAAGTAAAACCAGTTCTCTCGTGCGAACGATGGGTTTTGAAGTCAACCTTTATCGGGCAAGAATTGGACACTTTGCTTTTGTGTTGAACACTCTACTGGCGAGAAGAGCGGAGAAAGCAGCAAAACGTGTGAAAGGACTTAAAATGAGCAGTTACTCTGCTGCCATTGCCTTTTCCACGTTACTTGTGTTGTTGATGATAGGCGGCGTTGAGCCGCATCCTGGACCTGGCACCAAGCAAAACAAGCAAAACATACGTCAAGCAAGATTTCCAACACGGACAGTCCTTCGTCTACACACCCCCGAACTAATGACAACGGAAATATCGAGGAAGGTAACATTTCCGATGTGATGAAAATGCTGCGAGAAATGACAGAGAAAATGACCACCTGAAGTTTGACACTCTTGTGGTGGAGGGGAAGACCTACTCCTATGACTGCGACAGAAACCAACTTGAGGAGCGAGGACGGAGATGAAGGACCGGCCAACAGCAGACTTTCCAGCACTGGAGAGAAGCGGAGAAAAAGAAAGTGTATCTTTTTGACACCTTTCATAATACTAACCACTCCGGAAAAAATGTAAGTCAACGTTCAAATGTTCAATATTGTAATAAATATTTAAAAAACTATAAAGATAACGAACAAATGAAAAACATGATCAATGACAATGATCAATACACATGTTCTTCAGATAAAAGTGTAATAAAAGACAATGAAAGTTACACTGACTGCACAAAGAAAATTGGTGATACTACTGAAGATCTTCATAAAAACTGTGAAGAGGAGACAAAACAGTGTGAACGAGATCAATCTAAATGCAACCTTAAACTTATGGCGTGGAATGTTCAAGGTCTAAGGAATAAATTGAATAGTAAATCCTTCATTGATTTTTGTAAACAATTTTGAATTTTTTCTGTGTCTGAAATCTGGTCTTGTAAAAAAGAAGATATTGAAAATGCTTTTCCTGACTATAATGTGTATTTTTGTCCAAGATCAAAACGTTTAAAAGGGGGGTTGGTTGGTTGTGTTGATAAACTGTTCAGCCAGGGGGTGACACGAATACTTGAACATATAGAGGATAAGGTTTTTCTCAAGTTTGAAAAATCTTTTTTTGATTTTTCATTTGATTTCATTGTTGGCTTTGTTGCTCCAGAAAATTCTATTTATGGTGAAGATAACCACACGGGCATTGAACATTTGGAGGGTAACATTGAAGAAATCTCGCAAAATTTTCCTGATCTGCCTTTAATTTTATCTGGAGATTTTAGTGCACGGATGGGCAGTCTTTCCGATCTTGAAGGAATGTTCCAAAGTAAACATGTGCAACCGTTAATAGATATTGACGAGTTTTTGACTGAAACGGACAAACCATATCAAGAAAGAAAATCTAAGGATACGATTTCAAATAAATTTGGACGGAAGCTTTTGGACGTTTTGAAAGAATATAGCCTATTTATTGTGAACGGTCGCAAAACTGGTGACACGGAGGGAGAAATAACATGTATTGCAAATAGGGTATGAGTGTTGTGGACTACTTTATATGTTCAATGCCATTGTTTGATAAAAATCACTAATGTTTGTTCTGAATAGAAGTGAATCAGATCATTTTCCAATTGTATCAGTATTAGATTTTTATGAAGAAATACATCTTGATGGTACTGAAGACATTGCCTTCGAAGATAAAGTCAGATATATTTATAATGAACAGTACTCAGCAATTATACAGAATATATCCAAGAAAATGCCAATTCTGTATTTACACGTTTTCACAATGCTTTGGAAATAGGTGTTGATTCAGCGTCAGAATGTATTGTTTCATTTATACAAACGGCAGCTGAGAGCATGAAAGCAAAACAAAGGATTCGTGAGTCAAGCTCACAGCCACCCTGGTGGAATCATGAATGCGAACAAGTGAAACAAGATAAATATAAACTACTTAAACAATTTAGAATGACAAATCAACATGAAGATCTAAACAACTATTTAGACAGCAAGAAAGCTTTCAAAGAGCGATGCGAATCTAAACAAAAACAAGAAAACGCAAAAATTGTAAATGAGCTACATACTGCTTGTCAGGAAGTTAATTCTAAATGTTTCTGGAAAAGATTTAAATCACTGACAAGTCCAAAAAATTATGCTTCTTCCATTTCTCTAAACGAATGGTTCCAGTATTTCCAATCCTTATTCAATTCAGAAATGACTGATCATACTGATTTCTTACCAGAGGTTAAAGACAAACTTGAAAAGCATGAAGTAAATGCATGTGATGAATGTTTAACATTTGAGTTTGATGATAGGATTTCTGAAGAAGAGATACATACAGCAATTAATAAAATGCAAAAAGGGAAAGCTCCAGGACCTGATGGTCTCCCTACAGACTTCTTCTTTCATGCAAAGGATAACATAAATTTGTATGTCTTTTATTTAACAGAGTATTTGAAAGTGGAGAGTATCCTGAGAGCTGGACAAAGGCTGTTATATATCCTTTGCACAAAAAAGGCAGTCGAAAATCAGTAAATAATTATAGAGGTATCTCATTGCTAAATGTTATTAGTAAGATTTACAGCTCAATAATTAATGAGAGGTTGACAAGATTTTGTGAAGAGACTAATAATATACCCGAAGCACAAGCTGGCTTTCGTAAAGGCTATAGTACAACAGACAATATTTTCACACTCCGATCATTGGTCCACAAATATTTAACTAAATCAGGAGGTCGATTTTATGGATTGTTTGTAGATTTTTCCAAGGCTTTTGATTGTATTCATAGAGAAAAGATGTTATATTTGTTACTATCTAAAGGAATTCATGGTAATATCTTTAGCACTCTAAAAGCTATGTATAAAAAAGTGAAAGCAGCAGTGTGCGTTGGAAATAAGATAACAGAATACTTTGAATGTATTTCAGGTGTGAGACAAGGATGTATTTTAAGTCCTCTGCTGTTTTCTATATTTCTTTCAGAACTTCAGACAGAATTGTTAAATTGTGGGGCAAGAGGAGTTGATATTTTTGCAGACACATTTGGAATTGTTTCACTAATGTATGCTGATGATATTGTTCTTGTCTCGGATAATGTTATGGACCTTCAAAGAAAAATTAACTGTTTAGAAAAGTACTGCCAAAAATGGGGATTGTCAGTGAATATGGATAAGACAAAAGTTATTGTTTTCAGAAATGGTGGTTTCATTAAGAAGAGTGAAAAATGGAACTTTGACCAAAAGGAGATAAACGTTGTATCATCTTATTGCTATCTATGAATTAATTTCTCTTCAACACTAAACTGGACAAAATGTGTAGAAAACCTGAGCAGCAAAGCATTAAGAGCAGTAGCAGGTATAACAAGGTTATACTTTAAACTTGAAACCATTCCAACCGTAACCGTCTTTAAAATATTTGACATGAAAGTAAAACCAGTTTTGTTGTACGGGTCAGATATTTGGGGTTATAAAAGTTATGAGGTGATTGAAAGGGTACAAAATAAAATTTGCAAAATGATACTGGGAGTTGGAAGAGATATTAGAAATAAAATAGCACTTGGAGAATGTGGTAGATTTCCCATTTTTATTGATACTTACGTACAGATAATAAAATACTGGTGTCGAATTCTACATTTAGCTGATCATAGATATCCTAAGCAATGTTATGAAATGTTGTTAAAGCAAGACAGAGCTGGTCGAAAAAACTGGGCCACAAACATAAGAAATATTCTGTGTAGACATGGTTTTGGTATAATGTGGGAAATGCAAAATCCAGGTAATATTAATCTATTTTTGATATCGTTTAAAGCTAGACTACAAGATATACATCGCCAAAACTGGCACGAGGCAGTTTCCTCGGTGGGGGATTATGTTTTATATCATCCTGAGATTGTTAAAGCAACATATATTTCAGATCTGGATAATGTTAAATATAGACGTGCAATATGTTTACTGAGAAGTAACAGTATTGCTCTTAATGGCGTACCTCGATTCGGCAAAATATCTACAGACTGTTTTTGTAAACAATGTGAAGGAAATCATGTTGAAGACTTGACCCATTTCCTTTTGAAATGCCCAAGGTATACACTGTTACGACATAAATACATACCTCCTTTCTATTATCGTTTTCCTTCCACAACGAAATTGCAACTCTTAATACTAAATTTAAGGGGAAAATTATCACTAAAGACCGCCATTTTTGTAACTGAATGTTTGAAAATACGAAATAATGTTTAGAAACAGCGAATTCTATTTCAGGAGTCATGTGTAAATTTAAAAATATATATTTGAACATGCCTTGTATAACTGTTAACGTGCCTAAAACAGAAAATGTCAATAGATATCCCTTAAAGTGAATTATCATTATTAAAAACCTTGTATATACATTTTGTTTATGTTATGTCCTGCATGCTTATTTTTTCCTGTAAAAAGACTTCTCAATTGCTGCATTGTAATATTCGGTATATCTCTCTTGTCCATATGGGTTAAATGGCCTTGAAAAGACTGAATAAAACATTGTTATTGTTATTGTTACACACACACACACACACACACACACACACACACACACACACACACACACACACACACACACACACGCAGCGTCGTAAGAAAGCCCGCTTGGAGATGTTTTACAAGTTCCATCATGGTCTCATCTCCATTAACTCCACGTACCTGCCCAGACCATCTGACAGCAGACTGAGCTCTAGGACAAACAACGACCTGAGCTACGACGTTCCTACCTGCACGACACGGTACAGGCAGATGACGTTCTTTCCAAGGACCATACCAGAATGGAACAAGTTGCCTCAGGAGGTTGTGACAGCTGTGTCACTGGACTGCTTCAAGTCCAGGCTGGCCTCCCATCTCTAGAACCTGAAACAACCCTCCCCCCTTCCCCATCACCCCCAACCCTCCCCCCTTACCCTTCTCCTGACCACTATTCCCTACAATCCCCCCCTCCCCCCCTGCCATCCTTCCCAGTCACTTTTCTACTCCTGCCCCCCCCCCCCCCCCTACTTGTTCACCATCACCCCCCCCCCACACACACACACACACACACACACACACACACCATACATACACTTTTTTCCCCTCCAAATCCTCACAACAGCGCAATCTTCGGCAGTCTCCCCAAACTATGACAAAACCATCAGCAAAATGATGTTGGTTGTATAAAGGAAGAACACACACACACCCACACACACACACACACACACACACACACACACACACAAACACACACACACACACACACACACACACACACACACCACACCTTAGATTACATGTTCTTTCTGCCTGTGTGGTTGGGGTCTACAGATTCTTGGCATCCCAGCTGACTAACTTGAAGGAACCATTGGAGTCAGCTTCCACAGCTGTGTCAGATAGCTCATTCCACAGTGATTGAGAGAAGAGTTCTGCAGTAAGCCGGTTGGTTCAGCACCACGTTAGAAGAAATATCTGCGGACTGAATTTGAATTACTGCATGGTGCGTAATGCTGCGTAAATGTTCGAAATCATGAAGTGAAATGCAACTTCAAACACATCGTGTTTGAGGCCTCAGACAATCTTGGGAGCAGATCAGCGGCCAATGGACGTGTCCGCCAGACTGTACTACGGCATACTGCATCGCGGCGATGCCATTTCTTGACAGCCCGACACCGACACAGTGCACAATACAAAGTCGAAGGTTGAGATTTACGTCATACTGGCCGAAGCCCCTTATGGACAAAGTAAACTCTAAGAATGAAGTTTTATTTTTCATGCCAGGTTTGCCATTGGCAGTAGTGTGCAAATCTGTACATTTCACGGCAGTTGTTGTCGTTGGCAATAGTATGTCTGGTTCCAGATAGGGGTTGTCAGTTGGTCTTTCAGCTCTGGCTCCTTGTGAACTCTGGTTCACTTTGTAGTGTTGGCCAGCCGACAGCGGGCGTCGGTTTTCTTCGTCTCTTTTCCCCCAAAGGCCTGTCTTCAGGTCCACCAGCTGGTGACCTTCTTCATGCTCGGGTGGCGATGATCCGATGCCTTGTGAAGCTGCCTCAAAAGAGGGAGCAGGACAAAAGTCGCTGGAGTGCTGCACGAGTCCTATACAGAATGCGTTCGAGAGGGCAATTTTCCCAGCCCCAGAAGCATGGCTACCTCTAGATATTCTACAACACCCAGCCCATACCCCGCACCCATACTTTCCCCACCTGGGGGAGAACTCCCCAGACTTCCCATCCCTACCCCTACCCAACCCCTTTGGAATCCCTACCTCCCATGTAACAGAATCCTGTTCCTGATTCATTCCACATAAACAGTTTCCCTTCAAAGGGCTCGAAGAAGTAGTCACATTGTTGATTTGAATGGCTGTGTTGCGCCCGTTTCTTTTCTCTCCTCGCCTCTTATATCCTTCGCTGAAGGGATAAGCTACTCACTTTATAAGTTTTTGCGTCTGTGACACTCGACCCAGGCTGTTTCGATCCCCATCGTTCGAATTTTGCTATATCAAAACATAAGACAAGTTTTTTTTTTTAACAAAGACAGCAAAACAGAACAAGAAAAAGCGGAGGGGGGAAGAAGAAAGGCATTGTGAAACCGAGGTGAAGGTTTGCTCTGCGGACCTAGGGGAAATTTTACTACATGCCCTTTAGCCTAGTGTAATCATCTTTGGACTATGACCACCTCTGACCGGAAATCGTATAGGCCACACCACGTGTTGAAAGAGCTGAAACCGAATAGTACTAACCTAAGGTATGTATGGAACTGGATTGCTTTTTTTTTTTCGGAAAGATTTGTTGATAAACTCCAGATAGTACAACTTAATTTCACCCCCTCCCTTCCCCCTCCTCCCTCTTTGTCAGATGGATTAGTGAATCTAAATTCATAAGCTAACCTTTGTTTTACGACTATTTTAATATTTCCAGTGCAGCAGTAACACATGGCAAACTGGAATAAACATTTCCCACCCTGAATGATGATTAGTGAAAGGAGATAATGAGTTGATGAACACATTAAAAATTCTGCGAGTTTTTTTTTTTTTTATGTGATAACCACCAGGAACAATTTGCAGTATCAACAACACATATCAGAACCATCAAAATGATGATGGCGGATGTTCAAAGAAAGAAGAAGCTGCTTTAATCATTTACTGATTTAGTCAGGTTTTATCAAAACAGAATCTTGCTCTAAACTTACAGCAGGGATAAATTGAAAATGGGGGCAGTTTATGCCACTGATCACCAGGAACACTTCACAGTCAACCAGATAAACATAGAAGAATTTTGCGTTTAGACAAAACTGAACTTTCATTTTAACTGGTTGACTCAGGATGTAGTCCATGCTACACCAAAATGTGTAAAACAGAAGTTGCTTTCCATACCAGAATTGTTTACATGTACTCTATGCATGGTTTGTTTCCAGTTTCATGATACACTATCAAACTCACTTTTGTTACATATTTAAACAGAAAAATTTGATATAGATTAGAATTAACTGTGGCAGGAATGGAGAATTATGATCAAGATCTTAATGATTGAAAGTGTTGGGAGCTGTTGTCATCTTGATCAGCAGAAGGGTGTGCAAGGACTTTGGAAATTCACCAGTTTATAGCTGGCTGCTTAGGGTGAAAGTCAGTGAACATATGGATTTTGCACATTACTGAAAGCAGGAATGAAAGCTTAAATTACGTTCACCGCCTCAGCAGAGATAGTAGTTGTTATGAACAAAAAAAATTTTTTTTTTTAAAGAAGAAAAGAAAAACTGACAGTAAGTTCTAAAAATGTATGTATATGTGTCATCTATTGATCTAAATATCTGTGCTGATTTCACTGATGTTTTTACTGTTCAAAGCTTTCTTCAAGAAAAACTATGCTTACATTTAAAGAGAAGAAATGTTTTTCCTTCAGTGACCAAAAACAAAACAAACAAAAACAAATGCACATACACAACTATAAGAAACTCGGAGTGTGTTTCATTGTTTGGTTTGATTTTACAATACATTCAACAATGAATGTTACTTTGTTTATATTGTTCCTTGTTTCCCATTTGCCACGTTTCACCAAGAATGAAACTTACCTATTGAGATACTTTGATATCAGTGCATGCATTTATAACCATTCGTTCTAGAAACAGCATTTCATATCGACATGCAGGCATGCATGTTTGTTGCTGAAAAAGTGGAGTGCTAGTAGACTAGTACTAGTCTGTGCAGAGATGGATGTGTGTGTGTGTGTGTGTGTGTGTGTGTGTGTGCGTGCGTGCTCTTTTCTCTTTGTGTGCAAAACTCAAAAAGCCCCCAAAAATCTAAAGTAATAATCTTTTGCTCCCTTAGCCTTAGATTTATCCAGATGCTTCATGAGTTATTTTGCCATATTCAAAAATTTTCATATCAGCAGCATGATTAACAGAGAAAAAAAATCTTGTAAAACAGGGTCTGTGTTCTCAAAACAGAATTTCAATTTTGATTTTTACATCCATTGTATAGAAACAAACTCTAATCAATCCAATTGTATATGGTAAAATAAAAACAAACTCTAATTAAACAAATTTCATATGGTAAACATTGAAATGATTAACATGAAAAAAAAACCCTCTTGCTTTGATTATAGGTACTGTGAAAATGGAACATGATTTTTTTTCATTGAAAAACAAATGGCTTGTTTCTTTTCTGTTTTACTGGAAATGTGTCATAGAGGCGAGGTTGTGAGAATTCTTGTTTGCTTGGTGAGTGTCTGTGTTTCATAGCACGCCCTAGCAGCCAGTGTGGTCAGGAAATTGTGAAACTTTGCTAGACTGTCTTTGGGCTCCTCCATCTGCGGGGAAATGGCTGACAGTTGAAACATCCTGTTATTGGTGCTTAAAAAGTAGTAGGGTAAGGTAAGGTAACAAAATCTGTTTGGTACATAAAATGATTAAAAAAAAATTAAAAAAAGGAAAACAGTCAGCTGCAGCAAGAAGAGCTTGATGAAGCAGTCACATTGCTGATCTGAATTTTTGCCTTGCACTTATTTCTTTACTCTCCTCTTCTGTCACATCCCGTGTGATTAGGAAACGTTTGCCAGTTTGTGAGTTCTCGTGTCTGGGAAACTCGTCTCTGGTTTTAATATGCAAATTAGTGCACTTTTTTTTTGCTTGGATCATATGAACACAGGTACAGCAAAAAATTATCATCTTCCATTTCTTTTTTCTTTCCCCGACAGATGGCAAAGAGCATCCGCAGTAAGCATCGGCGGCGGATGCGCAGCGTGAAACGAGAAAAGTTTGAGAAGAAAGTTCTGACCAAGCTGAAAGAGACGATCTCGAAAGATGTGCTCAACAATCCTGACGTCGAGATGTCTGATATTGTTACAGGTATAGTGGAACAACTTTTGTACACTTCTAAACATCATGACAAATTACGTCATTACATTAATTACTACGAGTTTCAACAAGTTTGAAACAGTGACTAGTCCAGGCTGGCATTGAAACAAGAAAATAAATGTACAAATCCGCAAAGGGATGGAATAGACAAACTACAACACAGAATTAAGAAGCCTTGTCCGGTTATTAATTTTCATGCAGGTCAAGAAAAAAAGAAAAACAAATGCAAGCAGAGAAAGAGGGATGTGAATGAATGTGGTAAAGGGAAGACATGAGCTGACAAAGACAGTATACAAGTGTAAATAATCAACCTTCCACTAATGGCAAGGGAACTGTTTAACCCAGCATTGTTAGATCTAGTTGCAAAGTGAGATGACTGCAGGCGGAAATCTAAACAAATCTTAAACAATTGTTAGCGAACCGCAAAAGAAATGTGGACAAACGAATCACAAGACAAAACATGACGCGTTTCAACCTCATAGGTCTTCTTCAGGCAAGATACAACACACTCAGGACAACAAAAACGAACGGACAATTGCTCATTCATTTTCGTTGTCCTGAGTGTTTTGTATCTTGCCTGAAGAAGACCTACGAGGTAAAAATGCTTTGTATTTTGTCTTGTGATTCGTTTGTCCACGTTTTTTGGGCGGTTCGCTAACATTTATTTAAGATTTGTCCAGCATTGTTAACAAAACCATTTGTTATGTCTGTCTAGAATCAATTTTCATGTCTTTGGGTGAGACTCGTCAGTAGAACTCAACTGTCCAATCCACCTTCTGTATCTGACATTCATTCTGTGCTGTTATCACAATTATGGGGTGAAAAATGACAATCTACCCACAGTAGACTGCTGTAATTTTGTGGCATTATCTGAAAACATGGGGGGATAATTACAATCCTCCCACAGTATCAAATACTAATTCTGGGGTGCTGTCACAACCATAGGGAGAAAATCACAATCCACCGACATTAGTTGACAGTAATTTTGTGCTCCATTCTGCTGTCCTGCCGCACACTACCAACAGTAAAGGAGTGAGCTAGTTCGAATTCCTACACCATGACTGTACCCAGAGTTGAAGGCCCAAGGCAAGGCAAGGCAAGGCAAGGCAATTTTGTGCTAATTTCACAGTGATGGAGTTGGGGGTGGGGGGGGGGGGGGGGGGTCACAGTCCACAGCATTATCTGACAGTAATTCTATGGTTCTTCCACAACCATGGAGAAAAAAATCACAAACCACCTACATTGTCTGACATTAATTGTGGGGTACTGTGACAACCATGGAGAGAAAATCATTTTAGTCACCAACATCTGACAGTAATTCTTCGGTACTGTGACAACCATGGAGAGAAAATCATTTTAGTCACCAACATCTGACAGTAATTCTTCAGTAATGTGAGCAAAAAAGGTAGATGGCTGTGGGGATGGTGCCCACAGAGTAAGTGAATGTGTGTGTGATCTTGCAGATGGTGTAGCTGCTTCCTCTACATCTGCCCAGTTATCTTCATTTGTAATTTGACATAATTGTTTCTGTCATAGATGGAAATAGGTGCTTACAACCCAACTCATGGTTGGTTGCAGTGGTACTTGTTGATAAAATCATCTACTGTACAATGACAATCAACCAAATAAAATCCAGCTAGTGATACAATGGGTAGGCCTATTACTAGTATTAGAGCGACAGACTATGATGACACAGCATTATTTCCTTCGGTTAGTGGAAGGAAAAGGGAGCATTAGATGATGATAATCATAATTGGTTGACAGTGTGTGAGAGACTGAATTATTACTGGGAAGGTGTGATTTTGCATCGTGTAGAGGTCATGTTACAGCAGTGTGTAGCAACTTGCTGGTTAGTCTGCATGGTGCTGTAACAAAAAGGGTGTAGGGCCAGTCACTGGCTGCGTTTGAGTTCTGTCTTGAAGTATGCGATGTATTGGTTCAGTGTAGTAGTATTGCAGCAGATTAAGTGTGAACATTGCACCACCGGGCAGATTTCTTTGGTCGGTTGTCATTTTACAGTAGAGGAGTTTATTAACAGGTACTGCTGTGACAAATTGTGAGGTTGGGTTGCTAACCCACTGATCCCGTATGATATAAGAGAAAAGAAAGACAAATTCTACAGGAGATGAAGATTGTTGAATGGAGGTGGAGAGACAAGCTACACCACCTGCAACACAAGCATTCCCATACTCTGCAGGCACCGCCATCACCACTACCTTCTCCTCACTCCACCCACATACCTTAATTTCCTAATTTATTCATATAACAGCATAGACATCAAAGTGCTTTTTTTTTCTTAACATTTTGCTACATTTTCTATATATGTAAATGTGCTCACAGGATTCTGATTTCCACTCCCATTTCTGTGGCTCTGGTGAGATTTTGTTCTTGCGTCTATGTAGACCGATTCATGGGAATGTTGCTGTAGGGAAGTACTGAAGTCTCAATCCAGACAGAATGCTCACACAGTCTAGCTCAATAACTAAGCAGTTATTACCATAGTAGGTTTAGCAAGTGGTGTTCAGTTCAGCATCCTTGAACTGAAGGTGGCACCTCTGAAGACCATGAAGCGACTCAGCAGCAGGGTAACTTTCACCCAGTCAGGCATAGCCACATTCTGAATACACTTTAAGGTCTTCTTCTTTCGCTTGCATTGCAGTAACTTCATACCAATCCAGTGGGCTGCTGGTTTTGAGACTGCAACAGGATGTACCCAGATGTAGATATACATGGTGGAGGTAGGGATGAATGGCATGCAAGTGAGAGGTCTCTGAACCTCAACCGTGTAGAGTCGTTGGGATGCCGCTCTGAAAACCTTCTCCAGATTCTTCCAGTCCTGTTGGTACTTGGGATGCCCAAGTGTTTTGGAGAGTCGGCGGTGTGAAGAGGGAAACAGGTGTTATGATCAATGCATTGTTGATTCAGATTTGAACATTCCAGTCTGCCCTGCATTTGCTTCAGGTCCTTGGAATACAGTCGTAAGACAACGTTTGAGAGGAGCCTGAGAGATCAGTTGTGGCCAGATGTGGAGAACTAATGAATGATGCTGGAAAAAAATCAGTATTTTAGGTAAACGTTTGCCTGGTCTGGATGCACTCTGGCATTGCGTGCCACTGTTAAAACTCAATCAGACTAGCCGTTTCTGATATTCGTGCCTGTCAGACAATCCATGATAGAAATTAATTCGTTATGTATTATTTTCGAATGTCAGCTCTGCATGGCACGAATGATATGCATTAATGTTTAAAATTTTTCAGCTTGGTGGAGATGGTACCAGTATCTTGGTAGCAGTTATACTTCATCAGAATGAATTTGTTTAATAAGAACATACATTCAGTTCATGTTGCTTTTAGTGCAGCAGGCTGCAAAGGGCTGTATCAGTGCTGTGAAAAAGCATGTGTCGTTTTGTATGAATTTTTAGCGACCATGGTTATGAACCCCCATCTTTGAAGTTGTGGCACCGTTCAAGAGTAATTGAATCAGAATTAAAGTCTTTTTCCTTTTATTTTCCCTTCTTCTTTAACGAGAAGTTGATTCAGTGACGCGTCTTATGTGGTCTCACAGGCAAGCACAACTAAAAATGCTGCCCCCATGGGTCAGGCAAAACTTTACCAAAAATGGTGGTCCCTCCTCACTACCCCCCCCCCCCCCCCTCCCTTCCCCCCCACTCCCAAAACCACATACCTTTCCTTGCTGGTTGTTGGACAGATGAAATTACTAAGGTATCAGTAATGTCAGGAATGTAGTGAAAAGAAATTTTACGCATTGTTATGCAACTTTTTTTTTTTCCATTCCAAGGCATCATTAGGGCAAAGAAGAGATTTTCATCTTAAAGAAGTAAACAACAAAATTTCAGGTACTTAAGTTCTGCTTTACATTTAAATGCAGTACACAAGACAGATGTTTTACAGGTACATCACTGAGGTAGTGGTCATATATCGGCACTAATCAAGCAGTTGGTGCTGAAGGAAATGGGAGTGTAGGGTAGGCGGGTGGGGGCGATGGGGGAAAAAGGATGAGGAAGCCTGGCGGTTAGTTCATCAGGAAGAAATACAATGTAAACTAGTTGCACGGCGCTCAGAAGACCACAGCCCTCTGCCAAGGTCAAAGAGTCCTTTTCCTCAAAGCTTTTACAGTTGTGGGGAGGGGGCCTGGTGGGATGGGAAGGGTTCCTTTTACCTCCATTTTGAAAAACTTTGCTGCACTTTTTTTCCTTCAACAACTCTCATTCATCATGCAAGTCTGCATGTTTTGTAACTGCTGGACATTCACATGCAGATTTTGATATTTTGGCATTTAACATTTAAATTGCGCTTAGCTGAATCCTTATTGTCTCAGCCACGCTTTGGTGGCCATTGCAGGCCTCAAGATCGGATTGTTTCTGGGAATGCATAAATATTCCTCTTTCTCACCTTTCTCCCTTGAATGGAGTTTTACTCACTGGAGCCAGATCTGCATCAAATCAAACAAGTTCGTGTATATATGAATACACAATATCAAGTCTGACTTTTTTTTCCATTGAGATCCATTCAGTATATTTTAAGAAATTTAAATGTAGATCAAATCAAACAAGTTTGTGTATATATGAATACACAATATCAAGTCTGACTTTTTTTTTTTCAAATCTTAAATAAATGTTAGCGAACCGCCCAGAGAATGTGGACAAACGAGTCACAAGATGAAACACAAGGCATTTCGACCTCTTAGGTCTTCATCGGGTGAGACATAAACGAATAAAACAACGAAAATTCACTTAGCTTTGATCGCTTCAGATCACTTCACAGGGTTCAGCACAAGGAAGAAGGCGTTTGTTTAGATTTCCGCCTGCAGTCATCTCGCTTTGCAAAAAACCCTTCTTCCTTGCGCTGAACCCTGTGAAGTGATCTGAAGCGATCAAAGCTAAGTGAATTTTCGTTGTTTTATTCGTTTATGTCTCACCTGATGAAGACCTAAGAGGTTGAAACGCGTTGTTTCGTCTTGTGGCTCGTTTGTCCACGTTCTCTGGGCGGTTCGCTAACATTTATTTAAGATTTGTTTAGATTTCCGCCTGCAGTCGTCTCACTTTGCAACTAGATCTTTTTTTTTTTCATTGAGATCCATTCAGTATATTTTAAGAAATTTAAATGTAGAAAAATGCTGTACATTGCATTGAGAAAGAAGAGGAAGAAAGAAATCTGGATCTGCACCGAACTTTCACAGATATGTCCATAGGTTATATTCAACATTTCCATCAAATCTTGCTGAATTTGGTTCAGTCTTTTTTTGTTGTGTGCGAATGTGTTATCTTTAGGATAGACAGACAGAGGTAATAATGCCATGTTCTTGGAAGAGGTGGAAACAAATGTTCCAAAAATGTTTCACTGTCAGTTAGCTGTATTGTTGAAAGCAGTGTTGTTGATTTTTTAAAAAATTTTTATGTTAGCTGTATTGTTGGAAGCAGTGTTGTTGATTTTTTTTATATTTTATGTTTCAGTGAAGACAGCATCTGAGCTGAAAGAGCAACAGTCGACAAGCAAACAAGGTACTGTGGCACCAAACTTGTCCCACATACATGATGCATACATAACGACATAAACACATACATACAGTAACACACACACACACACACACATACACGCACCAGTTGTCAGTATTTCAAGTGAGAAAAGTGCCTAGAAAAAAAAAAGGTTTGAACTTGAAGATAACAAGTATAGTTGCTATCAGTTGGGTCAAACAGACAACTTGACTTTTAGTTACTCCCTTCTCCCCTCCCTCCTCAATCTCCCTTTTGACGAGAAGAAAGTCGAAACGGATGTATATACATGCACCTGTTGCTGGAATATGCAGAGAGAGCAGAAAATCAGTAAAATGAGATGTAGAATAGTCAGGCTTGGATGCACCCCCTCCCTGTGCCTCTAGCCACTCTCCTTCCCATCGTTATTCTTTTTTGATGATAGTGGTGGTTAAGCATTTTGAGAGCTTCAGCTTGTCAGATTGTAGACCAGTTTTCCTTTTCCCTCTTTAAGCAAGTGATATGCCTGGTAGTGGTACTCACGTGTGCGCACATGCACACACATAAGACATGCTCAAGCAAATTGCAAGCGTTCACATGAACATTGTTTTCAATGATTTTTATTTCGATCATTATTTTCTAAGTGCATGTGTATTGAATCGTCATTGGTTGCCTGGTAACATAATTTCTAAATTAGTAGAATGTTTTTGTTGTTCCTGCTTCTTGGTTTGACAAACTTGGGGGCAGGATGCAGAAATGCATGGCTACAGTGATACAAATATTTGTAAAAAGCATTTTCATTGGGGAAACAAATGATATGAAATATTGACATTGTTCAAAACAGTTCAATATTTATATTACAGAATTTTAAGGAATAAATAGAATTGTACAATTTTACAAAAGTATCGTACAAAATGTGTGTTTGTGTGTGTGTGTATGCTTGTGTATGTATATGTGTACATGTGTCAGAGTACATATGTACTTGCGAATTGAGTACTTGGTAAACATTGGATGTTGGTGAATTGAACTGTTCTCTTTCACATGTTTATTACTTTTTTCAATTAAAAGATGGTCTTCAGCTCCCATTTAAAAGCTTATAACTACTTGTTGTTAAAAAGCACATTAAGAGAGCTCGTTTAGTATAACTAATAATATATAAATGTAATAGATCACTAATATCTCTTTTTGACAATTGACAATCAAGTGCAGCATCATGTCTCTGCTACAGATGGCGATATGGAGATAGAAGGTGGCACCTCCAGGACCTTTGACAAAAAGACAAAGAAAGATGAACATGGGCAGTACCCTGCATGGATGAACCAGAGGGCTGTTCGAAAACAGCAGGTGAAAAATAAGAAAGTCAAAAGAAAGAAGGGCAAAAAAGCCTCAGCCTGGTGAACATTGGAAGGAGAGTGAGGAAGGAAAGGGGGAACTGCGAAAGTGGGGTGGAGGCTGCTGCAAGAGATGATAAAGGAGTGGAAGGGTGTGTGTATGCTTTGAATGTGTGTTTTGATGGAACCATGTAAAAAATATAATCGAGAGGTCTATCCTCGGTGTGAAATAAAGAGAAAAGAAAAGAAAACATACTGGTTTCTATGTTTGTTTGTTTCTATTTTCTGTCCATGGTGACAGTTATGTTGGCTGTTACGACTGGATGTGCCACTTGAAGTTCCTGCTGTACAAAGTGGAAGGGTGTGTGTATGCTTTGAATGTATGTTTTGATGAAACCATGTAAAAAATAATCGAGAGGTCTATCCTCGGTGTGAAATAAAGAGAAAAGAAAAGAAAACATCATACTGGTTTCTAAGTTTGTTTGTTTCTATTTTCTGTCCATGGTGATGATTATGTTGGCTGTTACGACTGGTTGTACCACTTGAAGTTCCTGCTGTACGATGTGAATCCTGAGCTAAAAGTGTTTCCTGCAGAGATGGGTATTGAACTATCTGTACGTCAGCACGAAGTTCAGCATCAAACATGAAACTGAAGGGACTGAACTTTTGTTGTTTAGGATTTTTGGCAAGTCTTAGGCTACGTACATAGTGGACCTGGACCCGGCCGTGCAAAACATGGCCATGCGCCATCCAATTGTTCGGGTCCTTAGAAGTGTGCATAGTAGACCCGGACAGAGTTGGCTGCCTCATACGAATTTGTCTCATGATGTGAAAAGGCGCTCACAAGAAAGCAAAAATTGATATTGTGGTGGCGGTAGACGAAAAAAAAAGAAATGCTGTACATACAACACGCCGTCTTTCTGTGTATATATTTCAACGAAAGTATTTTCTTCTTCTTCTTCCTCGTTCGCCATCCCGTTAGATGAGCAGCCCGGTGTCCTCGATGAAGGCTGCCGTCCGATTCTGCATCTTGGGATGAAGAGCAAGGCAGTCCTTCTAAAAATCTTTAACTCCAGCTGGAAGACAGGATCAGTACCACAGTGTTGGAGGGAAGCAGACATGATCCCCATTCACAAAAAGGGAAAGGACAAGTCGAAGGCTGACAGCTACAGACCCATCAGCCTTACAAGCTGCTTAGGAAAGCTGATGGAGAGACTTGTCAACACAAGGCTTGTCTGGCACCTTGAGGAGCATCAGCTGCTGAGCCCTGAACAGGCAGGCTTCCGCCAACACAGATCAACAGAAGACCAGATCACATTCATCACGCAAAGCATTGAGGACGCTTTCCAAGAAAAGAAGAACACGCTTGCTGTCTGGATTGACATGGAGAAGGCGTTCGACAAAGTCTGGAAGGACGGACTTAGGCTCAAACTACGGCGATGTGGTGTGTCTGGGGGGATGTACACCTGGATCAGCCAGTACCTACACAATCGCCAAGCCCGAGTCAAGATTCAGGGCCAGAAAAGCAAGAAGAAGGTGCTGAGACAGGGAGTACCACAAGGAGGAGTCCTTTCGCCAACGTTGTTCCTCATCTTCATAGATGACATCGTCAGAGAACTGCCAAAAGGGGTCAGAGGAGCGATCTACGCAGATGACCTGGTGCTTTGGTGCTCTGAAGAGTACACCGCCACAGCACAGGTACGCCTCCAGACTGCGCTCAACAAGATCAGCGACTGGACCAAGGAATGGCTTGTCTCTGTCAACTCAAGCAAAACAACCTACACAGTCTTCAGCCTATCCAGCAAGAAGCAAGAGGCGAAGCTGACACTGAACAACCAAAGGCTTGCAGAGGAACCCACACCTACCTACCTGGGAGTGACCTTTGATCGCAGGCTCACTTGGAAACAGCAGATCACCAGATGCTGTAGCAAGGCCAAGTTGAGACTGGCGATCATGAGGAAACTTGCGGGGACGAACTGGGGGGCTGACGAACGTATCCTGAAGAGACTCTATACAGGGAGAGTCCGACCTGTAGTTGAGTACGGGACGTCAGCATGGGCATCAGCTGCAAAGTCTAACCTCAACCACCTCAATAAGATTCAGAACCAAGCTCAGCGTGTCATAATTGGCGCCATGAGATCCACCCCAATCCTGAAGATGGAAGAGACCACTGGGCTACAGTCATTAGAGGACAGAAGGGACACAAAGATCCTCATCCAAGCAGCAAAATTCAAACGCCTTGAAAACCATCCAATGAACAACAGAATGAGCAGACCCACCAAGAGCCGGTTGAAAAGAGGCAGCTTCATCTGCCAGTCAAGACGCCTTGAAACGAAAGTATTTGATTGTACAAGGTTCCTGAGGAAGCCTTTAACAGGCGAAAGCTTGAACAATAAGAAATTGAGCTTTGTGGGCGGTGTGACGATTTATTATTCATCACCATACTTCATGATCTGCTCGTCCTATCTTCTGTTGGACGGTGCCGGCATTTGGAAAAATTGACAGATCTACTTTTCCTTTATAGATAGATATAGATATGCATATAGATGCACATACAGATACTTAGATAGATAGATAGATAGAGATTGTGTGTGTGTGTGGATAGATAGATGTGTGTGTACAAAATAGATTATAGATGTGTTGCACAGAATTTGCTTTCCAATTGTTACCATCCAGATAATTTTCACACATTTATTATTAGTTCAATTTTAAACGTTGATTTTAAGTACTGAAAGAATGAATTAAGTGATTTTTTACGTATTATGTGATATGTGTTAAGATTATTGACATTGAATTATTTAAATGTGACCAGTTAAAACGGTGAATAGAAGTGACATTACTGAAAATGTAACACACACATGCACGCATGCACACACATGTGCGTGCACATGCTCACACACACACACACACACACACACCCAAACAGATAAACATCTGCAAATTTGGTTATGATAGAGAGTATGAGAGAAAGTGGATTAAATTTAGAAATTGATATTGAAATTAACTATAGAAGTAGGAAATACATAAGAATTAATCATCTTTAGTCTGAGAATATTGTAATATATGCTGTGCATGTACGTGCACACTCACTTATACAACCAGACACATACATACAGATGCTTTTACATGTAGATGCACACACCAACGCCCACTTTCTCGCACCACTACCACACCATCCTAAATCCACACACGCACGCGTCTGATCAAGTCAGAATATAGTAACAGTTTATAGTGTAGAAGTGTATAATATCATTTATTTGATTACTCTTTGGGCTTGTTCATAAGACTGTTTCTTGTTCTATGTGTTCTGGATTTGGAAAACCGAAATGTAGCAATTTGTAATATTTTGAAAGAGGATGATTGTGATTATTCACAATCTTTCTTGCCTTCACTCTCACACAACGTTCATACAGTTCAGTTAGATTTATTTACCTGTATCATACTCACCATCTTTTTGCGCACATTTACCAATCTGTTTAAAACATTATTTCTGAAACATGAAACGTCAAAATTGATTAAATAAAACAGTTATTAAAAACCTTCAAGGACTTATGAATCAATGTGGTTGTTTCTTAGTTTTTGTAGAAAGTATATCCATGACGGGCACTTTCTGTTAATATGAATCATATTGGATATAAAGCTGAAGATTTGTTTGTAACTTTGTTCCTTTAGTGGGAAAAAAAAGAAGATAGCATTTTTACTACTTACCATTTCCTCCCATTTCTCTTGATATATACTACTAAAAACAATTGAAGTACCACCCCTAATTTTTGTATGCAATTTTTAAAAAGCTCTGATAAACCAATTAATATTGATAATTGAATAAACTCTGCTGGATAAGCTTACCCGGTTCTCAAATACTACTCCTCGTGCATTTTTGTTATGTTAAAGTCGGTCAGCAGTTATCTACCGCGTCGCATCTGAGGCAAAAAAATCCCGAGAAATTATCGAACTTGTGTCGCTCCCAGATTTTGACACAGACACAGCAAGAAAAAAAAATGTGATGCACGTGAAAGCAAGGTCTTTTCTGAGCAGAATTGCAATCAGTTAGCACATTTGACGGGTATAAAAAGTCGCGAAATTTAGGAAGATTTAACCATGCCTGCGAGACAACGACTAAGCAACACCGACAGAGGAAGAGCGATAGCATGGTACCAAGAAGGTATTGGGTTGAGGGAGATTGGTCGACGGCTTGGAGTGAGTCACCCAGTCATTCTGAGGCTCAGAGACCGTTGGCTTAACACTGGAAGTGTTGAAGAACAGCAGGGACGTGGACGGACGAGAAGCACCTCCAGACAGCAGGATCGGTTCATTGTTATCGCTTGTCTGAGAGACCGTTCAGCCAGTGCCACAGTACTCCGAGACCAGCTACGACAAGCCAGCAACGTCAACGTCAGTACCCAGACAGTTCGGAACCGGCTCCACGACGCCAACTTGAGGTCAAGGTCCCCAGCAATGAGATCAATACTGACCCCAGCGCATCGAGCTCATCGTCGGGCCTGGGCAGCATGTCATAGAAGGTGGACAAGAGCTGAATGGGCAACAGTACTCTTCACAGACGAGTCAAGGTTCACCCTCAGGTTCAACGACGGGCGGGTTCGCGTCTGGCGACGTCCTGGAGAACGCTACGTTGACGCTGCCGTCAGGGAGCATGACCGCTATGGAGGTGGGTCCGTGATGGTGTGGGGTGGGTTCAGCCTACGTCACAGGACCCTCCTACACCGTGTTGAAGGCCGCCTGACCGGTGCCACCTACCGCGACACCATCATCCGCCCCTTGTGATGCCCGCCCTGAGGGCAGTTGGCCAGGGCGCCCAGTTCCAGGACGACAACGCGCCGTGCCACCGCGCCGCCATCGTGAATCAGTTCCTACAAGGGCAGCAGGTGACAAGAATGGACTGGCCTGCCAGGTCACCAGATTTGAACCCCATAGAGCATCTGTGGGACGTGCTGGGGAGGCGAGTGCGGGCCACAACCCTCCAGCAGACACCGTGGACCAGCTGTTTCAGTTGCTGGAGCAGGAGTGGCAGGCGATCCCCCAGGACACTCTCCGCCGCCTGGTGCACTCCATGAGACGTCGATGTGACGCTTGTTTGAACGCGAACGGTGGTCATACCCGTTATTAACATCATGACATCTACCATAGACTCTTGTTACTTTTCATTTTGGGGGTATGCCTCTTTAATCAAGTGTAAAACAAAGATAATTTTTTGTCACGGTGTTTGAATAAATTTGAATGGATTGAGGAATAATAAAAATAAAATATTCAATCATTAAATTATGTTCAGCTTTGTTTTCTTTCGAATGACAGCAGTTTTCCTAAGTGGTACTTCAATTGTTTTGAGTAGTGTATTATCCCAAGCAGCAGAGAGAATATCTCTGTTGGCAAGATTATGGTCATTTTTGGTGTAAATGAATGATCTTAACCTTAGGGCCGCTTCTCGTCGTGAATATTGGAAAGGAAGATAAGTGTAAAAAATCAAGGGAGAAGTTTGGTCCCTTTACCTGGACGGCCGGGGAAAGTACGGTTTGCACGACCAGCAAAGTCAAGGTTCTAATCACATGGGTCGGGCCGGATGCACAGCTTTGACCGTCGCTAGTCAGTTGGAAGAGAAGAACTGGAGCAGGTTTTTTTTTCTCCCAGATGGACGGCGCATGGCCGTGCTTTGCACAGCGGGGTCGGGGTCCACTATGCACACAGCCTTATTCTCGGTATTTGGAGTAGTCGGTCAATTTGTGCTCATCGAAACTTTAGCACATCTGATTTGAGGTAAATTGTGCCCAGGTGTAGTTAAAAAAAAAAATGATCATTAGAGGGAAAACCGATAAACCCTCCACCCTAAGCTTATGTAAAAAACAGTCTTTGACAAGTGACAGGGTAGATAATTTTGATTTATGCAAGGGCATAAGCATGCAAAGTTTTGTGTCCACTTTTGGACTGTCAAAATATACTTCACAGGATAGAGATGGAAATATATGGCAACATACGCCATTTAAAAAAAGATTGTCTCCTTGCCTTTGTATTTTTGTTACCTGGGTGATGACCAATGTTAATGTGGATTCTACAAAATGTTCGTGCATATGTGCAAATCTCAATTATATGTTATAAAACTGAAAAATCTTTCATGCAATCCAGAATGTTGACACAATATGGTGTCCCAATTAACATCATAAACTTTGCTGTTTCAGCTAAAGAGATGGAAAACAGTTTTAACAGATGATTCTTGAATGTTACCTTTAATACATCATTCATTCACCAACTTACACCACTTCTGCAAAAACATACACACATGGTTCATATTTAGAATGCACGCATAGTGAGTCAAATTATCCATACTAAACGCATATACTCTCAGTATATCTACACAAAACTGCAACATTCACTCAGCTAGGTGATGTCTCAAAAAATGCCTTTAAAAAGCTGACCAACCATTGATCCAAGCTTTTCAATTCATTTTCAAAATAACACCAAACACTGTATCCTCTGAAAAATACAACTGCAAAGAACAGGTCAAATACTAGCATCTTTTGGCATGAACGATTAGGACTTGCAGATCTCCAGGGCTTGCAGATCTCCACTTGTTGAACTAAAGGAAGTTGTCACAGGTAGTTGTGAAAATAGTTGACTGTGTATGTAGACACTGCTTTTGTGTGTGTGTGTGTGTGTATGTGTGTGTGTGTGTGTATGTGAGTGTGTGTAATTGAACAACAGATTAATTTCACTGTGACATGAATTCAGAATTAGCTTGGGTACTTTATCTTAAGGTCTGTCTAACGCAATTAAAGGTTCTTCATTCTTGCTGCTTAAAAAAAAAAAAAGTAAATGCAATGCAATTTCAAACTGCTCCAAAATTGATGGGGGAAAAAAAACGCCCTAAAATAATTAAGAAAATAATCTGCCTGGAAGGGCATCAGTTTCTACAAAAATGTCAAACCTACTTTAACTTTGTAGTCTGATGGATGCAGAATACTGACCTGACTTACAGTTCAAAAGTTTTTCGTTTGTTTGTTTTTCTGTTCCTTTTCTCAAGGAAAGTTAAAATAACTGATAACACTTACTGTACATCACTACTACTAGTTTCAAAACTGAAACTAACCACATGCATCATGACCACAGCTATTGATCAAATTCAACGGTTTTCCAACAGGTCAAATCATTTGTAGGAAACAATACATTACAACAAACGCTTGTGAGATCCGACACTAGCATTAGTAATTTATGTATACAATCAACTGAAGCTGATAAGAACTGACACTACGATTTTCTTACCATTCTACAATGTGGCATTTTGTATGGCCTCAAATGAAGGTCCAGATCTGGCAGCAGTGAAGATTAAGAACATTTTAGATTAATCTGATGAGATCTAACTTAACAAGACACCTGACAAAACACAGACGTGTGACTTTTTCATAAAAACCTATAAAGATCAGGATTGCTGGAAGAACTAGGAAAAATAATTTACATGGATTGATGATCTTGTCAGAACTACGATAAAGTGCAAGAGCTGCACAGTAAGGCCCAAATTTCTGACCAAAAATATTTCAGGATTGATGGCACTGTAAGAAACATGGACAAATGTGTCTTTTTTTTCCAGCAGACTGCCTGTCTGAATCTTTATGTAGTGACTTGAAATCAGTCTTCAGGGAAGCCAAGTACCACGATCATACACACCGGCACGTCTCACACCGAGCACACCAGCAACACATTTCAAAACACTGTGAAACCTCCCAAGAAAGATCACTTTCCTTGACCAGCTGCTGTGATGCAATTATGGAGTTAGCAGCACAGATTTGCGGGCCGGGAGGTTTAGGGTTCAATTCCCATCAGAATTATTCATTAGTTACAGACTCAAATGGAAAGATGGGGAGCACACAGTCAAGTTTCAACCATTTAATGGATGTGTCTCCAAAGTGAGTTCCTCACATTTCCTTACCAACACTGCAGGTGTCTGTAATTCTTGGGCCTGGTCGATGCCCAGGTATATTAAGTAAGAAACTGTCGAGTACAGCCCTGTCGTGCAGTCTCTGGCCAGAATGGAACTGCATAGCATCAACTTCTTCATTTCCATCCTCATCCATCAGCGATAAAACAATCTCTGGCCCCTCAGGCCCTGCTCTCGTGGTAACCTTGGTTTCAATGTCATCCCCCCTCCCCACCCACCTACACCCCTCCAACTATGTCCTTGGTGAGTTCAATGTCATGGTCACAGGAATCGGCAATTCCAAGGGACTGTCTCGGACTGACGTGCTGGCACCTTCTGGCGAGGAAACTCGTTCTGACTTTCATGAATTAGTCATTACTGTCAACAGGAGGGGTTTAGTAAGTGGTGTCCAGTGTGTGATAGAACAAGCAACACTGAACACCACCAGTCTCTCCCAGAAGCAAGCCGGGTCTCCTCTAGACTTGACGTTGGCTGCTCCCAGTGGATTGCTGGTGCCAGGGGTGCAACGGGATAAACTGGGATGTGGCTGCGAACTAGCAGCCTGAGTAGGCGGCATGGGAGCAGAGTCATGAAAGTGGCACGAAAGAAGAGACAAAAAAAAAAAAAAAAGATTCCTTCTCTTCAAAGACTTGTTTGCTAGGACGATCTCCATATCCACACAAGATTTCTTCTCAGTTTAAGACTGCCTCCCATGTTAAGACCCAATCTTTAAGGATCTGAGGAGGCTCTTGCTGGTAGGTTCCTCTGTACAATCCATTTTTTAATCTCCATCAACTGCCGTGATGCCAGGGGTCACCAGTCGAAGGGTGACCTCTCCCTCAGGAGGCGGACGCTGGCCTGTCTGTATTCCTGCTGGTGGATCCACAACTCCTGACAGCTGTCCAGGCAGGCAAGGATGGAGGCCCCTTTCCAGCTCACCACGCTGGGTTCCATGTCCTGTCATACAACCATAAACATAACTAATTATGCTGTGAATGGCAGATCAGGACAAAGGCCTCTTACCAACTTGCCATGTTTTGCTTTATGACCTGTCGCAAAACACATTGCTACAATGCAAGCTAAATCAAGCTCAAACTGTACTTCAATACTCAAAACCAGAAAAAAAAGAATGTAAAGCATAAATAAAAACCAAGAGCTGAGATTCTTATCATACGAACATGGATACAGACAGAATCTTCAGAACAGGCATGATCACAGGAACACATTTTTCAAAACGTACTGATATAACGACATTTCCAGACCTGTTAACCCAAAATTCATCAACCTGTAATATCTCGGACAAAAACCTGTAATTTAAAAAAAAAACAAACAACCTGTCATTGTCATAATCGCAGATTTGGAAGAGTTGGCGGTTGGTGCATACGACCGCTTTGTCGCCATCTTTGACAAAGTGAAAGACGCAAGGCACGCTGGGAAATGTCTTCTTACTGCTTTTGACTGAAATGGTTGCAGAGGAAACTTCACATTTAACAATTTTCATTTTTGACTTTTTTTTCCCTGTAATTTCCCCCCTCCCCCCCCCCCCCCACCATAATTCCCATAGTTTCGCTTTTTTTCCCTGTAAAAATTACGGCAAAATCATAAAGGTAAACAGGTCTGCATTTCAGATCAAAGTGAACAGTTCAATGTGTTGGTAACAGCAGTGACACACCTTGGGCCGGGTGATGACATCCATGGTCTCCAGGGTGGAACGGTAGTGGGCGGGCATGTTCATCCACACCTGGTACTGTAGCCATGTGTGCGCTCCCTCCATGCTCACCCCTCCCCCCACCAGCAGAATCGTGCTGTACATCCGTCGCTTCATTTCTTCGCCATCTGCAATCGTTCGTGTGACGTGAAGCACAAATTTGTCTTTAAAATCTTTTTTTTTGTCGTCTGTTCTTTATATTATTACAACAACAACAACAACAACAAAGTAAAAGTGGCTGAAGGTGCGCAAAAGCAATTCAACAGACATGCGCATCTTGGCCCGGCCAACCAACAGGTCTTATCACGTCTGAAGCATTCAAACCACCAAAACAGGAACAAACGAAACGCTGAAAAATCCTGCCCAGCCTTGAAAGAGAAGAGAAACTCGGAAAAGACCTGCATAATCACACTTGTTTAGTTGTATAGGGCTACCAAAACAAGGCAAAAACATACTATCACAAGAAATGTAAAAGCGATCTGTTTCGTCCCATCAGTCTGCTTAACAGTTCAATCAGGGAGAGAAAATGTGAAAACACAGGTGTGAAATGGTGTGCTTGTAATGCAGACATTGTGTGACAGACGCCTTGACTTCACTGTGTTACAAACAATTCAACTTCATTGATTATCATCAATTATTTCAGATCTGCATGTACTGAGTTTGGTCTAACGTTTGTTTACTAAATGATACATATACAATTTAGTAATGATCTTGACCTATAAGCTTAGAAAAGGTAACTGTATTTGCAAAGGAAAGACAGACATTATCTTCCCTTGATCATATTTTTGGGATCAGGTCTATTCTGCTGTTTGCTGTTGATTCAAACGTTCACTATGTATTGGAGATGGAGATTGGAGTTTTAAACTCACTCTGCTGTGGTTTTTGAACTTATAGCTTTATATATTTAAATACAGATGAGCAGTATGCTAATTGCTGGTGTTTTTGTTTGTTTGTCTAATTTTCTGCTGTGCTTTTTATATATACTTCTTTTTGATAAATGACATAAAAAAATCACCAGAGTAGTCACACACACACACACACACACACACACACACAAAAGAAATGTAAAAGTTTTGTCCATAAATCAGATGCATCAAGAATAAAGAATGTAATATGAGAATAGTGAAAAAACAAAACAAAAAAAGCATACAAGTACAAGCATACCTGAATCAGCTGCCGTGGTTCAAGTCTCGTTAGGTGCATTTATGGCATTTTTCAGCCCTTACCAGCTCCAGCTGAGTTTTTGTTTTGTTTTCAATGTGCTAGGGACTAAATGGGAAGACTCTAGGAACAATAGAGCTCAGTTTCATCTACATAATGTATGTAACTAAGAGGTTTGCTCAAATGTCCTGACCAATTCTGTGTCTGTGTCTCTTGAGCCTGGTTGATGACAGGCCAGACAGGAAGCTCTGTCACATCGTCTCAGACCAAAACAGGAAGTTTGCATCATTTTCGTCTTTCTCAAGTATTATTATTTGGAAAGAACAGTCAGTTTTTTTGGCCTTCAAGCACTGTTCTTGTGGTGACTTCAGTTTTGGTGTTTTCTCTAGATCCATGCCCATGTTGAGTTTTTGTCAGTTTTCAGCGTTGGTGAGGTCGTGGGAACTGTCGCTGGATGGATCCTCATTCATTCTGGCTCCATGACTAAGCAAGTACTGTCACCGGCAGGCCCACTAGGTTATGTCTGTACGCTGCATCAGAATATGCACCACTAACTTCTCCAAACTGACTCGGCATCTCCTCTGACAGGTTGCCTTATGATATACTGATTGCTCTCTAGGGACTGGGAGTTAAAGCTGTGACAGGAAGATGATGGCTGTATTTAGAGTTGCAGGAATGAGCAGCAAAAGCATGAATGATAAGATGACAACAAATACATGATAATATTAAAGCAACATGTGCCAAAGACTATAACTGAATTGCATTTATGTAGGCACATTCAGGCAAACCACAACAGTTCCCAAGTCAATTTGCCTATATTTCCACAGTACAAAACACTAATGCATATGGCAGTCTCTGGCTTTTTTCCCCAGCGTTTTACAACAATGCATTGCATTCCCCATTTAAGAGCTGACATGGACAGAACACTCAACAGCAACGATCATGATCTTCGTATGTCTGTTGCTTTACTCTTACGGTGATGTGGTCATAAATTGATACCATTCACTGCAATGGTCAGGCACACTCACCACACTTGTCTATACTATGCAGTACAGCCTGGTCGATGCCCATCAGCTGTAGTATACTGGTGGCTCCCTCCTCCTCCATGATCTCCTCCTCCTCTTCCTCCTCCTCCTTCCTGCTCGTCTTAGCCCCTGTCTCTGCATTGGCCAGGCTGTCAGGAATGTCGTTAGAGTCGTCCTCCATGGTGGTGGGTGGCAGGTCGTCAAGGTTTCCAAGGCTGGTGTCGGCCATGTCTCGATTTGCGTTCGCTGCGTCTTTCTTCAGTCTGCCCCCCTGAAAGGTCATGATGTTTATAGCCCAGCCAATCAGGGCAGTCACATCAGGGCTAGGCCCCTCTCCTATATCATACCAACTGACAGTCATGGTAATTAGAGAAAGATAATAAAAAATAATGGAAATTTACATGGGTCCAGTCTCTATTCAGCTCAGGGTGATGTAAACAATAACCAAGTAAGCTATCTGAAAATATTAATCATGACATGCCTGTTCATACTGGCCTAGACGATAGTGAGCCCACCTAGGATAAATGAGAAAGGCCCTGATCCATGGTTTAAATGTCACATGAGGCAGTGTGTTTCTTCCCCTCTCTGATCCACCTAAAGTAGTGGTCTGATAACTAGTCTTTCACATAAGACAATAAACTAAGGTTTAGACTTTCAACATAATCTCTGTGCATATGAAAAACAAACAAACATGGAAATGCTGGAACTGTCTCTGACCAAATTGTGAAGAATAATACACTATGCTAGATAATCAAAAACATATGTAGGCAGAGACAAAATAAAGAGCCCATGCTATTGCAGTACCCTCTTCCCTAGAAGAACAGCCTGAGCTCACAAAGAAATGTGTTGTGACGATATGAACAATCTTCTGCACCCTACAGTTAGCATTCTGATGCCACTCCTCCTGACAACCCATACAAATATATACGTAGGATCAACCTGCGGTCAGACAATTGTCTGCATCTCCCCTGATGGCATTCTGATGCCACTTGTCCTGACATCCCATACAGTGATAAACCTGGGCCTGACCTGAAGCCAGACAATCTTCAACGCTCTCTCAAAGGCACTCTGAAACCACTCATTCTGACAACCTGTAAAAAGACCTGCCTGGGATCAACTGAAACCAGACCGAGTGATTGTCTTCCCTTTGGACTGTGACAACTCCTTTGAACAACAAATATCATGAATCCTTATAGTCCAAATTCTGGGCTAAGGTGTGCAAGGAAAATCGAAACTGAAACCAACGAGACAGCAATGCATGAAGGACCGAACCTTCTGAGATTTTTTTTTTCTATTCATAAATATGTACGATGCTCAGTGAGAAATAATGCAGTTGAATTCCACTTTGTTTGAAATGATGGCACATGACTGTTCTCTAAGCTTCCTTTCACAACATTTTTCCTAATGTCAAATGGACTTCAGATGCATGCTCAAGCAGTTCCAAGAGGTACAGAACATGCAATGTTTGTAATGAAATTTGAGGAGCACTCTTTAAAGGAATGTTTGAAATGAGTCGATGAGACAGACCTGTGAGGTTCCAGTCTTCCCACCCCACCCTCAATTTAACATTGATGATGGTTCTGATAGTGCTGATGGTTCAAACCCACCCTGAGGCTAACCGCAACACTGGCCACTGGTTAACCATATGTCTACTGACAATTATCAATGCAGGTGCCGGCATCTTCCCTCTGTCCTTACCCCAGACTGCCGCGCTGTTCTGCGAAGGTAGTCCTGGTCATGTGGATCCTCCGGGTCACTCTCCCCTCTCAGCTGTGTGCGGGTGAGGTTGGGTCCCTGGAGACCAAAGGCCTCTGGCTTGAAGATGGCCAGGGAGGCCAGGATCATTTCATCCCCCAGCCGCAGGCCGTACTTGATGATGTTCTGCTGCGGAAGCTTGATCTGGATCACGTGAGGACGGATGCCCAGACGGTCCTGCATCGTCATGCCAACAGCAAGTTTACCACTGATGTTCCAGTACATCAGAAATAAGTGTATGGTGCTTAAGTTTAAGCTGTGTCTTTATGAGGTAGCTGTCTTATTTGTTTGGTTATCAGGGCACAGTGTTGTTTCTTTAGTTTGGCTGCTGAGGTATGGTGACAAACATAATTTGTTTCTGATTCTGTGATTGTTTACATTTGCTATAAAGTGATTAAATGGATCTGTGTGTGTGTGTGTGTGTGTGTGTGTGTGTGTGTGTGTGTGTGTGTGTGTGTGTGTGTGTGTGCGCGCGCGCAAATGTGCAAATGTGTGTGTGTGCGCGTGTGTGTGTAGGTGTGTGTGTGTGTGTGTGTCTGTGTCTGTGTGTGCGTGTGCCACATTTCAAGGAAAATGTGCATCCATTAGATCGCTTCCTGCATTCTGTCTCCCCTCCCTTTGCCCGAAACTGTTCATAAAAAAGACTGATTAAAACATTCATGACCACATCTCCCCACAGGATCTTTTATTGGCACTCACAATGAAATGATATTTTGTTCTGTTTTCAAGATCGTTAGTGACACTCCCACAGTACACACCTGGTCCATGTGACAAAAGGCCTCCTTGATCTCCTGCAGTTGAAGAATGCCCACTGCATCCCTCAGCTTCATCTCTGGCAGCTGAGCTCCACTGCGATTCAACAGCCAGTGGAGACAGCGAGAAATGTCACTGCCTCCATACTCCATGGTGATTCTGCCCACATGATAATGTAGCCCTCCCTGTTCAACTTTTCGTCCATGTTCTGAGTACAATACTACCTCCATCCTGTTAAATTTTCTTTTCTTTCTATTTTTTTTTTGCTTGTTTCTCTTTTTCATTAAAAAAAAAAAAATTCTGACAAAAAACTTTGAAACCCAAAAGTCTATGTAAATAATGTAATAATCAAAGTCCAGTGTACAACTGTATGCCGGTAAAGAAAAGAGGAGAGTTGCTTACCCTACAAAAAATGGTATTTGTGTACTTTTCCACAAAAATCAGCATTTTTTTTCTGGGCATGTGTACTTTCACAGGTGACAGAAATACTGAACAATGGCATGTGAGGTCCAGTTTGCAGAATGGGCACTGCATCAGTAACGGTCACTACAATATAAGCAAAGCCTTTTCCAAAAGATGATTCTTTGATTCTTTAGTACCTGGTTCACTGGCATACTTTAGGAGAAATTCCTGGTCTCTCACATTTTTGTTTCTTTGTGTGTTTGTTCGTTGATACATTTAATGGTGCATGTAGTCACACTGTTGTTTGTACTTTTGGCATGTTGTCACAGAGGCATACTGAACAAGATTTCATGCAGGTAACTCTTTGGTCAAAGCATTCGAAAAGGCACATCAAAGCAACACTGCAGTTGCACTCCACAGGTGCATTTACACTCGAAAACCTATTGTCTAAATGTTTGGAGTTTTTCTTTCTATCTTTATCACATTCAGCATATTTTCCCAAAATACATGTACACAATACATTGAATCATATGGGTACACAGATCTTAAAATGCCATCAAAGTCTCCCAAATGCTAGCAATAAGATAGCTTAGGCTGTCAAATAATTTGGATGAATTTGTCTACCCTCTCTTGTGACTCTGGTTGTGGTCTGTGACGAGAAACAAACCAAAACATGCTGAGTCCTTTTATGACACGTTACAATAAAAAACACCAAAAAACCCAGTTGAAGCCATAATCGTCATATATTTTGAGCATTGCAGCCACACTGGCTGACTGCAACATCACAAATAAACACACACACATACACAAACACATACACAAAGACACATCCATTATACATACACATTCTCTGTCTGACTCATTTCCTCTACTTCTCTCTCCATTACAGACACCAAAACATTACGTAATCCTCTGACCAATCGATCACTGGGAGCAACGAGAGATGCATGTGTGTTCATCATGACATTTCAGTGAGTGTAACATTAGATTTTCAGCATGCATATCTATCTGTCTACACATCTTTCTATCTGTCTACACATACACACACACACACACACACACACACACACACCATGGGGACTGGTGCTGACCTTGGAAAACAAAATAAAAACCTGTTTCACCCTTTACCCCTAAAGCATATCAGACTATAAAAAAAAATGTAAAAAAAAAAAAAAAGTAAATGAAAAATACTTCAACAGATAAAAAAAAAAATGTAAACTAGGCAAACAGTTCAGAGAGGGCAGCTGGTACCCATTCAAGTGGTTAGACACTTGACTTTCTTGTAGGAGACTGCATTACAACAACTAATATTTCATCAATTTTAACCAGAGAAAAATGTGTAAATCTTTCTAAGAACCAAAGAAGGTGAGTTACCTTCAAAGGTGGGCTGACAGCAGACGACACTTAAACAAATTTTCTTGCAAGGAACAGAGAAAATGTCCAATTAAAGAAAAAAGGAGAAAAAAAGAAGAAATATTAGAGCAGAATCTTACAGTAGAATCAAAGAGAAAGGCAGGAAAAAAAAAATGATAGAGCAGAATTTTGCAGTAGAGTCAAAGAGAAAGGCAATAAAAAAAGAAATAATAGCGCCGAATTTTACACTTCATACTGAAAGACCTCACTGGCATCTTCGTCGGGGGAATATACTACTCACCTGGTTGCATGCTGCGACATGCCATCATCCACACAACACACACTGGTCTTCTGATCCCCAACATCCACCACACAGGCGTTGGGCAGACCCGCCCCAAAGGTGGCACACACCGACTCCTGCCACACAAGAGCACAATGTTTGTACCTCCACGTTCACAACCACCATTGACTGCATAAACTTACACAACTGCTCTTTATCGTTTTACATCAGATAACTGCAGAAAACGATGCATTCTTTTCGCTCTCTTGCCTCAACTCATGCATGTAAGTTAATTTCATCTATTTCCAACAATCAATTATCCATTTTTAATCTATATATCTACCGTTAAGCAAACAATTCAAATGTGCTTTCACTTTTTCAATGTTCATCCTATCTGGAAATCAACACCACCTCATACTAACATCCAGAAATGAATAACTGAAGTTGCCCTTTCCTCATTAATGATCATGTGCAGATCTTTGTGAGATCAGTTAACTGTTATAAATTGTGTGTGCTGGTGTGCAAGCATGTGTATGTCACATAGTTTCTCTATACATTTTCCCAAGAACTTAAAACCCCCTAGGACGAGTACTTCTCCTGCCTACAAGTAAAAACACAACTATTTTGTTGTTTGGAATGACAAAATCCAGATCCACTATTGGATGTATCTGTCAGTACAGGTGTTAAGGGTAATTCTTTTACGAATCACATCATTTGTTTGAATACTAATGTTTTCGTTTTTCTTGAAAACAGTATATCCATGATCAAAATTTCTGTTGATGTGCTTCCCCAAAGACACTGCGGTATCATGGCAATTTGAAGAGTCAATGTTGTATCAATACACAACCTGACATGAGATTAGAAGTATCATTTCTCATTGGCTGAAAATACCATAGGTTTTTGGTTCTCTTTGGGAAATCCTCTTTTAAACCCATAAAAATGTCATGACTGACCAAACATCTAACCAAAAGGCTCTTTGCAACATATTCTGACATATTTAGACTTCTCTGTTCATCGAGAGGTCAAATACATGCCTCCTTGTAACACTTATTTGCATCTGCATGAACTAAGACCCCTAGGCCTGCTTTAATGACTTTGTTATCTCAACTCATGTTACTTCTTTACAACAAGGCATTTTGGCTCAGAAAACACATTTCTTGTCCATATTTTAATTCTGATCAGACTAAAGCAAGTGTTTGTGTGTGTCTGTGTGTCTGTGTGTGTGTGCACGCGTGAACGCGCAGAGCTGGGGAACCGGCTACTCTAAAAAATCTCTAAAAAAAAAGGCCCAGGTCCAGGAAATGCCAAGGCCCTTAGGGTCTAAGGGGTCCATGGAGTGAAGCCCCTGACCGAAACTGAATTGAAGCATTTCTGAAGACCCCTTCATGCTCTGTCATGATTGGCCAACTACGAATGCAGCATGCAAAAAAAAAAAACAAAACCTTCTCAGTTTTCTGATGTGCACAGCAGTTCCTTAGTGACTACAGTCCAGACAATTTCAGCCCCATTTACAGCCTCTGTCACTACCACCTGACGCATCACTCACAAATTCAGTCAAAGTCAAAGACCAGTAGCGGTTCAGTCAACACTCAACTTTCTCAGCATCAGACAGAGTAAACAGTATTTGTACGCAGATGTGGTGTCCACCATTGGGAAAAAACAACAAAAGGACTGACAAAAAAAAGGCAATTGAACCTGTTTTGTATTGGAAGTGGAGGCATGGAATACATATGTTTCAAGAGCACTAATGAACCACTACTGGCATAGTTCTGTTACTTTTTCACAAAGTAAACAGTCTGTTCCACAGCACACGCAAGTTGAAACTCACCGGACAGAACTGATTGTACACTTTTCAGTCCACTTCCATCCCCACTTGCTCACATTCTCAAATTCTCACCATGATCTATGACATGTGAGATGCAGGATGTTTTCGAAAGACAAATCAAGTACACGATGCACAACCAGACAATGGAAGAGAATGCCAAATTCATAGACAGATGTGCCTGCCACCGAGTTTGCTTTATCAACACATGCAGAAGCACCATTATGCACTGTAACAGTCACGGATGGCTTTGCCATGAAAGTAGATGTTAGTCTGGCTGAGGAAGCTGGAGTTTGATAATGGGTTCAGGTTGGTTAAGTGTTTTGCAGTTTTTCTTCTTGCAGGCATTTTGTTCTCAGATTTTTTTTTTCTTTCACTAAGTTCACTCACCTGGATTTTGCGGAAATTCACAGATCCAATGAGAGTTCTCCAGCCAAGTGTGTGTGCATGTGTGAGTGGCTTGAGTGTGTGTGTGTGTGTGTGTGTGTGTGTGTGTGTGTGTGTGTGTGTGTGTGTGTGTGTGTGTGTTGGAGGCAGGAAAAGATTAAGATGGAAGGGCAGGGGTGGTGGTGATAAAAATGAATATGGGAATGAGATAAACGTGGAGAATGATAATTTGCATTTTGATCCAGATTTTTTCTTTTTTTTTTAGTTTTATTTCCCATCCATCTTGTAAATGCTTTTATGCTACTCAGCTATCCAAGAAGGAAGCACAAATTTTCAAGATCATCAAATCCACTGACCAGTTCAATGTGCAGAAGTGATTTACAGTCTTAATTATTTTTGCTGACCTGATGCACGATGACGGCCTCGAAGCCCATGTTGAACAACAGCAGCTCAAACATGGCCTTGACGTGCTTCTGGTTGTACACATCAGGGATGAGCAGAATGGCTCTGTAGTGCTGCCATCATACAGTTCACATTTTCCTTCAATATTGTATTAGCAGAAGTTTGCACCAATATACTACTGACTTTGTTCTTCTGCCATCATACATCACAAACTTCTCTTCAGTACTTTATTTTGAGAACTTGCAGTGCATATTCCACATTTCTGTGTAATACTTAAAAGCAAAAAAATGAAACAAGTATGTTGCCATCACAAAATCTATATTTCTCACGATTATTTACTTTCTAGACTCTTGTACCAGTATGTTATGCTATATTGTGCTGCGATTGTACAATCCATATTTCTCTTCAATACCTTGTTTCTAGACGCTTGTGCTAGTATGTTAAACTCTGTAGTGCTGTGATCAGTCCCAATTTCTCTTCACTATCTTATTTCATGATGAATGCACTTGTATGTTAAACTCTGAAGAAGTTCAACCACATACTCTACATTTCTTTTCAAAACCCTATTTCTAATGGCTTGTATCTGTATGCACAACTCTGCAGAGCTGCACCGATATACTCAACAACTCTGGAGTGCCGCCACAACCTCAACACTTCCATTCAATACTTTATCCCCATATGTAGCTAAAATGAATATGTTGTAATAAATCTTATGACATGACAGTGACACCATGGTTTAATGGGTCATAACAAGGTATTGCATGCATACTTTGACAGAAAGAAAAACCAAGATCTCTGTTTCATGTCAAGTCAGAAGTCTTTATACCTGTTTTCACCAGAGCGTGAATAGTCATTTGGGAGCATGTGGGGCACAGAAGGAGTCAAAGTTGTGGGGAAGGAAGAAGGTAACTTTAAAACGTACGTTCTGCGCCTACGTCACAAAATCAAAAATATACACAGAAGATCACACCATTCCATTTAAAGAAATTTCTAGTTCACACTGAAATCAAATCTACAGATTAAGACTACAGACATTGCATTACAAAAAAAAATAAAAAAATCTCTTAACTTCATTAACAAACCAAGGTCTTAGTCAACCCTCTTTTGCCTTCTGCAGTTTTCCAAACTGACATTATCTCCAATCATTACTGAATGTAGGTAAGTGAGCACGTTGTCTGGCACATGTCTTAATGAACAGTCTTGAACAATTGCTTACAAAAAGTATTACAACTTCTTTTCCTTTAATCAGTGCTATTAACATGTGCGTCTTTCAGATGAATGATAACATTTAAACAGGTGAAATAATGGTTAAAATGCAATGATAAAGGTAGCAAAGTAATCAATCACTCTGCAATATTACCCACCTTTAAGTCCTTTGTGGGGATCTGCAGTTGGCTGTAGATGACGGAACTCCAGATAGTCTCCAGATCAGCCAGCACTGATGTCATGGAGCCCCCAGCCTTGCTGTGCAGGTTCAGGTGACCTCTTTTCATTGGCCAGCTCAGCTGGAAGCCATCTTTGGGGTTGACATACAGTGCCTACAAAACGAGACTGATGCCACTAAACTGTAGGACATGTACATCTGCAAAAACTTAAGTCACTGTATGCTTTCAAAAATGCTTTCTTTAATATTTCTTTTTTTTTAAAGTGGAAAACTGAAATAGACAAGTAAAAGGCAGTCAACAAAGAAAAAGCACATAAAAAAAACACATACATATGGAAGATGAGGAAAGAAACTGTAAGTTAAAGGAGAACTATACATCAGCTGCCCTCTTGTAATTCTCATCAAGAGCTATCCACCTCCACCTCATGGTTCTCACTCCACCTTGCAGAAACTGAATACGAGCTCAACATCAAACAATCAGTCACTCTACCTTTCAGAAACAAGATACAAGCTCAACATCAATCAGTTACTCTATCTTTCAGAAACAAAATACAAACTCAACATCAAGCATCAAACTATCACTAGTATCAGTCAGATGATCAAAGTTTTTATACTTCAATAAGCCAACAAAGCAAACAAAGCTGTTTAGAAAATTGTCCTACTTCTGTATTTTATATACTATTACAATCCAATTTCATAACTTTAGGTCAAAGCACATCTTCTTTACAATGAGCTTCAAAAAATGAAAAC
>CM065734.1:14783400-14843400 GCA_033310375.1 Conus canariensis | reverse complement strand
CACACACAAAAAAAGTGCGCTTATGAATTCGTCATGCGTCCAACTTTGGTCCTAAACTAAACATAGGGGAAAAGGGGGTGGGTGGGTGAATTGTTAGAAACCGGCTTGTATGGTCCTTAAAATGTGAAAGTAAATGACCGTAGGTGTGTTTGATGCGACAGATACCTGCAAAACCAACGGTCCTAGCTCCGATGAATGTCAACAGGCAGGCGGTTTCGTGCAAATGATCGACTCAAGTGGAAGCTGCATATCAAGTGTCTGTTTCAGTACGTATAGTATACATGTGTGCATGTATGTGTGTGCGCATTTGTGTGTGTGTGTGTGTGTGTGTGTGTGTGTGTGTGTGTGCGCGCGCGCGCATGTGTGTGTGTGTGTGTGTGCATGTGCGCGCACACACGCGCAGCCAAAATGGCTAGCTAGAAGATGCAGGAGGTGTACGAATCAGAATCAAAATGATAGATTAAAAAAAGTAAATGAAGAAGGAAAAGAAAAAAATCAGGCTGTTTCTTTTAGCTTCTAATGACAATTCAATAGACTTGCAGGAGCAGTAGAATCGCTTTCAGAGCACTTGCCCATCCGCTTTTCCGCCTGATATCGCCCCACGCTGTCGGCTGGCTGGTAACAGCACGAGATTAAAAAAAAAAAAAAAAAAAAAAAAAAAAAAAAAAATCCTCGAGCGCAAGTCTCATTTGAGCGCGTGCGCGCGGTCTGTGTGTGTGTGTGTGTGTGTGTGTGTGTGTGTGTGTGTGTGTGTGTGTGTGTGTGTGTGAGAGAGAGAGAGAGAGAGAGAGAGTGTGTGTGTGTGCGACACAGAGAGACAGTGTGTGTGTGTGTGTGTGTGTGTGTGTGTGTGTGTGTGTGTGTGTGTGTGTGTGATTTTGGTGCAGGAAGGAAATCTTTCTGATTCAAATTTGTCCTACATGCCCTTGCACAGAACACGATAAAGCCGATTCGTGATGTTTCAGTTCTTAGAAGTCATCAAAAATCTGCAGGGGATTTGTCTCACTCGTCCAAATATAGAACAGAAAGAAGGCAATTTTAGGTAATTTTGGTTCTTTGAGGTTATCAGTTGTGACGAGCTTCCGTCCCCTTTGAGCATAAGGTGCCTAAAGAAGAAGGTGCATGAAGAAGATGGTTTGAGTAGTTTCAGTTCTTGGAGCGATTTGATGGGATTTCGCCCCATTTGTATTCGCACTGAACATAAACTTCTTCTTCAGCGTTCCAGTATCTGCTAGCGTGTAAACTTGTTTTACCCTGTTGGGATACTCACACTATACTCGAGAGTATAGTCAGTTCACTCCGACTTCGTTGAGTTCAGAAATTTGTGAGAAGAGGTTGTGGAAAAAGATAGATAAAAGATATGGTAGACAGAAAGGACAGTAGACGACAGTACAGCAAAGGAGGAGACAGAGTTACTGAGAGCGAAAGGAAAAAGGGGACGTTACTAGCACAGAATGTCCAGAAGGAGGGAGAACTATTTGTACAAAAGACCCCCCGGTATCCCCACGGGGGAGAACATCAACAAAATGTGTAGTGAGTTTGCTTTTAAAAGTCATCAAATTCGGTGTTGTTTTCCCTATTTGCCTGTAAACAGAACATGAAGATGATGATCTGTGTTGTTGCACTTCTGTTTGGTGGGCTTTTGTCCCATTTACCTGTGCACGGAACACAGAAAGACAATTTGTATACTTTCAGTTCTTAGAAGTCATCAAATTTGTACTCTGTGTCGTTTTTGCTTATCCATGATACATAAAGATCATTTTCGCAGGGCTGGTGTCAAGAAATGATTGAAGCTTACACGGACTTGTATACAGGACGAATATGTGGAAGTCATTCATTTTACACAGAGATGTATGGATGCTCGGTATCTAGCAGTCATTTCTGACTGAGATGTATGGAGGCTCAGAATCTGGATGTCATGACATCTTACGCAGAGCAGTTTGTAGAGTTCTGACCTTTGACGTCAACAAGAATGGAGTTATTCCCACACTACAGCTCTCAGCCCAAAGCTCCTTCACGGGCATGTCTCTACTTAGTCCTGCAGCGACAGGGGACGTGCGAAGTGATAGATAAAGGTTATCATTGCAGTTGTAGTTACCTGCACGTAGATAAGGAAGTAAGGTAATTCGGCAGCATTCCAGTCATTTGAGCTTCCCATTACTAGGCAACATTAGTAACTCTAGCGAGGGAAGGGGCTACAGAAGGGGCTGCATTATGACATAACTGGCGAGTTGTAGTTACCTGCACGTAGGTACGGAAGTAAGGTAATTCGGCAGCATTCCAGTCATTTGAGCTTCCCATTACTAGGCAACATTAGTAACTCTAGCGAGGGAAGGGGCTACAGAAGGGGCTGCATTATGACATAACTGGCGACCAAACTGCGTTGTGAAGTTACGCTTTTTTTGCGGTCAAAATCAAAGACAAAAGAAACCACTGTTCTGTGCGTCGAAGGTACACAGGCTGTTGTAATTTCTTCTTATTTGTTTCCGCTATTTCATCGCTCGTGTCTCCTTTGTGCCATTAATCCCACACTGCTTACTCTGATTCCCACGTACTCAGCATGTCCTGTAGCAGCCTCAGTAGCGTCTGTTCATATGGAGTCATCAATATCAAGTCGTCATGAGGTTACTGACGACAATAATTGTTTAAACACAGAGCTTGCATGAGTGAGCGTTCCCATCCGAACATCCCACCACATCAATTCAGCGAGAGTCCCCATAAATATGCCTGACAATTTGGACATGACCTCCACACAGCAAGGACTGGAAAGGAAATGGAAATCAAGGTGTAGGGGCACAAAGAGACAAAGGATTTGAGACTTTTTCATGGTGATCAGTTAGGATAAGGTTGATGATGATGTTGCTATGGAGTTCTGAAGTCGTCAGAGGCTGCACACAAGGGCCATACTCTACGCTTCTTTTTTCTCATATTCCCCAGCATCCACCACGCCAAAGAGACATCACCGAAAATGTCGGTCAGAAACTTGGAGCAACACACTCAAAGACGCATCATTGAGGAAATAAAACTCAGCTTCTTGTTTCCGTCTTCCCATTTGAGCCCTTTGCACACTTACTGACTTAGCTCTGAGTGGAGATCGAAAAATCCTACAAATAAATGCCCCCGATGACAATCGAACCCATGGCCTTCCAGTCCTCAAGTCTGTAATGCTAACCACTGCACACACTTTTAAACAGTGATGAACTGGCAAGGCCCCAGAGAAGAAAAATCCTCACAGCCAGGAGGTTAACTCGTTACAAGATCAACATTATCGTTCTTAGTGAGGTAAGACTGGCTGATGAACGGTCACGAACCCAAAGAATGATACACTGTCATTTTCTGGAAGGGTAAACCCGTGAACAAGGACTAGATTCACAGAGTCAGTTTTACAGTTCGTGGTGCTCTTCTTCAACAGCATCCTGAATATCTATCAGGAATCGATGGGCATTTAATAAAGACCCGTTTTGTCCTCACTCACCATGTCACTGTCATCAGCACCTACAGTCACACTCACACCAGCTGTGATGATGACAAGGAGGCGTTTTACGAGAAGTTTGACTCCCCTGTGAAGTCAGCCACACGGGATCCAAGCTCATAATACGCAGTGACTTCAAACCCAGCGCCGGACTTGACTCTGAGAACTGGGATAGCGCGTTCAGCACATTCCGGATTGTGGAGACGAAGAGCAACAGGCTGCCCCAAAGTACAGAGAACAAACTCATCATCACCAACAATTGTGAACAACCTCAACATCACCAGCAGTTTATTCAGACTGGCTGACAAATACAGGACTGGTGGATGCATCCCAGGTCCGGAAAATGACGTTTCCTGCAGGCGGGAGGTTTGCGATGTCAGGATCACTGGAATCATGCAAGGATCTGAGTATTTGACAGATCACAAACTGGCCTGTGCTCGGTCTTTATATAATCCCTGTTCATTGCAGACACCCCGATATATTCACCAGAGTCAAATTCAGCATCGCAAGGCTTCAGCGCTGTAGCGTAACGTTCCATTTCAAAGCACACGGACGTGAAGAATAGAAGTGGAACCAGTTCAAACAGATCATGACTGAGTTGGCAAAGGAAATCCCTGGACCCAATGTGCGAGTTCCTCAAGAACTAATTTTGGTGAGAACGACGAAGAAATCAGGGAAAACAGGAGGCGTTTATTAAATGGCTGAACAATATCAGCTCCACTTCAAACGATTTATTTGTACATTCAGATCATAGCACACAGAGAGCTCCACCTGATGCGGGATGGCTGATAGGTTCTGAGGCAGATTAGGTTTAACATTATCCAGACACAAATAACTCCAAAGGGTGTATGGACCACACATGCTAGTACTACTCCATCCGTCTCAAAAGATGGCTCCACTTTGTTCAAAGACAAAGGCAACATTCACGAATGCTGGAGAAAACACGTCTCCAGCCTCCTCAGTAGTCCTCCACTGTGGATCCTGCAGCCATAGACTCTTTAAAGCAGCCAGCTAGGAGACTTTTGATGTTGTCAGTATCCTGAGAGAATGAGACTGTCTGGCAAGGCATCGAAGATGGTCCAAATGTCTGCCTCTTTAAGAAAGTAAAATGGTCCGTGGCGATAAGGAAAGTGCCTGTTCAGCTGTTCTGAGGACTCTTCTGCATGCAGAGTCAAGAAAGATGGTTTTGCTGCGGGCATAATCATATTTGTCATAGGAAAACTAAGGCATGCGAGGAGCGCTAGCAATATGGGTGATCAACTGAACTTCCACCCATTTTTTTCCTTGAATTATTTGAGCAGCCACTGGCGCATAATGTAAATTCACTACTGCTTGTAGCTAACTTGAGCTGAAGATGTTGCTACACACTGCAAGACCTACATCTTCTTTGGCGCGCGCGCGCGCGCGCACACACACACACACACACACACACACACACACACACACACACACACACACACACACACACACTACCTACACTGTTCGGAAGATCTCATCAAATGACGTAGTTTCACGCAAAAACTGTGTGTGATTTCAGTACTGTTGCTAACTGGCAACTCCCCCTCTATTACAAAAGAATTTTCTGGTCTGTTGCTGGCAAGATTTTGGCAGTCATCTGAACAATCTTCTGAGCTCCATCTTTGAGCAGACACTTCCAGGGGTTCAGTGCACCTTCATACCACAGCACCATTAACATGCTTATTATTTGCTTTTCACACACCAAAGAAATTGCCCACAGTGTTTTGAAGATCTCATGTAGTAACGTAGTTTCCCGTGAAAAGCTATGCGTGGTTTCAGTTGTGTCGTCTGACTGGCATCTATCCTTTACAAAAGAAAACACTGCCTTTGAGTAGGCACTTCCAGAGGCCGCATCACCATCAACGTGACTAGTATAGCGATTTCAGGAGAACAGGATTGAGTCGCGGTAGACCTTTAAGAAGTCTTCATCGATCTCATAGGCCATTTGTTCGTCAAAAGGATATCAATCTGGTGTTCCTTGGAAAGCTTAGTTGTTCCACAAAGTTTCTCTAGCTCATCCACCTATACCATCATGGCATGGTCGGCGTTTTCTCATCCAGTACTGTCATCTCAATGTCGCTCAGCATTATTAGCGGAGTGAAGCTGGGCGCTATTCATTTGCTCCAGTGCTCGTCAAACTGGTTTTCAACCATGTCCTACACCACACTGTGGGCGACCATGAGATTTTTAAAAATCTTGATGGCTGAACACCAGGATGAAGATGCTCAAGAGGCTACTCCTCGAGACGTTCTTTGTTGACTACAACCTCTTCGTACACTCAGAAGCTGCCCTCCATCCTATTGTTAAAACATCTGCCAAAGTTTAAGCCCCTCTGTCTCGATTTCATAGCTCACCGCGAATCTTAACGAAAACGATATCATCTACCAGGCTGTCCCCAGCTCAGCAAACCCTGCTACATCTATGCGCATTGATGGCACTGCGCTTAAGACAGTTGACAACATGTAATATCAGGAGAGGCTCGTCTTTTCTGATGGTTCTCCGGACAAACAAGTGCCAGTATGCACCAGCATAGGTAGTCAAGCTCTTGGTCACCTCCACCCTCGTGTGTTGACTGACGAAATCGTCATACTGTTATACAGGGTGGAATGGGAAACAATCTTACTCGCAGGCTTCCTGGAATCAGAGTGTTGTACATCAAGTAGTTCAAGTGTTTTGAAAACCCTACGTTCAATCTTGGACATCATATGGCATGACAAGGTGACCAATGTGGAATTGGTAAGCCAAGTTATCCTTGTCAGCAATAAGGCAGTGAAGTGATCTGGGCACTTGGTCCACATGGATAGCTTCTGCACGCCACTGCAAGATGGGACACCCAAAGAAACGATACAAGGATTAAAGACAGCCTGAAGTATGACGGATTCCTCAATGAAAACCGAGTCCTGTGCAAAAACCAGCAGTAATGAAGGCTTCACCCCCTCTAAGAAAATTGGAGAAGAGCCAGTTGGAGTATGTGACATGGACCAGCAGGCATCGATGTTTACAACTCCTTCAGTAACCTTCCATTGCCCCGACTGTTCGTGGAAGTGTACCTCTACAGTCGATCTGTCTAGCCTGTCCAGAAGACTGCGCAACTGACATCATTGGATGAATGGCCAACTGACCATATGTTTGTAGGATTAGCATCTGAAGGCCATTTTATGTTACACGTTGTTCTTTTTAGGGTCAGTATCTAAATGTCATCGAATTCCCCACAGAGCATTTTACAGTAGTAGCATACAGAAGTTTTGCATTTACGGTTTACATTGAGCTGTTTGTATATTCACTCTCTCAAAACTATTACGTGTTACACAGAGCTGTTTGACGATTTCTTCGTCGTTACATTTTACACACAGAATTTTGCAAATCAAATGACCAAAAGTCAAACTGAACTGCTGTTAGGTTCAGTATCTCAAAGTAATTATTCTACACAGAGTTGTTCGTAGATTCATTAGGCCCTATCACAGAGTCATAACAATTAACGTAGAGTTGTTAATAGATTCAGTATCCAGAAGTCATCACATTTTACACGGAGCTGTTTGTAGAATGATTATCCCCAAAGTCATCATTATGTTCTACATAAAGTTGTTTCGAATTTCATTATCAAGAAGTCACTACATTTTAGGCTACATAGAGTAGTTCGCCGATTCAGTATTCAGAAGCCGGCACTACACCTCACACAGAATAGTATGTGGATTCGGTATCCAGAAATCATTACATTTCGCACAGTAGTTTATAGATTCAGTATTCAGAAGTTACTACACTTAAGAAGTAGTATGTAGAGTAAGTGTCCAGAAGTCATCAGCCTAGTTTGTAGAGTAAGTATCCCGAAGTCACTAGTTTGAGTTCAGTATCCACAAGTCACATTTTACACGGTGATATATAGATTTAACATCCAAAAGTCACTATATTCCACAAAGGTTTGTTTGTAGATTCAATATCCGGCAGTCACTACATTCTACACCGCATTGCTTGTAAATTTTAGTTCAGCTGTCATTGAAATTCACACAGAAGTTATAACAACACCTCAGTATGCTGTAGAATCGGAGTTGTTCATAAATATAGAATCCAGAAAACATTACATTTAACGTAAAGTCATTTGCTGGATCAGTAGAGAGAATCGTTACATTCTTACAGAAATGTTCGCAGATTATTCATTAAAGTGGTTCATATCTTCAGTACCCGGATGTTGTTACAGTCGCGGCAGGGTTTTGAGATGCAAAAGTGACGTAGGCTAGGCTTAATGCCGGAAAAAAAGGAAACAGTTATGAGGCAAGCGACTTGCAATAGGCCTACTAAAGGCCCACAACTGTGAAGGCAATACAACTGTGCCAAGCAATGGCGATAGAGCGCATTCGTTGCATCCCCTGTTCACCCGCTGTCTTCATCTTCGATACTCTCACTTTTTGTACTCCCAGTTCTTATAGAACAGGGAGTACTTTAGCATGGGAACGAAGAAATGCTCTGTGTGTGTGTGTGTGTGTGTGTGTGTGTCTGTGTGTGTGTCTGTGTGTGTGCCCGTCCGTGGTCAAAATGTGTTCCACTCGCTCCAGACAAAACTACTGGGCCGATCTTTCTGAAAATGTGTAGGTATGTTCATTATGGGTCAAGGATGATGCTCGATGTTTTAGTTTACCGTTACAGCCGTTAGTAACAGCTGTAACGGTTTTTCTTCTTTATGGAATATCTCCGAAAGTACTTGGCCGATCTTTGTGAAAATTAGCAAGTATGTTCATTATGGGTCACGGATGATGCCCGATGTTTTAGTTTACCCCGTTATAGCCGTTACTAACGGCTGTAACGGCCTGTAACGGTTTTTCTTCTTTATGGAATATCTCAAAAAGTACTTGGCCGATCTTTGTGAAAATTTGTAGGTATGTTCATTACGTGTCACGAATAATGCCCGATGTTTTAGTTTACCGTTATAGCCGTTATTAACGGCCTGTAACGGTTTTTCTTCTTTATGGAATATCTCAGAATGTACTTGGCCGATGTTTGTGAAAATTAGCAGGTATGTTCATTATGGGTCACGGATGATGCCCGATGTTTTAGTTTACCCCGTTATAGCCGTTACTAACGGCTGTAACGGCCTGTAACGGTTTTTCTTCTTTACGGAATATCTCAAAAAGTACTTGGCCGATTCTTTCTGAAAATTTGTAGGTATATTCATTATGGGTCACGAATAATGCCTGATGTTTTAATTTACTGTTATAGCCATTACTAACGGCTGTAACGGCCTGTGACGGTTTTTCTTCTCTATGGAATATCTCCGAAAGTACTTGGCCGATCTTTGTGAAAATTAGCAGGTATGTTCATTATGGGTCACGGATGATGCCTGATGTTTTAGTTTACTAAAGGCTGTAACGGCCTGTAACGGTTTTCCTTCTTTATGGAAGATCTCAGAAAGTACGTAACCGATCTTTCTGAAAGTTTGTAGGTATGTTCTTTATAGGTCACGAATAATGCCCGATGTTTTAGTTTACCGTTATATCCGTTACTAACGGCTGTAACGGCCTGTAACGGTTTTTCTTCTTCATGGAATATCTCCGAAAGTACTTGGCCGATGTTTGTGAATATTAGCAGGTATGTTCATTATGGGTCACGGATGATGCTCGATGTTTTAGTTTACCCCGTTATAGCCGTTACTAACGGCTGTAACGGCCTGTAACGGTTTTTCTTTTTCATGGAATATCTGAGAAAGTACTTGGCCGATCTTTGTGAAAATTTGTAGATATGTTCATTATGGGTCACGAATAATGCCCAATGTTTTAGTTTACCGTTATATCTGTTACTAACAGCTGTAACGGCCTGTAACGGTTTTTCTTCTTTATGGAATATCTCAGAAAGTACATGGCCGATGTTTGTGAAAATTAGCATATATGTTCATTATGGGTTACGAATAATGCCCGATGTTTTAGTTTACCGTTATATCCGTTACTAACGGCTGTAACGGCCTGTAACGGTTTTTCTTCTTCATGGAATATCTGAGAAAGTACTTGGCCGATCTTTGTGAAAATTAGCAGGTATGTTCATTATGGGTCACGGATGATGCCCGATGTTTTAGTTTACCGTTATATCCGTTAGAAACGGCTGTAACGGCCTGTAACGGTTTTTATTTTTCATGGAATATCTCAGAAAGTACTTGGCCGATCTTTGTGAAAATTAGCAGGTATGTTCACTATGGATTACGGATGATGCCCGATGTTTTAGTTTACCGTTACTAACGGCTATAACGGCCCATAACGGTTTTTCTTTTTTATGGAATATCTGAGAAAGTACTTGGTCGATCTTTCTGAAAATTTGTAGGTATGTTCATTATGGGCAACGGATGATGCCCGACGTTTTAGTTTACCGTTGTAGCCGTTAGTAATGGCTGTAACGGCCCACAATGGTTTTTCTTTTTTATGGAATGTCTCAGAAAGTACTTGGCCGATCTTTCTAAAAATTTGTAGGTAAGTTCATTATCGTTCACGGATCATGCCTGATGTTTTAGTTTACCGTTACAGCCGTTACTAATGGCTATAACGATCCATAACGTTTTTTTTTTGTGTGTGAATATCTCAGAAAGTACGTGGCCGATCTTTCTGAAAATTTGTAGGTATGTTCATTATGGGTCACGGATGATGCCCGATGTTTAAGTTTACCGTTATAGCTTTTACTAATGGCCCATAACGGTTTTTCTTTTTTTATGAAATATTTCAGAAAGTACTAGGCCGATCTTTCTTAAAATTTGTAAGTATGTTCATTATAGGTCACAGATGATGGCTGATGTTTACCAGAAGAGCCATTACTAACGGTTACACCAGCCCAAGACGGTTTTTCCTCTTTATTGAATATATCAGGCGCATTCAGGATAAACTGGGAGTACGTTTATATGCTTTGCATCTTGTTTCTTTTTTTCTTTTCTTTTTTTTTTTACACTGGAATCGTTTATTGTCTTCCTTTGTTCTGGTATACCAAACAGGCATATCCTGTGAGGCAGCTGCCGCTTGTGTGTGTGTGTGTGTGTGTGTGTGTGTGTGTGTGTGTGTGTGTGTGTGTGTGTGTGTGTGTGTGAGAGAGAGAGAGAGAGAGAGAGTGTGTGTGTGTGTGTGTGTCCGCATGTGTGTGTGTCCGCATGTGTGTGTGTGTGTGTGTGTGTGTGTGTGTGTGTGTGTGTGTGTGTGTGTGTGTACTCGTGGTTTTGTATGCGCACAGACATTTATCTTTTCTGCTTTTTAGATTCAGAAAGCATGTGCGCTTTTGGTATGTATGAAAACAGAGAGAGAGAGAGTGGGGGGGGGGGGGGGGGGGGGGGGGGATTTTTGGCATCCTTTTTCCAGTTGTAGATATTGAATGCGTATGTGTGTGTGTGTGTGTGTGTGTGTGTGTGTGTGTGTGTGTGTGTGTGTGTGTGTGTGTGTGTGGAGAGAGAGAGAGAGAGAGAGAGAGAGAGAGAGAGAGAAAGTATAATCTTTATTAACTACATTGTATCAACACTATTACATTTTATGAGTACTCCAAATACAATATAAGACTCGGATAGGCATCGTTGATGTTTCCATGCCTCTACCAAACCGATGTATGTACGTGTCTGAGTGCTGTGCGTATTCTGCAGATCCCATGTCCATGTACTGTGTCTAAGATCCCAGAGACTTGCTTCGTGATAGTTTTCATAACTGTGTCGTCTGTACTTGGCTTTGACCAATGACTTCTGAAAAGTATTATGATGCAAGGGAGAAAACGAAAAACAACGATGGTGATGATGATGACAGTGAAGATGGTGATAACGATGAGGATCTTGATAGTAGTTCTCGTCATTATCTTCACCACCCTCATCACCACCATCATTGTCATTGCCTCCATCAACGACACCACTGTCACCATCATTCATTCATTTGGCAGCCGAAGAGATGAAGAATCAATACGCGAAACTGAGCGATCCCAAGACCAGGGACCCAGAACTGACGCCCAAGATATCTCGCAGCGGTAAGTTCCCCAATCAGGTTGGTAATCCCTTCAACCTGACCTGCATGGCCTGGGCCCCCCGTGCTAAGGGGCTGAAGGGGGTGGACATCGTGAGCCCCACCACACCAGCCCTACCCGAGGCGACTAGGAGCAAGATCCACCTCTTGAATGGACAGACTGTCACGGCAGTGGCCCTCAAGGCCACGATGAAAATAGTGCTGACCGGGGAACGCCACAAGCAGAACCTCACTTGTTCCATGACGTTTGAGAGCTCCAGCACAGCCTCCGCCGAAGAGAGGAAGCGCGTGGCCCGCGACCTTCTGTACGCCTTCAGTGAGTCCTGACTTCTAATCACTCTCCTTTTTTCTTTTTTCTTTTTCTGTTTAAAACAGTTTGCTTGATTGATGTGTGTTTACATTCCTCGGCTGTGGATCCTGGAGAATAACTCAGAATATGGTCTGTGCTAGACAAAAACTGGAGTCACTCAGAATATTGTCTATCCTAGACAAAAATGAAGCCACTGAGCATATTTTATGGGGTGAGAGCTGCATGTACCGCTGATTTTAATGGCCTCGCCATGAGGGCAATCGTCTTCTGGGAATTCAGTTCCTTTTCTTGGGTATAAGTATTTCTGTGCTACGAACTACACACTTCACATGAGCGCAGTTACCACATGATGCAGATAGTCTGTTGTAGGCCCTAGGGTTCAGATTGAATCAAACACTGACAAATATTTTGGGCTAAGGCCAGTTATAAAGCCTGTGTCATGTGACACTGTTTCCGAATCAAGCATTCCAGACTAAGAATACTCAAACTGAGAGCAATTAGTATTCAGTTTTGAAGTCGTTTCTTGAACGCACGTCAGTCACACGATAAAATATCCACGGTCGGTCAGCATGGAGATAAATTGTTCTAAGACGCAGTATATACAATGTTGAAAACTTGAAGTTGGCCTGTCCACCTCATGACTTCTATTTGACTTTGAAAGCAAGGCATACACTGACTCATGAAACAAAATCGAATAAACTTATGTCACTAAACCAAATATAACGAAGGGACAGGACAGGTATCCCTGCCTTTCGCTTATTGAAGACATTCATCGAAACTGATCGGATTTGCTCCTCTCTCTCTCTCTCTCTCTCTTCCCCCCCCCCCCCCCCCCCCCCCCCCCCCCCCCCATCTCTCTCCTCCTCATACGTTGGCTGTCTGAACTTTCGAGTTTGAAGCACGCATACAGTATTTCGCACTCGAGCAAAAGCTACGTGCAGACAGTGAGCTGACCTCATTGATCAGTGAACAAGGGGAAGCTGGCACACGTGCATGGTTACTTGAGAAGACAGCCCAGCCAGTTGTACAAATCCGTGGCCTAGAAGATGTTAATGACCTGAAAGTGACTCCAACAAAGGGAAACCGAGTTGGGATGCTGATCGTCTGCACTGTACATCTCTGGCCAAACTAAAGAATGACCGGAAATTAAAGTACACACATAAGAAAAAACCTTTTCTAAAACCTATTTCTTTAGTGTTTGGAACAAAAAACGCAGACAACACTATGCTGCATGTTTATTGTGGCCCCCCCCCAAAAAAATGTATCACTATGCCCGCCTGAGACAGAGCCAAAAATGTTCTTCGGATAATCTCCATCCCTCAGTAAGTGCGTTATCCACTTCTCTCAATGTGGTGACAGTCCTGATATAGTCCTTCGCAGCAGGCTGGGCTATAAGCAAGATAGTTTCTCTGTCTCTCTATTCACTGCTCAAAACATCAGCTCCTTCAGTCTTAACGGGGCAACACTCCCCTTGAATGGTTATCCCCTCGCCTGTCATCATCAGCTTTGACGTTGTGGACGTTCAGCTTTAAGGTAACTTGGTTTCCACAGAGTTTGTCCTTTGGAGCGAGGGCCAGGACCAGGTTGCTGATAGCACGCCAGCTGCCGGGCGGCAGTATTTTGGCACATTGTCTCAGTCTTCAATGTTACAAGCAGAACTGCAACTTTCGTTCAGTGGAGAGGGAAGGGGGTGTAATGTTTAGTTCAGACCTCAGGTGGATCTTTCTGCCATCAGACTCAGTTATGTGTCTCTTAGTTGTGTGACCCAGACTCAGACTTAGATCTTCATTGTCACGAGTACCCTTTAGGGTCTATAGACACAGCATGGTGTTATGTAAAATCGTCATTAATGGATAGACCATAATTCATCTGGACCCGTAGAGGGAGTCAGTCATTATTGTCTTTTTAATTTCTTACAACCATGAACATATTTTGCAATATGAATGTGTAAATCGTCATTGCCTAACATTTCACATGGGCGTAGGCTTTGCAAGCTTGGGTTTGGCATATCTTTTGATAGCTGTTCTGTTAGCTTCATGCGCAGTAGTTTGTATCTAGAGCAGCTGTCCAGAAAATGAGTTTTATCTTCGACCACACCACATGCTGAGTACACCCTGTCTTCTCTTGTAGTGTTCGTGCATCTAGAGGCAGTGCAGCCACGCCGCTCATTCCGACACCCCGTCCACAGCCACAGCCCGGTCGGCCCCGCCTCAGCCCCGGCACCGGCAATCCACAGGGAGCAGTCAATGTCAAGTCGTCAAGTGGCAACCCACCGGAGGAGACACTGCACTGCTGCCAAGCCACTTCGGTGGTGTTCAGTGGCACCTGTTCTGATCTAACATACGCAGGACACCACCTACTAAGCCCCTTACTGACGACAATAATTGCTTAGTCGCGGAGCCGGCGTGAGTGAGCTCTCCCTCCAGAGGGCGCCACTACGTCCGTCCAACGACAACCGCCATGGACTCGCCGATACCGGTGACCCCGACGGAATCAAACCAAGGCCACAGACGTGGAGAGGACATCGAAATTGAGGTCACCATGAGAGCAGGGCATGAAGGGCCACAGAATTTTTAATGCTAATCGATGAGAATGATTAAGATGATGCTACGGATTTCCATTTCGGTCTGAGACTACATGACAGGGCTGTACTCTACGCTTCCTTTCATAATATATCCCGGCGTCAACCAGGCCCGAGAGATGCAGGCACCTGCAGTGTTGGTCAGGAAATTTGAGCAACACTCTCAGAAACGCATCCATTAAGTGGATGAAACTCGACTGTGTGGGTCCCAGTCTTCCCAACCGAGTCCGCAGCAACTCAACTCTGGATAGGAGCCGGTCGGGGCAGAAAAACCCACATGACTTCTGATGGGATTCGAACCCACGACCTCCCAGCCGGGAGTCCGCGACGCTAACCACTTCGCCACGGCGGCTGGTATCTACCCCTTTTCTGTTTGTAGGCCAAAAGCGCCGACGCGAAGTCTGTTGAGATCACGTTTCAGTTCGAAGTATTTAAGGTTTATTATGTATGGTTCTCGTCGGTAGTTTTCAGAAATGTTATTGTAAAAGTATGGTCTCGAAATGATTTTGTTGTTGTTGTTTCCAGAGATATATGTATTCAGATTCCAATTTCTTTTTTGATGGCATATTTTGTTCTCCCGATATTAAGAATCGATTGATTTTTTCCAGATATGATTTGTCCCCAATTATGTTGAACAGTTCGGATAAATTCTAGCCATGGAGTGTTAGATATTGGTACATTTAGAAGCAGGCTGCTGTATGACTGTTTGAGGTAGGACGATTTCTCTGCTTTTGTTATATGTAACCAGACCCCCTGTGTTTGGTATTAGGTTTGTAGCTAGTTGAGAAACGACCAGGTTCTTCTAATGCTGGGAGATTCATGGCCTTTTGTGTAGGCCAAGAAGATTCTTGCAAAACGTTGCGTGTTTTTTCAAGAGGGAACGCTTAGGATAGACTTTGCTGGAAAAAGGTGGAAATTATGGGGGCTCTCTCTATGTCGTGATCTGCAGAAGGGAATCGCAATTCAGCGCTAGAAGTTAGAAGTTGGTGCAATCAGCATATCGTAAAGGTGCGTCAGTACATCTGGTTTCAACTCTGTATCTTGACTTGTTCTTTTCAAAATGTGCAATGCTTTGTTTGCTTGCTCTGTAAGGTGTTTTTGTGCACTAAAAACTCGATTTCACGTTTTAAGTATACAGCACTCTTGATCGTACTTTTTTTTTTTTTTTTTTTTTTTTTTTAAATTGGGGATCCCTTTCCTGTGTGTGTGTGTGTGTGTGTGTGTGTGTGTGTGTGTGTGTGTTTTTTAACGATTGTTCTGTGACATAAGGGTAGTTTTTTATGCCTTTTTCAACATATTTGTATCGACAAGATTGAGTTTTTCTGCTGATATTGTTGCATGTGTTTGTTGTAGATCTTCCTCTATGTCTTTCAATAGCGTCCTTGTTTCATTGATCTTCATTGCTGTTTTAAACTTTCGGCAGACCCTTTAGTCCATTCATATATTTCTCGACTGTTAGCGTGATCTCTCTCGGTTCTATAATATGTGGCGGGATCGAAGAGTGGTCTTACTCTTTCCTGTTTAGCTGTTATTTTTGGTACATGTACATGTAAATGCAAAGGGCAGTGGTCCAAGTATGCTATGAATTCTCCAACTTTCAGTTGTATGGCGTTTTTAACAGTTTGTTGTGAGCAAATAAAATAGTCTTGAACAAGCTACCATATTTAGAATGACATGTATACTTTACCTCCAAATCTTTCGACCATTTAGAATCAACCGGATATTTTTTTTACACTGACGTCAATCAGTCTGCGTCATGCCTTTTGGACAGGGCTATCCATAGAAGATCTGTTATAAGTACACTCAAAGAAATATGATGATGGTAGCGTATAATGTTTGTTTTCTGCATCTGACTGAATGAAGTCAGTGGCTACACCTGTCTTGGCATTTAAAGTCTCCACATAAAATAATATTGCCTTTGTAAGAGTATTCTGTGATGTCGTTTTCGAGATTTTCCCCAATCTTTTCTGAGTGATCTTTTCCGAATAATGAATGCCAAGGAGTGATATAACAGCAAGCAATGTATGTGTCACTTTCGATGTCATTCTCTGCTGTTACTTGTACCCAAACAATATCGCTATTGCTCTGTGGCATGACTTTGACTTTACATGATCTCTCGAGTTCTCCTGTGATGAAAACAGAGATTCCAGCTGATAAAGTTTGTGCTCTTCTCCGTTTTCTCGTGTATGGTGAATCCCTGGCGCAAAGTCAGCCACGAAAATTTGTTTGGCTTTCTCTTTATGAAGGTGGGTCTCTTCTAGGAAAACAAGATTATAATTAAAATCGGTCTACAGAACTGCTCATCATTGAATTTATCTATTCTTATATACCATACCATTTAATGTTTTTTTTTTATAGTTCCCTTAATGTTCGATGTAAGTATCTTCAATTTTGATTTGTAAATTTTACAATCCAAAAGTATCCCCATTCAGGTTCACACCTGTACTTGCGTTTATAGAGTAGTATTTGCGCAGTATTTATCTCTACACGTCTTACTAACATTTAAGTGAGAAACGGCCCGTCGAGGTAGCTTCGCAATCTACCACGGAAGCGAATGTCGTGGTCACCCGCGTGGTCTTGGCTGTGCTTAGCGGTCTCATCTGCCCGTCGCATGTGTGTGTGCGTGGTGTGTGTGTGTGTGTGTGTGTGTAGGGAGGGGGGGGGGGGGGGGGGTATGTGTGTGCGCGTACATGTATGTGCACGTATGTGTGGTGTATTTGATCGCTCTTCCGTGCAATCACGTTAGCGTTCATGTACGCGTCTATGTGTGTGTTTGTGTGAGTGAGTGAGTGTGTGTGTGTACGCGTCTGTGTGTATGTTTGTGTGTGAGTGTGTGTGTGTGTGTGTGTGTGTGTACGCGTCTGTGTGTATGTGTGTGTGTGTGTGTGTGTGTGTGTGTGCACACATGTGTGTGTGTGTGTGTGTGTGTGTGTATGCGTGTGTGTGTGTGTGCATCTGTGATAATGTGTGTACGCATCTGTATGTGTGCGTGTGTGCATGTGTGAGCGTGCATTCACATATTGTGTGCGGCCACAAATGTTCACGGAGAGAGAGAGGGGACTCAGAAAGCCATGATCAGGTCTACATCAAATTCCATGCAGTTATTCGAAAGGACAATCATCTTTTTCCCCTTGATTCACATATTTGTATTACCAATATGAGTGTGTCTTCTTTTAAAAGCAGAGACTAGTAATTTGCTAAATTGACCACCTGACCTTGTAGTCAATGTATTGATATCAATTTGAATTTCAAATTTTCAGCAGCAGTCATATTTAAAAAAAAGAATGAAAATGTCGATATATTCAAATGAAAACAAAACAGACTGTGGCAACCTGAAGTGATAGTGTATCGTTGCAAAAGAACCATACAACGAATAACGTCAGTGATATGAAGGTTTCCATCACTGCGGGCCCAAACCCCATTCTTCAGAGGTTTGCATAAATATGACTCTTAATACATGTCAAAACACTCATCCACAAACAGAGAGAGAGAGAGAGAGAGAAAATACAATCAAACATGTGAACATATTTCATCCGCAACTGTCCCCCCCCCCCCCCCCCCCAATACACACACACATACACAAAAGAAGTTATTTAGAATTATGAAATGTTGCATTTGTTTCTTAAACGAAAGAGAGAGACAGAGAGGGAGAAGGAGGGGTGGGGTGGGGTGGGGAATGGTGGTGAGTGGGAATCAGATTACGGGAAACAATTGTATTTTGAATATACCCGTTTGGTTCTTAAAAGAGTTGACGACCCTCAAATATCAGAAGGTGTAATTTTGCCCCAGATTGTGTGATTTGAGCTCTCTGGGTTTTAAACGAAAAAAAGAAGTTCAAAGGTTAAAAAAAAAAAAAAAAAAAAATCCGAAGTGGAAAGTAATCTTAAATGTGTGAGATGTTGCACCCCTTGCTTGGACAGTATTCTCCTCTACTTCATTTACATATCTATCTATTAATTTGTTTATTCATGATCATCACTACAATGTTGTTTGCCTGTCTTTATTTTGCAAGAACAAACTGATCCAGTCATCCGTGGGCCCACCAATGCAGAGGCGGGCACGTCCTACTTGTGGGAGTGCGTGGTTGCAGAGGTGACCGTGGATAAACAAACTCAGATCCGAGTGACCCTGTCAACACTGCCCCGCGGTTCACAAGCCATAGAAGAGAAGGAGAACATTCAGACCATTGAAACCACTGAACCCTTGAAGTAAGCGTTGGTGGTAGTTGTTTTTTTTTTTTTTTGCACTGTTGTTGTTCTTCTTCTCGCTATCCTGTGATGTACTATACCTATGTGGTGGAGTTCATCAAATGATTATTTCTTTCACTTTGTAACCATCATTTTTTTGGTTGAGGTCCCTGTTGCTGCCCTACTACTGCTACCATTGCTCTTACCGTTACTGGTGTTTCTGCTGATGCTATCATATCATATATATATATATATATCTTGGCATGAGCTCAAGACAGCCTTCTGATTACCTTATGAAAAGATTCGTTTTAATCGTGTATTGAGGATGCATGGCACATAAAAATAGGTTAAGAAGCAAAACTGTTCGATGTCAGTTTGATTTTTAAAAGAAAGTCTTCCAGCTGTAACAAGAGAATCTGGTAATGAATTTAGGACATTGATAACCCAGTCAGTTGAGGAACAAAGCATGCATACCCTGTTAGCCTTAAAAAAAAAAAAAAAAAAAAAAAAAAGGTGTGCAAGTTAGTTTTGGCAAAAGGGTTATTTCTTTTCATGGCGTATCTTCCTCTTGTTGATGTACTTAAACAGATTGTTGGTTGTTTTTATTGATTTCAACCATTTTCCTAACCTTGGCTTAAGGCCGTGTCTGACATAGGCTTGAACACCAAGGCTACTTAAAATGTTGTTATGCTCTGCCTAGTTAAGCACGGATTGTCTTCAGTTGTGACAAGCTCCTAGCATAATACCATCAGTCTCAAAAATCCCTCAAAGTCAGAGTGTGTCTGCCCACGTGGCGGGGTAATCAAAAACTGTCACACATGTAATGTTCTCATCCCTAGCTGATGCATTTGTACCATAGTGTTCAAGTACTTCAGCTGTTCGGATGATCCCTGGAGTCTTTTAGCCAGGGTACAACAACCACCACCACCACCACCACCACCATTTTCTGTTACTTATTAAAGTCAGTGACTTGCTTTGTAAAGTTTCTCTGAGAGTTGTATGTTTCCTTAGATTAGGAGACCAGTCACTTTACCATGTTCCAGAACTGGTCTAATCATGGATTTAAAAAGTGGTACCATTACACAATTCATTTGAATATGATGTGCAGTCATTCCTACTATTTGATTGGCCCTTTTGACATTCATTTCTTTGAAAAAAAACATTTTTGTCAATCTTGACCCCTAGGTTTTTCTCCACATATGTAGATGGTAATTCATAGCCTTTGATTTTGTATTAATTGATACCACTGTGCAAGATTTCACATTTTTTGCCATCAAATTGTATTGCCGGTCATTTGTACACTTATCCAGCTTGTGTACCCAGATTTCTAACTTGCATCAAGTTTTGTCATTATGAATGCTACAATATGCTTTGCTATCATTTGTTGAAATCTCTTTTAAAAAAAAAGTCAAAAACATATGGTGTTTCATTTATGAAATATGTGAACAATGTTGGCCCTAAAAAATCTGCCTTGAACACCAGTGGTAATACTTGTGGTGTTCGGTTTCACTTTACCAATACCAGCATACTGTAATCTATCTGTACAATCCAGTCAAAAACTATATTGTGAATACCATACCTTCTTATATAATGATCTTTTATGTGGGACTTTGCTGAACACTTTTTGGAGATTCAAGTTCATAGCATCGAGTGAAGTTTCACTATTCAGCGTTGTCATCCCATCATTTATTCCACTTAATAGTGTGGGCGATTTTCAGTAGCAGTTCACCCATACTGCCCATTCGAGTTCTGTGTAAAAGCCACATCCAAGTACAGTCAGCTGCAATCCAAAAATCAGCAGTCCACAGGGGGCTGAATGAGGTCATAATATGGTAACAACAAGAGGAAACAGTGCACTGCTGCTTCTAAGTCCTTTGCCGATGTTCACGTGGTGCCTGTTGTGATCCAGCATACAAAAGTTGCAACTTTTAAGCCCGCTACTAATGACAATAATATCTGCTCTGTCACAAAGGCATTGTGAGTAGGGTGCCACCATGGCTTTTTAATGACAGACCCTATTAGCTTGCCAACACTACAGCTTTAACACAAAACAAGTGACAGGCATGATGTGGATGAGAAATCCAAACCGAAATGGCTATGAAGCAGGGCATACAATCTTATTTGTTCTGACAATTCATTTAACAAGTTCTATGAAACAGTGGTGCTTATCATATATATGGGATGACATGTTTTCAGAGGCATCATCTTTCATATAATAATGAAAAAAAAATGGTGCTAATAAAAATAATAATAACAAGGATCAGCAAAGTGACCGCAAAAAAATAAAAGGAAGAATTCTTGGGTCCAGATTCCCTGTGTGTGTGTATGTGTGTGTGTGTGGTATGCATTCTAAGTTTATTTTTCAACCCAATCTGATTCTCCTGTTCAAAGAATTTCTTCCAAGTCTGAAAACCCAAGTGCGCAGGAATTCAGGTTCACAACATTGCTAGTACTCTACGCGCATCTCAAGTTTTCCCAGCACAAAACTGCCCACATCGAAATTGGGTTTCACGACATATACGCAGAAGAGTTCTCATACCAATGTAACAGGCAACTCACCTATAAACTGAGAAGGTCTAAGTCACCTAGTTTGAATGGAGAAGCGCGGATTTTTTAATGGGTGCAGAACGTTACATAGGTCAAGACTTGCATCACCCGTGTGGTGGATTACATTTGTCTGTTGAACGGGTAAAGGCTTACAACCAGTAATACGCAAGTGTTAAATTTACACCTTAGGCTCATGTGCAAGAGAAAGTGATACGTTCTACTGGTTGTTGTCCACGTAACTAGTGGTAGGGAGGAAATAAAGATTATTGCAGTGACTTTATCAGTGATGCAAGATAGAATGGGAGAGGAAGGGGCAGGGTAGAGGGTCGTTTACTGCCGGTGGCGTACGACGTAAAAGCTTGCTGGGTCAGAGTGTGTCATGGCGACCAGCTTGTCTCCAGTGCAGTGTCTGTGTAACACCTAATGTTGTATTGAAGGGGAGGCAGGAAAGGGGGGAGAGGGTAAAATGACACCAAATTCCAAAAGGAATTATAGACCACATCTTTTGTCCCATGTCCATGCAGCTTGCTCGTGACATAAAGTCTCTGTCAGTCGTGGCACCAGCTTAAAACTCAGACAGACAGAGGGAAGGTACTGAATGACCTGCAATGGGGGAGGGAAAGGGAGGGGGCTGAAGATTGGTCTTGTGAAACCACATGAAAAGCTTGTAAGGCAAGAAAGAGAAGAGAGGGGGGGGGGGGGGGGGGGCGAGGAGAGGGTAGGTAGATCAGGATAGTGTGGATGAGTTGTGTAGCTGTCTACAGTTCACAGTTGTGTCTCTTAATGTGTCATAAAAGTTAAAACAGTAATTCATTATTGTCCCTTATAACTGAACTCACTTCCGTCTTAAGCTAGAATCTTGGTCTAGGTTGGTAGGTCTACTAGTGGCAGAATCCGTTGAGGCACTTGGCTCTGCATCATCCCTATCATCAGGCCACTGTCTGCTTCTCTATGTTGTCTGTCGTAGATGATTCAATCTCCATCTACTTTCCTCTATCTTTACTGTTTTCTTTGCAACAGATTTGTTTATGAAAGCAAAATCAAACAAAGCTTCACTGTGCTAGAAATTCATGCTATGATCAGAGATGCTATGGTGCAAAACTATTTTCACAAATGACACAATCACAGGAAGCAATTGGCCGAAAGAAAACAGCTGGACCAAGCAGAAAGTTTTAACACAGAAAAAGCTTGGACAAGTATGTATGCTTGCTGCGCACAGAGTCAAACACTTCAGCAGACAACACAACCACACTTTCTTTCTAGCTATGTTCAGCTATTGTTGTCCCCCTAAGGCCACTCATGAATGCAGCATTTTTCCCTATCATGTGGGCAAAGGGTCATGCGGCTTCCATTTATACGATCAAAATCTAGCAGATTCCTGCAATCCTGTGCTCTAGAATCAACATTGATCGAATTAAGGAGCCAACCAGGGCTGAAAAATCCCACCATTCCACAAATACATGCTTCTCATGAGGTTCCAACCTGCATTGTTTTTATGGCTGCTAACAGTATGCAGATGTGACCCTCAACTTCCCCCCCAAACAAAAAAACAAGATGAAATGAGAAGACAAAAAGAAAACAAATCTGTGGCAGGATTGTTTTAAACACTGGAAAAGGGTCTTCTGGCATCCTTCTCGCCATGAGTAAAGCCCTAGTCCATTCATCCCATCTAAAATATTGACAAAGATCACATGTTCACATGCAATTCAATACAGCATTGCCTCTCCCCTTCCATCTACCCCAACTTTTCTGTCGCATCAAACCTTTGACAGATACTGTTTAGCCTGCTTCTTTTAAATTCATTTCCCCAGTGATTATAACGCGTTTTTTTTCTCCATCTTTTTGCTGCAGACTGAAGGTAACCAAAACGATGAAGTTTTCGGTGCCTCCCAGCTTCAGACCAGCCTTCTTTGTGCAGTGCAGAGCTGAAAATAGTGCCCTTGGTTCAGGCCATGTGGTAGCAATGTCTGCCGAGATACTGAGAGTGAAAGTGGAAAGTAAGTGCTCATCTTGGTGCCTGAAAGCGTAGTGAGAATAAAATACCATACAAAACTCGCATTCACTATCATGTGCAAACACAATAATACACATTGAAAAGAAAAATGTAACTTACTGTTTTCTATTCTAACACTTCACTTGTTTCATGTCTTAATACTGTAATAGCAATGACTCAAATACGAATGAGGAAGAGCCTCATAATCATTTTGATCAAGTTATCAATATATATATATATATATATACATGTATATATATATATATATATGTATGTATGTATGTATGTATGTATAACGTGTCTCCGAGTGGTTTGCCTTGTGTGTGTGTGCATATGTTTGAACTAACATGACCATATAAAATTCTCACTGACTTGGCAAGTAGTATGAAATCTCCAGCAAAACCATTTTTGAAGACTTGTAACTCAAGACCAGAGGTAATAAAGAGCAATAAACATAAAAAGTCTATAAGCATGACAGAGCTGTGTTTTCCAACTGATCTTCGTTACTTGAAAAAAAAAGTTTTATCTAAGTAAAAAAAAAAAACCCTCTGTAAAGACAGACACTGAAAAAGTGACAGCCCTGATATGGTCTTTCATGGTCATCTGGGGTCTAAGAATTGGAACTAATCTTGACAAAACTTGAAATGTGTGGCACTTTTCTGGCTCCAAAAAGTATAATTTCTGTCTGCACACAGTCCAAACAATACTTGTCATCAAAGAAGTGAAGAAGGTTTCTCATCAAAACAGTTATTTCAACTAGTTTTGACACAAGTTAAGACCTCAGATAACCAGTTGAAAGACAGAAAAATCTTATGAACCAAGTAAGCTCAACAGATGTCGATTTCAGCAAACCGTCTTCTTCCATGTACACCACCCAGGTGACACTGTGGCCAGGCGATTTGACTAGGTTCTAACAGACTGGCAGAGGTCGAACAGGCTGAAGTAGTATCAAAGACTTCTGAGGTGTTGATCTTTGTTGGAACAATGAAATGTATACATTATTGTGCGTGTTGATTGTGCTTGCATTCTACAATGCAGTGGAAACCGTGCCTTCATTGTGTTTGTTTAAGGAGATGATATCCTGAGTATGATCAACTCTGAATGAGCGATTTGTGAATCTTTTCAGATGTTTTTTTTTTGTTTTTTTTTATTGAAAAAAAAAAAAGTTGCAGTTCTAGAAGCAATGAAAGCAGTTGAAATTGGGGTGCAATATCTCAATAAATGTCAGGTCTTAAAATATGATTTTTTTCCAATCCAAACAGAAAAACCATATGACCTCAGCAACATTTTCATCATTGTTGGCGTCATGTTTGCTCTGGTGGATTCGCACTGGGCTCTGCTCTTGTTATCTTCTACTGGAAAAAAGCCAAGGCTGCCAAGGCTGCTGAGGTAAAATGATTCAATCCAGATAAGCCAAGAGGATAATCTTTGCTGGGGTACTCATTTTATCATTTGACTCATTAAAAAGAAAGGAAATATTGAATAATCAGACGCACTTCAGTTGAAACTAAAAAACTCCACCTGTTTTCTCTATGTGTAAAAAGGTATACAAATGTATGTCTGATGTTCATGAGTTTTGTTCCTCTAGTGATATGTAATTCCATTAGTAGCTCACTACCCTGAACTTACATGTCAACATGAGAAACAACAGACCCATTGTTATAACTGTTTATTTTTGAAAACGGATGATTCTTCTGAAATGACTGAAAGTACATGTATATATATACACACACACACACACACACATCTATTATATACAGACTAATAGATAGCACGGTACTCTGTACACACTAATGTGTATGAATTGATGCAGAGGTATTCTATTAACAAAACAACACATCTCAGATGAAAACTTTCACACACACACACACACACACACACACACACATGCAGCATATGCATACATATCACACTTTTCAATTTGCACATTCATCAGCTGTAAAACAATAGGTAGCACAATTCTGTTACTTCACTTGGAAGACACACTCTAATTCAAGGGACTATTCATACAAATAAGGCTTGATCTGGTTTGGTTTTATATGCCTAAAATAATGCCAAGAGGGTTGGTTAATCATTTGGCTTCTTGTTCTTTTTCAGAATTGAATGCCTACGATGAGACATCAGGATCACCCTGGACCCAACATGCAATACCTGTTTTTAACATAGGCGAAACTACAATGTACATGAATATTAATGTGCTGGATGAGTCACTGCAAAGATGAGAAGAAAAAAGGCGGATGGCCTAGATGACCAGCCCACACTACTCTCACACAAACTTAAATAAATATTTTTGGTCACACATAATAATGATGTTAGTTGAAAAATGTAATGATATTAACTCACAGCTGTACAGAGAACATAGCATTAAAGGAATCTAAACCATGGTCACTTTTGGTGAGTTGATTTCTACCATACATCCACGCAACTGTTACAGGTGATGCACACTCATTTCTACCTTAAACACAAACTCATGATCATTGTTTGATTTAGCACACACTTACAAAGAACTTCTCAAATAACATTCTTGTTTGTGCACTGTTTTTCTTGATTTTCTCCTCTGTTGATGCACACCTGCATGCTATGATTGTATTGCCGCTCGATGGGAGAGAAAATGTGTGTGCAAGTAGATATTTCTGTTTGCTGCTTGTTTGAAGAGGGAGTGGTCATCATCTTCTACGTGTGTGTGTGTGTAAAGCATAGTGTCCTTACTCCTACCACCACCCCTCCCCCTCCAAATCAAACAAGCTCTGCGTTTGTCACACTCATTCGCATATACACAGAGACAACAGACAGCAAACTTTACTCCATGTGGTACACTGCAGTATTTGAACTACCACAAGCCTCAAAAAGCTTACTCATAATGAACAAAATAAATCTGATGCAAACTGGAAATAACTGCACAACCCAGAACACGAGTGCCTGAGATCACTTGTGTTTGAATTTCATGTCATTATAGTAAGTTTGCATCATAATTAAGATCAACATGGCTTGTAGGCAAGATTTCAGGTAGGACAGTAAAAAATGGACAACATCAGGCAGCAGATTGAGCACATTTCAGGAGTGCATGAATCAGACCAAAGAAACTAAACCTAGATCAACATGAAAACTGTTGCCTGTTTCTGCCGTAAGCGGTCACATAATTGCAGAGCTACCTGCAGAATCCAGGGGGCACTTTCCGTGTTGCAAGCTATCAGTTTCCAATTTAAACCACCTTTCTTCAGTTGAAAGAGATTTTTTTTCCCGGTACAAAAGAACATACACTCTGTAAATCTTAGCGCACACACTCAAAGAGTTGATGCCATGATAATGATGCCCTTTGATGCGCAAGCTTTCTCTCTTTTAACCCCTGAAGCTGTGAGTCCAATTCTGTGCAACAAACATCATCAGTTCAATGCAGATTCTCATGTCACATTGATTAACTATTTCTTTATCTAATGCTGGATAGTTACTTCTCCATTCATTCGTAAGATCTTCATAAAATAACGTAAATTTTGAAACAATCAAAAGTTAGTGTGAAATTTCTACCTGACAGGAATGTTTTCATGACAATTCTCAAAAAGAGAGAGAGAGAGAGAGAGAGAGAGGGGGGGGGGGGGGGAGCTGAATATCCATAAATTGATTCAACTCAGTACACTGAATGCCTTGCAAAGTGTGGATTGTTTTTTTTTCTCTCCACAAGTGGTGCAATGTTATGATCTTTGTGATGTCACCAACAATGAGAGTCTCACTCTTCTGTTCCACTCTGCAGGGGCATGCATCAGTTCAGAACAAGATTTCCTAAATGAATTCAATGAACACAATGGTGAATTTGGATGTGATATAAACAACCACTGAATATCAACCTGAATGAACAAGCTGTCCGGTAAGACAATGTAAATGATCACTGAACATCAACCTGAAATGAACAAGTTGCCCAGTAAGATGAAAACAACTAAAAACAGACATTAAATCAGACTCTGAGGAAGTGAAACTGAAAGGAAATTAAACTAGATAAAGATGCACATCATTCATGTTCTATGTCTTTTCCCTTACAGAAGTAACGGTAACACATGTTCTGTCCCTTACAGTATGATCTTGGCTGCCTTCCCGAGTCCAAATTCACACTCTCACAAGGGGGTGTGGGGATTCGAGGGCACTTGTTTAAACATGCACACACTTGCACACAAATACACACACACCTATATTCAAATCAACACAGAGCAACCGATTATCACATCTGGCTTACAAGCATGCCGTACACAAAACCAATGCAAGGTAACCAATCAAAATGCAGGCATTAACAATGCTTATTTCTTTTCAACTCTCTCCTCCCCACTGGTCACCATCATGCAGAAATATACACATCAACACGTGGACCTTTTGATTCTGATGCTACAGGTCTGGATTAGCGTCTACATACATTTACAAACCAAAAACCTAATATATTCAGAACATGACACTCATTGTGACCCTCTGCAGTATCAGTCATCACAGCAACAAAACAATAAGTCATCTTCAGATCCCTGGAGGTTGGCTGCCTGTTTTCATCGTGTCTGCCATCAGACAATGGGGTTTCCTGTGAAAGGATGCTTCATGGGGGGAACCAGCAAGAGCTGTTCTTGGTAGACCACACTCTATATCATCCTTCTGACATATGCTTCCACATTTTTTTTTCTTTTCTTTTCTTTTCTTTTCTTTTTTTCTTTTAAGGACAAGAATCTAATCTTCCAATCTTAATAAAAACTCCACTCCACTTTTTATTATTTGTACAAACATTTTTCTTTCTTTTTTTTAAAACTTTGACATGCTTGCTTCCCGAAAATGAACAACAAAAAATCACTACTTATACATCTGGGATTGGGGGAAACATTAACTGGGAACATGTTTTTCTGTGAATAAAATCACACTGAATGTGTGTGTTTTTTTTCTTCTGTTTTCTCTTCCAAGCAATTATCAATATCCTACAACAAATCAAATGAAAAGTACGTTTTACAAGAAATGTAAGCACTACTACCAAGAAGTATAGAAACGAATAAAGAAAAAAAACAAATGGAATCAGATCTCGTCCTCATTTTCTTTTCTTTTTTCAAAACATGGTCTATCACCCACCGGTGCATAGCTGATGCTTCTCTTCCACTGAACATTCCAAGAACATCTCTCACTCCCAGACAATCCCCAGCCTCAATGAACTGTTGGAAGTCACACCTGACCACTCGGGAACACATTTCAACCACAGGGAACATTCACAGAAAATGTCAGAAACAAACAAAAAAAAAAAAATGTGCACACAACTTGTACCATGAAAATAAAAGCTGCTTCACGTCAGCAAATCAACAAGTCTCTTTACCCTTGGTGGAGAAATTGTGAAGCATTCTATAGGGTGAAAAGGGAGGATGGGAGAGGAAACGGTGCGTGTGAGGGAGATGAATGGGAACAGTATGGTAGGGTGGGTGGGATATATATGGTGGTGGGAAATCAGAAGAAAAAAATCTAGTATGTTTGTACACAGTGAATTCCTCACTGAGGTAACAAGTCTTGGCACACCACATACACCTTTCATGACATCTGTCTCTCTCAGACCCTGAAACCCGATCATGCAGCACATTCTTCTACATCCTAAATATTCTACTCTTAAGAAAGAAAGTAATCTTTATCACAAAAATGACAAAGGTAACAAAATTCGGTGGGTTAAAATCAAACAACTGTTTTGTCTCCACTTTATCCCTTCAGCGCTTTTTGAGAGTGAATATGACGTGGGCACACACACATGCAAAAAGTAAACAAACAAACAAACAAAAAAAACACTCAAAAAATCCCCCAAACAATAAACAGATTCCAAAAGGGGGTATTATGACATAAGCCTAACCAAAGGGAGTTTAGCATGAAGGTAGGCAACATGTCACCACTACACTGTGTTAATGACTGTTCCTGTGACACTACAGCAGCCCTGGAGATCAATGCTACTGCAGCCCTGGAGACAGCAAGGAACACGGGAAAAACCAAGACAGGCGACCTCTCAGCCGGCAGCCTTTCCCAAGAGAGACCGGCCACCATGTGGGGGGGTGTATGTGAGAGACAGGTCACTATGAGGAGGTAGCGGTGATTTGTTCCAAAGTCGGGTAGAGAGCCAGTAACACAGCAAACAGTAATATCAGCAGCGGGATGCTCGACACAAAGGATATCTGTAAACAAGAAAAAACAAAACAACGTTCCAATGTTTATACAGTCGCTGGCATGGGGAATGCTTCACTAAGTATTTCTGTGTGTTCTGACTCACGAGTCTAACAAAGATTTTACCTTGGGAAATTTTCGGCCAGCTACTGCTGGTCTTCATCAGCCCCGTCTGACTGGTAGTTGTGGTGGGTGTTGGTGTTCTCTGAGTTGTCCTCACTGGTTGAGTGATGGGTGTTCAGCACAGACTTGTAAATGGGGGGGCAGGTCATAGCCACAGTCTCTGTTCAAACTTGGTTTTCTCTCTCTGATTTCTATAGCTGAATCAGAGAAAGAAAACCAAGTTTGAACAGAGACTGTGGCTATGACCTGCCCCCCCATTTACAAGTCTGTGCTGAACACCCATCACTCAACCAGTGAGGACAACTCAGAGAACACCAACACCCACCACAACTACCAGTCAGTCGGGGCTGATGAAGACCAGCAGTAGCTGGCCGAAAATTTCCCAAGGTAAAATCTTTATTAGACTCCCGATTCAGAACACACAGAAATATCAACAACCCGGAGTCGGAAAGTGTCTTTGCTCAAATCCTTCACTAAAGACTGCTCAACTTTACCCCCCTTCCTTCCAGACTGGGTTTTCTCTGCAATATCTCCCCTCTTGGACTATTAAATTTACGTACCACATGATCCTCCCCCACCTGCCCCCTTCCCATCATCAAAACCCCCCATTTCCAGTTTCTGGAGATGGTTCCTAAGAGAGGCAACTGCAGTGTCCTGTCAATCTAGACCGATCAAAAGCGGTCTGGAAAATTGAAAACAACATCGTCCATCACAAAGGATGACTCTCTTGTGTGCACATGCACGCTTCCACAGTTTGAATGCTAGCAGAAAGAATGTAACAAGCTCAGAATACATGCCCCTTTCTGACCAAAAGTTAAACGCGAAACCCCCCTCTTCCCCTCCCTGGTGTTCCACAGGGTTGCAATTTGTGGCTTCAATATAGTTAATACACAGTCACCTATGTTGTGAAAGGTGAAGACCAACATACTTTACTAGTGAACGTCACACAGTCACCAATGTTGTGAAAGGTGAGGACCAACATACTTTACTAGTGAACATTACAGTGTTAATTATAATGACTTTTTGTGAATATGGAGAAAAGGAACTTTTCTCAGCGATACAATATCAAAAGAACAAAGGGTTATGACTTAGAATTATCCAAAAGGATATGATGAAAACTTACACCTAGAATGTACCTTAGTGCACTAAGTTAAAAAGTACGCTGCTGAAATTAAGTGGATGGACTGGGAGCAAAAATGACTACTATGGAAGACTTACAAGATAAATGACCACTAAAGTCCAGAAGCCAATAACGACTGACAAACAAATGACCACCTAACCACCACAATGCCAGTAGCTTAGACATCTCCTGTTCCGCTGTTTACAGAATTCTGACAGAACATATGGGCATGATGAACAACATCAGCAAGATGAGTTACCATAACATCTGATACAAAACCAAAACAACAGTGGCCCACTACACATCAGCCCTGACTTTACCAGTCATTTGCCATTGCTGATTTGAACAAATTGCCCATTCAACTTCTGTTCTCTAGACTTTGCTAGTGTTTGTTTCATCAATTTGAGAAACATCAAACTGAAGAGTGGTCATGTTCTGATGAGTATGACAAGACAGGTTCCCTGACACGCTACCAGGCAGAGTCAAAGCAAGTGAAAGAAGAGAGGATGTTACAAGCAAAAATGTAGTGATATAAGGCAAATGTACTGATGAGTTATTTGGCAACATGCCAAATACTTTGAAACATGTTTGCTATACGTGCATTCTGCCCCAAAACTGAAAGATAAAAGGCAACATTTTAAAGAAAAGAAATGAAAACATAACTAAAGTGATTTCTACATTTTTGGAGACAAAATAACACACACACACAAAAATGACGCACAGGTACACTAACTCACACAACCTTGCCATACATCAAGCCTTCATGAGCAAGGTAACACTTATTTGTTTGTACCTTTTTGCTTCGCAGAGCCAGCAGACTGTAGTCAGATTCTATGGTTTCTAGCTGAGATCGCAGGGAGGACAGTTCTTGAGAGTACTGTTGACACTGTGAGCGAAGCTGTGCAAGCTCATCTCCAGATTCTTGCAGCTGTGGATTACATTCACAATCGATGTTGTGAGAAACAAATTATGACGGATCAATACTGTGACCAGTGAACTGAAATTAAATGAATACCATGATCAGTCATGAGAGTTCTTCTCCTGATCATGTATACAGGAGATGAACAACACTTGCGCCTAAAGGACAGTCTGGAAGAGCTGCCTATGCTGGGTACGCATTTGCTCCCAAATAAATGCATACACACATGTAAACTCTATCTTTCAAAAAATATCACACACACACATATCTGTATAGAGAGAGAGACAGAGAGAATGCTATATACTGTGTACATCCTGCATTGCATTGGTAAACAATGTTCATTAATGATGATTAAAATCTGAAAAAAGGAATACGGAAACAATGTTATAATTATAAAAGATGCCAAAATAATCATTAAAAGACGTCCTTTTCTTCTTAGAAACTATGGCTATCTTTTTAGGACATGCGATACCAACAAATCGACATGTGCGTGTGTGAGTGTACGCATATGTATAGATATATATGTGCACTCTGTTTCTATCTTTACTCACTTTATATAGTCTTTATCACCTTCCTTTGTTTCTTTTAGGCTTAAAATACATCGCAGATGACAAAAATCTACCAGGAATAAGTAATAAACACTCATTTTCATACATGTGTTTGCTGCTCTTTGCCTTTGGACGAAATTGCATTTTCACCATGGGCGAAATTGTATGGGGGTTGGACGAAATTGTCACAACAACACATGCACTGGTTTTAGGTCATTATCTAATGAATATTCATCAGTTTGTACCACATGATAGTCTAATCTCTCAGTGACTGGTCACTTGTATCAGAGCTTTGAAAAGTAGGCTGGCTGGCTGTGTCTGCTGGCCGGAATAGGTTGTAAAATACAGACTGTCTGATCTGGACGAAATTGTAACAGGGGACCCTATGCCATTTCAACTTGTAACAAAATATCTTGTCCACTACATCACTTCAGTTTCTCTGTTTACAAAAGTGAAAGCTATAGAGAACACATCATGGACTCTTTTTTCGTCATTTTAATCATCAGAATTTTGAATCAGGACATGAATTAGAACATTGATGTCCATTGTCCTATTCAATCTGGGATTTTCAAGTCACCTGTTCTTCTTTCCATGCTTACCTTTCAACAATACACATAAAACAAATTATACTTAATACTTGATTTGTTTGTTTCTTTTTTTTTTCCTTATTTGATATAGTGGCTGAAGTATACAAATGAAACTGCATCACTAATTTTTCATGTCCTACACAGTCTGTCATGAAAAAAAAACACAACAAAAAAATTCTGATTACCAGGATAAACTAGTTTTTTTCTAATTATTTGTTTATTTGTTTTAACACCCACCCCACAAAAAAAAAATTGACTGAAGACTTTAATTCTGTTAACAAGGAATGTCACATACTCTTTTCTAAATCAGAACATAAAATGAAAGTTTGCTGGGGTGAACAAACTTGGAAAAGTTCAACAAGAATTTCTGAAAGAAAACTGCACAAATATTGGTCTGGAAATCAAAAAAATTATAGCATTACTAGCACATATAACAAAGAAATCACAAAAATTCATTTTAATGCTTCTAGTTATGCTTTTTCTCTTCACAAAAGACTACATTATAAATGCATGTTAACAGAGGACATGATGATCTGATTAAAAGGTAATTATCTTTAAATTTCATAAGTTGTAGTATAGTTTTTAGACTAAAATTACAATTTATCACGTCACAGACAAAAAAATAATGATGGATATTTCAAGAATGTTTCAGAAAGTACGTCCTGAATGACACAGGCACTTTTCCAAATTTAATACCTATATAATTCCAGACCCCTTTCATGGACTATCTTTTTCACTGGTATGGTTAACCTGTAAAATAGGCTGTCAAAAGAGTATGGAAAAACTTCTAGAGAAGAATATCTCTATTGTTATTTGTCTCATATTCATAAATTTATTCCACTGGCACCAACAAAGCAGACAGCCATGAACATATACCCAACCCCTTTGTTCACACATACATAAAAACACACCTTCAGACCCGTTTACCCTCAAAATCCTTTTGGTATACTTTAACACAAAAAAGTGTGTATTTTTCAAAAGGGACGTACATATATACATATACAATTAAAAAAAAAATTCTTCTTCTTTTTTTTTTGCTGTCCCAACCCCTGTGCCACCTCACTCATGTCACTCATTCCGACACCCCGTCCACAGCCACATACAATTCTTCCAATGTTCGTGAGAACATGGATGGGGGAGGAGAGGAGGTATCTTTCCAAATCTTAATAAAAAATGATCGATGAAGGTGGGGGTGGGGTGGGGGGGGGGGGGGGTGGGGGTATCAGGGAGGAGGGGGCAAATCCAAATCTTCCCTGTATCATGGCATGGCAGACAAACCACATTCCTGGTCTTGTACAATGACAGTAAGAACGGGTACTTCCCACACGTCTTTCTGTCATGCTCGGCTCACTGACATTTTTTGGGCTACGTTCCTGCTTTCTCATGCTTATCTTTTCCCTTTAAGTTCTAAGTCCTGTTGTTGTTTTTACATTTAGGGCATCCTGTCGAAGAAGCAGAATCAGTCAGACGAGATTTCATGCACATGAGTTCGGAAGACTTGTTGCTCTTCCATTAAAGCACACCAAGGCAACAACACCCTGGATGGACTTTTTTAAAGTGTGATTACCCCTCAAGAACTTTGTGCCTAGATTTCTTTCAGCGTGTTTTTCTTTCAGTTCATCAACTTGGTCATATCTTAGCCAAACATCCATACAAAATATGGCGAAATCGTATGGTTAAAATGGTATAGCGCGAGTGGGAACGTACACGCACACACACACACACACATCTGTATGAAGACAACACGCATGGTTATAAGGGAATGGATCAGGAGGTAGAAAGAGGAAAGAAGTGGAAAGGGTTGGCAAAGACTGGGAGAACGATCTCAAATGACAGAATCTCACAACAGAAACTGCAAAAGCAATGAAAGTCAAAATGCACGGATTACCATCTGGAAACAACACACACACATACAATGAGCACTGGTGTCTAATTTCAGTGACTGGACTGGACTGTTATGTTAGCAACACAGACATTTGCTGGGTTCATTCAGTTATCATTGTACAGGAACAGTCTCTAAAATTAGGTAGCAGACAACAGACAATACCAAAGCAAAACCAGTGAAATCCCAACGAATCATTGAATTTGGAGACATGGTTACCTACTGCCTGTCTAAAACTGTAAGAAAAATGCACTGATTAAGTCATAATGATATTACGCTTCTAAAAATTCTTTAAACTTTTGAATTGATTTTTTTTTTCAAATATTACAGAATCCTAACAATCACAGAGCAAAGGTTAAAGAGGACACAAGGAGAATGTGTCTGTCATTCTTACAAATCTTCGGTCCAGTTAATCCATACCAATTCTGAGCTTACCAGTTCACTCAACCTGAATGGGACAGGAAATTCAACACGAGCCCTACTTACAGTTCAAATTATGACCTTCAATTTTCATGTCACAGGGGAAAAAAAAGGGTCATGCCTGTCTTTTCAAAATCAAATTCTTATTCATCTGGATCTGTAACGAGAGCTCAAAAACTCGCTCCGCCAATGAACTGAACTCAAAAGGATGCCAGACAACCCAAATCACAAAACTCACACACACATACACATACATCGCACGCATGCACACAAACACAGGTGCTTGCAAATGTACACACAATTCACTACACAAACTTGAGACCAAGGGCCCCAAACCCAGGAAGACGTAGAAGAAGCCACATCTGCCACAGCAAAGACCAATCATCAGGACACGGTGCTGAGTGCTGACGATGACTGCTAAGTGTTAAGTCAAACTACTGGGTGAACAACGCAAATATGCTGGGGAGCCAAAAACCAGCAAAGAAAGCGGAAGCGAGTGCAACAACCAATCGCCGAAACTCCCTTCACTACCTGCAGCACTCCACCGCCTTCGGCCTGACCGCTAACCCCCGTGACCTCCATCACCTGACCAGCAGAGGAGGAGGAGGAAGAGGAGGAAGGCTGGGTGGGATCTCTCACCTCCTGCTTGCTTTTTTCAGCATCTTTCTGGGCGTCAGTCAGGTTTTGTCGACAGGCCAGTTCACTGCTGGCCAGCTTCTCCTTCAGCGCCTCCAGGTGCTTGTAGGACTCCTGCAGTTTGTTGTATTCTGACGAAAGCTGCAGGTTCTCTTTCCGCGACCTATGACACCACATTATCATGTGCACAAATGGAAACCAAAATCCACACCTGGTAGTATTTTTAGAGGTGGTGCTTGAGAAATTGACAAACAAGGTTGTTTTTTTTTCCTTTCCCTTGCAGAGTATTTCCATCTGGGAAACAACTTACCTACTGCTCAATGAGATTATTATACTCATTGTCTGGCATATCACTATGTTGCTTTGCAGGTCATTCTTTTCAACATCATGTTGTGGTGATGTCCGTCTCTAAGTTTATGCTTTTGAGTAAAGAAAATGAAATACAATATGGGATACTCCCTCAAAAACAACAAAACACAAACAAAAAAACTTCAAAAATAAAAATGGGCTTGGGACAAATGAGAGCAGGATAGAGCTGACATTTCCTTTGAATAATTTTCATTTCAGCCAACAAATCCTAGAACTGTCTGACTGATGTGCCAGACCATGGATGGAGCCAATGGACTTCCCCTTGATAAAGAACCACCTGCAAACGCTCATCCTCAAAGTCACCTAAGTATCAAGTGAAGGGAGACTAGATCATTAAGGAAACAAAAGAAAAAAACAAAACACACACACACAAAATCCCATAACACTCTTGCTATCTTGCTTACAAAAAAATCTAAAAAGCTGATGATATGCAAATCTTTCCTGTGATTTAGATAGGTACTACTTGCAGCCAATGCTTTTTTTCCCCCCAAGAAATCTGTTCTTGTTTTGATAATTATCTATAATGTAGGGCAAGCACATTTTTCCTTTTCAGTTACACACCTGTGCCATGCTCTTCTCTTTTACATGACATCCCTGTTTCTCTGCAACTCTTAGAAGGAACTGAACTGACCTGGCACCCTCTCATTTCTACACTCACACCCTTTCCATCTGGCGTTTTACCTTACACCTACCTTTATCGCACTTCATTATGTTATGAGTCTGTGGATGAAAAAAAATCTGCACACACGATGACTTTTTGAAAACAGCATAAATGTCTTGATACAAACTAAAACAGTTTACGTTCTAACACTAACATCTTCATGTTAATGAAGAAAATTGTAAAACACACAGACAATAGAATTCAATGAACATTATAATTGGTGATTGTGTAAAACTGCGTGACATAAAAAAAAAACCCTAACAGACTAGTAAAAACACAGAATTGCATGGCAGTAACACAGTTGGTAGACTGTCCGGGAAAAAAAAAAAGAGTAAAAATATCAAGCCAACTCACATTTTCATCTCAGCTTCAACCGCCTGAATCCTCTTACGAAGATTACTGCACTCTTCTTTGAGGGCAAGGAACTCGGCTGCAGAGAAACAAACACACCACTGCAATAAATGACGTCAGTACCCCTATTGTCCTGTCTGTGACATTTCATAAGCGACACAAGCAGGTCAAAACAGCTCACTACGAAACAGGCCTGAAAGCAAACAGCTTGCTGTAGCAGCACTACACTGCATTTTCTTCATTTTCTAAAATTCAACTTTTAATGAAAAAAGAATCTTAGAGATCAAACATCTAAATGAAAGATCCTGTTCCAAAAAGGTCCAGAATGAATAAAAACAAAAGCATCAAATACAGAACCTTCATTTGTTTCTTAAAACAAAACAGCAAGACTTCATTTAAAATACCATACAAAAATGCCCATAAATGCAAACAAGTGCAACCGTTCTAAGTATGAAAAACGCAACACACAGACCATATGGTTCACATAAATACTTTCAAATACATGCAGAGTGCTGGTGTACACTGCTTATACACACTGTTTAACACACAGTGCAGTTAATGCAAGGTGAGTCTGTTGCTACATCCACATCATTATTCTTTTTTTTCTCCCTTCTTCTCCTAAATGCAACAACACCGTTTTCATTCTGATGACTGACTTTCAATAGTGCCAGTAGTTAGACGGGCAATTTGCATGTGTGTGCGTGTGGTCTTATATGCTAGGTAATACATGTACACAGGACTCATACCATGCACTATGTATTGTCAGACATTTAGATGTCAATGGCATCATGTTAAATTTCAGTCCGTGGGGAAATGGAATGAGGAGGAGTGATAGCAAGTCTACTTCAACTACAGTAAAGCTTTTCTTAAAATGTGTACACATTAAAACTTGACCCCCTCCCCACCTCTCTCCCCTCCCTAAAAGACAAGAAGTAAGAAATCAAAGACTAACAGTAATAACCTGGTCTGTCATGACCACACCAGCATTGTAGTCCCACTGTTTAAGTGGGTAGACATTTTGCGAGGACCTTCAATCAAGGTTTCTAATCACGAACACCTATTAGGTTCATACCCAGCAGTATGAATAACCATTTTCTCCTCGTCCCAGACGATCTATGTCCTGTACATGGCATTCCTCCTGCATCAGTGACCACTCACTCCAGTCTTCACTCACAAACAGTAACATCCAGGTTCATTCTGTCATACCGCCAGCAACAGCCATCCTCAAGGAGCCATCAATACCAAGTCATGGGGCCACCTGTCAGGGGTGCCAGTGCTTTGCCGCAGGTGTATTTTGGTGAGGTCCAGCGGCACTTATTTTGGTTTATCATGTTCAAGACACTAACAACCAACCCCCTACGGAGTGGAGACAATCATCAGGTTCTTCCCATAACAGTCCCTATGAATCTGAGAAGTCCTAAGACTCTGACACGATTCGCTACAGGCATAGACATGGTGGGGAAATCAACTCCAGAATGGCATGGCAAGAAGGGCAACACAATCTGAGATGGAGGATAAGGATCATTTTAATGAGTTCCATTGTGATCTGAGACTACAAGCTGGGGATGTAATCTAAACTCCTGTTCATTAATTAACCCTAGTACCAACCAGCCCACAGAGGTACAATCACCTGCAGTGTTCGAACATTTAGGCAACGCTCCTGGAAATACTACTGTCAAGTAGATGACACTCAACTCTGTGATCTAAGTCTTTCTATCCAATCCTTAACACACTCAGGCATGCCTACCCCAAAATTTGCTTTCAGGGACAATACAGACAGAAATCAGGGACAAATCCATAAAATCAGGGACAGAACAGTGTCAAGATAGAAACATTGATTGATGTGGCGCCGACAGTCATCTCTGCCACCAGATTTCACTGAGAAATCACAAACACACGTCTTGCAGAAGGCAAACGAAACTCCTTTCCTCCCTTGTTATAGACAAGGCCACTTATCCGAGAATTCTTTTTTGAAGACACAATCTTGCTTCACGGTCGTTTTCTTCTTCTTTTCACTCCTTTCTGACCCATCCAAAGAGTCAGAATCTGACTCTGTGTCGACATCATGTCTCCCCTTCGACACCATGTTCTGACTTGAAAGTGAAAGCGAGGTTTTTTTTTCACGCACATGTGTATTACGTCTACTCACTCTAGCAGACGATATTCTTGGCTCAGTTCTGTGCAGCACGATAAGAACGGCTTTTTAAGTCCCAAACTTTTTTCTGGGACGCCCGATTTTTTTTCCGGGACGCGTGTTGCAAATCCGGGATTTCCAGGACAGTGGCTTCTACAATCAACTTTCCAGGACAAATCCCAGATGGTCAGGGACAGTAGGCAAGCCTGCACACTCTACAACTATGGGTACTACAGTGTTATAATGGTCATACTGGGAACTGAATTTGTGACCTTCCATCTGCAGCCCATATGCTAATCATTTCACAAAACAACTGGTAGTAGTATGAATCATCTGCATTTTGAACAACTCAGTTTTGTACCAGTATCAATGATCATAAGCCAACGTTTTATCAGAACAGAATGGAAAGAAAGAACGATTCTGAACAACATTCCAAACTTGCTTTCTAAAGGCATGTCATTCATGCTACCCACAATTCTGAATAAACATGAACCCTGTGGGGCAAAAAAAGGTTCAAAGAAACAACAAACCAATGCAAGGAAAACTAAACGTGGGCTTCTTAATCAGGAAGTAAAACGAAACCTGAACTGAATGGCAGAAGAACTCCTTCTCCAACCAGCACTCGGTCTGTCAAGCCACACAATCATCAAGGCATCTCAGTAGGTCTTGCTACAACACCTCTTCAAAGTTCATACAGACTGCTACGAAACAGCTTTGTAAACAGGAATTTCACTGCAAAAAGTAGTATTACAAAATGCTTACCTGTCCACACAAATACCTTATCCCCACTAGGCATGGAACATTGCCTTATAATCAGGATCCCCTAAAAAACAAAAATAGGAGAACAAGATCCTAACTTACTCTCAATCCCTAAGTTAGCCAGCAAGAGTGATTGCCTTCAGTGAGTTCAAAACACATTGCGCCATATTCGAACTAGTTCAGTTAACATTTCTTTTTCCAATTACGCAGGGAGATGGGAGGGTGTCCTACTGTTTGGACAGGCAAGTGTATTGTAAAACTACTTCTCGTAAAAAAAAAATCCTTTTTATATACATACTAGTACAAACAAATGCCCGAATATTGAAAAGGATGGTAGGAATAAGCTCACCTGTGAAGAGTGAGACATTGTTTCATTCTTCTTTTATTCACTGAGAATGTCTCTGTGCAGTTTCCCAGCCAAGAACCCGACGTCGGAGGCTCAACAGGCCTTCAAGAAAAAGTCTCCTTCAATAGTCTGGCGGCAAAATGCATAGCCCCTGCTCTCCCTCAAAGGCTCACATAGACAAGAAGCAAGCAATAACCAAGAAATGATAAATCACAAGCAGAATCAGGAAAAGGAGAAGACCCATTATGTGAGTACTGATGGTGCTGTCTTATAAAAACTCAAGCACCCCAAAACGTTAGAGAAAACCCTTCCGTATGTGCAAATTAAATGATAACAAAGGGAAGATGAACAAAGTTCCAACACACAAAAAAAAACAAAGACAAAAAAGCAAAATCCTGGCAGCATAGGCAGATGAACTAGTGACTATGATCAGCGTGGATGTTTTGCCGCTTAGGCAACCATTATTCCTCCTATACAGTCAAGAGCTTTCATGTCTTCAATTTGTCATGAAGGTAAAATCTGCCAAAAGTAGTCTGTGACTTCCAGCCTTCCACAATGTTCACCAGAGACTGCGACTGGCAGAGAGAGCCCAGACTTTATGTGTCCTTACATTCTCAGCGGTTTTCGGCCATAGACGTAAGCCTGGTGAATAACCTGCCTCAGCCAGGTGCTTATCATCTGTAGTCTGACAGAAGCACCCATCTGGCCAAGCCACAGACGGAAGCTCAAGGAGCCTGACTCTGTCCTCTTTTGATACTTTTTCAATGCTCTGCCTAGACATTTTAATCTGCTCCACCTTTGATCGTCTGGGTGTGGGACTGGAAGACGAAGGGGTCAGCGGAGACAAGTTATCACAGGGGCTGCTTTTTGGGCTTAGCGGTCTTGGTTAGAATGAAGGGCACACTGTAAGTGAGACCGAACCATCATCATGCTACTTCCAGAACTGCAGGTCCCTGAAGAAGGCATAAACCCGTTCACTCTACAGTCAGAAGCCAAAGCTGACCAAAGAACAAGTCTTCAGGGAGAGGAGAGCAATCAGCAAGTGGCTCAAAGTCACTGGAGGCCAGATAGTCTAAGACCAGTGGTAGGCTCGACTTGCAGCACAGCTAGATCTTATCTTTCCTAACAAGCAGTAAGGCTGCCAGCTCTGGAAGGACAAGGGCTCATGGCTGAGATCAAGGGTGAGAGAAAGGTAATGATGCTTACTGCCCAGCCAACCACAAAGGGCCAAGGCTGAGGTCAAGGTCTCTCCCCATGAGTCTGGAGGCTTTGGCGATGGCTGACCTGAACTCCCCAAGGGTACTCACCTTTCTTCCTTTACAGTGTAGGCTTTCAAAGAAAATGGGCCACATCTTCAACTTCAGCAAGAAATACTAGCCTGATTACACCATTTGGAGAAGACCTACGATGGAATGGGTGTGGCTGCGAGAGGAGGCCGACGCTCCACCCAAAACTCATCAATATTAAGACAAATATCCAACTCACAAACCAAATGTCATGTCATATCCGACAAGTCTTCGCACAATTCACAAGGTAAGAAAGAGGAACATCCAGTAAAGGTGATGCAGGTCTCATACGTATCGAGAAGGAGGCACCACTTGTGACAAAAAAAAGCAGGCATACGAGGCCGCTCAGGTAGCAGGTTCAGGAGCCAACTTTGAAGAAGCCATGGCAATCAACTATGGGAACGACTTTTGTAATGAAGCAGAGATAGATCGTAATTTTCGGGAATTGTAGAAATTCCCTCATAAGAAGCCAAAGAAAAAGAAACTTTTCCCTCCAAGGGGAAAGCAAACGACATTTATGCGAATACACTACAAGAATCCAAGTTAAAACACACAAAAAAAAAACGGGGGGGGGGGCATGTTTCTCCAGGACAGAAAAGGAGAAAACTGAACTATTTCAAATATGGCATTATGTTGTAAACTCACAAAGGGCGATCACTCTTGCTGGATAGTCTTGGGATCGAGATAAAATTAGCTCCCTGCTCTCAAAATTTTGTTGGGGGGGGGGGGGGGGGGGATTCTATTAATACAGCAATGTTCCATACCAAGTGGGGTTAAAGCATTAATTTGCTAAGGTAAGTGTAATCTTATTGAAGCTGACATTTGTCAGCTCAAACGCACAGCAAATGACTTGGAAAAAAACAATGATCTAAGTTTTTTCAGACAAGCACATTGCTGTAAATGCAATCTCTGTCAGAGACATAGCCTCTTGCCACAATGTTTTTTTCTTAAGAATACTGACGGGGTTTCACTTTTTAAACAAACAACGACACAGCTAATCTCACATTGTTGATGTCTAAAAATCCTAAAAAAAAAAAAAAGAAATAGGATCTTTATAGGAAAGTAGTCACGACAGTGAGATGATTCTAGCGGAAAGACTGACAAAGTAAAAAAAAAAAACCCAAGTCTTTACTGGAAGGCATACTTGATAGGGAGGAAAATCTGCTGTAGACACAAAAAGCAAGTCTTCATAGGGTGGTAGTCTTTCTACAGAGGAAAAGGTACCGTACACACAGGTAAAAATAATCCAAAAAAAAGAGGAAGGCAAATCCACTGTTCGCACAGATAAAAATGTTCCAGAAAAAAACACATCCCCAGGTGGTAGACTGTAAATGATGGTAGTCTTTATCTATCTATGTTATCTCCAATTCTCCCCTTTACAGCTCCCCCCCCCCCCCCCCCTTCCCCTGGCAAACCCCCATCTCCTACACTTCTCAACCCCTCTCCCCCTTCTGCCCCATTCTGGTCGAGAACTTTATGACAACATGACTCTTTATTTGCCTGACATGAACTTTCTTCTTTGGAACACAGAGTGTACTTTGCAATTATATCCATAAACTGTTCCTAGCTTTACGTTCAAAATCATGACCCAAGCATGGTGAAAAGCAGAAAAATGAAAGAATTTCAACAATCGAAGAATTTTCATGAACCGTATCAAACAATGCTCGTATATTCACGCAAACTGGAACAAATGACAAAATTATTTTTCCCCAATCAAAAGCAAAAAAAAAAAAAAAAAAAAAAAAAAGGAAATCTCAACAAAACCACATGCACATATATGTATATATGTTTTAAAAAAAGGAAAATCAGCACATCAGAAGGTAGAAAGCAAAACCAAGGATCCACCTGGATGACTAAATAAAGAAAACCTGAAAAGCCACACAAATTAATGTCCTGTAGTATAACTTCATTTTAGGATGACCTATCAAGCCAGTAATAAAACAACGGAAAACACAAAGCTGCGCAAATAACCAAACGAAGAGAAAACTTCATGTGTACCTTTCCAGAGCAGTGGAAGGTTGGGTTGCCGGACTGGCTAAAGAAGGGCAAGAAGCAAAGGGGGGGGGGGGGGGGGAGGAGGAGGCAACGAAGGGAGAAGAAGGGGAAAGGCGTAGAGGGAGATAAGGCCGAAAATCAAAGAAAGAGACAAACACCCCAAAAGCACAACAACAATGGCCAGTTGACAATCACCTGGCTGTGATTTTCTGAGTTTTTTTTTCTTTGCTTTTTTCTTTTTTTTCTTTTTACCTTTGCTGCGATTAGTTGATCGGCCTAAGTATGGAGAGTCCCCATGAGCATGGCGAGGGGAGGAGTGACGCTCCTTCCGCTCCGCCTCCACCTCTTCCTGCAGGACTTTGATCTTGTCTAGACACACACCAGCAATGCCACACTTTTAAACTGTTCACTGATCCTAGAATCCTGGGAGTCGAAGGCAAGGTGAGGGCAGGAATCAACCACATCAAGGCCAAACATCAAGTGTGCAGAGAAGCGAAGGCAGCATGAGTGGTTTACTGCAGGCACTGGGAGCGAGCGAGAAAAGCCGACAACACCTTCGAACACGTCCAGTTCCATACAAAAGCAAGCGCCCTGGGAGATGTCAGAAAGCGGAGGAAAAATAACCCTCATGCAATGGTTGCTAACAGCACTCCACAGGGAAGGATAGTCATGTCAACCAAAAAGTGTTGTTTATGACCAGTAAAAACAAAAAGCTGCATATACTAAGAGCTGTGCATTTACCTATACAAAGCTACAGCATGCTTAGCTCCATGCACGAGAACTCCAGTTTGTAAGCAGCAAGGTCATGCACCAGAAATGTCTTAAGAAGTTGGGCAGATCTGGTACACCTACAGTTTGTCCATGCTCCAATTTTCATAAAATAAAGATTAAGTATACATACAGGTTTTCACACGCAATACCAGTTTTGTCAATGTGATTCTCAGCAATGCACACACATGTCTAAATGCATGGCAGACAATAAACAATTGGAGTATAAACACACTAAATACATACATCTAAATGCACGGCAGACAATAAATAATTGTTGGAGTATCAACACATACACACACATGCACTGTTACACATACAAATATGTTGCTAATTCAGCACTTTTTTCACTAAAAATGTATAGCCACGTGAGCGTTCTTTTTTTTTTTTTTTTTTTGCTGTCCCAACCTCTGCACCACCTCAGAGGCAGTGCACACACGCTGCTCATTCTGACACCCTGTCCACAGCCACAGCCCGGTCAGCCCTGCCGCACCCCCGGCACCGACAGTCCACAGGGAGCAGTCAATGTCAAGTCGTCAAGAAGCAACCCACCGGAGAAGACACTGCACTGCTGCCGAGTCACTTCGGTGGTGTTCAGTAGCGCCTGTTCTGATCTAACATACGCAGGATACCACCTACTAAGCCCCCTACTGACGACAATAATTGCTTAGTCGCGGAGCCGGCGTGAGTGAGCTATCCCTCCGGAGGGCGCCACCACGTCCGTCCAATGACAGCCCCCATGGACTCGCCGATACCGGTGACCCCGACGGAACCAAACCAAGGCCACAGACGTGGAGTGGACATCGAAACTGAGGTCACCATGAGAGCAGGGCATGAAGGGCCACAGAATGAGATTTTTTTTTTTTTAATGCTGATCGATGAGAATGAGGATGATTAAGATGATGCTACGGAGTTCCATTTCGGTCTGAGACTACATGACAGGGCTGTACTCTACGCTTCCTTTCATAATATATCCTGGCGTCAACCAGGCCCGAGAGATACAGGCACCTGCAGTGTTGGTCAGGACATTTGAGCAACACTCTCAGAAACGCATCCATTAAGTGGATGAAACTCGACTGTGTGGTCCCAGTCTTCCCAACTGAGTCCGCAGCAAACTCAACTCTGGGTAGGAGCCGGTCGGGGCAGAAAAACCCACATGACTCTGATGGGATTCGAACCCACGACCTCCCAGCCGGGAGTCCGCGACGCTAACCACTTCGCCACGGCGGCTGGTGTGAGCGTTCTTTCTATACTCAACTTTGACCTCACAGACACTTTCATCTGGTTCTTATTTAAAAACAAAAAAACCCACAAAGATGACATCATCTGAAGAACAGTGAATACAAAGGACTCTACAAAGATCTTTTTTCTCTTTCACCATAAAACCCCCTACAGACAACCTCAAATAAAACTGGATGCTTGGCCAGATCCTCCAAAACAATGAAAATCCTGTGACTCCTCATGTCCAGTATCCACTCGCACCAATCATTAATGCACCAACTGTACCTTACTGTGGCTTTTACAACATCACAACCCAACATCCTACTCTTACCCTCCCAAGTTCTGCTAGCCTTTACACCATAAATCAAACTTGGATCTCTGAACCTGTCTCTAACTATACACAGTTCTGCAGCAACCCCTCCCCTCCCTATTCCCACTTCCTCGCCCCTCTCCCTTAGCACTCCCCGTTTCTCTTAATCCTTGTGCACGTTAAATCTCACTTTTCCGCTTCCATCTTGAAACTGCACCATACATTCTTTCCAACTTATTTCAGGCTACACACCTAAATTTCACCAACCAGTCCCAGCTTCAACTATTAAATAGTCTTTTAAGACGTATGCCTTAGTTTCAAGCCTTTTTAAACCCATCTAATGTTTACTTTCTTTCGTTCCATTTAAATCCATCAAAATTTGCACTCTTTCAACTGTTCTTCACTTGAAGAGGATCTTCTACATTTTCCAAAAAAGTTTTTACCCCTAAGTTAGGCGCATGGCTCCCTTAGACTACCACAGGTCATTTCCATTACCGTAGGCCTTCCATTGGAAACCCTTCCATGCTGCAAGTAAATCAGGGTTCATACACACTTGGAGAAACAAAATTCCCAATCTTTTCCCAACCTTTCCCAACCCCAGCACCGGTTTTCCCAACCATGTTACATCTCATACACTTGAGTTTTGAAGAACAGAAAGCTATAATGCACGCAAATGTCGATCAATGGCGATCTTCTTGGCAAGAACAGTAACTCTTGACAACAAATGGTTACTCCCCATAAGTAGAGCAAACCGTCAGTCGTGATGTCGGCGATTTTCGGACAATTAGAATTTATTTGTTTGTGCCTTTGTTGTTTGGTTTTCTATCTCTCTGGTTTTGAAGATGCTTGTTTGAGTTTTTGAAGATGCTTGTTCAATTTTCCCAAAGCTTGTTCAATTTTCCCAAACCTTCCCAACCCACAGACACCAATGCCATTTTTCCCGAACTTTCACAAGTGGGAAAAGGACCATCCGTTTTTCCAAAACCTTCCCAACTATTCCCAACCCGTGGCAACCCTGTAAATGGACAGCGCAGCACACCACACTTCACACACAGAATGTGATGCACAACATGAAATGAGTCGCTTGTCACCTCATGCTGTTGGCCGCCAGAGGCACAGACAGAAGGTAGGGGTGTCAGAGGTAGACTTGGGAATCTGGCTTGAAAAGGACACCGAGACTCTTCCTGTACATGCCACCATCTGCATTTCTTCACATTTTGCTTCTTTCCTGTTAAAGACGCTGTCCAAAAACACACTACCCAGCTATCAGATTCTGAATTTTTTAATGTAATCTTTTTGTCATTCTCTTAAAATAGTGTGTAAGAAGGATACCATTTTTCAAAGGCCAGAACTCCAATGTGTTAACATCTGATTTCTTCAAAACAGCTTTCACCGTAAGAAACAGCGTCAACTTTTAATGGAAAAAAAAAATTACGTTCCACAGGTGACAAACAACTCATTTCAGCTGAAAAGTTTTACACATGTACAGCAGCACATGAGCTGCAACACTCCACTATGTGCATGACTGTACTTTTGTATGTCTTTCGGAAGATATGATACACCAAAGTCAAGTGCCCAACATGTATTTAGTGCATGTAACTAGGGAGTTGCCCCAGGGAAAACTGTGCATTAAAAAACCATGTTGATAGCAAAAAAAAAAAAAAAAAAAAAAAAAAAAAATCCATGGACAGATGAAAAAAAGAAGAAAAAATGATTGTGGATAACCAAAAATAAACACGCAGGAAAAAAAAAGAGAAAAAAAATGGATGTGGGTGCACAAAAATAAACAGGCAGAAAAAAAAAGGAAAGAAAAATACGGTTGTGGGTAAACAAAAATGAACATGCAGGAAAAAGAAAAAAATCAGGTTGCATTGTACTATGGCAACACAGAACTCAGTGTCACATGGAGTTGCGATGATGCAATGACACAATACAAACCTCATATGAGACTTACGTAACAGCATTTACCCTTCCATGCCACACATGCGATGACAACACTACAATTCTATGAATGACATCACTGTATGTTGCATCACAAGAATATAGTTATGATGCCAACACCATGAAGATGCATGTCACACAAACACCATGAAACACAGAAACATTCAGGGTTAACCAGGTCAGGGCCAAACACTTGGAAAATACATACATGCATGTGCTCCAGAAAAGAAAACATCATAATATAGAATTTAGTTCACGATGACGAACAAATACTCCGTTTTCATACAATTTTTTTTTGGCCATGTTTTCCAAGATGTGCTGCTGTGATATTGAGAAATGACACACTGAATTCAATGGTTTACTTCTTAACCATAATATCTTATAATCATTCAAATCATACACACACACACACACACACACACACACACACACACATTTGCAACACTCGCACACGTCACAAAAGCATTCATTTGAATCTTATTTCACATGTGTGTGTGTGTGTGTGTGTGTGTGTGTGTGTGTGTGTGTGTGTGTGTGTGTATGTGTGTGTGTGTGTTTGTGCGTGCATGTATGTGTGCAAGCATACATGTGTGTGTGTGTGTGTGTGTGTGTGTGTGTGTGTGTGTGTGTGTGTGTGTGTGTGTGTGGTTACATATTCACTTCTGCGTATTTTCTTTTCCAAAACTGTTTTGAACATATGATCGTCATTTTTGTCATCAAAATCAACATACACATACCTGCTTTCTTCTTCACATCCTATGACAACAAATGAAACAAAACTAGGTTACAGCCGGGTTTCTAAAGAATATAATTTTGTCCCTCAATGCTCAGAGGACAAGCCTATCTGATCTCAGTCATTTGGTTCAATATAAAACATCAACTAGGGAGTGGCACAAAAGTATGGCATACAATACTGCTGCTGCAACTTTTGTGCTCGTAGGCTGAAGTTTCCACATGTATTCATTTTTGAAGGTGAAATGTTCAACACATGGTCAGTGATTGCTCTTACCATTGATTCTGCTGTAGCCACACTGATCTTTCCACACAAAGCAGCTGCATGCCAGGTTGACATACAGTGTATATTGAAGTTTTTATTTCAAGAACCCAATGAACGCCGATACGGATCATTCACAATGTCTTTAGTACGTCTGCTTTGGTCTTCTCTGCATACATACAGATATACTAAAGAGCAAGCAATGGCAGTGTGTGGTACCTGGTTCAAAACAGGTCTGTATAGATCTTAACCTGGAATATCACACATGGACACCCTTCACCTAAAAGATCCACTGGGATGCAGACCCCGGATCAGCAAGATGCGCCCAGGACATAGGATGGACATCTTCAAAGCATCATGTACACAGCCCCTACCCCCTTCCCTCTCTGCCATTCCCCCTCCTCTTCCATACTGTTCATGGCCCTCGGCCTCAAAGCCTAGCAGATGCAGCCACACACTACACACAGACAAGTCCACAAGAGGGGATGATGCCTCCTTGAAGGAACTGCCACAATTACTTGTGGATAGATGCACTGCCTTCCAGCCCTGTCAGATAGGATGGTTTAAAAAAAAAAAAAAAAAAAAAAAGAAAAGGAAAAACTAACTGCAAGTCAGCCCTGACCAATGCCTGTGAAGTTAGCGCACACTTAGCTAGCAGGGCAAGGTGCTAAAACACAATGGCAAAGTATAGAAGGTCTTACTGCGTAGTTGTTCAGCTTCGTTGTGGCTTTGTTTGGCTGCCTGCTGAGCGGCTTGCAACTGACCTGAAGCAACAGAAAAGGACAACTTCACATAGCATAAACAAAGTATAAAACAACAACAACAAATGCAAACAACAAAAAACAGAAACAAATTTTCATATATTTGAAATGTACTGTGCAGAACAGCAAAAAGCATGCAATGGATTCCTCAGTGAAACATGATTTGATAAAATCAATAAATATATCTATTTTTAAATGAATAAGTACCAGGTTTGATAAGCAGATTTCAAACTACACAGCAGAAAGTACAACTGTGCTTGCTCTTTTACTCTACTAGAAAAGCATTCAAAAGGAAGTGTTTGCAAACTGATAAACATAACACTGTACAACGATTTAGTTTTCAAGAACATTCAATCTTTCTCTCTACTTATGGATAAACTGAAAAACAGGACACTCAAATAGCATCAGAATTACGTATGAAGAAGTGACAGAAGATCCAACTTCGGTTGATCGTTTTGAAAACAGAAATCTTCAAATGTTTACAAGTGTATCAATAAGAACATGGAACACAGAATCTTAAAAAAAAAAGAAGAAAATATGAAAAACAGTAATGCAAGTGCATGTCAGCACATGCATGCATGCACACACACACACACACACACATATGTAAACACGCATGCATGCACACGCCACACACACACACACACACACACACACACACACACACACATACACACACACACACACACAGCACAAACAAACTTACTTCTGCTTTCTTCCAGGTCAGCCGTTGTCTGGGTGTGCTTTGTCCTCTCATTTTCCAGTTCACCTAGAACATAACATGCAAACAAGCAGTGCTGTTACACACCGATCACCCCACAAGACTGTGCACCTTCAGCATGGAACGCACATGAAGCACACTGGAAATTCTCAATAAAAACCTCCAGGCATCACCTAAAAAAAAAAAAAAAAGGCGTCTCCTTAATGAGAGGCGGTCTTCACTGGCAGGTCAATCTTGTGCAGACAAAAGATGAATCAAGGCGAAGAACAAAGTTCCCAAACAGTGGGAGGTCAAAATGGGGACTGTCTTTATTGCTGGGAGGAGAGGTGTTGCCGCTGTGTTCATGTATGAATCAGGGGAGAAGCCCTGAACAACATTTCACCCATCTCTCCCGTTCCCACATCTTCTAATCACATCCCGGAAAGTAAAAGGTCTGAACGCCCATTCCAGAAAAGGACGAAAAAAACACGTCATAAGAGACGAACAGCATCTGCAAATATTCTACATTTGGGTAAGTTTATGCCCTGGTGTATTCTTTTAAAAAGGTCATAATATAAGTACAGCCAAACAAAGTATGTTGAAATCATTTTCACTTGTCAACTAGTCCACCTAATCTCAACCTCACCTACAACACTGTCCTACAAAGACAAATACGCTCATCTATAGTAGTCCCAGGTGGAGTGGTGCCATTGTGGACAAGACAACCCAAACAAGAGTCAGCACACAAAGTTTCCTGTTCAATTACTGGACAGCATTTACTTTAAAGACCGTTCACTCAGAAATGGTGAAAGCAGACTTTCAACACTGTTGTGATAGCCATAAGAAAAAATGATTCCTCAGGAGCCTCTGAAAACATCGAACTTTCAATGGAGGATTTTCTGTTTTCAAAACAACCCTCTTTCAACACCGGGCACAAAACAAAATGCAGAACACATCACACATCAGCAGAACTAGACAGTGTTGACTGATATGGAATTGTTTGACAACATACACTTTTACAGGCTGACAAATGTGCGGGAGAAGCTACAACTACAACAGTGCCCCCACTCAGTCACGTAGGATACAGCATGACTGAACACTTGTAACTTGGCTGTATAAGTTAACCCCCTGCCACAATCCCTTTGCGCTAGACTCACAGACACTAATACCAAAACCACACCTAAGATACAGTCTCAACTTATCGTCAGCATTCTGCATTCAGACCCCGAAACAGCATACATGAGTCTGACACCCAAATATAATGCAAGAACATGTATGCAGAACATCTCTCACATAAACACAAATGCACATATGCATGCACACTTAAAGTATATTTCTTATCATAGGGCATAGCATTTGCTGTATGTGTGTGTGTGTGTGTGTGTGTGTGTGTGTGTGTGTGTGTGTGTGTGTGTGTGTGTGCATGCATACCCGTGCGTGTGTGTGTGTGAGTTAGAATGTGTACCTGCAAATATGGTGTTTGTTTGCATTTGCCATGTTATCTGGACAACTGCATGAAAACAGACCCACATTGTGTGGACCACCCTCATCTTCTGGACACCATCAAATGCAATATGTCTTAATATAGTTGTCTGTTGACTCCTCTCATCATGTTAAAATATCAATACTTCATAGGTCATATGAAATCAGACCCATACTATGTGGAAAACCCTCATTATATGGACATCCATCCAATGCAGTATGCCTCAAACTGGCTTTAGTTTTGAGAATGTGTACTTGGTATGGTTCCTAATATACTGTCTTTGGCAATAATATTTTCCTGAAAGACCAAGAAAAACATTTAAAACAATTTGGAAAATCGATGAGCGCATCTTGTCTACTCCTATGTGTCCTGGTAATGGGGCCAATGCATGCGTGTGTATGGGGTTTTACACAGAAACTTTTGTTTCAGAACACAAAAACAATACAAGCCAAATCAATGGAGAGATACTGGTATCAAATTATTCTAAAAACCAAAGACAGGATTAGTCTTCTTGTTAGTAGCTCTAGTACCTACTGCTTCCTTCTTGTATACAATCCCCAGAAGTAATAACAAAGTAGTGATTAACAGACTCTGAAACATTTCCTCTAAAAGCTGAAGCTTCTGATAAACAAACATTGACTATACCAGACAACAGCCCCTACTGTAAGACATTGGTCAGGAACTTCACAGGAATTCCAAGTAAGGTTACCGTGCAGCTCTACAGTAAGAACTCTCTCTTAATTCAACATGTGCATTTACATGTATGCCTGTGTGTGTGTGGTGTGTGTGTGTGTGTGTGTGTGTGTGTGTGTGTGTGTGTGTGTGTGGTGTGCGTGTGCGCGCGCGAACATGCTTGCGCATGTGTGCACGTGTATGGCTGTGTGCACATGTATTAAGTGCTGCATACACACTCACTGATGCACTGATGGATGACAAACTGATAGGACAAACTGGCTTGAACCTAATTCATAGGTCAGCACATCTCAGGCTCAAAAAGAACAACAGGACAGTTGAGAAATTATATGAGAAATACTACAAAGGTCTTGTGGCTGTGTTCTGTGGATTTTATGATATAAATCATATAATCAGCAGCTTTTACACAGTAATCAAAAACACTTTGTAAATTATTGCAAGAGTTGTTAGTTCTACTTTCTTTACATTTGGTGCACAACATCAATCCAAGGATAAAACCATTTCCATTATTCCTGGATGTGACACGCTGGAATCTGTTTGCTGGCAGTTTTGTTTTCTCGTGGTTTGTTACACCATGATGGTTGAGCTATACCGTAAGCACTGGTTGCTGATGGACTCGCATCCTTTCTTCCAAATAAAGTCCATAAACTTTGCTGGCCTTTGTCAGGCCACAGTTACTTTATAGGTGGCATCAATTTTGTTTTCACTAACCGGCTATAATGCTTTTAGCTAAAACTGTATGTCAAGCAAAAGGAAACGTACAAGTTCTTTCTCTTGTGCATTACCAGAGAAGACCCAATACTTTTTAGCCAGGTTATGAGACATGATCTCTTCATTTACACAGTACCATGCCAACACTGCAATGGGCTGCTTTGCAGGTACTAACCAAAATGGGGAGTTTGTATTATACTCCCTGTTTGGCTAGTATACTTACCATGTCAGACCACAGCATTCCACGGCAGTTAGTCAGCTCTGCCAGGCCGAGATTTTTTGTGGCTAATGCCGTAATAAGACATCACGTGACGCCCAACTACTTCTGCCAGGGAAGAAGCCGGTGTAAACTTCCTGTTCCTCATTTTCAACCTCGGCCTCCTGCCTAACAAGGACAGGTTTTTTGCTCTGTCTCGCCTATACTTCTGTTTTTGTAGAGATTGCTTGTGTGCTTGCCTTTTTTACTTGTTCTGTTGTGGCTTACGTTAGACCATGGGTACCTTTGCCGCGTGAGGCTTATGGATGGCGCTTTGTTTCATTTTATTCATGCTCTACGGCGTGACGGCTCATGATTTCTCTTCACCCATTGTTCTCCATTCGTCCCTTACTCGCCGGGTGTGGGAACGCGTCACCCTTGTAGTAACGCGTTCCCCACTCTCTCATTATTCTCTTCCCCTTATTCTTCGATTTCCATTGATCTCGGCGCTTTGTTTCTCCTCGCTAGCCATCTTGGTAATTCCTTCGACGATCGATCTTCGTCGGTCGCTCGAGCCGCCATCTTTATTCTCGCCATTCCGGCCGACCCTGGCGTGGTCGTCCTCATTCGTCGTACCTGTTCACTGCTATGGAGGTTTTCCTCCTCTATTATTATCGCCTTCTTTTCCTTGTATCACTACTCCTGATCGTCTTCTTCGTTCGCTCGTCTAGTACGGTCGATCGGGTTTGTACCCACATCGCTACCATCAAAATAGGATGGCGGGTGTTTTAAGAAGAAGAAGAAGAAGAGTTCGCCTTTTGATCTCCCGTCACTTTAAGCCAATAACAAGCATTTGTTATCCTAAATTTCCCTCTACTGAGTAGCCTTTCGGCCTCCTCGCATATCTTCAGCGTGTTAGTCTATTTGCTCTCGCGCCTATTGCTTCTCTTTCGACGACCGAACCCTCACCGGTCAATCGACCCGCCATCTTGGTTTTTCCACTGCGGTCGGCGTCCCCTCCATATTGCCTCACCGCATGGAGCCCATTTTCGGTCGCACATGCTTGCCCGTACGGGGATTTCCCCAGGCCACATTTATTTGTACCCAGTGTGGCACTCTATGTATCCTTACCACAGGTAGATCGAGTGACTTACGATCTCTTGATCTGCCTACTGGTGCACATTTATTTGTACCTAATTTATCACAGGTAGATCGATGGTCTTTACGATCTCTTCATCTACCAACTGGTGCACATTGATTAGTACCTCCTTAGCATTATTACTAGGTACACCAAGGGTATTTTACTCTCGCGCGCCATTGCGCGTCACTCTCGGCGATCGGTCCCTTCCCGGTCAATCGATCCGCCATCTTGGATTGTGCCACGCCTGTTGGCGTGTCCGCCATATTGCCTGACCGCACGCAACTTGTTTGGTGGTACGCGGCTTCCCCGGGCGCATTTTCATGTACCTTATTTATCGTTATTACAGGTAGTTTGAGTGTCTTACGATCTCTCCATCTACCAACTTGTGCACACTTATTAGTACCCCATTAGTAACATTTATGGTTCCTCATTTATCATTACTACTGGTAGATCGGGTGTCTCTACGATCTCTTGATCTACCAACGTGTGCACATTTATTACTACCCCAGGTATCATTATTACTAGGTAGTTCGAGAGTCTTTGCCCTGCCTCCTTCATCGCCCTCGTATTAGTACACACCGATCGAGTTTTTCGATCTAGCAGTACGCAGTATTACTGTTACACGGGTGTATAATATAGCACATGTATCTATGTACTGTCCATACAATGCTTTACACAAGAACAGTGTGACACACTTTCCTTATGCTATCAAAATGAACAGTTAAAAAAAAAAAGAGTTTCTTACCGGCTATGCCTATTCACAGAGACAATTTTCTTCAGAACTTGTACATCAGTAACAAGCTGTAAGTTATACGCAGAGGTGACTTTCACTACAGCAAAAAGCTGACAAAACAAAGACCAGTCATAAACATAACATTAGTACAAGCAATTCCCATTTCCCTGCAAACTCAACATCACCCTTCCAAGTACATGGCATGCATAGAAAGTAGAAGGCATACCCACAAATGAAAAGAAAAGTCACTACTTGCGGTCATTCTGACTGTGTGATATCTTCACACATACAAATAAAACATGAAGTGGTGAAGCCAGACAACACCTTGTCCAAATTCAACAGCACACGGATACTGTCACATAAAAAAAATCCAACATGTTCCCAGCATGCTGATCCTCACAACTTGTTTCCTCTGAGTAACAAGCACGCAGCTGATGTTCGCAAACATGTACTTTTGTTTTCATGCTGTCCTCGAGTGATATGTTTTCCTTCATGAACTCAACCATACTGCAACCCTTCATCCAGTCTTGGTAAAGCTGACCACAAAGACAACAAAAATTTTACCAATGGGCTAAACCATTCAGGGCTTCTGGTAAACTAAATTCATACTGGTTGGTACATCACTGAATATGTCTTGATTTTCAAATGACTCATCATCAAGGGGGGTTCAGCTGAGAGTTCTGACAATGACAGGTTCACCATCAGTAATACCTGAAGAGAAACCTTGTGCTACTGCTTGCCCTTATTTGTCTCCTTTGCTGGTTCAAAGGTGCATGTAGGTCGGTGTTGCTGAGCTGTCTTCTGGTGATCTGTAAACTGCCATACATGAATTGAAAGTGAATGAACATGTTTGAAAAAAAAAGTACAAGTTAGTGGTGTAGTGGATAACATCAAGACCTTGGCCAAAGGTTCCAGTAATACATGGACTGTATTTTTTTCCCACCCTCCACCTGAAAATGATGGTAGGATCTGGGTGCTACTTGATGAGCCAATAAGCTGAGGTGTGTTGCGCACCACAAACTTCAGGTACTTCATAAAAAGTAATAAGGTAGTAGCACATCATTCCTGTCAAAAGTGTATACAGCACTCCATTTTGGCAAGTCAAAAAGCAAAACCTGAAGGACAGAGGAAGCAAACAGTATGCTGGGGTGGGACAACAGGAATGCATTGTCCCTGGATACGACAGCTGAAATTTCTCCCTGACAAACCTGTTGTGACTTCAAAGTTAAGACAATCAAAACACACATCCTGACCTGTGCACCAAACATTGGGTGCTGGAGAATTCTTCAAAGGTAAACAGATTTTCAGGACATTTTTTGTGCCTGACAGTGTCTTCTCAAAGCTGTCGAATTTCTAAAACCTGACTCGCATCTCTGCATGAACCAGAATCGATCGTAAGCAGATAACCATTCAATTGCAAACTCGGGTCTTGTAGATCTCATCAAGCAATGCCTAATGGCCAGTCTCTAGTGTTAAAACTTTACAACAACAAAAAAAAAGAGTAGTTTTCACATTAAGTATGAACAAATTATACACTGTTTTCACAATTCATGTTCCTGGGTAGTATTAAGTGTATTTATTGTAAAATGAGATACAAAATACTCCCTAGGTGTATGGTTACATTGGTCTACAAGTCAGCAAAATAAAGTGGTAAGGTAAGGTAAGGTAATGTTGCTTATAGCCCTGCCAACCACAAAGGGCCATATCAGGGCTGTCACCACCTTAAAATCAATAAAGTGGTAGCTTCCCCCAAATGGTAAAGGCCACTGTTGTTCTGATTGTACAATTTTGTGAGCAGACGGTTAAACGTTGATCTGTCTGCTCTGAGAAATAATACTGAGAACAGCCAGTCAAACACCACCAAGTAAATCAACAGAAAGAGAATCAAATCCTTACATAACAGCCAAAAATCCTCTACTGCAAGACAACTGCAGAAACTGATTTAAATGATAAGCAAAAAGAACACCACTAAACAGATTACAAAAGCATCAACATCAGCTTGGACTTCATAAAATTGAAAAAAAAAGAGCAAAAAAGCCCTTTCACTAAAACTGAAAAAAGTCATCAACATACATACAAGCAATCTAGATGAAAACATTCACTAAAACTGAAAAAAGTCATCAGCATACATACAAGCAATCCAGATGAAAACATTCACTAAAACTGAAAAAAGTCATCAGCATACATACAAGCAATCCAGATGAAAACATGGAAGAAGAAAGAAGAACAGACAATGATGGGCAGAGTCAGCTACAAAGACCACAGCAACAATACAAGTCAGCAAAAAACACCATCAGCAACAATACAGAGTCAGCTAACAAAAACCATCAGCAACAATACAGAGTCAGACAAACACCATCACAACATACAGTCAGCTAACAAAACGACCATCAGCAACAATACAGAGTCAGCTAACAAAACGACCATCAGCAACAATACAGAGTCAGCTAACAAAACGACCATCAGCAACAATACAGAGTCAGCTGACAAAACGACCATCAGCAACAATACAGAGTCAGCTGACAAAACGACCATCAGCAACAATACAGAGTCAGCTGACAAAACGACCATCAGCAACAATACAGAGTCAGCTGACAAAACGACCATCAGCAACAATACATAGTGAGATCCAGCCTGACAAAACGACCATCAGCAACAATCACTTTGCTACTGTTCCGCTCCAACCCCGATTAACACCAGCAAGCATTATGACTACCCACAGGCATCTATCTACAGTAGGCATACATAAGGCTGACCACACACACACACACAAAAAAAACAGAAGAAAAATCTGTAGGCTAGAGAAATGATCACTCACTTCTGAGATTGTCCAAAGCTTCCTGGCTTACTCGAGATTGTTCCTGCTCCTCCAAAAGACCATGCCTTGGGCTCCATTAGCGGCGGAGGGGTACACAATGCACCACAATGTTAACACAAGAACAGGCAGGTTTTCTGAAGAAATATAAAAAGAGATACCCAAAACAAACAGGGTTTTATAGCAATACGCATCAAAATCAAAATGTGCTTACAACAACAAAAAAAAAAAAAAAAAAAAAAAAAAAAAAACTCAAAAAAAGACCAATAGCAGAGCAACTGACATTTTCTTGACGACCAGAAACAGTGTTCTTAAACAATTGCACTGCTTCAAACACTCTCTCTCTTATTAACATAAAAGACCAATCAACGATTCTGCTGACAAATCTGTCTTTAAACTGCATAATTAATTAAATGATGTGTTCAGATTGCACTTAACCAAACAACAAACAAAAAAAGAAGTTTACCGAGACAGATTTCCAAAAAAATCCTCAAAGCTCTCAAATGCACACAGAAACCACATAGGCACTGACTCATCAAACGAGTGTTCTATCCACTAACACACAACTTCACACTCCAACTAGCACTACAAACCTACACACACAACATGACCACAATGCAAGTAGAAGTCTTTAAGCCTGATTATATTTGTATTACTTACACTGAAAAGAACGTGTAATCCGGTCTGGCCAAAATCTTATAACACACACAATACACCACTCAATCGCGCATTGCCGCTACATCATACACTTTCCAAATACTCAAACCTCATCCATCACACACCACAAACAGACACAGAGGTGCAAGTAGGGAAGAGTCCATAAGCCTGAAACTGAGCTTTGAGTTTTACTGTAAGCCTGAAACACTTGCTGGCAAACCTGAAAACAATCTCCTCCAAATCTTCACTTTTTTCCCTACTTATTCAGTATCTCTTTGGTTCCAAATACTGCAAGGCCTTCTGGTCCATGTGCCACTGCCAAAGCTAAAAAAAAAGTGTAAAGTCTTGGGCATAAAATGCAAGACTGTTTGCGTGTAAAAATACTTATGCAGTGAAACAATATTCAACGTCACAGAGGAGCCTAAGACATTGATTTTCTTGCACCATTTTTCAAACCTATTTCTATAGTGATTGCTTTCATTCAACCCTCTCCAGTTCTAGACCCCAAGTCCATTTCAGAGAGCACCTGCACATCATGTCTTGCCAACAACTTCATTTTCAACTGGTTGCAGTAGCTGAACGCTTGCTCCAAAATCAATGGAGAGAGAACTCTTTTTCCATCTCCACAATTGAAGAGCTTAATTAGCTGACGACAAATGCACAAAGGTAATTCAAATTCAGTAGCAGGGGGATAGGGAGGAGAGACACTGACCTGACTCTATAGACCTCTGTACCACTATAGCATTGGTGCAGTTTGGAGAGGAAGGTAACTCTATTGCTTACACTGGCTGACCATCTTGAAGGTTAACCTGAATATCAAGCTTGTGAACAGAACTCTTTTCCGTGCTGGTCCAACCCTCGCATGAGTTTGAAGGAAAAAAAAATGGGGAACATTCTGTACAGGAGATGCAGGTCTCATGTGTGGAATCCACATGAAGGTACAATTTGTAGCAAGACAGACAGATGCGCAAAGCTGTAGTAGTTGTAGCAGATGGTTTTGAGGACAATGAGGTCAATGCCAAGGCGCACGACAACCGAGCCCAATGTTGAAGAGAGGCAGTGGCAGAACGAATTTGTGGGAATAATCGGCGGAAATTCCCCCCTTGGGAAGCAACAAAGACACAACTCCTTCAGAAATAAAAGCATGCTTCAACAGGCATTTGTGGGAATCTGTGAGCACCAAAAACATGAAGAATGAACTACAGAGAGCACAGAGGGGCATGTTCTTTAACCAAGGAAAAGGACAAAACTGACTTTGTTTTGTTCACTAAAATATTCATCACCAACAATACTTTTCAATCTGTAATGTTTAGTAACTCAGTTTGAATTAACAGATGGACAAAACAACAAAAACAAAACAAAAAAACAAACCTAACTTCCCTTTGACCAGAAAAAAAAAAAAAACTTTTTGGCCGACGGCACATCTCCTATGTCTTTGTTATGTAATCTGCTCAGAAGACATGTATGTTCTGAAAACAGAAGCTTTCATATCCATGAATAATATACAGCATGTGTAGTGTA
>CM065734.1:14735900-14778400 GCA_033310375.1 Conus canariensis | reverse complement strand
ATGCATATATGCACTTACATGTATTCAAATCACAAATGCAAAAAGATGTATTAAAGCTATCCAACATGGCAAAAAACATCTTAATATTACCACCTAAACAATCTTTCAGGCTCTCAGTTGCTGTACCAGGTTACTTCACAATCAAACCCTTCAAATGACTCTACACAGACCAATATCATAGCACTAGTACACACACCGGCCTAAAAAAAAATTATCAAAGATATTTCATTTCATAAAATTCAACCTTCTTCCCACCCCTCTCCTCCATTCCTTTCAGTTCTCTATCTTATTCACAGACAGACAGACAGACAGACAGACAGACACACACACACCTTTGTGCATCTTAATCCTCCTGATGCATCTACATGTAAATCTGCTGACATTCAGACACTCCTACTCACAGGATTCTAACACTAAAACAGATCACCTCTATATAAACAATAAAAACTAGTACTCATACAGCTGTGACATTTACACATAATGACTGTATATCAACTAAAGGAATGATGGTCAAGATCCTGTAATCTACACGAGTGTACAGACCAAAATGAGACTAAGCATTCAATAAAAAAAAGAAAAAAAAAGATTCACACTTGCTGTTTTGTCACTGTCACTCTAGCATGACAACTATCAAACACCAAATATCACTACATACAAGGAACACAAAGCAACACAACAACCACATAAGCCGGCAACTTGCTACGGACACAGCATGCAATAAGGCATCATGCACACCTACTATGTCAATGTAACTCCCAACATTTCCTTGAAGAGAGTTGGAACTAACTGGCTGGCAATACAAAACTTGTAGCCAAAAAAAAGATAAAGCATGTCATTTTAAAATGTAAACATTAAAAAGTCATCATAAGATGTACAGAAAAAGAAATAGAAATAACTAAATATCCTCATTCAAACGTAAAATGAATGATATTAACTTTCATTTCAATGTTCTTCGCTGAAATACAATCAAAACAAAACAAAAAAAAAACCATTTTTTCATAGCTGCCAACCTTCTGGAGTCAAAATTCAGGAACCAGGGGAAAAAGAGGGTGGAGTGGGCTTAAGAGACGGCAGTTTAGCTTTTGCCTTAAAACATTTCTAACACGTTTTATGCTTTACTTGGCAAATGAAGGGTTTTTGAAAGGAAATCCATTTTCCATACATACAGTTGCCAACATCCATGTACCATCATTTGGATTTTACTCTGCAATACTTCAGTATCCCTATTCAAAACTGACCCCCCAAACCCAACATTTAAAAAAAAAAAAAAAAATTGGGAATTTTTCACTAAATTAAGGACTTTGGAAACAATTTCTGACTTCGGCAAATTAAAGAAAAATTTAGGAGGGTTGGCAGCTATGCTTTATTAAGTAATAAACTTCGTAATTAGTGAATCTGACACAAACTGAGGAAGTAATGAACCTGAAGATTGCGATATGTCAGATCATCACTGTGGCTCCTCCAGGAATGCTGAAGTAATACATGTGTAGAAACTGTGCGTGTTAGCTTTTTAAGGTGGGAATAATAATAGAGAGGCAGGAAAATGTTAGCACTATAACTGATTGGAATGGTGTCAGTATTTGGATAACTGTCCTGCTTGAATTTCTTTTTTTCTCAAAAAACAACAACAACAAAAAAACCTTCACCGAAATTGTAACAGATATGGTAACAACGACCAAAACATGCATTAGCATTCCAAATTAAAAAGCACATGTTAAAGTCTTGTGATCAAGATACCAGGCTGCAACTGGACATGCACATATCTAAATTGTTACATGTGTCTTACATACCTATACATCTTGCAGGAGTGTGTACACGGAATCATATCCACATACTTTACATACCTTGCAGGATTCGTATACAGAATCATTCTTGCAGGACTAAAAATACAGGCATATATCTTGCAGGATCGATATATATGGGACTTCTTGCAGGATCTGTGTAGATGCATATTTTACAGGATTTACACTGCATAGTGCTGTGCTGTAGGTCCTTCACATTCATAACATACGGTACTCTCTCCATCCCTCTCACTCATCACCATCACCAGCACCCAGCAGCTGAGCACTTACGTTTTAAGTTATCCAAGGCATTTTCCATCATTTGGTTCAAATGTAAATCTGACTGGCTAGCTTTTTCTGTAAAACAAACATCAAATTCACACACAACCAGCAAGCACAATGCTGGAACCTGCTGTGAAATGTGGAGTGGCGGCAATTCTGAAAACTTGCCATCAATAATCGGGATGTGCTTCGAGGACAGAATTCATGAATTAATACATTTAGGGGTAATGTTCCTCTCTGTTTTTCACTTCAAAGATTCTTAAACGGCACAGTAACTGAAGGAATAGTTCCTGAAGACATTCTCTTCACTTATTTTCAGTTCTGTGTTTCAGTTCCCCCCCCCCCCCCCCCCCCCCCTTCAACGTTTTCATAAAAGATGTTCATCTTTTCAAACTAATGATGCCAGTATTCATACTGTTACCTTTTTCTGTTATTTTACTCCTTTTTTGTTTCATAAATCTCCATAGCATGATCAGCTTAAATTTTTGTTATGCTTCTGTGTCACAGAACAGTGCAACAAGTTTACGGTTTTCAAACATGTGAAATGTATCAGTATGAGACAAGGTCCTATGTATAATAAAAATCTCAAATCCATGAGATGTTTCATAAAGAGTCTCTCACAGTATTACTATGAAGTTGTAACGTCTGTTCATGTCTACATGTATGAGACATTAAACAAAGGAAATGTTCAAAGCAGATTCCATCAAAACCAAAGAAAATCAAACATATGAACTTCAACTGAATAGTTAATACGATAACTTCTACAAAATAGGAAAAAAAAAAACCCACAACAAACACACCAACCAAACACTACCAAATATTTTCTTTACTCAAGTTATATTTAAGAAACATTCTTCTTTAAAAACATTTGAACAAAGTATTCCATGTGGCAAGGTTTCTTCTTTTTTTTTTTTTAAAAGAACAATTCCACAAAAGAACATTAATAAAACATTACTTGGTTATTGTAAGACAGAGCGGACTTAATACTACTGATTATTCTACAATATCAGGCAACATTAGGTTACCATTAATGAGATAAAAGAAAGCACTAATCATATCCTTTTATATCGGACCCATATTTCTTATTTTACATTAAATTAGATGTGCACTACCATAAAAGTGCAGGGCAATATCCACATTTTTTTCTTCTAAAAAAATGAAGATAATGTATTGAACCAAAGCAGCTCTACAAATGATTTTAGACGGCATCTTTTCGTCGATACAATATCTCCTCTTACAAGAAAAAAATGTTATTGCCACCCCCACATCTATTGCAAATATCACAGTAAAAAAGTAATTACATGCGTTATATGGTACGAAAATACCAGCTGCAGTAAGGTGTATTATATGGTAAGAAAAACACCAGTTTTCAGGTGGGACTCGTTCACTTGACAATTGCATTAACTGACGTTAACTGCCCTAAAGCTTTTACCTCATCAGTTCTCTGGCATATCTAAATGTTTACATATTTACTCTTTCTTTAGTTTCAGTATTGTGTCTTCATCAACACTTTGAAGTCAGGCTAGCAGACATGAAGCACAAGCAGCCTAAATATCTACACAACTCATATACTGATAAGCTGCTGCTGTATATATATATATTTATTCATATATATATATATATCCATCATTCTGCCTTTCTATGGCACAACCTTCACACAAGCCAAAGCAAGAGGTGAAAGGCATGTTCAAATAGTGAGCATTTATCTGACTTTCCCATTTCTTTTTTTCTTTCTGGGAGATCGATATGTTCGTTCTCTTAGACAGCTTTGAGGGAATCTATGCTCTACTGTACACTCAAAGCAGAAACACCAGGCACATATACATTGCAGATAAGTTTAACATACCAAGTTTCACAAACATCAACAGCTGTTGCATGTTTCGCACATGGTCAGACAGGTGGACATATCTTATCCATTTATCAAAACTCAACAGCTGTTCCAGGCATTAAACTGATATACACTGCTTATCTGTGGATAACCAAGCTTCCTGGCTTTAATTCATGTAGATCTCGGAGAGTTTATCGCTTTCCATAGTAACAATCAGCAGTTAAATCCAGTAACACTGATCAGCTGTAACTGACCAAATCTCTGACTACTAATTCTTATCCCCGGCTTCAGTCAAGACATTCAGAACAGATGGGAGGGGGTAGATGGGTCAGGAGGTTGGCAATGGGGATAAGAGGGTAGAAATGGGTCATTTTTGTGTCAGTTGGTAATAAATCAGTTATATATGAACCAAATTGTGAGTGAAACAGGAACTCAAACATTCTGAACAAAAGTAAGAACTAAAGAAAAAAATAAAAACCAAAACCACACCAGACTCTACCCAAAGAACAAGAACAACACACATATGCTGAGGAGAGAACAACATTAGAGTAATGGCTTGCATCCAAACAAAAGTACTTACCTTCAAGTGTAGCAATTTTGGCAAGATACTGTTTAGAATCCTGCTGAGCAATTTCAAGCTCTTCTGCATACACACACACACAAACACACACACACACACACACACACACACACACACACACACACACACACACACAGAGTTTAGAAATTGATTTTCAAACAGCTGGTATGCATAATAAATACATAATGTCAAAGTATCTTTTTTCATGCACTGAAGTGCACATGTGTATGCACATGTGCGCTTATGCATGCCCACACACAAACACACACACAAACGCACAGGCACACACACTTGCATGGACACACAGGTTTTCAGTTTGTTAAATGCTAATACATCTTCCACCATAATGATAAAAAAAAAATCACATAAACACATAAAGTAATTAATGCACATACTAAAACAACAACAACAAAAAAACCCTGCACAACAGACTGGAATCTTAAAATTCAGGACTACCAAGGCCTCAAACACACAAAGTACTCATAATTCACATCACTGAAGCCATAATAGAATTTTTTTTTTTCTCCTACTTACCTGTCCAAATAAATGCCATATCCCCATTTGGCATGGAACATCACTCTAATAGGACCCACTCCTCCCCCTCCAAAAAAAATTATGAAAGCAGGGAGCACCATATTCAAGTTAGCTCAGTTTTCTCCTTTTCCTTGCGAGGGAATACAGCCCCCCTTTCTACCTGACTTCTAAAAGAGGAGAAGAAAATGGTGGAAGAGGAACTGTGGCTGATAATTCTTGCAAGTAACGTTCTATTGCTGCCTGTCTTCAGCATTTGGCTCTACACTATGGTGTCTACCCTCCAAGCTCTCTGCTACCGTTATGGATTCACATGTCTTTCCATCTTAGGTAAATAGTGCCTTCATGCCAACACTCACGACATCTGCATCTACTATGCTCATGTGAGAACTCTCAGCGCCATCTGGTGTTCCCTTTGCAAGTTCACTATTTGGGTTAACCATCAAGGGGGTCTGCCAGGTTAGGCTAGAGGCAAGCCCCTTGGGCAAAACTTTGTCAGACGTGTCAGAAAAGTTCCATGGGGCTAAGGTTCCTTACACCTTTCATTCGTTTTGGGCTCAGCCTTCTCTCTCTTCCCTCTACCTACCCTCTCCAAGCTATGCCAATGTTGCAACAGTAACGTGGCCCATGGAAACAGATCGACATCTTTCCCTCTCCTGCCCCCATCCACAACCCCCACCTGCTCCATGCTCTCAACCCGTAAACACCTTGAAAATGTGGAGCACAGCTAGAAAATGTGTCACTGGAGACAGGCGATCCTGCCATCCTGTGGCACAGATCAGGGCTGGACGGTTTCCCACTGAGAGGAGATTCAACATGGGTCCCTGCTGCAAAAGGGCTAGTCTCGGTGAATTCTGGCTGGGAGGCCTGGGCGTCCTCTAACCGACCATTCAGGTATGTTCAGTGAGAATGTGGATGAATGCAGCACGGGTGATAACAGAGATGAATGTTGTAATCATGACGACTCTGATGCTTCTATTCCTAATTTGAAAGTTTCTCTTAATAGAGCGGCAGTATCAGTTGTTCCAGACAGCCTACCTCCCTCATATTTCAGCCCCACCACTCCTCCTCTACAGGGTGTGTGTGTGTGTGTGTGTGTGTGTGTGTGTGTGTGTGTGTGTGTGTGTGTGTGTGTGTGTGTGTAAAGTCACAACTTTTTCGAGGAAAACATATATAAGGAGGTTTCACACTCCATTCTTCTAAAAAAACAGTACTACAGTTTGGGGATACCCTGAATCATGTTACTGCTGATTCCCTGTTCACCTGTCTGTGTGTCCCTCCAGTTCCGGTTGAATACCCCAAACAGTTGCCTGACAACAAAGACACTAACATGGCCATTTATGCTGAGTATTCAAATCCTGACCTGAATTTTTCCTCTTTTTTGTCTAAGCCAAGAACAGTCAAAATTCAGCCTTCCACTTTCCGCCTATTTGCTGGTCTAATGATCATCTGGTCTCCTCCATGTCTTTACTGGAGTTGTCCTCACTCTCCCTCATGTTTACTTTTGGAAAGGGCACGATCTATGAAGATTACAGGCAGATTTTGAATCTTGGTGAAGATTCAGCTTCTGTGGTTCTTTTGTCCTCCTTGCGTGATGCTTAGGGTGACCCTGAGACAAGCCGCTTCCAAGGACAGTCACCTTTCAGCACAACTTTGTCAGACATGTCAGAAACGTTCCATGAGGCCAAGGTTTATCACACTTTTCATCTATTGTGGGCTCAGCCTTCTCCCTTCCTTCTACCGACCCTCATGGTTCCTTTCATGACCAGCAGTCCTCCCAACCCAAGCCTTCAATCTCCTTCAAGACCCCCCCCCCCCTTCCTTCCTCTTTCATGTCTTCCTTTTTTATGTTCTTGCATTTGTTTGAACAGGTAAGTATGAGAAAAAGCACTTCTACTTTAGAAACTAATTTTACAATATAATTACCTGTCAAACAGTAGGATGTCCACCCACCACCCAGCTAGGTCAAGAAAAGGTGTATAAACTGAGCTAGTCTGAATATGGCAAAATGAAGTGAACTCACTATGGGTGAACACTCTTACTGCCTCACTGGTTATGGAGGTGATGTTAGCTCCCTGCAATCTAATTTCTGGTTTTGTTGGGATCCTGATACGGTATTTGTTTGGACAGATAGGTATATCTTAAAATCAATGTTAGCAATAAGTTTCTCTTCACTACTTTTTTTTTTTTTTTTCAAGCTGTCTTTGTGGCATCCTCAGTGTCTGAGGAGTCAGATTCAATAACGCTTTCATTCACACTCTGCTTCCATTTTGGCAGACTAAAAAAGATGGAAATCTTGCCAGTTATCACACAGTTTCGACCTGACCCATGATTTAAAATGGCCATCAACAACACCACTCAATATGGTGGCAAAAGTGCGGTCGGCTTTATGAATTTCTCTTCCACTTTTTCTTCCTGACCTTACTGAACTTGAATCATTTTAAGACAAAGTCAGTCTAAGTTGAAGATTTATTTATCTCGTTTCTGTTTAAGCTGCTATTGAGTCTATAAAGCATTTTTTAAATTTGTGGGTTTTTTTTTTGGTCTTATATGTGGTTTCTGGCAAAGCATTTAATCACAAAGTATATTTCTTGCGCCAAGATCACAAACACTGCTGACAACTCAACTAGCAGCGAATAGCAAATAAAACTATCCATTCCATACAAGGTATACATGGACCATGATATACACTGGCCATGAAAAGTCTGTCTACTATTGTGTTCCTTTCTGTCTATTATGGATTAACCTCACACTTTAAGACAACCCCCCCCTCCCACCTTTCAACCTCACTTCCCCATCCCTACCCCATCCCCTCTTCTCCTCCATCAATTTAAGGGCCTAATCTTGAAGGACTTTTGGAGATTGTCTCCAAAAGCGTTCTAACGTCCACTTACTCTGCAGCTGCTCTATTCTGTCACTGCTCTCCTTCAGCTTTGCATCAGATTCTTCCAGCTTGGCTGTATTCATGACAGAAAAAACAAACAAAGCAATCTTTCACAGTTATGTAGAAGTATGCAAACAGGAAGTGGAAAAAAAGAGAACAAAGAGAGGTGTGAAAAGAGAACAGATATAGAAAGAAGACATATGATGACACGACATCTAGAAAGCAGCTAATCAATAAAAACTTCCAATTTTTTCAAAATCAGGAAGCCTAGAAGCCCAGGAGAGAAGCCTTTGAACCCTGCTGGGGCAGTTCACTCAAAGGGTCAGGAGGTCAAGGGCCCTTAAACTATGAAAAGTTTGGAGGGGGTGTATTCCTAGACAAGATGTATAGTTTCAATCACTGCATGCCATCAGGGGTCATGCATACTTCAAAGTGGTCCGTGCGGGAGTAACACTCTTGGATCATTTATCAGAAAATTTTCGATTTAGATAATAATGGAATTTCATGGGTCATAACTTTACCATTCATACAACCGATGATATCCATAAGCTGCTAAAAATCACTCAACTGAGATGCCTGCTTACATTTCTGCCTCATTTGTCTGAGGTGATAAACATCAAGAACAAATTACCAATAAACAAACAACAAATCCACTGAACGGTTGCATCAGAGCATACATCTGAAAAATAAAAACTATGTAACATGTGGTCACAGTTCAATTAAAAAAACATTATTAACAAACGACACTTTATACATGGAAAAGATTCTGCTTTCTTATGTTTTATTTTCATGTACACATGGCTAAACATGATTTCTTCAAAATATACATGTCATATGCACATGACTAAACATGAGTTATGCAAAATACATATGTAACATAAATGTACGTTTGTCTCTTTGTCAATACCAATTCTCATATGAGCAGAACAATATGTTATGATTTGATTGTTAAGATAAAAATCTTTGTGCTTTCAGTTAAACAAAACAAAAAGAACCAATGATCAGTGTAGTATAGGCGTAAAAACAGATAATAATTCTTAGGCAGATAATAAGATGATACTGTAAGTGAAAAACAATAAAAGAAACAATCAAACTCACCTTTGTAGACCTCTATTTGTGCTTGCAGTTCTTTCAGTTTTTCTGGAACAAAAAGCACATACATCTGTACGCTTCAAATCACTGTAATTATGTTTTATTGGATGTAGGAGCCATCCACAGATTTTCAGAAAAGGTTAACAAGCAGCAAAATGTTGTAGTTTTTATCTTTCACAAACTCTCATTTACACACACACACACACACACACACACACACACACACACACACGACACACATGTATGAACACACACAAACATGCATATTCATTACAAAATTTCGTCTTTCCGTCAACATTCATCCAACCAACACTTGCACCCATAAGCTTACTCTCCCCTATTCCTTCCAGTCGATTCATGTGCACATGATCACACAGCTTTCCTAATGTACATGTACACTCATACAAACTCTGATATTCCCCAAAACCTACAAAAATATCTCTCCCTCTTCTCACCTGTTGTTCTCCCCCCCACCCCCTTCCAACTTCCTCACTAACAATCTCAACTCACTTCTGTTGCATCAAAATTCTCCCTGACAAATCCCAAATGCACTACATGCACATGACAAACATATATACAAAATGTATCTCTACCCAAGTACGTATGCAACACACAACATCTCTTCCATTGCCCCTTAACCCTTTCCTCTCTATCTCAAACCATCTAAACAAACCTCTCGAAGTATGAAAAGAATCGCATATTTATGCAGAAGCAGCCACTCCTTCATACTGACCTCCATCTCCTCTTGAATCATTCCATCCACCTTTTGTTTGTTTTATCCTCCCACTGCCCCCCCCCCCCATCCCCCCCCCTCCCCAACACACACACAACCCCAACCCCTTCCCTTTCTGAAAATATACAAAGCACATACCTTCCAAGTTTTCTGGTACGCTGTCTTTATCACCCAGAGGAATAATGTCCTCTGAAGAGATACCTGTGCATCATCATCCCAATACAAGATAAACAAAAACTTCTGACCAAAAGAGCTGCTACTACCACAAATGAATATACGATCATTATCAGTTACCACACATTTCAATTAAAGATTTTTCTTCTGTTTCATCTGGACACCTTCAATTTCATCCAAACACCAAGTAAAAATCAACTTTCCAACATCCGGCAATGTACAAGCAGGTCTGAAAACCCTTTAGAACTGTTACACTCATGCAGGTAACCTGTTCAGCGATCAATCAAACAAATTAAGGCAAACTGGGACACATGAAAAGCGCCTTTCAAAATATGCCATTTTGAAAGTTAGAAACAGGCAGTTGTTTAAAAAGAATGAATCAAGACACATCTTTTTCAATACAGTCATGACAACTGCACACTTTTCCCAAATAAAAGGGAACTTGTGGTGGGCCTGATGCATTAGGAAGAGAGAAGCCGACTTTTATAAGATTAAAAAACCTGAACAAGCCTTAAAAAAAAAAAAAAATCAACAAAAGCAGGCAGAACCTGGTCATGTAGGAAAGTTAAAGGGTGGATAACTATACTTCAAGAGAAAGACCAATATGCAAAGTAAATTTCAACTTAAAATATATCCCTCCCTCCCCTCCTCTCCGTCCTCCCAAAACACACACACACACACACACACACACAAACACTCTCTCAAAGCTAAACACAAACACCCTCTTTACAAACTCAAGTCTAAAACAGAACCATGATTTATTACATACAAAAGATGAAGAATAAAAATTATATATCTATCATATCATCTGCTATCTTGAACATTCCTGGAGGCTACTTTTCGAAACTGAGATCTTAAGTTTCACTAGATTGGCCAGGTAGGCTGAATAAATTCTAAAATCATGTGAGGAATAAAAGTCCATTGTATGAACTTCTAAAGAACCAAGGACAGACCGATTAAAACATAACAATTATGCATCTGTACATATGTACATACATAAAAAAGAAACAGAAAAAGAAAACGATGACCAATCACCTTCCAAGCCAAGGTCCAAAGCCTTGTCCTCTTCCTGGTTTGTCTCCTTCTTTAACTCTAGTTTCGCTGTCAATGAACAGTATGTACATGAAGCAACTGAACTCTTCTCTATCACACAAGAGTACGATGGCGACATCTCCAAGTAAAGTCCAAATTTTGTATATTATCATCAATACAACATTCCCTGACCTTCCCTTGTATCTTCCCTGATCAAAAAAGCCTGGCACTAAAAAGCTGAAACCCTGACATATCTTTTCAGCCACTGCATCCAGCAAATCACAATGTTCCCTTAGCAGTGGGCAGTACTTATGACAGCAGAGTGAGAACACAAGTTTCCTGCTACTTACTTCTGAATTTTGGAACAATGATTTTATTTTCCAACACAGGTGGAATGAAACTTTCTCTGGTTCTTATCATGATCTTGTACCTGTGTGTACCTTTTCTGCAATCTGTTGTACTTCTTCAGCATAATTTCTCAGACTTTCCCCAATGACATTTCCAGTAACTAAGAATGGCTGGGTTTTTCATGACTTCTCCAGTTTTCCCTGATCGGTATGGACACTGAAGGACTGTCCATGTCAAAACTCTGTCTTCTAAACGACCTGACTTTGTAGTACATTGCTGCCTTACTCTATGCTGGATGTATCTTCCAGTTGTCTCCCTCCACGCAAAGATCTGATTTTGTGGTACACTGGTGGCTCTCTTTGCACTAGACTTTCCTCCCCACAAGGACTCCCTCACTACAGACTACATTTTGCAAAACATTCGTTGTTTTTATCTGCATTACATTTACCTACCCATTATGAATCCCTCCATTGAAATGCAGAGTTTATAAAGACTTCTGGGGCTCATAACTTGGAGGTGCCACTTTCACGAGGCAAAAAAAAAAAAAAAAAAAAAAAAAAAAAGAAATAGAGAGAAAGAAAACATCAACAGAAGAGAAATGCAAAACCACATGTTGGTTACACAAGCAAATATACACAGCTGCAAGCCATTTCCGCAGATTTAGATAAACAAGTTATTGTATGATGTAACAATCTGTTATGTGTATGTGTGTGTGTGTGTGTGTGCATGTGTGTGTGCATGTGTGTGTGCATTTGAACATTCACACATGCATGACAGAAAGAAAGAGAAACTGAAAGAGAGCATTTCTGTTATCAAATTAAGACAGAAAAGCTGAACTTACAACAGCCCACATTGAAACATCTAATAAAGTAACACAACTTTTTTTTCCATTCTATACTTTTAAGCCAATCCCATTCAAACTGGAAAGAAAACTTCTGCATGCAGAAATCCAACCATGAATTATCAAATTACATGGCTAGAAAATAATTTCCAACCTCCAGAACTAAAAACATACAGCCAGGCATCTAGCTTCATCAAGAATGAAAGAACACCACTATGTCTTACACAGGTAATGTTGTTTTGCAACAGCACACCTTCAGACTAGGAAAGACTACTTCAGGCACATCACCGTTTTCTTTATACTCACCTGTTCAAACTAATGTCTTTTTCCTCCCCCAAAGAACTTTGCTATTGTGTTGCAATTAAGACTGTCCTGCCTACAGGATGTTGCAACAGAACAATGCCCATTAACAGTATTTCATCCTCAAACTGCGGCTAATGTATTGACAGTAATGTAAAGAACACTGTATACTATCATTTACCCTCAAAGTGTTGCATGACTCTGACAATGGCTAGAGAACACAGCACATTTACATTCATCTTTAATTTGCTGATAACCTCATAGCTGCCAACCTTCTGGAGTCAAAATTCAGGAACCCGGGGATGAAGGTGATGGGTGGACTGGAGAGGAGGAAGGTTTGGCTTTTGCATTAAGGCATTTCTATCCTCCTTATGCTTCAGTTGACAAATGAAGGGTTTAAAAAGGAAAATGCATTTTCACCATTCCATACATTGCCAACACCTACATATCATTTGGGCTTTATTCAGCTACACTTTATTCTCCCTGTTCCAAAATGACCTCCTAAACCTCACATTTCTAAACAAAATGTACACATTCTGGATTCTTTTACTCAGTTCCGGACTTCAGGAATAAGGTCTAACTTAGGGAAATTCCAGAAAAAAATTTAGGAGGTTGGCAGCTTATTTATTCTCATTAGTTTGTAAAAAACACTGTAAACAACCTTATCAACATGATGTTCATAATGTGCCCATACTTTCAGGCAGCATGTTAACACAACAATATTCAAGTTACCTGAAGAAGCTGCAATGCTCAATGGCCAAGTACAGTTGTATGAACATATCAAGAAAATTTCAGTCAAACAGCAGATTTTCCTTTTCCAAAGTTTAAGGTTCTTTACAAAATCCCTTTGGTGTTAGCCTGACTTTATTCCGCTCCTTTCTTTCAACATCACCTTAATTTTTTTGTTGTGTCATGGTCTGCTAATCAGCGTATGTGAATTGCAGGATACTGTACAGCATTTCTTCTCTTCTTTTATAGCTTGTTTCAAAATGTAAAGAAACTGATTCAAAAAAATAATGAGGTATGAAACAATTTCCAAGTGATTAGAAAAACATCAGAATATCTCAGGAGCATTGTAAGAAGACAAAGAAGAACAGCAGTATTTACAAAGGGAGGATAGGATCTCAAATAACCTTTGTTAGCATTAACCAGAACAAGCCGTACCTTTCATGGCTGCTAGCTGCTCTCTCGCGAAATCATTGTCAGCTTGAAGAGACTCAATCTGTACACAAACACAGACACCGACAGTCAGTATGTCTTACAGGGTAAGAGACACATGTTTTCTTACATTTAATGCTCATGCCACTTTTCAAACCAGGTCTCTCTATAATAAAGAGAGAAAAAAAATCATCGCCCCAAATTTGACCCCCATAAAAGTTTCTACATATTTTGTATTTTCTTAAAACAACCAGCTGCCCAGTTAAAAAAAAAAAAATTTCGATGATAGGTTTTTGAGATTTTATGTCAGTACTATAGCAGACTCAGACACAACAAAAGCTGTCAAGAGGACAAGGTAAAAATGATAAAATTCACAGCTCTAGAAATGAGATGTCAACATGAAGAGCTGACCTTGGCAGACAGGGTGCTTTCTTGCTGTATCATGTCTTCCAGTTTCTCCATCAGTTCTTGCTTCTCTTTCTCTGCCCGCTCTGTTTCTTCCTGGTAGTTCTTCTCTGCCTCCTGTTCACATGCACCATTGACTCCATTTAATTGAGGTCATGCCTTTGGTATGACATGTCAGAGAAAAACAACCCAATATAGCCACAGCCACATTCTAATTTAGATTTTTTTTCTCTCTGTCACACATACACACACACACACTCACACACGCATGCACACACACACACACACACACAAAGGACACACACAGGACACACACCTGAAGTTTATCCTGCAACTCCTGCACTTCTTTCAGCTGGTCCTGGTAGCGAGTGGCAAGTTGTTTCAATTCCTCTTGACTCGATTCACACATTTCTTTCAGGTGATTGCACTCCCCTTCAGCAGATGTCAGTGAGCGCTACAACAGGACACAACAACAAGTCAGTATTTCCCCTGCAAAACATAGTGGGTATTGCCTGCTTTGCATCCATCTAAACGCTGCCCATCGAGTATTCGTCACAGGATGAAAGGATTGCACGTGCAACCGTTCTATCATTTGTTCACCATCTAGGCTATCTGTCCAGTCCTTTTCACAATTCATGTTTGGAGTTTACCATGACCGCAGGGAAACTCTACATATATTGCACAGCCTGGAATTAAATTCAGCAGCTATAAAACCATTCATTTTTTCATACTAAATCCTGTGGTAGCAATCATATTCACATACACATGATACATACAAAGATAGATGAAACAGTTTCTGTTATGCTCATAAGAAACACAAGCTTCAAAAACAGTCTTTAGGATTATGTATGAAATGACACAATTTTCATTAGCCATACACTATTCTGACATCTTTTTAAACATCTAATTTATAATGTGCATGAAAACAAGGAGTGAGATTTAAGTCTAGGAAGCAAAAATGGAGACAGGAAAATATGAGGAATCATCTACGGCTGGAGTTTATGTGGCATGGAGACAAAAGGACAGATTGTGAGACATAACAAAGAGTGACTAAGACACACAATACACACAGAAAAGAAATGGAAAAAAGAACAATTGTAAACAGGTTCAACCCTTAAACAGGACCGCTAAGAAATGAATACAGACAGCCACCGAGTGAAGAAAATTAAAACACCAAGTCATGGCAAGAAAGACAAGAAAACAGATGTAAAACTTTTCCCCCTTATTCCAAGAAATAAGGAGGGCTAATGTCAGAAGAACTTACAATACAAACTACACAGAATCAAACTGAAACTGAACCCTCATACCTCAAGATCTGATAATTTTGTGACAGCATCTAACTTTTCCTGAAGTACCCGTCGTAAAGATTCCTGCACATAAGGGTGAAAACAAATCATTGCCAGGCAATGCCAGTGACAGTAACCAAGCTCATAAAAAGAACCACAGTTTGTACAAAGTTTAAGACAACAATTTACAACTAATACAGTCTCATAATCTAATAAATTTTATGAACATTAACTGATACCAAGGTTATCAATTCAAAACAACAGCACCACAATCTCCTTTTTTTTCTAAATTCTTCAAAAAAAAGTTTGATAATTCAACATACACTTTTACTCCATTATTTTACAAATTGCTGTATTCATTCCTCCCCCCCCCCCCCCCCCTTTTTTTTTTTTTTTTCCTTTTTATTCTTTTGTCGAAACAAAATTATCAATGCATATTAGAAATATAAACTTTGTTGAAACAAAATTATCAATGTATATTAGAAATATAAACTTTGTTGAAACAAAATTATCAAAGCATATTAGAAATATGAACTTTGTTGAAACAAAATTATCAAAGCATATTAGAAATATGAACTGAAAACTGAAGACTTACCTTTGCAGTGGTTTCATAATTGATTTTGTCTTCTTGTAAGGCTACTAATTCTTGCCTCAATGTGTCTTCACTGTGGTTCTGTTCAAAGGACAAAGTACACGCACGCCCCACACACACACACACACACACACACACACACACACACACACACACACATTAGTAGAAAAAAAATAATAAAATCTTTATGAATCACAGACATGATATAATTTCCAAACCCAAACTTTTAATACTGTTATTTGAAACCTGGCAGACATTAACAGCCTTATATTTCGCTCCCTGTCCATCAACCATCAAACAATCTGTTACAGAAGCATCTAAACTTAAAAAGAAATTACGAAAAATGTTGCACTACAAGGCACTTACAGCACACAGCACATGAGTGCACATAATTTGGACATCTAACAGATAGAACGAATGCGATCATACTAATGTGATGATTAAATATGCACACTGGATGATTGTTTTTAACTGGGTTGACACTGACACTGGACACAAAGGTCATGTTGCTAGCTGGCATGTAGTGGCATGCACAGTCAGATGCTCAACCTTATCTGGTCATGCACCTGATGTTTAGGAATACAAAACACCTTGCTCAGAATCTGAGGAAAATAATCATCTCATACTTGAAACATTCCTGTGCTGAAATTTTTACAACTCAGCACGTCAATTCATTAAAAATATTTAAGGCATAAGGATTTTCTCAACAATGCATATGCTATGCATAAAAGATAGAGTAACATTGGAAACCAATGAAAACTTACTTTTGAATAAATATGAAGCTGATTTTCTAACATCTCTAGGCGAGACAGTAGTTTGTCCTCATCGATCAATGCCTGCAAAAAACAAAATCAGAGAATTGAATAAAAACAATGCTACATGCACCAAATGAATGACAAAATTCAAACAACAACAGCAACAAAATCTGTAAAAAGACAGGCTTAATTCAGAGACCGGCCATATTCCATAATGGAAAGATCAGATCAGACTTAAGATTTTTATAATCTGTATTGGCAGCTGTTACCATTCTTGCTTTAGAGAATCGTGTAAAAATGTTTGATATAAAAACAACCCCCTATGCATCAAACCAATGTGGGAATGGGTTTACATGCATCTTCAAAGGTCACTTGAGTTCTCTGACCATACAGAGATTCCAGACAACGCCTACGCACTGTCCACCGACTGACCTGCCAGCCCCCCTCTGCTGCCTCCTGAGTGTTGTGAACCAACTGCTGCAGGCTGCCCAGCTTCTGCTCCAGCATCTTTTCCCTATGGAGAGCTTCCTGCAACAAGCACAGCACACACTATCATAAGTAAGAACTTGATTAAGGAACGCACCTGTATGCACCAATACACACAGTGTGCCCCTTCCTAAGAAGAACATCCCAAGTTCCAATCTTGATTGGGACAGAATTTTTCCCTCATTCTCTGCTGGATCTCAGGTGGCAGTCAGTGAGTTGACTGTTCAGGATGCGATGATAAACCATGCCTCCACTGCCCCCCCCCCCCCCCCCACACCCCTCTACCCCCCCCACACCCCTCTACCCCCCCCCCTCCACCTCCCGCTTACCCTGCAGCCCTTTTCCTCCACCTAATGTCATGAAGTTGATGCAAATAAATCTAAGACCCCAATGCAATAAGAGGGCTGTTGTTGCTGTTGTTGTTGTTGTTGTTGTTGTTGTACCCTGGCTGAAAGACTCCAGGGATCACCTGAACAGCTGAAGTACTTAACACTATGGTACAAATACATCAGCTAGGGATGAGAACATTACGTGTGTGACAGTTTTTGATTATCCTGCCACATGGGCAGCCACACTCCGACTTTGAAGGGGACTGATAATGTTAAGCTAGGAGCTTGTCATGACTGAAGACAATCCCTGGCATAACTATGCTGAACATAACAACATTTGATGTAGCCTTGGTGTATATGAGTGCCTAATGTGTTATAATTTTATCCACTTCACACATGCTGACATAAAAAAGTCTTTAGGGACAGCATCACGAAACACATTAAGATTAGATAGAGGAATAATACAAATCCATGTAAACCTAGAATTTGTGTGCGAGACACGGAAATTGGAAAGAAAAGGGGGAAGAAGAGGGGGCAGAATGCAGAGTAAATAAAATTCTGTCCTCAAAGCACACATGTTTATACATGATAGCAGTGTATGTGTACTATACACGTGCAAAAGCATACTGGTAAGTTTGTATATATATAAAACTGACACACGTAGCAGTATAACAAAAAGAGTGGCTAAGAATTCCATAACTGCATGACCTAACCTCTAAGTAATGTGATCTGGGACTGGATAGAGGTACAAGGATGACTGGAGTCATCTAGAAGTAGGCAGGTGAACAATGCATTAACTAACCTGTAAATAATATGAACATTAGTAGATTTCCTGCAACTATATTGCATTAGAGGCTGGTTGAGGTCATTTAGTAGCAAGAAAAATGGTAAAAGCTGCACAGAGATATAAACTGACCTGTAAATAATGTGCAAGCTGGTAGAGATCCTGTGACTGGATAGTGGTACCTGGCTGATTGGGGTCATTCAAGAAAGGCCTGCAAGAAATGAAACACTGTGTATATTACATGATCACAAAACGTTCCACCAAAACAGCTCAGAGACTGAGAAAGAGAGAAAGAGGGACGCACAGAGAGAGAGGGAAAGAGAGCTTGTGTGAATATGTGTGGGGTGGTGGTGGTGGTGGTGGTGGTGCGCATGTGTTTGTGTGCGTTTGCATCTTTGCATGTGTGTGCACTTTCACCAATAACTTGCACTGCAACTATCTGCTGTAATCACTTCTTTCTTTTCTGAAAGCATGTACATGCATGCAAATGTGTCTTGAGAGTCTTGGTATTTGACTTTCAAGATTTATATGCAATTCAACAATCTGCTGGAATTTTTTGTTTGTTTGTTTGTTTTAATTGTAGAGCAAATTACCTGTTTTAATAAGGAAGAAAGTTCTTTTCAAATGGTTAAATGTAGCAGCACAGTCTGTCACCATCAGTGTAATCTTACCCTCTATTCTTACAACTTCCTCTCTCTTGTTACAGGTATCTCTGTGCGGTTGTTTTCCCTCTCTTTTATATGCTCTTTCTGTTATTACCTCTATCAAGATTTTATTCACCTCTGTCTATTGATGTGTGTGTTTGTTTGTTTGTCAGCATTTCTACTCATTCCAAGCAGGATTTCAACCAAACTTGGTGGAAAGATAGAATATAGCCCAAGGACCAGCCCATTAAACTTGAATGCGGATCCACTGCCCAGATCTGGATCTTATGAAAGATCCAAAATCTGCTCAGCAAGACTATCACAAACTTTCCACTGAACACAAACACTGAGTTTATTGTTAAAAAATGATAGTTATCATGAAGTAATTCATAGTAATTCATGGAATTATAAACCTTATGTAAATGATGGCATTGCATTTTTTTACCAATATTCTTTAAAAAAAAAAAAAAAAAAATTTACAAGTAAAGAAACTTTTTGAGTCTGTAACAACTATTACTTCCCCTGAAAGAAAAAAAATGTTTCACTCATGCACTGACTCATAGGGCATATTCAGGATCTTTCCAACCCTGACAGGGGTATTACTCTCCTAAATGCCCTGCTAGTTACTGCTGTTGATGTTGTTTGTTATTACTCAAGAAGCCAGATCTGGGCACAAAAAAGGTATCAGGAGGAAAGGTGGGGTGGGGGCAATTTCACACAGCAAAATGAAGTTTAAATGATGTTATTGTGCATCCGAAGAGACTGTCTATCATGATATAACATGATATACAATCAGATGACAACTGTTCATGATATACATGGAATACATTTATAAGATAAATAGATAAATATATCCAAAATTATAAACTGAATCATAAGATGACAGTATCCGATGAATCCATAAATATTACTCTTCAGCCAGATAACCTACATAAAATGTGCTCACTTCCAAAACAAGACGTCTCTTACCATTGTTTTAACTCCAGCTTGTGGACTGACCCGCCCAAAATTTGAATGCAAACTGACTCGAGAAAGGTGAAAACAGAGAGAGAGAGAAGAGTGAAAGAGAGAAGGGGAGATTACTAGACCTGAAAAAAATGAAGAGACGGACAGAGAGAGAGATAGAGAGACAGACTGACACTGAGGCAAATAAACAAAGAAGTCAAAATCAACATAAAGTGATACAACTGAGAGAGAGAGACAGACTGACAGACAGAGAGTGTGAGAGTGAGAGAGAGGATAAGAGAGACAGACAAACACAGACAGAGAAAGAGAGACAGACAAACACAGACAGAGAAGAGAGAGAGAGAGAGAGAGGGAGAGAGAGACAGAGGGAGAAAGGGGGGGGGGGGGGCAGAAAGACAGACAGAGAGAGAGGCAGACAGACAGAGACAGAAAGACACACCAAGCAGAGACAGATCGAAAACTGAAGTAAATATCAAGAAGAGGTAATAGGACTCAGGTTCTATCTCTTCCCTATCCATTATAGTAACTATCATATTTTCACTTTCAAATGACAGCTTACCTTGGTTTATGCGTTTGACCCGATGACTCCTTGGCCCACAAGCTGAGCAAGCAGCCCATAATGCTACCACCTTATGAACCAGCTTCTATCATATTTAGACAGCAGAACTCCTCACACTATCCATCACTTTAAGGTCAAAATGAATTAAAACATCCATCATCGGGAAAAAATCCCTTCTGTCCTCCAATGTTCGTTTCTAACTGAACTTAAATCTCTTTCCATTTTGCCCTTCTGAAAATCATAACTGGATAAACCTGACATAGTGAATGAATGAATCAATGAAGACTTTTTTTCTTTTTCTTTTCTTTTCTGTTTTTTATTTATTTTTTTTTTTTAAACAATTTGAATACATATGAACTATTTCCTCTGTATGACAGCAATATGGTTCCTTACATCCAGCATCACAGACACTTTTATCTTCACTGTCTCGATTTCCTCAGTGTTCTGTTCACCAAAGTGTGATTACTCAAAGACAAGGATGGATGCAACAAATGAAGATGACTTTCCCCCAATACCATCTTTCTGTACATTCTGAGTAACTACAGTGCAATGTTTGGCATTCAGTTATCATGCTCTTTGCACGCTGTAAAATCTTTTGAAATATGGCAGCTTTCAGTGTCTACTGTCTACCTCGAAATAAAAGTCACAAAGCAGAGAATCCAGCACAGACAACTTCCAGCCTACTTCTCAGTGAATGGGCAACGTAGAATATTATGTGTGTGTTACCAACACACACCCCTTACACCCACCTCCCCCCTCCCTCCTTCACCAACCTGATTACCGCATGCAAGGGGATGTTTGGCCTTCATACTACCGAGCTCAAATCCACAAATGTGGTTAAGTGCCCATAATTAGTGGCAGTAATGGAGGCACTGTAAATGTCACATCCCTAACCAAAAAAACAGTCAGCTTGGATCCTTTACAGTGGGTAGCACACAACTTTACAGCCACTGGAAAATCTGGGATAGCTGCTACAATCATTGGAACAGACAAACCAAAATACAGAGCGGAATATACTCCTCCAAACTCTTAAAGCCAAAATTCACTGTTTTTCTGTTTCTTGCCCTACATGAAGAATAACCAAAATTTAGTAAGAGGAAAATTGTGGTTATGTGTGTGCATGCATGCATGCATGCATGTGTGTGTGTGTGTGTGTGTGTGTGTGTGGTGTGTGTGTGTGTGTGTGTGTGTGTGTGTGTGTGTGTGTGTGTGTAGTGTTACATTATCTTAGGAATAACTAACAAACTTTTCCACTAATGCTGGATTGGGTTTGCTTAAGTAGGCTAAAACTTACGCTGGTTTAGCTTCCCTGCCGTCAGGATGATACAAGGTGATGGTGGCAATAATGCAGCCATGTGTGACTGCAACACAAAGCAAGGATTACATACTAAATGAATTCACTACTTACAAATAACAAATGGTGGCAATAATGCAGCCATGTGTGACTGCAACACAAAGCAAGGATTACATACTAAACGAATTCACTACTTACAAATAACACATGGTGGCAATAATGCGGCAATGTGTGACTGCAACACAAAGCAAGGATTACATACTAAATGAATTCACTACTTACAAATAACACATGGTGGCAATAATGCGGCCATGTGTGACTGCAACACAAAGTAAGGATTACATACTAAATGAATTCACTACTAACAAATAACACATAGAAATTAAACCCAGCTTCTTTTTCTTCAGGCTGATAAACAGACAATAACATCATAACTATGAACATTCAACAAACCAATAGTAAAACTGTACTCCAGAGTAGATGCATTCACATTCACATAACAGATGTCACAAGCACACGAGTGCTCATGCAAAGACATAAAATGTTGGCACATGAACTGCACATAATGGTGGCAAATTGAACAAACAGAACGTACACACTGGGTTCCCTATTCAACGCTGCTATATGGGGTTGGCTTACCCTTTCTCAGCCACTACAAAGGTTGATGTTACTCTCAACTCTGCTTTTTAAGAGGTACTAGAACACAGCAGAATTTTTTTTTCCCATTTTCAGGAAGACTATGAAGTAATAGGTAGATCTTAAAACACATCCAGCACTCTCGCTCACACACACACACACACACACACACACACACACACACACACACACACACTTATGAAAAGTGTTCCTCGTCTTACTCCTTGACATGGACTTCACATTAGCATTAGAGCAAAAAACAACACTTCAATCTCCAAAAGCAACCTGGTTACTATCACTGAAGTAGAGCTAATGATATTCAGAAAGCCAAGCAGCCTGAAACTGCAGTGTCTCAAACTTCTTCTTTTTTTTTTCCTCTGCCAAAGAATCTCATTCCTACGCTTAATTTTTCCTTTACATGGCCGTGAAGTGTCTGAGCCTAAGTATAAAAAAAGTTGCCATTTGTAACACAGCATGAAACTTATTTTGAAGAACACATCAAGTGGCCTCAAGCTTTTACGATGGATCATGGTCCAATCAAAAACATAAGAATAAATGTTCTTTGGCTTTGTGAAGCACAGGCTGTAGATCTACTGTGAGTCTATTACTTGCCCAGCATCATGACAAGTGGAATCTAGGGGCAAGAGGAAGAAACCCAAGCCACTTTCAAATTTATAATGTCTCTTTATAAATACAGACACAGTCGTTCAGATACGCTCCAATAAACGTAAAAGAATGACCATACGCACTAAGGTCTTGAGATAAAGGGTGAAAATCACGCATTCCAGAAGATTTCAGATGGTATTTTCGAGTCATAAGAATAAAACACACACATATGTATGTAAACAGCGAGCTCGGTGCATCCCAAGTAAGACTTCAACAAAACTGTAATTCATAAACAGCTGCAGACCTACTCTGCTAATAAAACAAAACCAATGCTTCCAAAAGCAATCAGTGAGAATCAGCCTGAGTCCCCCCTCCCTCTCCCCAAAAGATTTTGTAGGATATAGCCTATATGACATGATTCATTACTCAGAAGAAAAACAACAAGCCATATTTATTAACTTCCTTCAAATTCATGCGCTGGACAAGTCAGTTTGTCCTAGACATGAACAGATTCCTGCTTGCCGTTATGTTTGAGAAAGTATGAAGATGGACTCCATCTTGTCAATTAAATATAAAATCTTCGGGAGTAGTAAACAGAATGATAACCTTGAATCTTTCTATAGACTGAGGTTGCTGCCAAGGAAATCCTTTATCCTTACACTGTTCATTCACCATACTGAAACAGTAGCATGCAAAATAATACAAGATACTGATACACAGAAATACAAACATCAGAACTGTTATTAAAGTCTAAACTATGTGGAAAAAAAATTACATGTTCCATAAAAAGAACGAAAGTAAACTGAGGCTTAGTTATGTCAAAAACAAAATCAATTAAGAATTTTAGTGGTACTGTTTAAAAGTATCAAACAATGAAACACATGTAACTAAAATATGTTATATATTTCTTTTAAGGTTAGAAACTTTCTTAAAGTATGATCAATGAGACTGACAATATCATAAGAAAATGTACCAGTTCCTTTTGTCAGTAATATGCAGGATGCTGGTTCCCCTCCAAAAAAACAATCAAACAAACAAACAGAAACTTGAGTTCTGAGGGGGTCAAAAATTAGGAGAATGCAACAAAGCAAAATGCAGATGCCAGCACAAGTATGTCAGCATATGAACCAATGGAGTAGATGGGGAAGAAGTAGGGAGGGTGTAGAGGTAGAATATAAATTTTTATTCTGCACCCATTATTCCCTACATCATTTTTACAAATGTGGAAATTTCCTAGACATAAAATAATGATATAGCCAGAATTTATGTAAGGCTTTATCTTTCACACAAAGAACAATGCAAAGCACTTGCACACATCACTGCATACGTTAAAAACACATGCAAACTGTTACAGAGACAGGAAGGGACAGATTTGTAAATGACAATTAGAGCAGAGATTGTTGATCTTACATTTTATCCTAAAGGAGACATGCAGCCAACAGAGAGATAATCTATAAAAACATAACAAAAAGAAAGATTTGCATATACCCCACCTCTGTTGTGCTCAGGGGGGTTGCAAAAGGACACATTATACATGCAAACAAAAATAACTGTTTTGGATTAGATTTACGAAAGATGCATGCATTATCTGAATGATGGAAAGAATGTAAAGGGATAAAGATTAAATCAAGTTCAGATAAAGCGATGCTGTGTCACTGATGACACTGTAGAAAAGAATGCAAATCTTACAAACTTACATTCTATTTTACTAAAAAAAAACAACCCACAAAGCCAATGTACACTGGAAAGCATAGGATACCACATTCCCTTTCATATTAAAAAAAAAACGTGGCAAGCTTAAAAATGTATTACTCTCAGCAATCAGCAGTATGGGGAGGCCAGAAAATGGACACAGGAAACAAAGACATATACAGTGATGATATGCTGAAAACCAGACATACTGGCATCTCTACCTAATATGATTTATTCTTTAGAACAGGGTTAACACATGGACACAGAATGAGAAAAAAACATGTACACTCATTAGAGTTTAACTATATAAGATCACAAAAAAAAAAAAATGTATCCATACATTAAATCAAATCAAGGTAGCCTGTACAAGGAATGAATATTGTTACCATAACAATGTGAAATTCACGTAAGTGAAATTTTGAGTGTTAAACAGAATTTCTTTATGACAGTATAACTGTCACTGGATCAATGACACTGCTTGAATTGTTACGCCGGGCAACTGAAACTTCAGTCTGGCATAAGCAAGCAGATCATGTCACTAAACATGCGTTTTCTTTCAGATTTTTCTCCGCAACTTTGGTGTTGCTTTTAAACAGCAGTGCAGCCTAAAGTATGGGTTGTAATAAGTTTCATTTTCTTCCATGTTGCTTGTAAATATCATCCACATATTAAATGAAAGTACATAACACATACTGAACAATGACTGTGCATGGGGCCCTTTGAAATGTTTGGATGTATGTTTTTGAATCTTTACAAGTGTTAATTCTAATAAACAGTAGTATGAACTGAACAAAAAGCAATAAAAATTCTCTGGAATTCCTAAAAATCTGAAACTATCAAATATAGTTGGTCCACAAAAATTGTATTAGCTATGAAAAAAAAAAATGTCAATGAAATAGAAAAAAAATACCTATCAACTCATCTGGAAAGACTGTAAATTCATCAGCCACTTGTACTTCAGTGACTGCACAAAACAATAAAACAAGCAAACAAGTAAACAGACCAATCACACAAGCATCTCTTGTATTTTTCTGCACAGGATTTTCTTGTTATTGTTGTTGGCTGACTGACAGACGAGATGGTGTTCTTGTTTTTGCCATATGGAAGTCATTGTGTTTGTATTGGCGGTGGTGTTTTCATTTGTGATAAAATGCAACAGCTCACTTTTTTCTCCCCGTCGATTGTTTTCCATGACCTCCACACCGAACTGGATGAGATCACCAGAGAAGACTTCACGCATCGGACTTTCCTCGCCGCTCTTGCACAGTCGCTGGTTGTTGATGAATGTGCCATTGCTGCTTTTGGTGTCCTGGATATAGAACTGGAACCACAAAGTTAGGGGAATATTAAACTGAATCACTGACGAACAAGGATCAATCTAGTTCTTCACACAGCAGAGGAGGGTATCACTGATCATAAATGTTCACAGCAGTAGAACATGACAGGACTACAGCATTACAAGTTTCAAATGTGCCTGCCTAAAGTCCCAGAAGCTTCCATGTGTGATGTTGACATCCTCTTAACCTCTTAACAACAATTTTAGAAACGTGAAAAAGAGATCTTCATACAGAAGTCTTCACAAGGAGGCTAACTGACAGCATAAAAACACACATTCAAAGAAGACGCAGAATGTGCATGCACATACAGAAAAGGTGAAAGCACAGAGACTGTTTTTCTAAGGAGGGCGCTTTCAGCTTCACCTGTTACATCTTTGTGAAACCTGATCCCCCACCCCCCCCCCCCCCCCCCCCCACCCCGTATCAACTGTAAATCTGTGCATTCTCCATAAAGGTTAGTCAATGCTTACAAGTGATACACAAACAGAAAATAAATAAATTTCCTGTTAGTGGACCCTGGGAATTATTTCCCTTGAACAAATTTCGAAAAACACTTCCAGTAACAATGGTAAAAAAAATAAAAAAAAAGATCAGCATGCCGTGTTGACTGAGTAGAAATACTGAGTTTTTTTTTTAGCCAACCCAGCAAACATAACATGGTATCAGAAGAGGGATGAAATGCACTGTCGCAGGTGTTACCGCTCAAGACAGAGAAAAGCTTTTATCCAAAGGTGACAAATTAACCATGCAAGCTGCAACAGACATTGGTATTGCTTACGGAACAACTCAAGAAGAACTTAAATCAATGTTCACAACAACCAGCCCTCAGAGAGTGGATGTTGTCAAGAAACCACAAAACAAAACTGTTTACAATCAATGTCAACAACATGAATCACAAAAAAATCATTCTATGCAGAAACTGTGGAGAAAAACAGAACAGAAGAGAAAGTCCAGCCTTCAGTTCCACCTGCAACTAATGCCATTTATAAACTAAATCACTGGACCAAAGTTTGTTTAGCAAAAAGACAAGTCTCACGGAAGGGCAGAAAAATAACTCTTCACGGAAAGGCAGAAAAATACACTCTTATCGAAGAAGAGGAGGATGATACACCAGAATTCTATATCAGCACCATAACCTGTGACAATAAAACTCCGAACACAGTAAGTGCAGTCATTGAACTTGAAACTGGAAATAGGACAAAATTCAAAATAGACACTGGCGCGCATGTAAATGTCATCCCAATAGCAGTATTTAAGATGCTTCCGCAACGCTGAGCAATAAAGCCATGAAAAAGAAAACTGATCAGCTATACAGGTCAACCTCTGAAAATTGCAGGCTGAGTAAAACTACTTGTAAGCAAAACAATTTTTTTTACTGTTTAAACAATCATACATTTTGTGATATAATTTCTTAGTACTGACATTTTGTTCTCTTTTATTCCGTACTTGGTTTCATAGGGAATGTTATGTTTTTATAGTTAAAATGTTTACAGAAGTCTGTTTCCAATTTTCACACTTATGAAGTATCTCCCTTCAGTCTCTCTCTCTCTCTCACCCCATTTCAAACATCTGACTTAGCAGTAAATCTTTTATTCCTGATTTGTATTTAAGTCTGCAGGTTGTTTTTACAGTTTAAGTAATTATACATTTTGCAATATTATTGATCTTTTGAATGGTGCTATTGTTTTTGTTTTCTTTCTTTTTTTATACTTAATTTGAACTTATCTTGGAGCATTTCTGTTTTACACTTGGAGTGTTTATTTAAGTGTGGTGTTAATATTGCATATATATGTGATGGTGGTTTGTCATGGTGATGTGCACGTGTGTGTGTGTGTGTGTGTGTGTGTGTGTGTGTGTGTGTGTGTGTGTGTGTGTGTGTGTGTGTGAGATTCTGTGTGGTGCGTGTGTCTGGGGTGGTGGGGGGGGGGGGGAGGGGTGGTAGGATGTGTGCGTGCAAGTTAATATTTATATACATGTACAGACTGACACAAAATGGATAAATGAATTGACAAGGAATGACCGAGCACAGTAGAAAGAGTAGAATATTTTTAATGGTATATATGTCTATAATTTGTTTATGATATGTGAATTTTGATGATGGCACCACAAACAAATTTTCCTTGTATTCTATGAGGACAAATAAAATATCGTGTATCGTGTATCATGTGTACAATAACAATATCAAGGACTTTTCTACATTCCCAACACTCCTTCTCAACTCATACGAATTTACAGGCATCACTACAATTTACAGCTTATAAAAATCATCATGTCTGTTGAATCCACTCTAATAACAAAGGATGAAGTCCTCAAAGAACTTGAAAAAGTTTTATCTGGATTAGGATCCCCTGAAAGTGAAAACAACATACTTCTCAAGGAAGATGCCATACCAGTCATTCATCCACCCTGCCTATGCCACACACACTCAAAGACAGACTTAAAAAAAAACAACAACTCCCAAACATGGAAAAGTTACAGAATCAGCAGAATAGGTAAACTCACTGGTTATAGTTGAGAAAAACAACAGAAAACTATGAATATGTTTGGATCTCAATGCAGCCATAAAAAGACCATACTACCCATTCCCCACTCTAGAACAATAGAAGATGCCCCTGCAGAATTAACAGATGCAAAATACTTCTCAAAACTAGATACCTAATCTGGATACTCCCAAATGAAACTAAATGAAAAGGCATCATACATGACCACTTTTAACACCCCTTTTGGCAGATCTTGTTTCAACTGCTCGCCTTTTGACATCATCTGTGTCCAAGATGAGTTCCAGCGAAAAATGGACAAACAGTTTGAAGGGCTTCCAAGAATCACTCCTCTTGTTGATGATATCATCATCAGTGCCTAAGAGCATATCATGCAAATCTGAAAGCAGTGCTACACTGAGCAGAGGAGGAGAACCTAAAACTGAATCCAGAAAAACTAGAAGTCGGGAAAACAGAAACTGAATACACTGGACTCATGATTTCAGCCGATGGGTTAAAACTATGACCCCTCCAAAGTGAAAACTGTCCAAGAAATGCCTCCACCAACCAACCAGAATGAGTTAGAAACTATGCTTGGTATGATAAGCTATCGTGCCAAGTTTGCACACCACAACTATCAGAAATAACCAAGCCAATGAGTGATCTACTTTAGGAAGACAGTGAATTCATCTGGGACAAGCCTCAACAAGAAGCCCTGTACAAATCAAAAGCTCTATCCTCAGTCAGCCTGTCCTTGCATTCTTTGACCCATCTGAGCCAATAACAATGCAAGCAGATGCAAGCAAATTTGGACTTGGTGCTGTCATAATACAAGATGGCAAACCTATTGCTTTTGCATCCAAATCTCTCACACAAACTAAACAAAACTACGCCCAGATTGAGAGACAGAAGTCCTGGTAATTTTGTCTGGATGCATATGATTTCATCAATATATCTATGGTCATGAGTCACTGTACAATTGGACCATAAATCCTTGGAATCTATTTTTTTTTAAATGGCCAAAGCTCCACCACATGTTCAGCGTATGTTTTTACAGCTTAAAAAATATAACCAGAACATTCTTCACATCCCAGGAAAGCGAATACCAGTAACTTATACACTTTCATGCAAATTATACATATCAGCTGACCTGAGTGATAATCCAGAGGATCCAGAACTCCAAGTACACATTATCCCAGAAAACATGCCTGTCAGTGATATCAAGATGCAGGAAATACAAAAAGTTACTGCAGAAGACCCCCAACTCAAATCTTAAAATCAACCATCCAAGATGGCTGGCCTGACAAACGACAAGACTGTCACAAAAGCATTCTTGAATTCTGGAACTTCAGAGATGAGCTGGCCATTATCGATCTCGATGATGGCATTCTTCTAAAGGGAGAATAGATACTCATCCCAAAATCACCTTGCACAGAAAAGATAAACAAAATTCACACCTGCCATCTCTGAATTGAAAGGACCAAATAACGTGCCAGAAAATCTTGTTCTGGCCTGGCATGGCAGTAGATATTCAAAACTACATTGCCATGTGTCCTATCTGAATAAAACACCCATGAGTAGATAAGCGATTGCTTTTTCTCTGTTTCATTGTCCTGCATGTTGTTTATCTTGCCTGAAGAAGACCTGAGAGGTCCAAACGCACTGTGTTTTGTCTTGTCATTTGTTTGTCCCTGTTATCTGACAGATTACTTTAAAGTACTATTAAAATTTGTTTCAATTTCCGCCTGTAGTCCCTTCATTTTGACACCAACTACGATAATGAGGTCAACAATATACATGAAACAACAAATGGCAATAATGATGTTTCAAAATCAAACATACATAAACACCTGGATCTAAACACACATAAACACATACTTACATGCACCACCTTAACAAAAGTTAAGCAGAAAAAAATTACCCACCTTTTCAGCTTCATACCACAGCATGGCATGGTGGCGTGACAAAACTTTACAGTCAAATATCCCATTACTTGCTGTTGGACGAGCCCGAGCCACTGAACGGCCAATCTTAACTGGTTCATGCAGGGATATATGCCTTTCTTGGAATGGGTGTGAGTTGGGTCGGCATGACAAAATTGCCAACGCACACATGTTAGGACGCAGACTTTCCTCCTCTTCCACCTAAACAAGAAAAAAAAAAAATTATGCATGAATGAAGTTGCAGTACTTTCAAATTATGACAATACCATCACGCAAACACAAAAGATGCTTTTACATAACATCACTAAACCAATTTTTGTTTCGAGACATTATTCCCCAAAGAAAAGTTTCAATGAATACAATAGTAAATGTTTAACTGCTGGTCGTCTTTTAGTGAGTTATGAAAAAGGGTTTGTACCTGACATTGATGTGGATATGAAAATCAGTTTTACTCCTTTTTTTTCTACATCGTCTTCAGATCAGAGACCCTTTCTCATGAAGCAATACCTATTACAGCTGATTTTCATTATATAATTCTTCATCCTGAAAACAATGGTGGTATACTAAAGTAGGAGGGGGGAAAGAAGGGTTGAGGGGGGATTGTTGCTTTTGTGGTCCCCCCCCCCCCCCCCCCCAATGAACACTGATGCCTTGCTCACAACAAAGCATATCAACAGAAGTGAATCAAACAATAAGGGCATATCCTCTCTCTAGAACCACACACACACACACACACCACACACACACACACACACACAACAACACACACTATCATCTCATGTTATTCCACAGAAATAATGAAACAATGCAGTCTCCTAATCACTGTATTAATGCAAACATTTTATGATTACAACAGAATTAATGGTTCATTATGTTACCTTTTTTTTACACTGAGATACACATTACTTCATCTGAACTGAAATCAGTGTACTACTGGGTAATACCACTGTATTACTCATAGCAGTCATAGTGAAAGGGTTTCAAAACTTTCAGGTAAAATCAATGGATGTTTCTGGTAAGATAAGATAAATAATGTTACTTATAGCCCAGCCGAACGCAAAGGGCCACATCAGGGCTGTCACCACGTTAAAATCAACTCACAAGTCATTCATTCACACAATTCTTTAAAATACATCGAAAAACCATCCGAAAGTTTGTTAAAAATCTTTCCACTGTAAAAACTCAGATCTGATGAAAAATGTTAATCTCTTTCAAGAACTCAAAGATGGCATCAGGTGGGACATCTCTGAACAAGGTTTTCATGGAATCTGCCGTAAAATGTTTGTGTCTCCATCTATCGTGCAAGTCCCAACACTCTAAAAGAATATGCTTCATTGTGAGTGGCACATGACATGGAATGCACCACGAGCTTCTTCACTCTTTAAAAGGTACGAATGGGTAAAATACGAATGGCCGGTGTGCAGCCGGCACAGAACTGTTTCTTCTTTACGACCACCAGACGCAGATGGGAGGAACTCCTTAAGGTTTGGACGGATCTGAAAGAGTTTGTTATCCGTCTGTGTATTCCAATCCTCCTGCCAGAGGTCTCTCACATAATCGTTAATTTTGGGTTTCAGATCCGAGCAGGGGATATATATGTTGGACAGTTTCTCTCTTGTGGCATTCTTGGCTAAACGATCAACCATTTCGTTCCCTCCAATGCCAACATGACCAGGAATCCAAGCCAAAATAATGTTGTAACCATCCGCTTTCAACTTGGTCAAAAGTTCAAAAAAGTGTAAAAGTTCTGGGTGCTGAAGATTGCGGCCAGCTATGGCCTCCAACGCTGACAGTGAATCTGACAGAACCAGAAAGTCCCTCTTCTTAGATTGTGAGATTATCTTCAATGCCAGAACCAGAGCAGTAAGTTCAGCGGAATAGACAGAAGCATCTGGAGGTATATGTTCTAACAGTATCTGAGAAGGAGCCCCAGGGCAATAGGCTGCACAGGCCACTCCATCCTCAGACTTGAACTGTCAGTGAAAATTTTCTGATAAGATGGAAATTTTGAACAGAGGTCAGAATACAATGCCTTGTATGCCAGAGAGCTGGTAGACTCTTTACGAAAAGCTGCAAGATCAAAACAAATCTCTGGTGTGAAAAAGGTCCACGAGGCTCATCTGGAAACTTGGAAAAATCGGACACAACTCCTAAGTCTAGACCTGCATTCCGCACGTGAGGCTGCATACGAAGACCAAACGGCGGAATACAGTTAGGGTTGTTTTCAAATTTACTTTGGAACGGAGGGTCAAAAACACAGTCATAGGCAGGGTTTTCTGGTTCCAGAACAGTCTGATATAATAATTCAGAGACAGTTTCAGCCTGCGGTTGGACAGTGAGGGTTCACCTGCCTCTGCATACAGGCTGTACACAGGGGTGGTGCGGAATGCTCCAAGACAGAGACGAAGCCCTTGATGGTGGATAGGGTCCAAGAGTTTTAGGTAAGAGGGTCTTGCAGAGCCGTACACAACACAACCATAGTCCAGTTTGGAACGGACCAAGGCTCTGTAGAGGTGCAGCAAAGTTTTCTTATCAGCGCCCCAGTCAGTGTGTGCTACAACCCGCAGAATATTCAAAGCTTTCTGGCAAGAAGTTCTGAGGTTTTTAATGTGACTGAGAAAGTTGAGTTTCTGGTCAAAAATAACTCCTAAGAATTTGGCCTCTTTGACAGCTGGAATGGGAGATTTCCCTATTTGAATTACAGGATCTGGAAAAAACTGACGGAAATTATGGAAGTGAATGCAGTGTGTCTTTGTAGGAGAAAAAGCGAAGCCGTTTTCATCCGCCCACTTATGAATTTTATCTACACAAAGCTGGAGCCTGCGCTGGACACTCGGGTACAGGCTTCCAGTTGCGTAAACAGCAAAATCATCCACAAACAATGAGCAGTCTGAACCCTGTTGAACAGATTTAACAATGTTGTTGATCTTGATGCTAAAGAGGGCAGGAGACAGTATGCTTCCTTGCGGAACACCCAACTCCTGCTCATGAACATCAGAGAGAGTGGTGCCAACCCGGACCTGAAACTGTCGTTCTGCCAAAAAATTTTGAATGAAAAGTGGAAGATGACCCCGAAAACCAAGATCATGGAGATCATGAAGTATCCCAGATTTCCAGGTGGTATCGTAGGCCTTCTCCAAGTCAAAGAAAATAGCCACTGCGTGTTGTTTGTTCAGAAAGGCGTTCGAAGCGTAGATTCCAGACGGATCAAATGATCAACTGTGGTTCGATGTTTGCGGAAACCACACTGTTCTTTCGCCAAAAGGCCATCGGTTTCGAGTTTCCACATGAGTCTAGCATTGACCATTTTCTCCATCAGCTTGCAGACACAGCTGGTCAAAGCTATGGGACGGTAGTTTGATGGGTTAGAAAGATCTTTTCCAGGTTTGGGAATGGGAATGATGTTTCTGGTAACACACACACACCAAAATACACACATGCACCAAAATACACACACACAACTTTGGGTTGGGAATAAGACTGGGGATGGAGATGGTAGGGGTGTTCAAGGATTCATCATTTTCTTTAAAAATAAACCAACAAACAAACCTGTTTCATTTCAAATGTGCACAAACAATAGGAGTAAATTAAATGTTCAACACATCAATTCAGGCAAATCAGATGTTTAGTCCGCATCTACTGGCTGAATAAATACTACAATTTGAAAGAGAAGAGTATGGAGGCATATATAAAGAGATGACAATTTCTTTATCCATGCTGTTCACAAAGGTATGCCCAAATATTGGTAATTTCATTTTTCTACTGTTATCACAAAGTTAAATTTTTACTATAAACCAGTTCATGAAGGGTAAACTCCCTGCTTTATTTAAACTCAGTATGTTTTCATATCTCTTCCAGTTTATTTTTTTATGCATAATGCATTCACAATCTTTTGTTTCATGCTTTTCTTCGATTTGTTATGCTTTTGTTTCGGTTCACGATAATCCCTCTTCATACATAAAACATGAAACTGTGCCTGACTTGGAATTGTAATACATTAATTATGCAGAATTAATGTGTTGCTGCAAACTCAAAAGAGACTAACTGTTGAAAAAAGGGTCAGATTAAGGTCTGCTTAAGAAGTATGTCCTTCTGGAGAATCTGATATAAAATCTCACCAAAAATCAGCTACATCTTACATTTACAGACTTTCAACACAACCAACTACCAATGTTGTTCCACAGATGCATGCCCCTTCTACTTCTCCCTCCCTCCTACTCCCCGTCCCCACACCCCCTCCTCAATCCAACCATCCTGCCCCAAGAAAAAAGTTAATTCCAAACATGCTAAAATGGCTTATTTGTTTATGATCAAGTGTTTACATGGCTGAGGTGGCGGACTGACAGATGTGTTTTTTCCATTTAATTTTCTACATTACATTCCAAACTTTTTCCTTGGATAATTTTGCCTTCAGCTTGGTGCAAACATTCCTTCATATTGTTTAATGATAAGATTTTGCTGGCAGATATTGCTGATGAGATCAAATGTTGCCTGCTTATGATTTGCAGTGCATATTGAGTCTGTTTGCTTTGATTCTCAATTTGTTTGCAATCCTAACTAAAACAGGGTATTTTAGGCATGTGTGTGTGTGGGTTTTGTGTGTGTGTGTGTGTGTGTGTGTGAGAGAGAGAGAGAGAGAGAGAGAGAGAGAGAGAGAGAGAGAGAGATTATATGTGTGTGTGTTTTGAATTGTTGGAATGTTGGCTTTGGCATGGGTGATGGGAACAATTGTCAGGATTTCCACAAAGCTAGAATCTCCCAGAACCTTGTCTACCGTTGTGTGTGTGTGTGTGTGTGTGTGTGTGTGTGTGTGTGTGTGTGTGTGTGTGTGTGTGTGTGTGTATGTATCGTATGTGTGTGTGTGTGTGTGTGTGTGTGTGTGTGTGTGTGTGTGTGGTTGTGTCTGTGTGTGTCTGTGTATACAGGGCTAGAAATTCAAAGACAATTTTCAGTTATCCTGGGGACAAGTAGATACAAAAATGTACTTGTCCCTTCCATATTTGTTCTTATCCTCCTTAAGTAAAGCGATGTGGAATTAAACAGCTGAGCTTACGGCTGTGCAATTACAATTATGATCTAATTCACCTTATTAAAAGACGAACAGCCTGCATGAAATGCTGACTTTTAATCAGACTCAGCAGCATACTATTCAGAACACCAGCGCAATGTGTACTTTTCTCTTTACCATAGAACAGTAATTCATGATTTTCTTTTTAACATTATTTCTCAAATGTTCTTTTGTCCTTGTCAGTCTTGGTCATAGTTCTTTTTATCTCTTAGACACCTCTTCCTTGCTTTTCAGCTACGGTTCTCTAATTTTGGAGCTGGAAAGACCAAACTTGAGCAGGAACATTTTACTAGATGCTCTAAATTAGATATCTGTCTACAGATTTTAAGACTGTCAGCATGTCCTGCAATATTTTCATGTGAAGTCGTAAATGGTGTGTCACATAGCAAACTCATGCACCAGGCTGTCAGGTGCCTATTGAAATAATGCCAAGGTACCAATCAATCCATCTTTCTCTCACTAAATGTTATGGATGATACAAAGTGAAAAAATCCTGCCTACCTACGCAACCATAATTCATTCTTAGATGTGAATGATTTGTTGTTTTTTTTTACTGATCTGGAACTGAAACAAGTGACAAAAGTTCAGGAATCAAGGAAGATTACAGCATGCCTTTGGAACTGTCCACTCAACAAATGCTGCATTCATTCATTGTGCCATGCAATCAGCAGGGACAAAAATGCCACCCAAGGCAAACCAGGGACTGGCAATGTCAAACACCAGTCACAAAGCACAAATAAGGATTCTTTTCAGCCAAATCAAACATTACAATTTTCAAATGTGATTTAACAAATCTTCCTTCATATATAGCAGTTCAGGTAGACAATACACATACCCTATCCCAACACGCCTCCACAACTCACCATATACCACCCACCACCTTTCCTCCCCCCCCCCTCTCTCTCTCTCTCTCTCTCACCCACTCACCCGGACACTATATGCACACACACACGTACATAAACATACAGTGAAACACACACACTGACACAAACACATGCACACAAACACACTCACACACACAAACATGCGCACACACACACACACACACACACACACACACACACACACACAGTGATAAGTGCCTTCTAGGCAAAAAGAATACAATCATTACAGCAAATTCGTGATGCTTTCTGCTCATGACTGGTTAAAGGTGCATGAAAGCTTCATAACATTTACAAAAAATTTGTCTTATTCTCATGTGTCATCCACTTACTTTAAAGTACCTGGGGACAGGTGTCTCATGATGATGACTGAAAAAAATCTTAAACTTATCTATAAATTTGTTTATATACCAACCTGCATTTCACTATTTTCAGTGAAATTTAGTAGTCAGTCAAGTAAAGAATGAGCAGAGAACAAAAGAAAAGAAATTTACAAATCAGAAAAATGAACGGCAGGCGTCTTCTTCTTCTTCCTCCTTTGAGTGTCCACAATCAACAATTTGATTTTTATGATACTTTTCAGGTTGGGGTTCCCCGGCGAAGAAGGAAAAGAAAAAAAAAAAATCAGAACAGCAGTTGCACTCTTGACTGGAAGGTGTCAAGAGTGGGGGCGGCCACAGTCTCTTGGGGATTTAAGTATTGAAAACAAAAACAAACTGGAATGGGTTTTTTTTTTTTTAACCTGTTTAATTAAAGCTTTACACATTTACATTTTAGATTACAATCATTTTAGTAAATATATGGATGAGAAATGACATGTCCCCTGAAAACAATGCATTAATAAATGATACGTTTTTCTCGAATACAGACAAGGAAAATTTGGAGAAGATTTTTTGCATGTGACTCTGAGTTTAGACATGTCAACTCGCGGACCAGCTCGCCGAGTGGCTCACTCAGTAAATGAGCTAACTCCCAGTACAACTTGAACTTCGGAAGAACTCAAGCAGAATGTTTTTTTTCCCCCGTTCATCTGCTACTCTTTATCAATAATCTGACGCAGTAGATGGAATGGAGGGGAGTGAGCACAGACTTTAAAGAAGACAACCATGTACACCCAAGTAAGATGGTCTATCAGTATCAAAGACGAACGTTTCTAAAAACAGTTTGTTTATAAAACGGAAAACCAAGTTTTACAACAAACTGTACTTATTAGATTTAGACCTTATTGTAATAAAACTTGAAAATCAAAGGCATATATAGTATCTCAGAATACCTAATAATTTGTTGGAGCGCTAAGTGAAAAACAATTGAAACACCTCTCAATAACAGTTCAGACATGAAGAAACAGTGCACTAACCATTTTGTCCAACCCCCTTCACTTCCTTCAGGAGACAGCCATCTTGAAATTTTTCAACAACATACTCTCTTACATATTATAGTAGATCAAAATGTGTCTAGATTAAGTATTTCCGGTTTAAAAAAATTATAAACAGTCTATGTAGTGTACTTAATTTTACAAAAGAAATATAACTATGCAATTAACTCTCTCTTATTTCGTATATATCATCTATTAATCGTTTTAGTTTTTATTTTGAGAGTATCTGAAAGAAAAGCACACAAAATGGAGGCGGTGGATGAATCGCAAGAAAGGCATTATGATGAAGATCTACAGTCTCCAACAGTTTTACCATGGGATCGATTTTCAAACTGGATCCATTGTTGCTGTGTTGTTACATTTGATCTTGAGCTTGGCCAGGCGATGGAGGTATTATATTATGTAAATGTGGCTGTAATTTGAGTTACTAGCAGTAATCTACTACAGTACTAGTAATAGTTCGTCTGCACTAAGTAAACGTCGATACTTGTTTTAGTTTAACGTATTGTTAGGTCAAATAGTTCTGTTTAGAAGGGATAGTACAACTTCATCTGCATTGCTTCGATATTTGACACTTAGTTTACCATGTGGTATATCATATAGTTTCACTGAGTAGGGATTAGATTTCAACTCAGCTGACAAATGAATACACTAAACGTACTATTGCGTAGATTTAGTGGGGCACTGTGCTTGTGGTCCATATTCCAGGGTTTCAAAACTCACTGTTGTTTTTTTTCAAAACCACAAACTGATGAAGATATTTTAGGCAGTATATATTAAATTTTTGGCAAAGCACTAATTTAGAAGCCCCTCATTCATTGTGGTGTTGAGGACAATGGTTAGTGTTCTCATGGTCAGAATGGCTTCTCTACCTGGGAGTATGAATCAACAATAGACCAATACAGACAATAAAAAGGAAGAGGAGGGGGGGGGGGGGGTTGGGGGGGAGGGGTATCTGAATGTAACAATTGGTGTGTTTATTTGACTATATGTAAATAAATCTTAAATAAATGTTAGCGAACCGCCCAGAGAAACGTGGACAAACAAGTCACAAGACAAAACACAACGCGTTTCGACCTCATAGGTCTTCTTCAGGTGAGTCACAAACGAATAAAATAACGAAAATTCACTTAGCTTTGATCGCTTCAGATCGCTTCAGAGTTCAGCGCAAGGAAGAAGGCGTTTATTCGTTTGTGACTCACCTGAAGAAGACCTAAGAGGTCGAAACGCGTTGTGTTTTGTCTTGTGACTCGTTTGTCCACGTTTCTCTGGGCGGTTCGCTAACATTTATTTAAGATTTGTTTAGATTTCCACCTGCAGTCGTCTCACTTTGCAATTAGATTTTATATGTAAATACTTCTAGTAGATTCTTCTTTGCCATTTTTTGTATTTGAAATGCATCAGAATCACCAATTGCTGAAAAAAAATCTTAAGTCACAAGCATTGACACACACTGAGAGAGGGAGAAGGTGTTTATAGGCTCTGTAACTGTCAAAAATAAGCAGGGACAGTATCAGTGACAATATTGTAGCAGAGACTGACATCTTGTTGTCAACTCTCGGAAGAAACGGAAAGCCAGTGGAGGTTCATTAATAAAGGTATACAGGATTAGAGGACATCAAGTCTTAAGATTAGCAACAGAGTTTTGCTGGAGATGAAGAGAAGAGTCAGAACAGAGTTGTAATCTAGCCTTGAAAGAATGTAGTAGCTGACAAGTGTTTTAGCGGCATAGTCAGGAAACTAATTGAGACTATCTGCTTAAGCTCATAGAGCAGATGTGATAATTTTTTAAAAACTTATTTCATACATAGGGAAGAGTCCATGAAGAAACAAAGGTTTCTTACACTTTAGAGAATGATTGTTTTGTCACTAACTCGAACAGTGATGGAAGAGGGCAAGGAATCTGACTAAGATCAAGAAGCGGAACCAGAGAAGATCAAAGCCTCAGTTTTACCACTGTTTGGTTTTGTATGTGTGTGAGTGTGTGTGTAATGTAATATAATGTAAAAGGATATTTATAGAGCGCTTTACCTCGCGAGAGCCCAAAGCGTGTGTGTGTGTGTGCGCGTGTGTGCGTGTGCATGTGTGTGCGTGTGTGTGTGTGTGTGTGTGTGTGTGTGTGTGTGTGTGTGTGTGTGTGCTGCATGATTTTGAAGTATATATTTGTGTTTGTTTTTTGTTTCTTTCTTTTAGTTCTGAGTTTGGGTATTTTTAGGACATGAATATTTTTCTGTGTATGCTCTTAGTTTGACCTTATTCCAGTTATGAATTAATTCCCACCCCACTCCCCATCCCCATCTCTTTTCTACTGAGGTTCTTGTTGGTACAGCACTGTGTGAGTTTGGCTCAATCAAATAAATGTCAGGTTGATGCATTGACCAATATTAGGGACTGTTGTCAGCAGGTCTGGTTACCCGCTACTCAGTCTTGTTATTATCCGTTCCCTCCCCTCTCCTCTGAGCATCATCATCATCATCATTCTCATCCTTAGTTATTGACCATCATTGAAGAAGGATGATACAAAGTCTGAAATGCACCAACTACAGTGCGCTTTATGCCATGCTGTCACAGAGATCTTTGTTGATGCTAAGAAATGTGAATGAAACTTCAGAATGCATTGCATAGAGTTTAGTAATTAGAGCTGTATGAAATTGTTGATCAAAATGGAACGTGATCTAGCCTCATCTTTGTCAGTTCATCATCCTAGACATGTGAGAACAGAACAAATCATTTATTCCAGCCCTTTATGCCATGCTTTTGTGACGATCACAGTTTCAGTTCTTGTCCATTTCCACATCTGTGGTGAGCTTGCTGGCAGCATGTTCATCAGGACTCGATCATTGGCTGGGTGTGGAAGTGCCTCTTGGATGGGGATGCCTGCTCTGCGATTAAGCAATTTTAGTTGCCAGTTTGGGTCTGAAGTTATAGCCTGTATGTTTACTAGGCTGAACAAGGTCACTGAACACTATCTAAGCGACACTGTGAGTAGTGTCTCCTTCAGTGGATTGCCTCGAATGACAAAGTGATTTTAATTTCAGTTTACATAAATTATAATATCTTCACCGTGGGGTGGTTGGTCTGGGGCAGGACAAACTCAACCTTTACCAAGACTGAAAGTTTTACCGTGTAGAGAAAAGAGCCACATTTTTTTCCATGGGAATAATTTGTTTAGTTGTGCCAGTTAGAAGAAACTATAACTTACAGCCCCTTTGCCAACTAAAGTCCTTGCCTTATGTGCAGTATTCAGACATCTACCATGCATTAAGGCATTCATAATCGAAATTTATAACCAAAAATATCTTAAAATGCTGTATTGGTTGTAAAGGCCTTGTTAAGTTTGAATCAGCTTTGCTAACTTTTCTTTAGAGGCACTTGAAATATTAGTAATGCTGTTCACAGGTGGAGTGAGTAAACTCAATGCTGATTGTATGTTAGAACTAAAGAACCACTCCAGTATTTGAAAGAGAGAAAAAAGCAGCTATCAGACTGTTTTAAACAGTAGTAATAACTTGTCCTACTGGTTTGACATCTTATGAGCTCTGCTATTCATAGTTCCATACTTCTCTTTTTTCTGTTTCTACAACATACATTCACACACACACACACACACACACACACACACACACACACACACACACACACACACACACACACACACACACACACACACACACTCACACACATGTGCATGCACACACACTCCCCTTCCTCCCTACACACACTCACAGACACACACACACACACAGACACACACACACACACACACACACACACACACACACACACACACACACACACACACACACACAACGCACGCACGCACGCACACACACACACACACACACCACACACACACACACACAACTTGGAAAAGGAATGGGATTATGTGTAGCTGGCTGCCTTCCAAAAATCTAGGGGAAGAGATAGAGACACCCAGCTGGCCACAACAACTGCATTGTTTGTGGGCACAGCATGAAGACTATTTCTGCCAAAAAACGTAGACCGGATGTAATCTTCCAGTCAACTCTGTTAGGGTTGGGGGCTGGGGGGTGGAATTGTGGGGGACGGATGGGGGTGGGGGGCTGGGGAATGAGAGCACCTTCATTGCCATGACAAAAGTTTAGCAAATAATAATACTGTTAACAGTGTGCACGTAGACCATGGAAATCACAAAATGGCATCAAATTGAAGGAAGTGATTTTTTTTCTCCAGGACTGGAAGGCCATGGAATTAGTGTCTAAGTCTTTGAAGCTTATGGAATTAGCAAGGAAGCCTTCAAGAAACGTAAATGCTTGGTGTGAGCATTACTGTTTTGGTAATGGTGATATCAGTCAGAGTATATATACATTTGTGTCACATTATGGTCACAGAAATGTCTCAAAATGGCATGTGAAGTCATGGGAAAAAGTCATGGAACTTTGAACGTATCAACCTGCATGACCTTGTCATGAGTACCTACAGCTTCTTCTTTTTTTCATAAACAGGAAGACCATGGAGTTTGTCTACATAACGCAATTGGCCTGCTCTAGAAATCAACCTCAGCCATCACAGAAACACTTCTACTAAGCATTTGGGACATGATCCTGACTGATCGTCCCTACAGCAGTGCCACAACAATTTTGGCTTATAGTAACCATGCTCCATAAAATCAGTTCAGCATATGAACGTAATGTGTAGTGTTCAAATTAAAGATCCCAGTAAACTATCGCCAGGCCAAGGGAGGACACTGCTGCCAGCACAGTTGCCACTGGACCAGAGCCTCTGGTCATAGGGAAGAAAAGAAATCGAAGCAATATAATTTAATCTTTCCACTCACAGTCA
>CM065734.1:14630900-14730900 GCA_033310375.1 Conus canariensis | reverse complement strand
TCCAATAAAATAGGCTGCCAGGTGCTGTGTGTGTGTGTGTGTGTGTGTGTGTGTGTGTGTGTGTGTGTTGTGTGTGTGTGTGTGTGTGTGTGCGCGCATGCGTGTGTGTGTATGTATGTATGGTTGTGTGTGTGTGTGTGTATGTGTGTGTGTATGTATGTGTGTGTGTGTGAGTGTATACATGTGTGTGTGTGTGTGTGTGTGTGTGTGTGTGTGTGTGTGTGTTTTTAGATTGAGAATGGTGGGGTGGCTTTATTTATCTCTGTATAGTTTGTCTAAAAATGTTTATGAAAAGTATGTATCCTATTTTTTTTATGTTTCATCCCTTTTTTTCAGAAAATGAACATATGCTACCTGTCATTCCCAGACTCAAATTCTGGTAAGTATTAAAACAACACAAAACAAAACAAAAAACATAAAGAAAACAAAGCAATACAACAAAGATGAATAAAATCACAGTTTTTAAAAAATGTTTATTTATGGTTTTTTGTTTTTTATTAATGCAGTTGTCTACTGTAATATGCTTTTTCTTTTGTCGTTTACTTTTGCTTGTGTGTTAGTTTTTATTCAGTTGCCTTGGTTCATTTTCCTCGGGAGTTGTGCATCTCAGTGTTTTATTTCACCTTTTTCTTTTTTAAATGCTTGTGTGTGAAGACACAAGATCGCAGAATTAGTTGTCTGCATATTCTGATCTTCTGCATCCATGTGTATTATACCACATGATTGGTCAGGATTAGAAAGTTAGAACAGGAATAAGTGGTAAGATATGAAAGATCTCTGTGCTTTCCCCACAAATTGTTGCTGTGATTCAAAGCTATGGCTGTTCGAGATATGAACTGGACATATTATACTAAACATTGCCATTACAGAGATCAGTCGTTTGCAGATTAGATGTTATGTGTGTGTAAGATGTAAGCTGAGGGGTAGGTGCTTATGTTTTTACTTAAATGTAGCCATAACCCACCTTGCCCCTGCTTCCCCATCCCCCCCCCCCCCCCAAAAAAAAAAAAAAAATAAAATAAAAGAGGAGGAGAATGTCAAATTTTAGGGTATTTCATTGTTCTTTTTTGAATTTTTTATCTTATTAGTAGATTAGTAAGGCTTCAAGGAAATTCATGTTATTGAAATGGTGGATGTATTGTGTCTGTGATGTTGATTTGAAACAGGTTGCATGGGAGACACGCAGTTTCATTTTCGTATACGACAAAGCCCAGGTAGAAAGCCCACCGTAAAAGCTCACAACTCCTACAACAGAGACTGCCCAGTGTCATTACAAGTAAGTTGACTTTATGATGATGACGATGAGAAAGTGCTTATGTTGCATTCACTTTCACAGTTAAGTGGAGCTTCATGCATTGGACAATGTGAAATAATCAGAAAAAGAAAACAAACCATTTTGAATCTCCGCTGGGTCATTTTGGTACAGGTTGTTATTTTCCTTGGAGTTTATGCGAGTGGATGAATCTACTCATGGCATGCTTATGTGGCATGCCTTGCATCTGTTCAACGTGAATGGTGCATAGTATCATTGCTGTAACTGCCTGCCCCCAGTACCATGACGTTAGATTTTCCACCCCTACGCAGATGGGCTGCCAGTAGAATCAGTCAAGATTTAAACTTGACCAGTAAATGAAACATTTTTGGTTCATTGTCTTGTTGAGGGTTTAAAGCATTATTGTAACATTTTTCAGAATTCCCCTTTTTCTCTCACAGAGCTTGAAAGGGACAATTGATGTCATACACTTTGACTGAATATAGACCCACTTGCCTCTGAAATGCTGTGACAACTGAAGTTGATCGAGTCTAGTTTGATTTCTAGTTTTCTTTTTTTTTTTGTATTAACATAACACATGTTCAATGAATTGAGAGGATCCTTATTTAGTAATTAACATTTATTTTACTAGAGCGTTCTCAGATCCAGCTCAATGTTTTGGTCACAGAGACAAGATCTTTCTGAGTGTTGTTCAGTTTCAGGTTTGATCTTGAAAATGAGTCTGTTTTCACAAAAGAAAGTAGCAGGTTATGAGACTGATTGAAATTTAGACTTGGACTACATGTGTGGTAGCTGAAAAACTGAAAGGATTTTTAATGTACTAATGACGATGTCATGTAGTGAATAAAAGATGCTAAATCTCTGACATACTTTTATCAGTGCCAAGTGAATGGCATGTGTCTTGTTGTCAGTTTGGTGTGTTCATCGTCTGGTAATATAAAGCGGTGGAGTTAAAGTGTGAGCGCGTGTTGTGAGCCACGTGGCTTCTCTGTCCTCCTCCCTCCTTTCACTGCTACTCCGTCTGCAGACTTATTCTGTTGCTGATTTTGTTTTGAAATTACATGAGCTTTTGTTTGTTTTAATGTTGAATATGTTCATAAATGTAATAGATTACTGATTTCAATCATGCATTATTTGTACCACTATAAAGGACGACAACATTGTGTTTGATTATGATTATGCTTTTCTAGTTTGCTGTTGTTGAATGGCTCTTTGAAGAAATGTTTATTTTAAATGAAAATTTAATTGAGTGAACGCACGTATTTGTTGATTAGTGAATGAGTTAAGATCATGTAGATCGATGGACTTTGATTTCCTTGTGTAGAAACTATAATTGTTACATGCTTCTCTTGGTGTGATTGTGGTCATTAAGATGTCAGACTTTAATCATACAGTATGTTTTCCTTTATTTAGTGGAAGGAAAACAAGCACTAAGTGATGATCCTCATTGTCGGTTGACAGTCTGTGAGAAACTGGCATACTAGTGAGGAGTGTGTAAGCTCAGCCTGTTGGTGCAGTGATGCTATGTCATAAAAAGTTGTGTTAAGGTGATGAGCCATGTGCTGTACTTGTACTGGAGTGGGACTGTATCAGCCACACACTTGGCAGGCAGTTTCAACCCCCTCTCTTATGGCTGATCTAGGTACTGGCTTGAGTCTTATCATGTTACATTAGGATGGAGAAGTGGTGTGTAGTAACTGGCTGGCTGACCTGCTTGGTGATGTAACAGATATTGTGTAGGCTCTGCCACTTGCCATGCTGGGGCTCTCTCTCTATCTTTCTGTCTGTCGGTCACTCTCTCTCTCTCTCTCTCCTCTCTCTCTCTCTCTCTCTCTCTCTCTCTCTCTCTCTCTCTCTCTCTCTCTCTCTCTCTTTCTTTCTTTCTCTCCTCTTTCTTTCTCTCTCCCTTTTCTCTTTCTCTGTCTGTCTGTCTCATTGTTTCTCTTTGTCTCTCTCTTTCCCTCTCAACATTGCATGCAATACTAAACACATTCACCTGCTCCCCATACTCCATTTACACCTTTCTGTCCTCTCTGTTCCCACTAACATTGGTTTTGACTCCATTTCCCAGAAAGTCCTTTAAATGAGACTAAAAAAAACAAAGTTCCGTGTGTGAACGCGTAGATAGCATTTTATGCACTCATAAAATCCCAACACCACTTTCGAAAGAGAAGGCCAGTTTGTCTGTTAGTAAAGATGACAAGTACATATGTAGTGTGGATCTTCTGTGAAAAAGTGAAGAAATGAGTGAAAGTCTGAGCATCTCATATGCTCAGAGTGACACAGGAAATGAATGATTAGGGCCAACAGGCAGCTCTTCAGTTGGACCTGCCCAGGTAGGCAAGGTGTTGTGTAAACAAGAGTGTGTATTGTAAAGCGCATTGTACTTAATCTTAAAGCAAGGATTGGCACTGGGCAAGTACTCTCAATAATAATGAAAACTGAAAACTCATGCAAGCATATCTGAGAAGAAACCCCCCTTGGACAAGTGTTTCGGTCTTGAACTCCTTACACTCTAAGGTGGTCGGGCTGCATCCAGGGCTCATGACTCCCAGATGCCCTTCTACTGCCAACTTTTTGTTTTTGTTTTCCTGACGCTGCTGGAATTCGAACCTGAAACTTTTGGATGAGGGGCATCTCAAGGCATGCCTTTTTAACACAAATGTCTCACCCCGCTGCTAATGGACACCTGCTCTAAGTTGGGAAATTTAAGCCGTAAGAAGTTCACTTTTGTTCCTCCTCAACCAGATCCAGCTGTAACTCTTTTTGGCTGCCTCTGTCATTGCCTTCAAGATTCCGGTCCTCTTCTTACCTGAAATCCGGAGCTGTTTCATGAGATCATGGGCTGATAGCCTCCAAATCCCCTTGCTTCCACCTGTATGGTTAAGCCAGATTCCCTCAAGCTGCTGGCTTCACTGGCATACTCCCAGTCTTGTAGATGTGAGCTTGCTCCATTCTGCTTTCATGTGGCACAGTGAGTTTGATCAGAATCATTTGATTTGATGAAGATGAGTGGAGAACAATATGCGGTCCCATGCTACTCTTCCAGATGATCTCTGGATGGTTCCCCCATTCTGGAAGGTCTACTAGGCATTCCCAGTTATCTACTCCATCCAGTACACCCTGCTTCGATGCTCTTGATATCACAGCTGTTCCAGACCATATTTATGGCCTCCTGCCATGAAAAACTTCGTTGCCGGAGCTTCTGGTGGCATTATGCTTCCTCCAGCAGGGCTAACCGCTAACGTGCCTCCATGTGTACCTTCCCTGGGTTAGCGCACACACATGCACCCACACATAACCAAATAACCAAACAAACAAAAAAGAAGATGGTAGTCATTGTCAAGTTGTAGTTTTAACTTTACGGATACTTTGAGTTCTGTAGACCTCCAACCTGTGTAAACGTGCATAATGAAATCATTTCTGATAGTATTTTAAAATTTTGGAAGATATTTGTAACCATTTGTTCATTTTTTTTAATCTTGCATATTTGCAGAGTGAATCGGCCTTCTACTACGGATTCGTATACTTCAGACAGACCAAGGACAGAGCCATCCGAAGAGGCTACTTTCAAAAGGTTTGTTTCTTTGTTTATTATGACAGTCATCAAACAGAACAAAATAGTTTGATATTTCTTTTGCACTTACAGAAATTGAATTATCACTCTTATTAACAATACAATTGAATTCAAAACTCCATTATATCATTATTTCTCATTCATGACACCATGTCATTAGTTGTAATGATAGAATCATCAGAATATTTCAAACACCACTGCAGTGAAATGAATGGAGGTGTAGTACATTTCTTTCTATATATAAGCGTTATATAAAAGAAGGTATTTCTGATTGTTGAAAAAAACAACAACCTATAGCAAGCTGCTATTGTGATGAATGTGTGAAAACAGGGTATGTATTTTGCAACTTACTGAGGTTGATTTCTATTATTACAATTCCTGCTCTGACAAAAATGTTACTTTTATCATGAGATGAAGACACAAGTACCAGAACAATTAGTGGCTATGTGAACTGCTTTGTGTTTTAGATTTTACAAAGGAGCCTGGGCTAATGCCAAGATGTATTAAAATGTTCCTTGTTTCTGTGATGGTATTCTCTGTAGGAAATGAAGTGCATTCTACAGCCAAAGAAAAAAGAAGACAAAGAACAAAAAAAAAAAGAAAAAAAGAAACCTAAGCTTTTAGATACTTTAGCAAACACAAAACTTTTGTGCCAGATTTAAGTTGTAACATATCTCACCGTGATTTTTTTTTCCATCTAAGACCCTCCTGCAGAATACACTGATACCCTCTTGTAGAGTGCACTGATACCCTCGTGTGGAGTACACTGATACCCTCCTTTAGAGTGCACTGATACCTTCCTATAGAGTGCACTGATACCCTCCTGTAGAGTGCACTGATACCCTCCTGTAGAGTGCACTGATACCCTCCTGTAGAGTACACTGGTACCCTCCTGTAGAGTACACTGATACCCTCCTGTAGAGTGCACTGATACCCTTTTGTAGAGTACACTGATACCCTCGTGTAGAGTACACTGAAGGGTGGATTCCAGAACACAGAAGGCTTGATGGATGACATGAGGCACTGGACCAGGTACAGCTCTTCTGTCCTACTGGGAGTGACTTTGAGACAGACCCGCAGATCACTGACTGCTCCACTGTCTGTCATAGCACCCTTACAGCCCGTATAATCACAGGCACTTATGATGATGAAGATTAGTTCACTGTCCTTCCTGTCCCCAGCAGCCCAGCCCATCACACACACACACACACACACACACACACACACACACACACACACACACACACACACACATGTGCGCGCACGTACGCATGCATGCACGCACGCATGCCCACACACACACACACCCACACACACCACACACACACACACACACACACACACACACACACACACACACCCTCCACATTTTACAGCAGATTCCATGAAAACCTTGTTCAGAGATGTTCCACCTGATGTGATCTTTGAATTTCTGAAAGAGATTAAAATTTTTCATCTGATCTGAGATTGTACAGTGGAAAGATTTTTAATAACATTTTGGGTGTGTTTTTAGAGGATGTATTTTAAAAGTGTTGTGTGAATGAAAGACTAATGAGTTGACTTCAACACAGTGACAGCCCTGATATGGCCCTTTGCGGTCGGCTGGGCTATAAGCAACATTATCTTACCTTAACCCTTATCTCCCTTCACACATCCCACATCTCCACATCCATTCCCACCCTCTCAAAAAGAAGTTGATATCCGAAAAACGAAATAGTAGTTGATTTCCATAAATATCTGCATATCTACTCTGTTGTTGTCTTGGAATCAGTCCATTTTGGTTGTTCTGTTGCAGTCAGTGGTGCTGATCACCAAACTGCCCTTCGTGGCCCTCTTCTCCCAGCTTGTGGGAATTATAGCACCGGAATACTTTGACAACGGAGAGCCTAGTCTGGAAGCAGGTACTGTGCATTTCTGTGTGTTGTGCCACTAGAAACCACAACCTTATGATCATTTGTGAATTCATTACTCAGGTTTCGTGGAGGCTTTTCATGTTGCTTTAATTTCTGACGATTTAAATTTGGCTCAGAAGGCCTTTTAAGCCCTTATGTTATGATGAATGGCCTTTTCATTTCCGCTGCAGCTATTGTTTACAATCCAGGGTCCTTTAGGTCCTTACACAAGCTTTTGATTTTTTTTTTTTCAACATTTGAAATAAATATAAATACTTACAATGAAATTCATCATGATGCAGACAGTTGCAAGCAGACAATATACAGCAGCAGACCTGAGCAAGGGAGAAAACTTGCTCCGAAATTCAGCTGAAAGCAAGTACTCTGTTCAGTATCTGTCCTAGAATTGGCACTTTTGAATTTGAAGTTACAGACTGTGCTGAAAATGCAAGGAAAATGCTCATTCCATAACAGAAGGCTCTGAGAAGATCCATATAGAGAGTGGATCAGTAAAGTGATCATGGACAAAGATAGCGTACAATGAAAATTTTGTGGACTCGAACCGAATCGGATCAGTGGGAGAGTCCTTCTGGAGTCAGTGCATCAAGACGACTCGTCCTCAGAAACAAGACACTGAAAACAGAGTGGTTTTGCTTGTAGCATGAATGATGACTGATTTCATATCAGCATCGATCAGCGTCATACCTTCTGCAAGTTTCAGATCCAGAGACTCTGAGGATAATTCTGTGAATTTTGAGCACAAGTTTTTTCTTTGTTTTAGATTTCTGAAATTATGCCTGATATTAGTGTATAAAGGTGAGTATGAAAAAAGTTTTATCGCTAAAAAACGTTTTACGATATACTTACTTTCCAAAAGCTCTCCCACGTCTGACATATGCCAGGAAAAGATGCAGGTAAACTGAGATGACTGCCACTGTCAAATAAGGCATTGGTTCATCAAGGGTGATCACACAGTATTTCTATCTGGAATATGTCATGGTTAGCTCCCTTGTCCTATTTTAATTTTTGAGGATCCTGATAATGTGGTGATGTTCCCTACTGAGTTGGAATAATGCGTTTGTTTGGACAGGTGAGTAGATAGAAAAACTACTTTTGGTCATAAAATTCCATGTTAGGACATTTTATTGTCATGGGACAAATACCTGGAATATTGTTACCGCAAGTAGAGCTATATAAACTTAAAAATTGGTGTGGTTTAGTATTTTGGATTGCCAGTTTTATGTTGATTATCTTGTGTCTGTCATATTTGTTCCTTTTCCAAGGTCATATATACAAATGAAGGCTTTCATGATTGATTTCTCTTTTTGGTAATTTGTGCTGCCTTCACACTGTTGAGGCTATACTCCCTGTCAGATTTGTCACCGCCTTTCTTGACGGGAAGAATTAAGAAGTATGTGAACATGTATGTACAAATCTGATTCCAGCTTGTCACGATATTGACCAGTGGCCATATCCTGTGCCAGGCGATACAGTGAATTTGCCTATCATGGGTACTGTCATACAGGTACACGTCAATTTGTGTGTGTGTGTGTGTGTGTGTGTGTGTGTGTGTGTGTGTGTGTGTGTGTGTGCGCACTCATATGTGTATGTATGTGCACATGAGTGCCAGTTATTCTGAATTTTTGTTGTTGCATGCTTACCTAACTGATCTAGTTGCAAAGTGAGGTGACTGCAGGCGGAAATCTAAACAAATTTTAAATGTAATTAATAGCGAACCGCCAAGAAAACGTAGACAAACGAATCACAAAACAAAACATGACACGTTTCGATCTCTCAGGTCGGCGGAAATCTAAACAAATTTTCAATGTAATTAATAGCAAACCGCCAAGAAAGCGTAGACAAACGAATCACAAAACAAAACATGACACGTTTTGATCTCTTAGGTCTTCTTGACAGCCTCATTTTCATTCATCGCCCATCTTGCGCTGAAGTGGATGAAGGTAAGTGATTGCTTGTTCATTGTCATTGTCCTGAGTGTTTTGTATCTTGTCTGAAGAAAACCTAAGAGGTCGAAACGCGTCATGTTTTGTCTTGTGATTCGTTTGTCTACGTTTTCTTGGCGGTTCGCTATTAATTACATTGAAAATTTACCTAACTGAATCTACATCCACTGTGTGTATATGAGTGTGTGTGTGTGTGTGTGTGTGTGTGTGTGTGTGTGTGTGTTAGCGTGTGTATGTGTGTGTGTATATATGCTCATGTGTATGTGTGTTTTATGTGTTGGTATCAAAATTATCGATCAGTTTGTGACTATCTGTGTTTGTGTACATTCTGCAAAGGAAAATGCTGTCATTTGCTTGATTCTTTTTTTTGTTAGTGACCATTTTTGTGCACTGTGTTAGTTTTTAACGTCTGTCTGCTTGTTTATGCTTTCTAGAACTTTTACACTGTTTACATCACATTCTGTTCATCTAGACTTGAGATTTCCTTTTTTTGTGTATGTGAGTGTGCTTTTTTTTTGTGTTGTGGCTTCTGTTATATAATCACTGCATTTTCTCTTTGTCATGATATGTAGATGTATATCTTGCTTTTTGGCTTATTAAGAATGAAAGTTCTGTTATTCTTTTCACAAGTAGAGCATTATGAGCATTATGTTTTGTAACATTTGTTTCCATGAAAAAAAAAAGACAGTGCCCAGTTAGTGCGAGCGTATATATCTTGAGCCATTCTCAGACAGTTCATTATGAATGATTTCCAGTCCAATGCCTTAAAATTAAAAAAAACACACAATTTAAAACCTGAAAGTTGTAATTGTTATGTACAAAAGATATTTTCTTGCTATGGATTTATGAAGAGATGCAGTACTATCACAAATTATGGATATCAAGAGAAGATAAAGTGGCATATAGAATTTTTTGGTAAGTTACCGTGTAACTTAATGTTGTGTGTGAATTAACATTATCTTCTGTCGTAGATCACAGATTTCACATCAACTCTTACCTCTAACAGATCATATATTTCTTTGTTTCTGATAATTGAACAATATAGAAAAGAATGTAACATTGTGGGCTTTGCTTTTCATATGTTGAGTTTCACATTCTGTTCATGTTGTGGTGGTTGTGCCCTGTGATGGTGGTGTTGGCGTGGTGGATGATGTAGGTGAGAGTGCCCAGTCGCTCTGATAAAGTCACGGGCTCTGCACAGACCAGGACTCAGAGCATGGTGAGCTGTCAGTCAATACACTGTGAGATGTCCGTTGGTAGCAATGGGAGTGATGTGTCTGTGACAGCAACATGTCTGCTGGTAACACTGAAACTAACATACCCACCAGTAGGGCACTGAACTTCAGCTGTCTGTTGTAGTACTGGAACTAAGACCATCTGTGCCGGATATCTGTCATCGTTTCTTTTGTATTATTAATATTAAACACAAACTGCAGCCTGTGTATTCTCATGCTTTATAACTGCCCAGACTATATCGCCTTGAATTAATGTTTACTCTTGTGTTGTATAGTATCTGCTTGTTAGGGGGTGGGGGTGAGGGAGTGGGGAAGCAAGTAATCTGTATGTGTTTTAATGAAAGTTCCTGTCACTTCCGTTTGGAGCGACCAGGTGCTTGGTTTTCTGAGGATGTGAGCATTAGGTTGAAGTATGATGTGGTAGCATACACATTCAGAAGATGACTCCATGTTTACAGAGGAAACACCTGACAGGCCATCCTTGGCCATAGAGTCAATGGAAGCAGATGCAGACCTGTTTACCTGTATGACTTTTCCGTAATTAGTTCAGAAAACTTTGGCTTAATACAGAAATACAATATTGCTAAATAAAATATGAAAAAGACCTCGTCAAAATGTGGACATAAGTCGGCCTGTTTCTGAATCGATTTCGATTCAGCAGCTCATTAGCCTGTGACCTCTGAACTTCATTAGGTCAGTTACTTACGGCCAGAAACAGTTGCAGACATTTGTTTCATCAGTCATGCTGCGATCTTGATTTGGTACAACAATCAGTGGAACTCGATGGTTTATTGCTGTACAAATTGCAGACACTTTCATGGCAATTCACAAGAATAGAAACATTACCAGATTTGGGTACTGAGTTGACAAATCCAACACTTTTGCTTTCTTTAATCAAACAAAGCTCCGTTGGACTGCATTTTCAACACCGAATTGATGAGGCTTTGTCACAAGCTTCAGAAGTTAGAAGATCGCAAAATCAGAAGCTTTTGAACTTAATCAGGTCAGCCTCGTTGGTGTTGACCTCCCCTTCCGTAACTATTCAGTATCTATGGCAAAACCTGTGCCATGAATACTGAATAGTTACGGAAGGAGTAAAAAGATCTGCAGATCTGTAGGCCAGCAACAGAACCTGGCTCTCTCCCTTGGCATGTTAGTACTGCATTAACCATGAAACTTGGCTTAACAGAGCTGATTGATTGGTCATAGCTTGCATAATCTCTTTTTTTTGTTTTGTTTTGTTTTTAATGCCACAGGTCAAAATAACAAACGAAGTAACTTATGGTAGCTTCAGTTCAGGGTATATTCCTGCAGAAGGACAGACTGAATGAAGATCTTGACCCATGCACTGTCAGAAAATTAACTGGAATGAGTACACAACCTGTGAACATTATCTGGGAGAGTGTGTATTCCTTCGAAAACCATGCTTCTGAATGCAGACTTACTTGTCTTGCTGGCATGCATGTTTCTCCACTCTGTCTGCTTGTACATTGTTCCTGCATGCCGTGAACATTCTTTTGGGGGGGGGGGGGGGGGGGGGGTCTTTGCTTGTCCTGTCTACCCTGCACCCTGTAGTCCATCCTCTTGACCTATACCTGACATAAAAAGACAAGACTGGGGAAAAGAGAAAACAATCATATTGATACAGATAATGGTTCTTTTAGGGGAAGGAGGAGGGGTGGATTGGAGGTGTGAAGAGACACTTGATTACCCCCCCCCCCCCCCCCCCCACTTTTTTTACTAGTCAGCAACGTTCCCTGTGTAGTCCAAACTGAAATAAAATTCTCAGTACAGTTACGGTCTCATTCAAAAAAGATAATTGTGATATAACACATTATCTTATTTTTAATGTGGCAGCAATGTTATCTCACATTTTATGTGACCATTATTGTAGTTTTCTTGGATGTTAAAATTGAAGTGAATGCTCTTGTTTTAGCTGTAATAGTTTGCAGGCTGTATAGTATACTTATCAAGTATGTCTGTCATCAGAAACTTAAAGAGAATTTTCCTTCTAGCTTAGGGGTCACAAATGTGAGTTTAAAATTTTAAACTACAGAGAGTTAACCCAACTTGCCTTGAGGTCACATACGTAAGTCTGATATTTGGAACTTAAAAGGGAATTAATCTAAGCAGCTTTTGGGGTAATAAACATCAGTTTGAAAATACAAATAAATATGATGAACCCTCTGCTACTTTAAAGGTCACATGTTCTAGTCTGAAATTTTGAAATAAAGAGAATAAACTCAGCTAGCCTTGGGATCACATGTTGAAATCTGATATTTTGAACTAAAAGAATGAATCTAGCCAGCCTAGTAGCCACGAATGTCAGTCTGAAAATTTAAATCAAAGGGAATGGACACAGCTAGCCTTGAGTTCACATTGAACATCTGATATTTTGAACTTAAGAGAATGAATCTAGCCAGCCTCCGAGTGGCAAATGTCAGTCTGAAATTTGAAACGAAAGAGAATAAAATCTATGGCTGGTTTAAAGATCACATGTGTAATGGGAAATCTGAAACTACAAAAGAGAATGGACATGGCTTGTTAAAAGATTAGAGGTGTCAGTCTGAAATTATAAACCAAAAGGAATGAACTAAGATGAAAAAAAGAGAGAAAAAAATTAGCCTGAGCTTCCCAGATTTCACGGGGAACAAATGTGCATCCAGTCCTGGACACAGTTTAGTAGTTAGTCCAGTGAACTTTGAAAGCTCACGAATGAGCAGTTATAGACCTCTGGAGCTTGTTTTCAGTATCACAGAAAGTGTAACAGCTTACACAAAAGGAAACAGATGTTAACAAGCACTTTCCTGGTGGGGGGGGTTTTTGTGTTTTTTGTTTTTTTTTCTGACCTTGTGTAACTTGCATTCTACTGTGCGTGAGGTGATGCATGATATACTGATTGCTTCATTTCTTGGTGTATTCATCCTTGTCATTTCTTGGTGTGTTCATCCTTGTCATTTCTTGGTGTGTTCATCCTTGTCATTTCTTGGTGTGTTCATCCTTGTCATTTCTTGGTGTGTTCATCCTTTTCAGTTCATTCGAGTATAATTTGTAAGGGAGAAACAGCATGGCTGGAAGGGACAGGGAACTTTTAAAACAAATTTCACCAGTGATTTTTAAAATTTTGTTTGTTGCTTTGATATGCCTCTGGTTTTTACCGTTTCTTTCTTTTTTTGCTTCTTACATGCTGTTTTGGTCTGTGAATGGATTTTTTGTTATTTTGAATAAAGTGAAAACCTTGCTCTGAATCTCTTTCTTCTCGCTCTCTGTCTCTCTTTCTCTCTCTCTCTGTTTCCGCCTCATCCCTGCCACTGCTATCTCCTCTCCTACTGTCCTCTCCTTCTGTTAATTTGTCTGTCGCCTGGTTTCTTCTCTCTTTTCATAACTTCTGTCCTGCTCTTCATTAACTCAGTCTTTAACACCAGCTGTCACTCATCTCTTTGTCTCTTACTTTCTGTCATTCAAATTTGCCCTTCCTCTTTTTTCTTGCTTTCTTTTTTTTCCGGAATAGGCAGTGGTGTTCAGTTGGTAAGATCAGTAAATGATAACTGGCATGCAAAATGTGTGATAAGTGACAATCTCTCTTCCAGCACACAATTCCGCACACAGCATCCTTCCTTCTCTTCACGAAGTGGACATTTACAGGTAACACTTCTCTTGTTTTTCCTGACTCACAAATGTGGAAGTGTGTGTTTGTGTGTGTGTGTGTGTGCGTGCTGCGTGCGTGCATGCGTGCATGCGTGTCTTGCGTATATTTCAGATACTAATGTATTAAAACTTGTAAAGCACCCTGTAGCCTATGTTGTTAGGATGGACGCGACAAAAGTTGTCCTCACTATAGTATTATTATTCGTAGTATTATTATTCATTCTGCCCCATAATTAAGAAAATCAATTTTTATACCATGTTAGGAAAATGATTACATGAACATTGCTGGAAATGAAAATAAAAAAGATTTTATCTAAGAAATAAGTACAGGTTTAACAAACGGATTTTATTTAAGAAATAAGTACAGGTTTAACAAACAGATGTAAAGATTTTATTTAAGAAATGTGCAGTCAAGTACTGGTTTAACAAGCAGATGTGAAGATTTATTTAAGAAATATACAGTCAAGTACAGGTTTAACACACAGATGTGCATAAATTTCAGTGTACATAAATTGATTGATTGATCCTAGCAGCGTTATTTGAATGGTCAAAAGTTTGGTTCACTGTAAATTTCTATCATCCGACATGACAGTGTCAGTCATTTCAAATTTGTGCAAAACAGTATCATTTGTGGATGATGTTGACCCCTATGCCTTGTAATATTGTATGATAGTGATGGATGTCATTACTGTTGTGTTGTGACTGTTGAAACTTCAGTGCTGTGTAATCCTGTGTGAAAGTGCTGTGTGATGTGATTGTTAACACTTTGTGTTGTCTAATACTGTATGAAAGTTGTGGGTGATGTGATTGTTAACACTTTAAGTGTTGTCTAATACTGTATGAAAGTTCTGGGTGACGTGATTGTTAACACTTTTAAGTGTTGTCTGATATTGTATGAAAGGGCTTGGTAATGTGATTGTTAACACTTTAAGTGTTGTCTAATTCTGTGTGAAAGTTGTGGGTGATGTGATAGATAACACTGTAAGTGCTGTCTAATACTGTATGAAAGTTGTGGGTAATGTGATTGTTAACACTTTAAGTGTTGTCAAATGCTGTATGAAAGTTGTGGGTGATGTGATTGTTAAAACTTAAAGTGTTGTCTAATACTGTGTGAAAGTGCTGGTTGATGTGATTGTTAACATTTTAAGTGTTGTCTAATACTGTGTGAACGTGCTGGTTGATGTGATTGTTAACACTTAAGTGTTGTCTAATACTGTGTGACATGCTGGTGATGTGATTGTAAAGCAGCTGGCAAACTGCTTGTAGCTTGCAAGAGTTTGGTGTAATGATTATATTTTAGCCAAACAGAAAGTATAATTAGAATATCCCTGTGTGTGTCTGTCTTGTTTCAGTGCATTTCAAGCATACTACCTCATGTTCAACTATTATGGGAACTGGTTCTATTGGGCGAGGTAAGTATATCTTCTTCTCTTTTCTGAAGTGAAAATAACAGAATAGATCATGAGTGTTCATCCTTGTGTTTGGATTGTCTGGTTCATGCTTACAGGATACTTTGATTACATATGCATTACCGACTCTCTCATGCAGGTATCAGTAGGGTTAATTGACCTCACAAATACCCATCCTAGAAATCCCTTTTTGAAGTCAGGAGTGATGAGAAGTCAAAGTTAAACAGGATGAAAGTCCATGTTACTGTCAGTATGTGAACATAACTGAATGTTTCTTCCATTTCATATTGAAATTTGGTGGCCGGTATTTGGGCATGGACGTAAATATACAAGACAGATAACATGGGTCAGTGTTATGAATACATATGTAAACAGATAAATGGATGGGTTGGTAAGTAGTGGGACTGACAGATGACACAACAAGACAGACAGATGTGTGTGTGGTGGTGTGGAGACATTTGCATGGCTGGACTTGTTGTCTATACAGATACCTTTGTTGTTGGTTGCAGCCTATTGTAGTCATGGCAGCATCACCTTCCGTTACCTGTGCCTGTGTTCAAGCTCTAGTCAAGTGAGTTGAAACGTGTCTCGACTTGAAGAGTCACATCTTAGAATTCACATTCTTAGCGTCGGATGAAAACTGGAGACTTGGTGTGTGTTCAAAACAGTTAGTGAATTGCATTTCCATTTGTAGAAATGTGCTGTGTAAGAAGGATGACAGAATGTTGTTGAAGTCTTTTCTCTATGGTAGAGATGAATGAAGAGGAGGGATTCCCTGAAGAATGGACCAAGAGAAAGCTTGTCCGGGAGAAGGAAAGAAGAGAAGGGTTATTTCAGAGACTGAATAAGAAGAAAAGAAGAGACAGGTCGTACTGGAGAATGAATGAAGAGAAAGCTTGTGTTGGAGAACGGTTGAAGAGGAAGACTGTTTTGGAAAAATGAACAAAGAGAAAGATTATGAATAGGGAATGAATGAAGAGAAAGGTTGTAACAGCGAGTGAAGATAAGGATGTCCTTAGAAGTGAAGAGAGAGGGTGCCCAGAACGAATGGAGGTACAGGTCGCCTTGATGAAAGAATGAGGAGAAAGGTTGTAATCGGGAAAGTTTAAAGACAAAGGTGGTCCTGAAGAGAATAGATATTTTGGAAATGAAGAAAATCAGCTCGTATTGGGTATTGACGACTCTTGCTAAAATGAATCATGCCACAATGAAGTGAATACTAGTTCTGACGCATCGTTTAACCAGTGTCCAGTTATGCGAACTCTCAGGTCTCTGAGTGAGCTGCAGGTGAATTTGGTTTATCATTGGTTGAAGAGGTATACTGTATTTGAAGACGTTCAGTGTTCTGAGCTGCAACTTTTCCCACTGAAAAGATTCTATTGCTTCAACTCCTCACTTCATCTCTAGCCACACATGCACATATAATCATCAGTTGTCTGGTAACTTCTCAGTTTGTGTGTGGGTGTGTGGGTGTGTGTGTGTGTGTGTGTGTGTGTGTAAATGTGCATACAGATCCTGCACTGTTATGTTTAATTCTTTGTCTCAGCATGATAGCACCTCTGAAGTACTGCAATGACTTCCGTCCCTACTTCACCATACATGACAGTGAGTTCAAGGAATTCACCACCAAAACACAAGCTCCGTAAGTTGCATCCATCTTTAGGTATTTGTTTAGCTTGTTATTTGTGTTGTTGTTGTTGTTGTTCATTCATCCCAGTTAAAGCCTTCTGTCTTGCTTTTTTCCCCTTAAAGTTAATTCTGTTTGAAGCCATTTCTGAGCTGTTGCTTTTTTTTTTATTACTGATATTCATGATTATGTTCATGGTGAATATTGCAATGAATGTAGAACTTTATGAAGGATATTTTCTCACGAAAGTTTTGAAATTTAAATAGAAATCAAAGGTTATACGAAATCTTCCAAATTGATTGGTTTTAAGAAATTGGGTTTGATCAGTCAGTTTGTTACTCTAAAGAAAATAAGTTCACATTTTGTATGTAATGGCATATGAAACAGATCCATTTTTGCTTGCATTGAAAAAATGACAAGGAAGCCATTTTTGATGATTTTGCATCAAATCAGAGTCAGAAAATGTTATCTATAGATCTGGATTCAACGGTAAACCCACTAAGGACATAGGAGGCAAAGCAGTAAGGAACGTTGTACCAGTTGTCTCCACCTTGGACTGTCAAGGGCGAATGCCATCAGTGTAACAAAGGTCTTCTTGGTCGGCTCAGCAGTAATTTTGATGTGGGGAATCATACTGTGCGGTTCACCAGTCTCTAAGTGGATTCGCTGCGCTTTGTGATAGACATGTAAAATTGAAATTGAATAAATGAGATTAATGGTACATTACAGACACAACATGTATATGCTCACTTAATCATGCGAAAAAATATAGATCAGTACTGTAGGTCATTACAGTAGAAAAGCCAAAAAATTCATCATGTAACACTGGTACATCACACACACACCTAACAAGAATGCGCTCAGATACAGTAATACAACAATAGGTAAAAGGACCCGTTCAAAATGCACTTTAAGAAAAAAGAGATGGTTTGAAGCATACATACAAAACAAGTGAAACACAAAGAAAAAAAGTAGATCAGTGTAAATGAGTAATTATCTGTATGTGTGTGCATATTATTTGATAAATGTAGTGAAACTAATGAGGCTGGGATGGATTGTTTACGTTATACTGAAGTAGACAAGTTTTAAATGCTGTCTTGAATGCAGCTTTGATTTGATGTGATGAACAGTTTGGGGTACTGAGTTCCATTGTCATGGGATGTTTCTGTCTGTCCACCTTGGTGTGTGTGTGTGTGTGTGTGTGTGTGTGTGTGTGTGTGTGTGTTTGTGTGTATGTGAGGATGTGGGTGTGTTTGTATGGAGATGTGTGCATTTGTGTGTTTATGTATGTGTGTGTGTTATTTATGTTCCTTTTCTTTAAATGAAAAATGTTGACATTCTGTTCATAAAGTTTTCTTAAATGTCGGTACAACTATGAGTAAATCTGACAATAAATTGGTTTCAGTCAGTCTGTCCACCTTTTTCTTGGTCTGCCATGTCTCCTGTTCCCCTGCAGAATGGTGCTGGGGAATCCACATTGACTTTGTCTCATGTCAAAACCACTTCAGCTTTTTCCTCACTGTGGTCAGCAGGCCTTCATGACTCTCATGCCTCTGTGACAGTATTCTGGACAGACAGGAATTCTCTGTGGTGTACTGGAGAATGCCTTTGGCATACTCTGTATGGAAATTGTGTCAAGACATTTGGCATTTTCAAACAAAACAGTTTTCACAAAGGGGTTGGTACAGATAGCATCATCTTTAACAAGCTGTATCTCTGATACAGGCTGGTTTTGAAGAGTTGAAAGGTGGACTGAAAATGGTTGTTATTAATTTATTGGTTGAGGATGACATTGTGAAGAATGTTTACGTGTCAAAGTTTACACATGTATTAATTTTGTACTTCTTTATCATGTACAATTTTCAGACCGCCAGTGGTCTTGGGCGTCACGAATCCCTTCTTTGCCAAAACTCTGCAGCATTGGCCTCATATCATCCGCATTGGGGAAATGGGTGGATTTGGTAAGTAGACCCAAGATTTGCTTGGCTTTCCTCTCCTTTCGGTGTTACCCCATCCAGCATTTACATTATCAGCGCCATAGTGATTCCTCAGCTGAGCACAGCTTACTGGCTATTGCTTAACCTAATAATTCTTCCTACTTGCCCTCTTTCATGAGGTACACCATGACGTTTGTCAGGCTTATCAGCAGAGTGATATGCTCATTTAAGAATAGAAAAAAAGAAATTCAGGTGAAGAATTCGTAACTAAGTATTGCTTTGTAACCAGCCTCCAGGCCTGCCAGCTGCAAAGTTTTCAGATTTGCTTTGCTTGATTTTGCTGTGTGTAGCCTCCTTGCACATATCGCTGTCCTCTCATGATTTCTGTCCCATGCGAAGATTCATTGCCAGGACTTTTGAGGAAGATGTGAGTGATTGTGCTGTCAGAAAAGCAGAAAAAAAAAATGAACGAAATATATATGTCCAAGTACAGTGATCATTGATTTATTTCCACATTTAAGCAAAGGTAGATAATTGAAAGCTAATACATTTCGTATTGATGAGCACACTTGTGAATGAGAAACAGAAAATCCAAGAAAACAATTCTCAGCCCAATAATAGAAGTCCTAAACCAACTTGTATACATGACAGTGTACTTCATTTCTGTAGATGGGATGGTAACTGGCTGGAGAGTGGTCTTTTTTTTTTTTTTTTTTTTTTGCTGTCCCAACCTCTGCGCCACCTCAGAGGCAGTGCACCCACGCTGCTCATTCCGACACCCCGTCCACAGCCACAGACCGGTCCGCCCAGCCGCAGCCCCAGCACCGGCAGTCCACAGGGAGCAGTCAGTGTCAAGTCGTCAAGAGGCAACCCACCGGAGGAGACACTGCACTGCTGCCGAGTCACTTCGGTGGTGTTCAGTGGCGCCTGTTCTGATCTAACATACGCAGGACACCACCTACTAAGCCCCCTACTGACGACAATAATTGCTTAGTCGCGGAGCCGGCGTGAGTGAGCTATCCCTCCGGAGTGCGCCACCACGTCCGTCCAATGACAGTCCACATGGACTCGCCAATACCGGTGACCCAGACAGAACCAAACCAAGGCCACAGACGTGGAGAGGACATCAAAATTGAGGTCATCATGGAGCAGGGCATGAAGGGCCACAGAATTTGAGACTTTTTTTTTTTTTTTTAATGCTGATTGATGAGAATGAGGATGATTAAGATGATGCTACGGATTTCCATTTCGGTCTGAGACTACATGACAGGGCTGTACTCTACGCTTCCTTTCATAATATATCCCGGCGTCAACCAGGCCCGAGAGATACAGGCACCTGCAGTGTTGGTCAGGAAATTTGAGCAACACTCTCAGAAACGCATCCATTAAGTGGATGAAACTCGACTGTGTGGTCCCAGTCTTCCCAATTGAGTCCGCAGCAAACTCAACTCTGGGTAGGAGCCGGTCGGGGCAGAAAAACCCACATGACTCTGATGGGATTCGAACCCATGACCTCCCAGCCGGGAGTCCGCGATGCTAACCATTTCGCCATGGCGGCTGGTGGAGAACGGTCTTTGTTTTAGTGTGGGTTGAAAAATTGCTAGTTTATCGTGCAATGGCCCTGAATTTATTGACAAATTTCTTTGCATGTATTTGTTTTCTTGTGGGAGCAACAAGAGTTACCTTACTTGTTTGTTGTTAAAAGTTGAATCGATTATGCCTTTGCTTGTTAATGTTTATGCTGAAGTAATTAGCCAGTTATTGTTAATGTCCTGTTCTGAATTTGCTGAATGGATTTTTTTTTAATCATTAAGTTGAAGAATGTGCAAATATCAAATCGAGTTTTTTTTTTGTCTTATAGTTTAATGCATGTATATTTGCTTGACAGGTCTTTCATGGTGTTGTTTAAAAAGAGTAGAAGATTTTTTTTTTTTTGATGTTGATAATCAGCCAGTATATCGTAAGCCTTGTTGGTGCTACACACTGAAAGAAATGTATAAGAAAGCATGGAGTGCAGTCCCGCAGAATCTCAAATCAGACTGGATTTGTGTAGCATCGTCATTGTCCTCCATCACTTGAGCGTTGTATGGTAAAGACAATAATTTCCCATAGGTCTATGGCTCTGTATCAGATAGTACAGAAAAACTATGTCAGAGAGAAAGAGAATTTATAAATGTTTGTATGCATCTGTGTTTGAGTGTGCTTGGTGCGTGCATGCCTGTATGTGTACTTCTGTGTGTGTGTGTGTGTCTGTGTGTGTGTGTGTGTGTGTGTGTGTGTGAGAGAGAGAGAGAAAAAAAATTAAGTGTATATACAAGTGTGTATTAATGTGTGTGTAAATGTAAAAGAAAGTTCTGTTTACATGCATCTTAATTTTTGGCAGTCATCTGTAATTTACATATTTCTTTTCTTTTTTTTTTTTTCATACTTACCTGTCCAAACAAGTGCCTTAACTCCACTTAGCGTGGGACATCATTATACATCGTTACCTGTCCAAACACAAGAACACCCTCCCCCTTCCCTGCTTGTTTGGAAGAGGGGTGAAAACTGAACTTATTCGATCATGGCATAATGTTGTGAGTTCACTAAAGTGCCATCACTCTGGCTGACTTGGTGGAAAAAAATAGGTGAGGTTAGCTCCCTGCTCTCCGCATTTGTCATTTTGGGGTGATTCTGATGTACCGTGTTGCTCCATGGAAATAAGGCATTTATTGGGACAGGTAAGTATTTCATCAGTCTACTTTTGGCAGTAAAATTCTTTTTTGTTTAGAGGTTGTGTGTGTGTGTGTGTGTGTGTGTGTGTGTGTGTGTGTGTGTGTGTGGAGAGAGAGAGAGAGGTGTGTGTGTGGGGTGTGTGTGTGTGTGTGTGTGTGTGTGTGTGCTTTATTGTTGTTGATACAGTAGCATTATTTTGTGGACAATGACAATAGCGCTGGTTGTTGTGAAAACCGCAGTTCAGTTGGGGCAGCATTTCCTACCACATACTGTGTGTGCTTTATCAAAGATAGCGCTGTTTGTGCTGGTTTGTTTTGTGTCTGTGGAAGTCGGTAGGTTATAACTGGAGAAAGCTCATAAGTAGCTGGAGCCACTCGAATACATAACCAGCATTAATCAAGATTATATTCAATAGATCAGTATGAGCAAATCTGACTGCACCTATGCTTTTATATTTTTCTTTGTTTGTAGAACCCTGTCTCCATATATTGGTCTGAGAAATAGCCCTCTTTCTTACTGCAAACATATGTAAAAAAAAAAAAAATAGTAAAGGAATCTTCGCAACAACTTTGAAGCTAACTGTGAAACAGAGGAATCTTAGTCTCACTGCTTGCCTTTGCTTTGTTATAAAGGTAGCTCACCTAAACCCCTGAACAAATTAAAGAAAGCTGCCTCTCTAAAGACACTGGACTCAAAACCAGGTCAGTTCAGCTCCTGTCCTGTCCCTGTGGCTCTGTGTCAACAGCTGTCTTTGGTTTGCTGTGATTCCCTCCTCTCAGAATGCACTCTGACTGTAGCACTGTCTGTCTTGGTCCATGATGCGTGTTGCTTCAAGTGGGCGTAGATGTGTGTGATCTTTGGTGAGACGTTGATGGGGGCAGACGTATGATTGTGATGTTTTGTACTCCTCCTCATCAGCGCTCTGAGAAAGCTGAAAGCTGAGAATGGATGTCTGTTGTTGTTGTTGTTGTTGTTTTGTTTTTTTTCTTGAGTCACCCTAGTGCAACAATTGTGGCAAAGGCATGTGGGGAAACTTTTCTGAGTTTTGTCAGGTCTCTGTTAGCGTTTGAGTTTTTTGTTTGTTTGTTTTTTTTAAACAACACCACAAAATGAAAATGAATGGTGTAGACCTAACAACTTGTGAGAGAGGGAAGACTGGGGAAAGGGGGGATAGCAGAGGAAGGGGGGGGGGGGGGGGGTTAAGTGAAGTTGGCAGGAGGAAAATGGAAACAGTTATAGATTTGCTTTTTGTATGAACTTACAACAATACATAATGCAATACAGTTTTGCACATTGGTAGCAGAATTGATCGCATGCTAAAAGAGCCAAACAACAAAGGCTGATGGGAGAGATGAATCAGTTTGTTTTCTATCACTCAGAAGAGAAATTTCAGGGTTTTTTTTCCACAGTTGCTTACTTTGTTCTTTTCTTACAAAAGAGGGAGGGATGGGGAGGGGAGGTTGTAATTGTTTTTGGTTTTTTTTCAAGTCATCCACTTAAAATTTTACTTTCATACTTTTCCTATTGTAGTCTTAGTGACATATAGATTTTCAAAAGCATCACCAGAATAAGACAGATCTCTTCCGACCAAGGAGTATGTATGTGTTGTGCACCCGTAGCAAGTTTTGTGCTGGAGAATTAGAAACCCTTTTTGCATGTCTGGATTCGCAGACCTCAAAGGTGTGTCAGACTGCTTGCGAAGACTGGTGCATGTTTGTGTTTAGTTTGTGTAGTTTCTCTTTCTGTAGCCTCACTGAAAAAAAACTGATGTTGAACTTTTCTGTGAGATCTGTGCCACAAGTAAATTGGTAAATGGTGTTTCCTTCCAAAGTAATGTGCAGTATAACGTTTCCTGCATTTTCCCACTAACATACTTTTTTGGGAAGTAGATTTTGAAGCTGCTTCGTGTGTCCTCATTTTATGAAATGCCCAGTCTGGTGACGTGCATCTGTTGATGTAGCAACATAAGCCAGTGAACTGTACACCTGGCAGACAGGTGACTGTGCCTTAGGTTAAAAAGAAAATAGTTCACAAGGACTGGATCGGCCTGCCTCAAACAGACCTGTTTACCCATACGATTTTGCCGTATTTTGTAGACATGTTTGGCAAAAATATGCTGAATATGACAAACTGGAAAAACTACGTTAAAAAAAAAAACTCTCATTTTAATGGAGAAATACAGCAACAGCAGCTTTAGGGTTAACAGGTCTGCTCAAATTCTTAAGGTGGTGAAAGCTTGGTTTCTATTTGATCTCTTCCAAGGCCACATGACCACAGGGATGTAGTGTGGGAGGTGCATAGAACCAGGTCACTGAAAGCCATGATCATGTTGCCAGAATGATGGCAATCGACAAAGCTGTGCAACTGTTGGAACTTTGGAAATGTTGTCCTGCACATTTTATTATGTGACCTGCCTTGAAGGACACAGCTGGGAGAAACTCATTGCTCTACCTTGTTGGCACTTCTTTGGAATGCATGTTTCACACCAGAACATTGTTATGTGTCATAGGCCTTTGCTTTTATCCTCTCGTGTGGTGTGTCCGAGCATGTGTGTGTACGTGGGCACACATGTGAGTGCATCCATGATTGTTTGTGTGTGTGTGTGTGTGTGTGTGTGTGTGTGTGTGTGTGTGTGTGTGTGTGTGTGCTTGCACCTGTGTGGTGAGCAGATGTGTCTGTGCGCGTGTGTGTCAGCATGTTCATGAATGTCTTCAAGATGTTCTAGACAAATGGCTCAGTAAAAGATGGCAGTTTTTTTTTAACAATATATGTACAAAATCCTCTTAAGAAATAGAAGTGTAATCTTCTAAATTCTGAGCCAGTAATCCAAATTAGCACTGTTTCAGTTCAAATTAGAGTACAGCTGTTGTTGTGAACATTTTGCAGTTTGAGTAGATCACTTGGCACAGCACTGCTTATTCACTCTATTCTTTTCTGACTGAACTCTTTATTTGGAAAGTTCTACCAGGTAAGTTGGGCACAGTCTAGGGCTCCAGACCTGAGCCCGAAGGGATTAGCTGCTGGTCTGTTTATGACAGTTACCATGTTGATCGTTCAGTGTTTTCATCTTGTTCTCATGGCTATCTGTTTTTTCCTCTGTCCCACTCTAGACACACCTGAGTATTGCAAGTAGTCTTGTCGTTGTTTCTTCATTCAGCATTTGTTTTCTTCTGTTCTGGAATGATTTCAAGTTGTTTGTTGATAAGGCTTCCTGCGTGATTTTAATTTTCTTGTTGGTTTCCCCTTTTTCCTGTTTTATTTGTTCCTGTAAAGATGTGTCAAGCAAAGACTGGAGTGTTTTTTCACCTCATGTGTATTTGGGGGATGGTTTTCATATGTTGTCCTTATTTATTCTCTATTCACTGTTTGTAATGCATTGCACTTTCTGCGCATGCGTGTTCCATAACTGGTTACTTCACTGCTACATGTAACATTTCAATGTTCATTTCACTGTTCTTTATGGTTCATTTAGTTTTGTGTTGTTTTCTTTTTTCGAGGAAAGAAAAATGAAAGAATACAATGAAACGTGTATGCTACTGCTGCTTTTAGATGCTATTGCAGCTCATTGGCAAGTTGGTTTGCTTTTTATGGAATATTTTGTAAGTTTTGGTCTGATGGGTTTGTGGCATCAGCTGTTTTGGGACAGTAAATTAAGCATGACTGAGGTGGTATGGGTTTGAAAAATATTTTAGCCAATATTCATGGACTCTTAATATTTTGGTAATTTCTGTTTTCTCCAGCCCTTTATGAATATACTTTGCTCAGTGTCTCTTAGAGTATTTTTGCTAAAATAATAGTCATGTTTTGCATACACTCTCACTTGTGTTTCACCTGTAATGTGTACTTCCAATCTAATGGGAATATGTATGAGTTACTACAGTGGTCACCATGTCTGCTCTAAAATAAAACAAACAATTATGTTTCGGTAATTTTGTCATCATGAAAAGAATAGAGGAGCATGATTGTGAAAAAAGACATTTTCTTTTAAAACAAGTTTTTAAGATATAATTACCTGTCTAGACAAGTGCATTATTCCTATGAGGTGTGATTGCTGAAAATTGAAAACAGCAGAGAGAGGAGAGCAAATCCAAGCTTACTTATCCAAATGCATAGAATGCTCTCCCTAGCAAAGTCAGCCTCTCCTGAATCAGGCAAGCTTATACCTTTGGCCAGCGACCGATATCCTCCAAAGGGGACATAAGGACACACCAGTTCCAGGCTCCCTCTGCCAGTTCTGTGTTCTGGCACTGCACTGTGGTAGCTGATACCTGCAGTAGTTGGGCAGGCTGGAAGTCACATCACAGTTCACATCGGTTTTCCATAACTTTCCTCACTCAGCTCAGGAATCTGGGATGGAGTCCTAGAATTAGGATAGGCAAGTATATGTAAAAACTTCTGTTAGTAAGAAAATTCCTTTTTTTTTTTTTTTTTTTAACATACTTACCTGTCCAAACAAATGCCAGATTAACGAAAAGAATGATGGATATTGTTACACGCTCACCTTAATCAAGGGATTCAGCAACCAAACCAGACCATCCTCATCACCAGAACTCTTTGTCAACCAGTCTCAAGTTTCAGCCCTATGAAGGTTAGAGTTAACTCCCTCAAACATGAGTTGCCTGCTCTCCCTCTCATTATAAGCATGAAATAGCAACTTACCAAGCAACAGGTGAAACCACTTCTCAAGGGGCTCAGCCAAAGGAACGTCTTTAATGACAACACTACTCAAGAGCTTCAAGTCAAAGGGGTCAATGATAATGTTTTCCGTAAGTTAAATACATGTACTTAAAAGTAGGGGGTGGGGCGGGGGGCACCCAAGACCCAAATCAAATTTGTAGGTATGTTGCGATCTGAGCAAGAACCAGCTCTCCCGAGCTGTCCACGACTGTCAGATTTTCTGTCATGTCTCTCAGGTAGTTTAAGACTTCCGGCCTGCCTCATGATCAACTACTGCAGGTATCAGCTACCACAGTGCAGTGCCAGAACACAGAACTGGCAGAGGGAGCCTGGATCTGGTGTGTCCTTATGTCCCCTTTGGAGGAAATCGGTCGCTGGTATAAGCTTGCCTGATCCAGGAGCTTAGGGCCTGGAGTCTGATTGAAGGGTTTCCCAAACCACACCACAAAGGAAGCCCACGCGACCCTGACTCAGTTCTTTATGACTAAGTCTTCAGTGCTGTTACTGGACAGTTCATCTCAAACAGACACACACACACACACACACACACACACACTCACACTCACACACACACACACACACACACACACACACACACACACACGTCATCAAATCTGTAACGATATCATCATTACTTGCATGGGTGGCAGCAGCCGAACCTTCTGCCTAGTACAGAAAAGATTTTGGATATCTTGTTGTAAAAGATTCTGTCTAAAAAATGTTGAAATGGGAGAAAGAGAACAACTATTCTAAGTATGACAATGTGTAGACCAAATCACCCCCATTCTTGCACAAACCGGTGAAGAATGGAAGTCGGCACCTGAGCAGTCATCTGTTTTGGAAGAAGGACACCACTTTCGGACTGGTTGGAGCATGTGCCATCTGGAAGCCAAAGATATGTCTCTCAAGACTAGTAAATGGCCATGGGAGAAAGTCAGAATGGTTGAAAAGCCAGAAAAAGCACTACAAGGGTTAGACATGGTTTTGTTGAACAAATCCTGAAACTAAGAAAACTTTTTTGATGACTGTGTTGTATGATGGGTCTCTTCATGGTTCAGATCTTCAAAAAAAAAATCCTCAGGTGAAACTCCTGAGCTGAGGGAGAAGCATGATCAAAATAAATGGATGATAGTGTCCCTGAATAACCGACCAAACGGTACTCACAGCAGCTTGAGTGAGAGACACTTAAAAAGCGCTAATGGCAACTTTATAACAGTTGTACACATTGTCAACCTGCATGGTGATTATCATGGTTGTTGACATTTTCATCCACACACTGACTCCAGCCAAGCATGCCTAGATTCAGAAGGGTTGGGGTCAGTCACTGCTGAGGCCATCCTGTCTTCCCAGCTAATGTGCACCAATGGTTGCACCATCAGCTGGAACTCCCTCCCAATGGGACAGACATATCAGTTCCAACACAAGTGACATAAGCAAGTATTGGTAGCAGACGACAAGCTGAAATGGACATGGTCATCATGACACAGAGAAAGCTTGTTGCAGACAATGTGTCCTGTGCTGCAGCCTGCTTAAAGACTTTGTTGGTGTTTTGCTCACAGATTCCACTGTGCACCGGTAGAGCAAAAGTTGTGAGGACATCAGAGTCAGTAGTAGAGTTAAAAGGTCTGTTCCAGGAATACATGTAACCAGAGAAAAGACCGAGTCAAAAAGCGATGATAAGAGCTTGTTCAATAGCCAGGAGAAGAAAATAAAGCTGATGTAAACTGTTCATGACTGGAAAAACTCAACTTTACAAGGAGACCACTCTGTGTATTTGGGTTAAGTGGCTTGGTTTAGTTCCCCTCTCTCTTTTTTCAATTTTCAGGAATTGAGATGAAAAGGCATGAATGTGTGCCAAGCGAGGATAAGGTTCTTGATTGGATAGTGCTAAGCGAGGATAAGGTTCTTGACTGGACAAATAAGTGTGAAAAAAGGTGTTTTCAATACGAGTTCTTTTTATTGTATGTGATTCTGATATGGATTCTTAGTCAACCGGCGTATGAAAAACGAGTCATTTGATTTGCAGTCAAAAATGTTACAGCCATGCCTTTGTTTTTGTTGCTTGTTTCTTTTCTTGTTTTTCTTTATTTTCCTTTACTTTTTTTTTTCAGTATGGGCCTCAAGACTGAAACATGATAAGGACGTTAGCTTGCCCGCATCAGTATGAAAACAGACTATAGTATATTAGAAATGACTGGACCTGTTTTGATGTGATAAAGAAAACAGCCTTCTGCTGTAGAAGGTGTTCTTAATTTGATATACGTTGTTCATGAACCAAGGTTGTTCATTTCTATGATCTTGGCAATCCTTGTCTTTGTTGTTAAGTGCATGATCTTTTAGTTCACAATCAAAGAATATTGAGAAACTTGTATCTAAACAGTCCTGGTTCGCAGAAGAGAAAAGATCTTGTAGCATTCTGTAGAAATTATTCAGGTATGCACAGGGGAGTGTGACTTCAAAAAAGTTCTGCTGTGGCAGAAATTGATTTGTTGTTGGTGAACCTAAATGGTGCTACTGAGTCGAACGTAAACATTTTGTTCAGTGTGGACATAAATTAAATGTTCAATAATTTGGAAATAAGTGAAAATTAAGATAAAGGTGTTACTGAAGCCGATTTCACAGCCTTTTCAATAAAATTCCAACTCTGTAGACCTAACAGTTTATCTCAGTTGAGCATCTTCCTCGAGAAAAGATTTGCCCAAATAAAGCAAATCATACATCATCGAATTGAAATTAACAAAGAAATTAGGATTGATAGAACTCTGGAATCTAGTTACATGATGTAATAGTTTATACAGTTAAAACCAGTCGTAGTGTGTCATTCTCATCACCAATACGCCCAGTCTCAGAGTCCTGGTTGTCAGCTCAAATCAAGGGGTGCAGTAGAAATGGAGGTTTCCTGTGGAGCAGTCACAAACTGTACCTCCGAAAGGAAGATCTAGAATGAGCAGCTTTAGAGTTCCTTTCTCTTTCACCCAGCCTCCATTCCTTGGCTACAACTCCAAGATCCACCATTGGTGAGATTCTGGCCTTCATGACTGTGTTTAATCCCACCATTAAGGTAGCCACATTTTGACTTTGGGGATGGCATCTTACCAAGAAGACGCCAGCGTGCATGTGTTATTTTATGTCATTGATCCCACTTACACATTATGGCCTATTCTTTTCTGAAAGGTGGAATGGGACTTAACGTGGACGTAACATTTTTTGTGCATGCATTCTCACTTGGGACTTTGGTTTTAAATTCTCATCTGAAAGACTGGGAAGGGACTGGAGACTGCGTAGATGTTAACTCCAAGAGAAAATCTTTTCCAGTCTGTCTGCCTCGAGTGGGAATCGAATCCAAGACCTTTGAACAAGAACCTTGAGCCTTACTCGCTCGGCCAGGAGGCCCTGCCTTTAGAATTGTTTTTATTCATTGTTCTGTGTGTCCTGTTCTTTTTTTTGTTACGATTCAAAGTCTGTCATTTTCTCTTCTGTGTATTTCGCTGTTAACTTGAGCTGGCTGGTATGACTCTTGAGATGGAGCTATGAGCTGGTGAGAATTACATATTTACACTCTGCTGAACAACTTTTTTTTTTTTTAAGGCAAACCCCAGAGTGTGGAACTGGAAGCTTTTTCTTTTCATTACTTTTTATTCTGCTTTGGTGTGATTTGTGCCTGTAGATGCAGAATAATGGAATTCATGTGAAGCGGTCATCGAGAAATTGACATAGACTGCATTTGATGCACAGCTTCAGCTACATCTTGAGTTTTAAATCATAACCTCATAAATGATGTTTGTTTTTTATTTCTTTTTTCTTCTTTTCTTTTTTTTTTTTAGGAATTAATCTCCTCAATACTTTAAGAAAGAATCTTAACAAGTTTATCTGTGATAATTGAAAAAGATTGTAATGTTTCTCTAAAACCTATTCATATGTTAAAAAGTAAAATAAAATGACAACATGTTGAGAAGAGAGGGAGATAGTGATGACCCCATCTAGAAAAGAGAATTAATATTCTTGAACAATTTGTTATTACTTTAGTGTTTGTGCTTTTTGTTTTTCAACTGTAATTCAGTTATTGTAACAAACAATTAAGGTTTTGTAAGTTCTTTAACTGGTAATCTTAAGTGAAGAATGATGTCAAAAGGTTATTTTGATATCATGTGATTTATCAGGTTTTTTTTTTTAATCAGTTCTTTACTGATTACATTCTATGTTTCAATGTGTGTGGATGAATATATTTCAAATGCAGGAAATTTCCTGGTTGAAAACAAAGTAAGGTACAAGAAATTACCTTTTCAGGCAACAAGTCAGATGTTGAAGGGTGTTACCTGCAATTATGCATCTGTCTGAAAAGCTCAAAGAATAAAGTAACAAGGACTGTTTGTTTAGGAATTCAGTAGAGTTTGCAAATCATGCGTCATTAGTAATATTCTGTGTTGTCATGCACAGGTGTGTACACTCAATACAAGGCATTCCTGGCCAAAGACAAGATGATCCTCAAACGTCTCATGAAGGTATATTTGAATTCTCTGTATTCCTGCAGTGTGTGTGTCTTAAAATCACTTCATGTATCCCTTGGCATACCATATGTATCTTTCAGGCTGTTCCATTGAGTGAGATTGTGTACAAAGAGATAGCTATCATTAGAGCAGGGTTGGATTTAAACTGTTTGCAGCCCAGGTGACTAAACTGATAGATTCCTGCGTCATTCCAAGCATATGCTTCCAGCTGGACCAGTCGGCTTTCTGATGTTGCTTAAATTCATGCTGATTTGTTGAAAGTCTGGTGTAGAAGTTGTGAGACGAAGCAGTGGTGTGAGAAGCAGATAACCTTGATGATGATGGTTCTGTGGAAGATAATGTAGTGTAAGTCAGTTATCATAGTATACAGGACATTGTGTGGTGGTGGACGGTGGTGGTCAAAAATCAGAAAACAGTGGCTGTGATAGTTGCTGGGCTTATTGTGAGGAGCACTGGACAGGCTTTGTCTGTGATGGTTTCATGGAAATCTGGTGATTATCACCAAATAGTTGGTTAGGACTGTAAGAATCTAACAGTTGTGAATCTTTTGTACTGCTAGATTCTCTCCAAGCGTAGCTAGGGAGTTACTGCAAGACATCCTTGCTAATTTTACGTTTATCCGAAAATGTAGACAACGTTCCCAAAATGCAATGGGCAGTAACTACCAGGAAAGAATTAATTTTTTTTTTTTTATGATGACAATTTCAGGGCACTCAGTCCAAGCGACCAGTGGAGGCTCAGAATGCAATCCTTCGTCGGCACTTTTTGGAGATGACCCAAAGTTTCATGATTCCCTTGGTGAGTCTGAGATAGAAGACATTGTTTCTAAGAGATCATCCATGCAGTGTGTGAGTTTAATGTTTGTGATAATGCAAAGTGCATGCATGATTTGTTGGTTAGTTTCTGATGACCTTTAAACGATGGTCTCATACTAGTCTTTCAGATGGGAAGATAAGCCAAGGTTATGTACAGTCTTCAGTTAAAACATGTAAAAGACTCACAGAAACAAAGAGTTTTATCTTTTGCAAAGTTCTGTTAAAAACTAGACAACAGAATCGGACCAAAAAATGTTTTAGACAAGTGGTGCTGAATTATAATGAGATGCTGTCCCCATTTTGCACTGCTGGAAGTTCTTAAAGAAATTCTGATGTGACAAGGAAATCATACTAAGCAAGAAACACTTCTACATTTCTTTTTTACTGTTGAATGCTTCTGAACGGCTAAGTGGATGGCTCTGATGAAACGTGCAATACATCGTGGACTGTCCACTGGGACAAAGATCATCAATACTGTGGCCAGGTTCTCATGCTGTGGCTACAGAAGATTCAGTGAGGCGGAACATGAAGTGTTTCGTTAGGGCTGTACCTCATGGTCATATATTGGTGTCTACCCCATTTTACATTGGTGGACAAGCCCTGTCAAAAACCACATGGATCTGGGAACTGTTATATATGAATGCAGATTTTTCAGAGGTATCTTTCTGAAAGTCAGAAGAGAGCAGGGCAGGATGAGGGGTTGGTGGAAGGAAGGGGGGGGGGGAGTAAATAGTATATCTGGTTGAAAGATCAGCTGACTGTCATGTTTTTCAGTCTTTCATCTTGCTATCCTCAACAGTTCTCAAGAGAAAGAAGGATTGTTCATTTGTAAGATGTTCTTATGCAGGAACGATACATGGCCAGCCTAATGCCTCTGCAGCGCAACATTTCTCCACACAAGGTCAGTCTGAGGATAGGTGCACTTCTTTTCGAAACAGGTTGAAATCACTAGCATATTAAATGTTTGTGGTTCAGTTTGCTTGTGCTCTGAATCGGGTGTGCTTGTGTGTGTTTGTATGAGGTGTTGTTGTATGCCTGTCTCTCTGTGTCTGAATTTACTTGTACTCTGATTTTGTTGTTGTTCTTCTTTACACAAATTATTCATCAACATGATCACATTAATTTTCATCCTCATGATGATATTATGGTAAAAAAAAATATTTAGAAAATAGACCTCTAGATTTTGTGTCCTGTCTGTTGGTTTTTGAGTTGACTTGTACTCTGATGATGATGTTGTTATGTTTGTTTCTAAAAAGTATTCACCATCATTCACATTAATTACCATCATCATAATGATATTATGGTAAGAAATACTTAAAAACTAAATCTCTAGATTTTGGATAATTGTATTTTTGATGGTTTTTTTTTTTTTTTTTTTTTTTTTTTTTTTTAATCAAGAGACTTTCTATGCTGTTATTCTGGTGAACAAAATGATTTCCCGACTTTTCCTCCTAGGCTATTATCTTTTCCTGCCTTTCTGACAATTAAGAGGGTACAGGGTGTATATGCTTCTTATTATTCTCTGTGAAAATTTGCTCAGCATTTGGAGCAGTGGAGTCTGATATCACTTGTGCATGTAAGGAGAATACACTCACGCATGGAATGCCTCCAAACAACCTCTAGAAGTCATTAGAGATGAGGTTTTAAAGGATTGTGAGTCATTATCGGGAGATACAACCAGAACAAATCAAGTGAAAAGAGCTCCAAAGAAACAAGTTGAAGGGAGGGAGTCTGGGTTCAGTGAGGATTTCCACTGTCTCATCATTGTGGACAGGGTCCCCCAAGGCTGCGGCCCTTTGACACGGAGGAGTTTCTGCAGACCGTGGAACACTCAGGGCCTCAGCTGACCTCAGGAATCAAGGGAGACTGGGAGGGCTTGTACAGGTGAGAGCTGAAAGGGAAAGGGAATGGGAGAGGGACACGGAGGGTCTTTACTCTTGAGAACACTCTGGGTTGGCCATTAGACAAATATATGTTATAAAAGAAAGACACTAAAGGTGTTAGTTGAAGGTCTTTCAGTATCATTGTCAATTTGTTCAAAACAGTGTTTTGTAGGAGCTTGTGTTGGGAGCTTTGTAACCTGTATTTTTTGCCAGTTAGTCTTCAGTGGATGTTCAGCTAACTTATTTCATATTATATACTTTATTATGTAATCAAGCTATGTGGATCTCCTGTGACATTTAGAGTTAATGTGCAGGCTCTCTGCATTTGCTAATTTTAGTTACTTATTCGCATGAGATCTCCTTAATATTGATTATTTTTATTTATGTGTGTTTATATATATATATATACATATATATAGATATGTATATATTACTACTGATTTGGGGATTGTGATGCAGTTCCCAGTTTCAGTTACCGTTTTAAATTTCTTGATGAAAGTTCAGTATTTGATCATTACGAGACATTATATGGCAAGTGCATTGTGCGTGCAGACGCTATTTCAAGTCGCCCAACTTTGAAGGGTGGTACTATCAGCGTCAAAGGGAGGTCAACCAGAAGCTGCAAGTCCTGCATATGGATGCACTGTGTGAATCGGTAAGTTTCGTATGGCCAAGGGCTCTAAAAACAAGCACAGGGCAAGAAAGCAGCTTAACCCTTATCTGTCTGATAGACTAACTGTTGACATTCAGCTGCTGTAAGTGTTCAGAGTCAAGTCATAGCGTTTATGGTCCAGTCAACCATTTTCGAGACTGCACTTGATGTGCTTATATACTGCATTTCTTCCCTCTTAGGTGCACCCCAGCTAACATGGCATGGATAGGCCCACACATACTGACAGTGCCAGGAGTGCAGTAATATGACCTGGATGTAGCATGTATGAGGGAATATGAATGAGCAGCAAGGGAGGAATCTCGCTGAGAGAAAGCAGAAAATCAGGCAGTGTAACAGAAATAGATTTAAGAAGAAAAACAAAACTGCTAGCTCACTATGTCTTTACAATGAATCTCATAACTTGCTGCTCAACAAAGTGGTTAAACACCAAGGCAATGTGGTGATGTGTAGACAAACGCAAATTGCAAAAACAAATTGTGTCCTAGTCCACACAAAAACAAAGCATGTCCTGGTCCCTCTCTGCAAGTGTGTTCTACATTTTATCTGAGTGGGACCTGTATGAAAATCAGTGCCCTCAAGGGTATGCTTTATATTACTTGAATGAGACGTGCGTTAGCATTTGACATGAAGTTGTATTGTTCATTTGGGTTGAAAGTATAGTTCTATGCAACATGTACATCATAGTATGATAATATAATAAGGCGCAGTGTGGCATGGTATGGTTAATGTGCTAAAGCTGGCATGATGTTGTGTGGTTTGATAAGGTTTGACCAGGCTAAGGAAGACTAGGTTTTCTCACCAAGCTGGTCAGTGTTACAAGCTATGAGAGGCGTTGGTTCTGTCTGATGCTTTTGCCAAGTCCCTGAGGAGGTGGAGGAAATTTTCAATGTTTTTTCCTTCTGTTTTCAGACTTGTGTGTGTGTGTGTGTGTGTGTGTGTGTGTGTGTGTGTGTGTGTGTTGAAATGTATATAACTTGTAACTCCTTCATGCATAGTGATGTCATGCTGTGCAGAACCTGGAAGAGTGGATTCAAGACAAAGAGGAGGTGGAGATTGTGGACCTCATCCTTCGCATCAAAGAGAAACTGGTCAGTGATGGAGACCCTTCTTCTTCTTCTTCTTCAGCGTCACAGTATCTGGTAGCATGTGAACTTGTTTTACCCTGTTGGGATACTCACACTATACTCAAGAGTATAGTCAGTTCACTCCGACTTCGTTGAGTGCAGAAATTTGTGGGAAGAGGTTGTGGAAAAAAGATGTGGTAGACAGATAGGACAGTAGACGACAGTACAGCTAAGGAGGAGACAGAGTTACTGAGAGCAAAAGAAAAAGGGGACGTTACTAGCACAGAATGTCCAGAAGAGGAACTATTTGTACAAAAGACCCCCCGGCATCCCCACGGGGGAATGGAGACCCAACTTCACTGAAGTCCAAAATAAATGTTGAAATGATGAGAATCAAACGAATGTAACAGCAACTGAAGTAATAAGCCTGGACTTCTTGGTCTTCTTCAGACAAGACAAGAACAGAGAAACAGTGGAAACGAATATGCAAAATGGGGTTAAAAGCAGGTGTAGGTGAACACAACAATGAAAATGACTGAACAGGAATGAGGTTGGAAGGAGGGGAGAGTGGAGGGAGGAGCAGTGGATGAAAAGGACGATGTTAAAGTATTAACATTAAATGTTTCACTTACATCAATGGGAACCATTGAGTTCTGTATTTTAAACAGTTTCATTTGCTTATGCATGACCAGTGTCAGGTGAGAACTTTTCACTGTTCACAGCTGGTTGTGATTGTGGTACTCCACCTGTGGTATCTAGCATAAAACACCACCTGTAATCATGTGTTCTTGTCAGCACTATGTCGGAAGCATCACAATCCAATGGACTTTCAGAGAGGCCAACGAGGGATAGAAAAAAGAAAGACAAGAAAGCGATATGCAGAAATAAGTTACTAAAAAATAAGTCATGAATAATCAGAAAGAAGAAAGTGAGTTTCAAAAACATAATGGTTACAGGCAGAAGTAAAATTTTAACATCCCCCTGAATCATCATGCTTTGAAACTTCATTGAGTTTATTGTTTGTGTAGTGACAGATTAATTTATCCCTTAGTGTATGCGTTTGTGGTGTGTCACAGAGATATGAAAGAAAGTTTCAGTAGGTGTTCTTTTTAACGAAATAGAGATCAAACACCACAACAGTTATAGAAGTTTGTGTGTCATTAAGAAAACAAATGATTAAAAAAAAAAAAAAAAAAAAAAAAAGAGCAGGACAGACAAAACAGTGAGAGAAGGAGAGTAAATTTTGTATATAATATTTGTCTCTGTTGTTGGTCAAAGAAAGATTGAAGGTTCAGTGAAAGTGACAGAACGTATCTTGTATTTAATGAATTTTGTAAGAAACTCTCATAGGCTCTTCAGCACATTCATGAACATCATGGTACCCATGATGTGTTTGTTTTGATGTTTTCAGAAGTTTGCCATCAACAACCACGCAGTTGTCCAAAGGGAGAGTGTGGCTAAACTGCAGAAACATCTGGAAACTGTGGTATCTGCTTTGCCTGACGATCTGCAGACGGTCATCAAGACGTGACCTTTCCCATGCCCTTCTTTACGTGGAGGGGACTGTCATCTTACAGAGCCTGCTGTATATTTAGAAGTCAAGACATTGCATTCTTCACATAACTCACCAGGAACATGCTGTCCCATAGTGTGTCAACTCTATCCCTAAATATCACAAAAGTATTGACCTACATGCACAAAGAACATGGTTTGTCCAACGGTTTGTAATGCACTACATCATCTGTTTCAGAGGAAACCAAGAATCTGTTTGAATCCCAGTGTTCAGAGGCGTGTGTCTGTGTCACAGAGCATCAGTCATGTCTTGATAGTCAACAGAATGTTTTAAGCACCTGAGCAGCCTCTTGTCAGAGAAATTACGTAGAATTGTGTGTCAGCTCTGTCTTTAGTGAAGAGTGTGTCAGACAGTTCTGCCAGCTCCAGCTTAGACAGAGGGTGCATTGTGCAATCATGGAGATAAATTGCTGTGTCTCAATGGGACAGTGAAAAGATTAAGAAAAAAACATTTAAATGAGTACGTGTGTGATAGTAGTATCATTCAAATACCTAACAGAACCTGACATGTGTATGGCCCCTTGTTTTGGGCTGGGCTGCAAAGGACTTGACTGGATGTGTGTGTGGAGAATTGGTGTTTCTTAACCACGATAAGCAAGACTTCACAGCACAGGCAGTATCTGTTCAGTAATCTCAGGACATTGGGTGAGTGGAAAATAACCACAGTCAGTCTGCCTGATTCTGTTCAACTGTGCGTGGAAGACCAGCACATGGAGTCGTGGGTATGGGAACAGTCGGTCCTGGGCCTCCTGATCGTATTAATCTGTCTCAGAGTAATGTAGGAGGGTTGATGATTTCAGTGAGGTAATGACACAATATGGTGCCATTTTTTTAATGTGTGTGTGTGTGATGTGCCATTGTGTACGTGTATGTGGGTGCTGTGCTTTTTTTCTTTTTTTTTCTTTTTTTTAAAGTATCTATTAAAGTGATGTTAACATGTGCATTAAGCTCAGTTATATTGGTTTTTGTTTCTTTTTTTTTTCTTGGGGGAGGGGGAGGGAATGTGATTTTTTTTTTTTAACATGATGAAACATCTCTGCTGTCTCCAAAGAAAATATGCGATTTTCAGTACACACATAACACATTCTCACACTGTACACACTCATATACACTTATAACTGACTCGGTCACTCGCACGCACTAACAATTGACTCAGACACGCATTATCATCTGTAGAAAATGGCTAACTGCAGTGACGGTGTTGAGGTGCACATGGACTTTTTCCTCGCTCTCAAGCACCACCATCCCTGAAGCAGATCAGAAGCCCTTGGCACTGTTGTTTCAAAATGGTGACATTGACCTGGCTTGATGTGACCCTTCCCCCAGCCTACAAGGAGAGCATGATCAACCCTGCTGTCCAGGTAGTGAAGTACTCTGTTTATAAGCCGTGCACTGTTGATTTGATGCAAACAAAAGAGAGCATCCTAACCGTGAATCTGCCCAGTGGAGGAGTGAGGCAGCAGGCATGAAATTGGTCTGATTGTCCGCCCCTTTTTTTTTCTTTTTCTTTTTTTTTTTTTCCTTTTATGTTGGATTTGCTGGAGAAAAAAAAAGAAAATGTCTACTTTTTTTTTTTTTACGTAAAAAATCATTAAGGTTGAATTCAGCATCAATAAGGCTTGTTTTTCTAAAACTTCTTGTTTTTCTTCTCCCCCCCCCCCCCCCCCCCCCCCCCCCCCCCCCCCTCCAGACTCTTCTCATTTCCTCCTTGTTTTAACTTTTTTTTTTCTTATTTGCATTTTTCTCTATCCTTCTCTGTTCAGGTGGGGTCTCCATCCTCCTGGATTGTTCCACAATGATTTTGTTCGTTTCAGCGACTGTCGCTCACCACATAAGTCTCTATGTTCTGTTACTGATGGACATTTTTTTTTTTTTTTTTTTTTGCGCTTCAGTATTTTATGTTTTATGATAATTCTAAAATCTTACCACATGCAAGTCTCTTGCATTGCTCAAATCCCTTCTTTTGCAGATATTTCCAGAAGAAAAACGTAACGGTGTGAAAATTAGTCATGACATCTTTTCGTGCCCTGCTCTTTCTTGCCCTTTCTTTCTTCAACAAATAATACTAATACACTGTAGGAGATAACGAAAATGATGTACGTATGTTTATATATGCATATGTGCATAAACAGGAGACGATAACAGATTTTACTTTTAAGACGAGTGGTGATGTGTTCTTTTTGTCAGTGATGATACAGTTCAGGAGACAAAATGATGTATGTGTATTCGTGTATGCAGATGAGAGGATTTTATATTATATGAATATGTTATTTGTGTAAATATATTTTCTTAAAAAGATAAAATTTATTCCAAACGGAAGCAACACATATGCGTGTTAGAAGTTAGTGATCTTGTTTTATTTTTTGTTTTGGGAGAGGGAGGGGACACTGGTGGGGAGGGGAGTATCATTTGTATTGGGAAATGTGACATCTGTAATCTGAAAAGAAGGCAGAGCAGAATGAACTCAACTAACAACTACTCTTACACAAGCGGCCATTTTATGGTGTTGGAATGGCACACCTTTGCATTTGAGTCTAGGAAGGGATAAGTTACAAGTTCCACTTATCAGGGAATAAGTGTCTGCTTCAAATGTGTATGATCAAGGACATGTCTTGGAATGTTTGGTAGACTGCACAGTTGAAGATTTATTCCAATTTCCACCTGGGCGTGGGTGCACAGAGCATTGGTTCTCAAATGGTAAGCGAGTTTATATCATTTTTTAAAACTTTCCTGACCCCGTGAACTTGGAGCGGTGACTGCATTTTCAAGCCAGTGCTTCAGGGTGTAATTATTGTTTTAATATTAATTTTTTAATGATCGCTTCTAGTCTGGCTTGGATGAGTTTTCGAAGGGACAGCTTAGAGACTGTTTTGGGATATGCTTGTGTTGGAGGCTCTTTCAAATGGAGGCTCTGTCAAATGGAGGCTCTCTAAGCATTTGCATGATACCCACAAAGCTGATACCGGTTTGTTCTTCAGATACAGGATTCTGTGCAAGCTTTTTTTTCTGTCTGCCAAGCAACATCTCTCTGGCTTTGCAGGACTCATGAATTAAATATACAACTATATTGATCTGAGCATTGGTCCCTCAGGTTCAGCTTGATTTCATTATTGACAGTGATTAGTTGTTGCTGTTTTTCTTTTGTTTTCGGTCTTGTTTTGTTTTAGTTGCATGGTTGTTTCACTTTCAGTTACTGATGTTGTTTGCATATTATGTTGGTCTTATTTTGTGGTATGTATATTTCACATACACAAACTCACTGTTGTGACCTGCACGGCTGGCTGGGTAATCAACAGTATCATCATCTGTGTGATAAGCAGAACTGAATTAGGACAGGCACTTGTTTGTGTGTTCTCTGCTTTTTGACACAGTTCTCCATGTCGCACTAAAGGCTTCTTTCAAATATGTTAGCCTGCAGAAAGAAATACAACAAACTGATTAATTAAATTGATTTGAAAGACTGCATTGACTTTTTTAATGCCGGAAACTTGGTTTGTGTTGTGGTTTGTTTCATACCCATTATTCTGTTCGTGTCTCTCTCCTCACGTCCTCCTCCTGTGTATGGGAGGAATAGAGAAAAGTGATTCAAGCAATTGTTCTTCGACTTCTTTGTCTGGTTGAGCTTGCATGGGTTCCACCAGCTGCGTTGTTTAATGAGCCGGATCTTCAGCAGAAGTCCATAGTGTGATGACGAAAGGGTTGTTTTTCAATTACTGGCCACATTTGTTATTTCATGTTGAAAAATTGGACAACTTTCATACAACATTGAAACAGTAAAAAAAAAAAAAAGTGTCTTTTTTTTTTTGGTGTGTATCTTTTTTTATGCATATCATTATTACACATCATTATTCGTCATTCAAAGAGTCAGTATTATTATGTTTGTGTGAAATTGATACTTTTCCTTTGATTTGGACATCGAATGTTGAATTTTGGATTGTGAGAAGTGTTTACCGTTCCTTCACTGATCTTATCAAAATTGTCCCCCCATTCTAAGCCTTGGAAAACTGATTTTTTTTTTCTTCTAGAGACGCTAACAGTGGTTTACTGTGCTCTTCAGATGAAGACATGAATGGACAAGCCTCACCAGAAGATGGAATGAATAAACAATCCTCACCAGATTATAACATGAAGAAACAATCAACAGATGGAGACATGAATGAAAATTAGACAGTGGACCTCTTTTTTTTTTATATCCCTGGTCTAGTGATTAATGAATAATTTCTTGTTTCTTTACTTCATCTGTAGTTGCAGGCATTTTTTTTTTCCTGTCCTCATGTACATAACTACATCTGATGATCAAACCCAGTCTGGGTGGAGAAGATTAGAAAGATGAAACTAAATTGATATATGTGAATTATCTTCAGTATAGAGATTGCATTCTTTATTTTGAATGTCAGCGCTGCATTCAGTCAATAAACAACAAATAACTTTGAAATAACAAGAGGAAAAATAATAAACAATAAACAAGCAAAGGCATTTCAAATAATATTGAAGTATACACAAAGGCTCAAGATTATGTTATGGTGTGCTTTGGGATCCTAATTTTAAATACAGTGTTGAATCCTTCCCTAAGTGAGAAGACACATTTGATTGACAAGGAAAGCGTATGAAAAAGAAAAATGAAGAAAAAAGGAAAGTAAGACGGTATCAAATTAGATTCTGTCATATCATGTTAGTTACAAATAGTATTGTTAGGAAAATCTGTATAATGGGCAGTAATATGCATAGGTTTTGTAGAAGTGAGGATTCAACTCAGCAAATCTTACAGTTCTGTTGATTTCCACAATTTTGTGGAAAAGGAATAGGACAAAATAGTGAAGGAAAATTTGAACTCTTTTCAGAAGTCAGTTAAACGCAGAGCTTGTTCTCTTTGGATATGAGACCATACAAACTCTCAGAGTCTTTGATTAGAATTTTTGTGGGTCTAACATTTCATCTCTAAGAAAAAGATGAATAACCAAAGACCATCTATTATATTTTTGTCATTAAGAGCTAATGATAAAGTTGAAAAATGGAACTTTGTATATTGGGGCGTCAGCGTGATTAAGACTCACAAAGTTAAAAAGCAGCCTTGATGCTCTATCTAATAAAGCCAACCCAAGTACCCAGTACATATATATTTGATTTAACATTTATAACATTTTGAAATGTTCCGTCTTTGATTTGGTTGTAGCACTTTGGTCAGTTCGATGTACCTCGATATTTGTTGAAATTGGTCTCATTTGTAAAGCTTTTTTAATGTTGTTGTTGTAAGGATGTGCAGCGTACATTTGATTTTGGAGAAAAGAGCCTTCATTGTAGGACGGAGAGATGGGAGGGTGAGGAGGGATTTAACAAAGTAGTGATCTATCGATCAGAATTATCCTTCTCATTCTCAGTAGGAGTGAGCTCCCTTATAAGGGGCATGACACTGACACTTGATTTCTCAACTTTTTTCAGGGCATTTCTGTAGTAGTACATCAGATATCCCTGTCTTATAGAGGTTCTGTGCAGGTAACTTCCTCATTTCTCTCATTCTCAAACTGAGATTTAGAACACTTTTGCCTTTCTTTCCTGTCCGCTACTTTTTGTTTGTTTGTTTGTTTTGCTTTGTCATGTTTTTCTGCTTTTGTTGTCTGTTGTGCTTTCTGTGTTCTGGAAAAGTCTTTGACACTGTTATGCATTGGTCACAATTTATAATTTGCCAGCCTTTCAATCTTTGTTTTCTTTTTGTGTTTTCTTGTTGTTTGTTTGTTTGTGTGTTTTATTTGTAAGCCTGTACAGGCTGTTCAGAATCCCCTGGCTGTCCATTCTGCACTGTCTGCTGGAATACATGGCTTTTTTTCTTTCAATATTTTCACGAATGTTTTACTTTCTTTTTCATAAACTGGGAATTAAAAATCGGGTGGAATGCTTGCATTTACCACTACCAAGTTTTATCTGCCTTGAGGATGTCAGTATATATATATATATATTGTTGGTGCTTTTGTTTGTTTTCTCTTTCAGGAAGGGATCTTTTTTATTTCTGTACATGTTGACAACCCTGTAAAGGCCCTGCCTGTATAGTTCGCTGGGCTAGAACAACAAAACTAAACTAAAACTTGGATCTGCGTGTTCAGCTCCTCGAAGTCCTTACATATATCTGTTGTTGTCAAAAGTATTCGGTAAGTCGTTAAAATCTGTGTTGTTGTGTCAATGCCTGATTTTATTTTTCTGTCTAAATTTCAGGATGAGCAGGACAGTGGCTAGAGTAAGATAAACATCCTGACAGATGTTGTAAAATAGAGTGCAGCAGCATCCATTAGTTTACAAGTGATACATTCCAGAGTGTGTGCTGTATTGTTTGCTGTTTCTAAGTCAGTTGTGGAGTTCTCGGAAAACGAAATAATGGTCTAGGGAAAATCCTGGAAATTTGGAGGGAAAGAATTGTGTGAACCCTGTTAAGTATAAACATGATATTGATCAATGACTTTTGTGCATGGTGTATAACCTTGTTGTTTGTCAGTGAGCATGGGAAGTTAACTTTGAAAGTTTTTAGTAGTCTTCATTTGTTCAGGTTACTGTGCATGGAAATGAATCATCCTACAGCTATAGGCCAGTTAGTGAATGGTTGTGTCTATCTTTGTCATAAATCTTAGTGGATACTGTTTACTTAAAGCATAACTCTTAATGGACAACACCAGAATCATCTTCACAGTTACTGCTCATGGCAGATGAAAGGGATCTGCTGTTTTCATCTTGATCTGTCCCACCTGGAAAAGTAATTGGTGGTGATGGCTGTCAAATATGTTAGAGCAAGAAACACAGTGATCTTACAGGCTGTGTAATAGGTGTCATTTATCAGCCCACAGAGAACTCGAGCCATCAGTGAAACTGGTCGTCACAGACACTACTTGGCACTTTATTCTGTGTGTCACTGGTCCATATGTTTAGAAAAAGGTTGTTTCTTTTATCAGTGTCAGATCAAAGAGTTTAGCCTGTTCTGTGTCATTCATCCCAGCACACCAAATTTACCTTTCATATGATATGAATAGTTAGTAGCTCCGCGTTGAAGTTCCAGAGCATATTCTGTTTCTGTTGATTATGTTGCGGTTTTGTACCAGAGGTGTCCAGTTTTGAGGCTGTTAGAAAAATCTTTTTTCTGTCCTCAAGACAAGTTTGGGAAAAACCAAAGCGAACAAATTAGTAATGTTTATGTCTTTGTAGGTAGCATACATGGGATTTTCTTGGACTGTTGTCTTTGGAAGTAACACTATCCTTTTTTTTAAAAACTAAGTTCATTACAACTTAATGCGCACAAACATGCAGGTAGGTGCATAAAATATGACTTTAAAACCAGTTTGATGGCCATTGCACATTGTATTAATCAATGAGATTTCACATCGATTGCAGTATTGATTGTTCATAATTGTCTGTAGTGATGATCTCACAATGTTGACCGATGGAATTTAATAGTTAACATTTGCAGTATCGACAATCAACATTATTGATCTGAAAGGAAACAGACCCGGTGTTATAAAAAGAGGTTAGAACACCATCCCCGTAGAATTAACACAGAATGTTTCTCTGAACAGTTGTACATTAGTTTATGTTGGCAAGACAGGCTTCATTGTATGCTGTGTAAGGAGCTGGTAGAAGTGCATGTGAGCAGTAAGAGAGAATGGTATGAGAATGTTGGAAAGAGGTCAAAATGGTTCTGTACATATAGGCTGGTTAATGTGTTTGGTTGACATTTAATCGTGTGTCATTTGTATGAGAGTCCGAAAAGTCAGATTGTTCCATGATCAGTTTTCTATTCACGATTGTTTTTTGAATAGGAACAGGGAGATATGAATTGATACAGAACGGTGATTCGGTAAAAGGGAGAAGAAAAATAATGCCATTAATTTAACATTTATAATTACGATAATGATGATGATAAAAAGAGATGAAATAAATCAATATATGAGAGACATGTCGGTGAGAAAGCACATGAACTTACTCAGATCACAATAAAGATATAATACAGAAAAAAAATGAGAAATTATTATTCCATCAAACACTTTACTTTTTTGTTAAATCAGCAAATCATGTATGTGATAGCCCTTTTAAGGAAAATATTTTATTTCCAGACTTTGCATTGTGGACTTAACAGTGCTCACCTGATGAAAAAGAGGGTACCCATATAAGTTACATAAATATATTGAATTTGATTTTTGTTGTTGTTGTACTTTATACTTTCATTATATGGATGCAAGTTGCTCATTATCCAGGCAACATGAAATTACCTGTACACAGTGGTGGCATGAATAGTACACTTTAGTTATAAGCACAATGTATCTGTTACAGAAATTTTAGCAGATGGTGGAAAGTAACATCAGGATATCCAACTAATACAGCCCTTATTTGTTACACAGGTTTAATGAAACAGTCTACCGAGTCTTTCTTGGCTCCAATGAGAACAGCAAGAATTCAGAATTTTGTCATTTGAAAAGATCTCTACATAGGGGAGAAACGTTAACCAGTGCTTGTAACATCAGAACTTCTTTTCTGTTGTTTTTTTAATTTCTTTTTGATAGTTGTGCCTTTGGTACTTCTGTTTCGCAGGACTTGCTCATAAGCTAAAAATTTTTCCTTTGATCATTGTTAGATTTGATCTCTGATTTTCAAGGCATAATGCTACAAATTCTCGTGGCTTTCATGCTTACAGTTTAACATCGTTCAGAACTGAAAAAGTTCTAATTGTCTACTTAATATGCAACTGCAGCTTTTTTTTTCACAAAGTGGGACACAGTACAGATTTAAGTTTGGGCGATCTCTGTGAATCATTTTGAATTTCTCATTATCACGTTATGGTTCAGAACTACGAATGGATGGTTAGAGTCTGTGTCATGCAGGTGAGCAGAGTTTGACACTTCACTCTGCTGTTGACGTGGCTTGGTCCTGATTAAGATGAAAGGAATGGATCAGTGAACTTGACTTAACAACTGCCAGTAATACAAGATTTAATTGTTGTGTGCAACGGGGGGCAAGTTTCGCACCATCATCAGTCAATGCTTATTTAGCGGGAAAAAGATTTAACAGTCATCAAATGCTGGCACAGTTTCCCAGATTCAAGATTTTGGTAGGAGAAATGTAATGGTGTGTTATCAGTTGATCATCACAGTCAGAATTCTGTGGCATAGGGAAGGTTTATGTGTTCTGTTATATAAAGGGCATCCTTTGGAAATGGGCATTAAAATACTTATGGAGGCTATTAAGATAAAAGCCATCTCCTTGATGTCCACATTCGAAGAGTAATGAAGTGTACTGTATGTTTGCATAGCGCCAGTCCTACCAGGACTTTATCAAGTGCTTTCAGAGGTTGAATTCACACTCCGTCTTTTGTTATGCATCACATGCATGCATATATGAACATCAGAACAGACGAAACTCATGTATGTAAGCATATTTCCTGCACTGGTATGAGTAATATTGCTCAGGACTGTAAGAATGTGAATCAAGAGAAAGGTGAAGAGAGTATGCAGGGATGTGAATTTGAAATAATTGAGAGTGCAAAGTGGAATTAGTGGAAAATGATGAGTAGATTACAAGTATGCTTGTAATGTATTCAGCAGTTGATTGAAAGCTAATGTATTCTGTAGATGTAAGTAGAGAAGTACAGCTCTGACCTTTTGGCTCTTTGTTTTGTTTTTGCTTGCTTGTTTGTTTGTTTGGTAGGCTACAGAAGCAAGCCAGACTGATGAATTCTGATTCCACTGGAGTGGCTGAATAAGATTTGTGGTAATCCTCTCACAAGAACTTTGCACTCATTGAGTTTCAGTATTACGCCAGAAGAAACATTGAGGCAGATGTTGAGGCCAGTTGTGCATGTTTAGCAGGCTCTGTCCCAGAAATGGCGCTGAGCATGGTTGTGTGTGCTTGGATTACCATTGTGTGACCAGCTGTCGGATCTGTAGTGGTGATCTGTCTGGTTTGCAGAAACATAATCAGTATTTTTCCACCTTTGATTATGGAATGATTGAACTGTTGGTTTGTTTTTTGTTTGTTTGTTTGCTTGTGTTTTGTTTTGTTTTGCTTTGGTTTGTTTGTTGTTGTTTTTGAAGGTGGTGGGGTTTTCAGAATAGAATGGGAACAAAGTGGGATATCATGAGATTTGCTTGGATTGGTGATATGTCTGCAAGTGAAGTTGAAATTCAGGGGAGATGGTGAAATTAACATCCCTGTGCTGGCTGACAGGTTGTTTTTGAGAGCCACAAGCTAGTAGGATGATAATTGTATTGGTGAAATTTGGTTTTATGTTGAATGAATTTTTTTTTTTCTTTTTAACATTGTCTGCAAGTCATGTAATATTTTTAAACATTACGAGAGTGACTGGAAATGAGAGACGGTTATAACGATGTGAATGAGTTCACCAGATTCTGCATTTATCTCTTCACATCCCACGGAACCTGTAGTAACATGATATGTTTCTTGCATGTCTTTGTGTACATACATGTACATGAAGCTGTACATAAACTCATTTATTTTTCGGAGTATGGAGCTTTACTTGCACAGAAGAACTGCTGGTTGATCCATGTTGACACATGAAGTATTGGTTGGGGGTAGAGCAGGAATTTGGAGATAATGTCTCTGGCTGTGGTTTTGTACAGGTTTGCTATATAATGCTAGCAACTGCTGCTGGGAGAAGGACTTCACATCTTTGATGGTAAATGTTGCATTTCAAGCAGGAAGACAGAAGAGGTCTTCAAGCTGCCATCGCACACACTGTTTCCATGGGGCTTGGTTCAGCCTCACAGACCTTCTCCTCCTTCATGCTGTACTGTTTTCAGGTGGCGTTGGATTTTTTTTTTAATGTTAATGTGCTTTGTATGGCATTGCCTCTTGTGAACATTTGAGTCAACCCAGAGCCAGTGGAAGCTTGAGAGAAGGTGTATGTGCTGTTGTGCACGTAGAAGAGAGTATGTATATGAATGAGACGGGACGATGAAGAATGTGGATATGAGAGTGTTAAGACTGAGGAAGTGAGTGAGTTCAGTGATTTTATTTATGGATCTGGACATGTTTTTCTTAATGTGATGTTTGCTTTTTATTTCCTTACCACAGAAAAGGAGTGGAAGATAACCTGTAAACTTCTGTTGTTTTCTTTTTTTGTTTATGTGTACACATTACACGTTAATGATTCAGCAAACTGCATGCTTTTCGTGAGTGTGGTCACACTGACTGTCTGTCCTTCAGTCCCCACAACAAAGGACAGTATGCTTTTTTTTAAATTTTTTTTTATCCCATTCAGTTTCTGATGTGGTTCACAGGGATGCAGGATGTTCTTTCAGTTTAAAATGTATCCCCACCCTCTGAACATACTGTGCCGGTAATTACCTCTTTGCTTTTTTTTTTTTTTTTTTTTAACCTTCTTTACTGTCGTGCACCATTTTGTTACTTGCCTTTGTGGCTCTTTCACATGTCGGATGGAGACAGTCTTAACCTTTTTTTCCCCCTTGTAACTGTGTATAACATGCCAGCTTTTTTGGGGGGGTTATTTTGTTGTTGTTTTTTTTAATCTGACAACGAGGTAGTGAGACAGTGCACTCTGTTCAGAGTGGATACTACATGTCTATATCTGCCCAAGGCCTTTTTGTAATGTTTTTGGTTACAGCACCATTGCATCATTTTGTTAAGCTTTTTTTTTTTTCATTTTTGTTAACTGGGGGGAGATAACTCAAGAGTTATCTATATATATATATATATATATATATATATATATATATATATATATATATATATATATATATATATATATATATATATAATGGGGTAGTTGGAGAATAGAACATACAGCATTATTTGTTGTCTAGGTGGGGAAACAAGTTAAATTATTAACTGTTTAGGTAGGAACATCTGCAGAATTATTATTGTGTAGGTGAAGAAAGTAGTGGAATATGATTATCAAGGTGGGGAAAACAGTGAAGTAGATGGGAAAACTAGTGGAATTATTATGTAGGTGGGGAAATCAGTAGAAACATTGCCTGGAGTGATTTCATTTATTTGCATGTGTCTCTTGACCTTGGGAAAACTATATCTCTGACTGCCATTAGCTCTTCAACATGGTTTTTAGTTGAATGACCATCGCATTTATATTTTCAACATGTTACCACAGCCATCTGTATTTCAATCTTGAAGTCATCAGCAGTTAAACAGCATGTAGGCCTTTTTTTTTTTTTTTTACCTGAAAATAGAAATCATCATGCTTATCATCAAACACCCCAGAAAAAAGGTTTACAGGTTTGAAAGGATATAGTGTCACAGACTAGTCTCTCCTTTTCTCTTTTAAACTGAATTTGATTTCCACCTCACTCCTCTCCTCTCCCCTCCCCCTCCCCCCTCACTGCCCCCCCCCCCCTCCCCCTATCTATCCCTCCCTTCCCTCTTCTCTCCACCCTCCTCTCTACGTTGATGCAACTTGATGCAAGTACACATTCCTACTTTTCTTGTTTCATAAGGTAATTATAGCTCACCACTGTATTGACCTGTTTTAAATACAAGTGTTCCAAGCTCAAGGCCTGTACTGCACAGTACATATATATTCCATGAAGGGAGACTTACCTTTGGTTTAACACATCAGTCACACCAATAATTCTATGTCTGATGCTGTGCACAATGCAAAGTGCTTTTGAAACGTTTTCACAATGAAAATATGGCTACACAGAAAGTTATGATCAGCTTGCAGAAGTTTGTTTGGGACTTGTCTTCTTGTGCATGCAATGTTGAAATAAATGTTGAAGGATTTGCGTTTGGGGTTTGCAAGATAAAAAATGGGACTGGTAGCTTATATTCATTATCCCGATCAGTGTAAAACTTTCTTTCTTTGGTTTAGCATAGTGCTCAAGTGAACACGATTGCAAAGGAGGGCATTGAATGGTCTTAAGGCAGCTGTTAACAATTCATCATTTAAAAGGAAGTTGTAGAGGGAGCGTAATACTTTTAGTAATACTTGTGTCTGAACATGAAAATGTGTGCCCTGGTTATGCCATTTTGGGGACCCATTATTAACATCAAAGGTGAATGATAGGTAGCATTGACCTGCACAAGGGTGTGTGGTGTATAAAGAAAAGAATTGCCATTAAAGGTTGGTCAGTTCATTAACATCAGTGTTATTTTAGATGTTTTACTTGCCTTTTACATTGATTTAACTTCTGCTTTGCTTTGATTTTATTTCACTGCAATAAATGATCAAGACCAAAAGTTGCTGACAGTGCTCTTGCATGAATACCAATAATTTTATCCACTACACTTGTGGACAGATGTTAATTACGATTGTCTGATTTGATCTACATTGTCTGTGTGCAAATTTGGGGAGAAAAAAAAAAAAATCACCTGTCTGTGTCATTGTTCCTTAGATAATTACACAGAAAAATGAGATTTTGTCATGGTGAGAGTGAGTTCGATTAACTGATATCAAATTGTGAGCGTGTAAAATATGATGAAAATAAAAATGAGAATCAAACCTGTACATCAAAGAATTTTGTTCTTTCTTTGCTGTGCTCCGCCTTCCTCCACCCCCCATCGTCCCTCCTCCACTTCCCTCTGTGTGTTATTTTCTATCTGTCTCTTGCTCTTTGCATGCTCTTGCTTTGGTGGAGGCCTATGAATAAATGTTAATTAAGAATGGATGTAAATATTGATGTATGCTGAAAGATATATCACAGTCCAGGAACACACACACACACACACACACACACACACACGCACACACACAAAAGGGACTGAAGAATGGTTGGTCTTGAGACCTGAGTACCTCCACAGTTCCGTCATGTGCACGAGAATGCATCTATTCCAGCATTGTTAGATCTCCATGCAGCCTTTTGTTTCTATTCTCCTATCTGTCATCTTCCAAGGACACCAGGGATTCAAAACATCATTCCTATTTTCCGTGTTACCTGACTGATTACACCAAGACTGTTTACATTAATGGCAGATAATGAGAGCTTTTTGCCCGCTTCTATGGTGTTCCTCAGGGTTCCATGCTAGAACCTGGTCTGTTTGTGCTGCATGTTTCTCCAGTGTCTGATGTTATCTGCAGGAATACATTGTCACATTTGAGTTTCGCTGGGGTACATGGCTTCATCGTCCAGTCTCTTCTCTACAGCTCACAGGCTGGTATCACGGATACAGATATGCATTGCAGCTGTTAAAATCTGTATGACCCATAAGAAACGCAACCAGATGATGAAAAGACTGAACTAAGGCTGGTATGTGCAAAGAAATTGCGTAATCATCCTACTTGACCTGATTTAATGACAATCAACGACGCAACTGTCCCCTCTCTTCAGTCTGCAGTCTTGGCGTTGCTCAAGAACAGATCGTTCCTTTTCAACATGGTCACCTGACCTTAAACCTCGACTCGGACCAGCTGACCCAATATGACCTTTCACCTCAAGGTGGCCCACAATATGCCATTCTAACTTAGATCTAGGTCACTGTGGTCTATACTGGATCAGTAAGCATTTGACATACTTAAGTGGACCGTTAAACTCATTCTGGATCATCTGAGATTCAACCTTGATCTGAGCCAAATGATCTATCATGGATCACTAGACTTTTAACATCGATCTGGGTTGCGATATTAACTTCTGGATCACTTCATCTTTAACACTGGTCTCGATCACAATGACCTATAGTGGATCATGTCACATTAAACATCAATTCTACATCACTCTCTAGGTCTTATGACATTAATGGTGGATCACTTAACCTCTAACGTCACTCTACATCATTGTAAGTCCTTGTTACATGTTCTAGGCATCTTGACCTTTAACTAGATTTGAAAGTGGCAACATACCATTGCATCATTCTGGTTCCCTGTGCCATTCTTAGGTATCTTAACATCCAACTTTGATGTAAGTAATATTGTCCTATGGCATCATTCTAGGTCCCTATGACATACTCTGGACATCTTGACCTTTAACCTAGATTTAAAAGTGGCAAATATCCCATCGCATCATTCTGGCTCCCTGTGACATTCTAGATATCTTAATCTCTAATTCTGATTTAAGTAGCAGTGTCCTGTTGCATAGTTCTGGATCCCTGTGATATATTCTGGCTATCTTGATGTTTAGTCTTCATTTGAGTAGCAATATCTCATTCTGAGTCACTGGAGCTTTAACCTTGAAACATGAAGCTTTGATCTGGGGGCCGGGATAGCTCAGTGGTAGAACGCCGGACTCGTAATCTTGGGGTTGCGGGTTCGAATCTCTGCCGGGCCGTTTCGGTACGGGGGATTTTTCCCTCAGAGTTAACATTGGTCCTGACTCCACTTCCCATACAGTCCTTCGAATGAGACAATAAACCGAGGTTCCGTGTGTGAACGCACGCATAAACATCTTGCATACACGTATAATCCCATCACTAACTTTCAGAAGAGAAGGCCAGTTTGGCCGTTGGTATGGATGACACATTACACATACCATGCACCTTCCCCGAAGATGGAGTATGGCTGCCTTAATGGCAGGATTAAAAAAAAAAAAAAACGGTCATACACACGAAACTCAACTCCCTTTGTTGGGTTGATGAGATTAATCCTTGCCTGTCTATACAGGGAGAGTCTGCATGAGTATCAGCCTGCGTACGCAAAAAGGAAAAATAAAAAAATAAAAAATTTAATCTGACTCTGCTGATTCATTTGGGTTCGCATGGACTCTGCTGATTCATTTGAGTTCGCATGGACTCTGCTGATTCATTTGGGTTCGCATGGACTCTGCTGATTCAATTGGGTTCGCATGGACTCTGCTGATTCAATTGGGTTCGCATGATCTGGAACTGCAATGAGGGATGACACCCTGATGGAAACACAGGCCTGAAGGTAGGCCTAGCGTTGTCACTGGCGGAATACAGACTAGACATGTGGAATAATAAACCTGAAGGAGATATGACCTGGATAAACAGAGACCCATGCAGTTTGTGTTGTTCAAGAGTGTTATGCATAAACCTGAAGGAAATGAGACCCATGCCATTTGTGTTGTTGAAGAGTATTATGCATTGCTATAAACCTGAAAGAGATAAGACCTGGATAAACAGACCCAGGCGATTGTGTTGTCGAAGAGTATTATGCATTGCTTTAAACCTGAAGGAGATAAGACCTGGGTAAACGGGAGACCCATGCAGTTTGTGTTGTTGCATTGCTATAAACCTGAAGGAAATAAGACCTGGCTAGACAGAGACCCATGCAATTTGTGTTGTTGCATTGCTATAAACCTGAAAGAGATAAGACCTGTGGGTAAACAGAGACCCATGCAGTTTGTGTTGTTGACGCATTGCTTGTTGTTTATTACATCACTTGCGTATACAGACGTCTTGACGTAATATTCCATGCTAGCCCTCCTCCCTTTCAGCGTCTTCACTTCCGTCCACTCTCTACCTTTCACCACCACTACCACCATCCCCCACTCGCCCTTCCGTGCCCCCCCCCCCCCCCCCCCCCCACACACACACACACACATCCCTCTCTCTCAGAGAGAGAGAGAGAGAGAGAGAGAGAACTTCTTTCCACCTGCTTTGCTCTCATTCTCTCGCCCTCTCTGTTTTTACATTGTGTTTACTACCCCTTCCCTCTCATGTCAGTTTCGAGCTCACTGCCATCAGGTGACACTGTTTTGTGCAGTTTTTGTTTACCTGTTCGTAACGCGTCAAGGGGACATGTCTGTCGAAAATGTCTTATTTTGTATGTGTTGTATTGTATATAAAATCTGCATTACTGTACACTTTGTTTCGCGTGTTTCTGTGTATTCTGGATAGTTAACAGATATCTGATTAAACATAGACTTTGGGGGTAACATATAGACCTGAGGATAATAATATAAACATGAGAATCGTAGTCTGGGGGTAGCAGAGACATGGAAAATTCTGGACCCGGAAAAACACAGATCTGAAGAAAGTAGAAAGAGAGGGTCATAGGGAAATCACTAATAGGGGGGCGGGGGGGGGGGGGTATAGACCTGGGGTTAATATTAGATATGGAGGATCACCTGGAGGAAGGGGAGGGGGGATCTTTAAAGGGGAAACATAAACCTAGATCTGTTGGATCATAGGTCTGAACTGGCATAAATCTAATCAGACATGAGTAAATGTGGACCGTAGAGACCAAAGATGCGAGTAAACATACTCCTGTGGCGAACATTAGATCTGAGGGATCATAAACCCAGGTGGAATATAGACCTCAGTAAACATAGTCCTGAGGGACCATAGACCTTAGTAAACATAAACCCAGGGGACCAGAACCCCCCCCCAACCCCCCTCCCCCCTCCCCCCCCTTAGTAAACATAAACCCAGGGGACCAGAACCCCCCCCCCCCCCCTCCCCCCCCCCCCCCCCCCCCCCCCCCCCGTAAACTTCATGGATCATAACGTTTGGTAAACATAGACTTAGTTGCGGGATCATAGCCTGTAAGAAAACACAAACGTGGAGGGGAGGGGAGGGGGGGGGGGGGGGGCGGGGGAGCATCGTGTTGACAAACATAGACCTGAGGTAGGCCTATCTAGATCCGAGGAAACATACAGACCTAGGGGGATCATAGATTTTAGTAAACGGCATAGACCTGAAGTAAGGGTTGACCGACCTGGGAGAATCAAAGACACTAATAAGCATGAACGCACAGATCTGAGACAACAGAGACTTGATCGGAAGAGGTGAGTCTAGACACAGAGAGATGGTGGAGAGTTGGGGAGCATACTTATGGGAGTGACACACAGACCTGGTGTGAAAAAGGACCTGGATGAGGGGGAGGGGTTGGGGAGGAGGGGGGCTGGACCTAGGACTAACACAGATCTGAGGGGAATGTAACACTGGGAAAACGAACTGGTGGAACACAAAAAAACTTGATCGAGTAACTGACATAGATTGGAGATGAAGGTGGATATAGGGAAGGGGTGGGGGCGTAAACCTGACATTGACCAGGGGAAACTTCGACCTGGGCAGGCACAGACCTGATGAACCTGGGAAAGCAGAGATCTGGAGGGGGAGGGGGATGGGTACATACAGCCGTGGACGAAACCATATGCAATAGGTTTGCACTGCATGCACTTGGGGCGTGGGAAGGGGGAGGGGGGTAGACCTTGGGAAACTCAGCCTGGAAAAACCAGAATGTTGGGGAGGGCGGAAGGGAGGGGTGGAGTGGGGGGGGGGGGGGGAGGGGGCAGGGATAGGGATGCTCCTACCATCACTAAGCCCAGTTTTCCTGTAATCAATCTTTTCACACACACACACACACAACACACACACGTTTCAGTTTCAGTTTCTGTTTCATCAAGGAGGCGTCACTGCGTGCGGACTAGTCCAATTATACGCTACACCACATCCGCCAAGTTTTAAGACCACACTACGCATGACTTGAAGCTAATGGATATATGAATCAACAACTAAGATGAGAGAATTGCAGATGAGGGTCTCGTGGTTACGACTCAGCGGATGTCTGACCTACGCATTAGCCCAGCGCGCTGGTCAGACCTTGAGTGCCTGCCTACCATGTTTTTTTTTTTGTTTTTTTAATGTGTGTGTAGTGAATGTACACGTGTGTGTATGGTGTGTAGGCATGGGCCCATGTGTGTGCGTGGTCGCATATGTGTGTATGTGTGTGTGTGTGTGTGCGCGCACGCGTGTATGTGTGTGTGCGCATGCGTGTGCGTGCGTTTGTGTGTGTATGTGTGCGTGCATGTGTGTGTGTGTGTGCATGTATGGGCACGTGTGTGTGTGTGTGTGTGTGTGTGTGTGTGTGTGTGTGTGTGTGTGTGTGTGTCTGCATGTATGTGCGCGTGTGCAGAGGTGCGTGTGCGTGTGTGTGTGTGTGTGTGTGTGTGTGTGTGTGTGTGTGTGTGTGTGTGCAACTTGTGGGTTTGTGTGAGCACATGTATCTGTGTATATATGTGTACGTATCTGTGTGTATGTGTGTGTCTTTGTATGTGGGCGTGTACGCATGTGCGTGTGTGTGTGCATTTGTGCGTTCACGTGTAGGGCCTATGCGTTATGTGCGCACGTGTGTGGGTGTGGACGTGCACATGCACGCATGTGTACATGTGTATGGGTAGGAGCGAGCGAACGGACGGGCACACGTTTGTATGTGTGCGCCCGTGTGCGTGCATGCGCGCGCGCGCGCGCGCGTGTGTAGTGACTGCGTGCGTGAATGTTCAGAAGATGACTTAGGATCAAGAACAAGACCATCAAATACAACAAATACGTGCGCGCTCACACACACATACACATAACAATAAGAACAACAACTCCTCCCCCTCCCCCCCCCCCCCACACACCACACACTCACTCTCACACACACACTCACTCTCACACACACTCACACCAACGCTTGCACACTCTCACACACACTCAGAGAGAGAGAGAGAGAGAGAGAGAGAGAGCAATGTAGCGTTAACAGGTGAGTGGCACAGTTTTATCGGTTAAACGATGAACGACATACAAAGCCAGACCACGGGTGCTCTCAAGGCCACCCCACTGGGCCAGGTGCGTGCGGTTAAGCACAGGCGGCACAGAATTCGGTCAGGGAGGGGGGGGGGGGGGGCTGTTTCCTTTCTTTTCATACTCAGCGCCGTATTCTTTCGTGCAAAAGCTCTCTCTCTCTCTCTGTCTCGCACCGACTAGGCGTAAATCCTTGCCTATTTCTTCCCTGTCTGTCGCTCATCGGTGTGTTTGTGCGTCAGTTTTTCTCACACCACCTCCCTCACTCTCTCTTCAGTGATTGTACCGATCTTTACTAGCTGTGCACATCGTACAAATTGTGCGGTACGTCTTTGCATACAAGGCGGCCTCAGCTGGCACAAGTGAGGTTGTCCAATTTTGTCATTAGTGAGGGCCAGAATGCCATCAGTGTGTGTAGAGGTGCACTGACTGTGTACAGCCAGTAATAAGTTGCGCTTCTAACCTTTTTGTCGTTCAGGGCCTCAGGCCGATAGGACGTTAAACTCACTCTCAACGCCTCTAACCTGGCAGCCGCGCGTTTGGCTATCGTCTCAGAGTCGCGAACTTTACTCAAAATATCCTTCAACTTTGACTCACCCTGAACCCCCTCCCCCTCCCTTCTCTAACGTTGGCTCAGGAAGTGGTAAACTGAACTGCCATTGGTCAAAATCGAGGGCTTGGCTGTTTGTTTTTGTTTGATGTTTAATATGCATGTCTTCGTCACTAGGCCCTGTTGACTTTACATCCAACCAAAATCCTTAATCTGGATTGTAGTTACACGCTGTATGGCTCTCCAAAAATGCCTTGGGATTATCATTGACGCAATAGTTGTCGTGTGCCAAACACTCGTGATTAACAAAACGGGAAGAGAAAAAAAATCTGACCAATCAAATGCTTCGTCTTTTGGTGGTCATGTCTCACGCCATAATATTTTGATCAGACATAATGGTAGATGACGCGATATAGGGCGATGTCTGCTGCAACTCTGATTCATTGACATTTTTGGCTACAACCGTACTTATTTGTTGTCTGATACTTAAATACCACCCTCTTTACAGTTCATAAAACGCGAGAAGGGAAGTCACATCACCGTTTATTCAGTTGTCCGTGCTCCTGAACAGCTGCCCGCTTACAGTTCGTCGCAAAGGAGCACTTTCGGTATGTATATACTATTAATGCCCAGGAATGTTACTAGGACGCAAAGGTTATTGTTGTTTTCTTTTAATATCTGTTATAAATGCTCATCAGTGTATTAGACAAACAAGAAATTAATGTTCGAAAGATTTTTTGTTCTTTCTCCTTCAACATAAAGTACAGCCATAGTGTTATACTATGCTAGGATATGATGTGAGCAGTCGAAGCGCAGAACAAAATAACTTTGGTACAGTTATAACCATTTTACAGATAAGCAAATGGACTTTAAATATATTGACTTATGCTGTATTTTGAATGATGTGAAAAACAAAACTCTTCTTCTTCTTCTTTCCTTTGGTGCCCACGATCTTGAGGATGATCATTTCGGCACATTGTGAAAAATAGCTCCAAAGCAGCAAAGGTCATAGACACAACTCCAGTTATTATCTTTAAAACAAGCACACACACACACACACACACACACACACACACACACACACACACACACACCACACTCTCTCTCTCTCTCTCTCTCTCTCTCTCTCTCTCTCTCTCTCAGTTACAAGAAAGTCCTGCCAACAACACAACCCTTTTAGGGTTGATATTCTCTCTCTCTCTCTCTCTCTCTCTCTCTCTCTCTCTCTCTCTCATCCACACACACACACACACACACACACACACACACACACACACACATCTTGGGAACAAATTAAACCTACTTTTGATATTGATCATACAGAATTGAGCAAAAGTCAATCTCCAAACGTTCTGAAAAATTTAGTTAATGATCACATGGAAAATTACTATAGTGATTACATTAAAATATTCACAGATGGATCTGTACTTAATGGCAATGCAGGTTCAGCATTTGTAATTCCTACTATGAAAACAGTCAAACAATATCATATAGGTAATCACTATTCAGTTTTTACTGCAGAGTTGTTAGCTATTTTAATGGCTTTACAGCATATTGAGGAGTTACCTATGAATAGTTGTAAAATTTTACTCTGTGTAGATTCTAAATCGGCATTACAAGCAATCAAACATCAAAATGCCAAAAAAACGTCTTGAAATGATACTAGAAATCAGACATGTAATTCATCAATTGGCATTTAAAGACATAAGTGTGACTTTTTACTGGGTTCCTTCCCATTGCGGAATATATGCCAATGAACTGGTTGACAGAGCAGCTAAAAATGCAGGACGTAATACTGAAGGGGCAATTCTAATTAACATAAATCTAGATCTGCACGAGTATTATAATCACATTGAAAAACTAGCGAGAGAAAAGTTTGATAACATGCTGAAGACATCAGATAGCCAATATTCACAGAATTGTATAAAAAGCGTGAGCACAATAAATTCCAAATTAATTTTAAATCAAATATCTGATACAAGTTCAAGGCATATTAGTTCTCTGATGTTCAAAATTCGTTTAAATGCCTTTAAAACAAAATTTTCTAAAGATATTAAATGTGTATGTGGAAATCAAATTTCCATTAGCCATCTGATTTTACACTGTCCTAGTATCAAAGAATTAATGACGAAAACTACAGGGGATTTACTGACTCGTCAAATACCATTAACTGTTCAGGAAGTGTTAAATGACTTCCATCTTCTTAAATGTTTTTCAGAAGTTTTACACCTTAGTCCTATTGGTCTTTTCCTTTGAATAGTTAATTTATTGTTCGATTCAATTGTTGTTATACTAATCTTCTGTTAATTGTTAAGTCGCGTTTGATATAGATGGTAAACCTCACTTCCTTTCTACTAATTCTGTCATTTTCAACAATTCATACCCCATATAAAGCTTGCTCATTATATAGAATTGTAGGTGTAGGTATGTAGGAAAAACACATAATCTTTACTACCACACACTCTCTAAACAATATCAACGCATGCATAAACAATCTCTTCTTTCATACCTTTATTTCTCCTATCCCCCCCCCCCCCCCCCCCCCCTCCTTTCCCGTCTAATATCACTTAAGGGTGAACAGACGTAAAACTAAAGAACGAACGAACACACACACACACACACACACAGACTCATCAGGGCAAGAAATTCCCAGCAAATTTTTTTGGTGTCCAGTTGACAGGTTCATAAAACAGTGTACTTGTCCCCACAAATTTCTACTTGCCCTGCCGAAGTTATTAAGTAAAAACATAATTAATAAAAGTAACTATTGGCAGTGCAGTGACAAACTAACAAACTGAATTCAGTTATGGCATAGTTTACTCATGTGTGATTGGTAAGGCCTAAGAGAGACACATAGACGTATAACTATTTGTTTACCAGGGTATGCTACCCATTGTCTTTGAGAGTTTGTAAGAAAAGAAAGCAATAGTTTTGTTTCCACCATTCACACATTCCTGAACTGAACTAAGATGACAAAATCTCAGTCTTTCTCTCTCTTTTCTTTATCACTTCGTCTTTACCATGCACACAATATAAATCGGCTTCCTGTCTTCATATATTTAAAACAAAAATAAAGGGAGTAGCTCTGCCGTTCCTCTGTTGACCAAGCACAAGTCCTGCATGCTGCTGACACGTTTCATGTATAAACCATGCTTTGCCCCAGCAAGACTGCAGTCTTCTAAGATTCCATTATGAGAAAAACTGATGGGGCAGGGGGAGGGGGGTGGGGGGGTTGTAGCAGAGGGGTGGTAGTAAAAGTGTTAAAGTGTAATAAACAAAGGGGGGTGGGGGGGTCGTAGCAGAGGGGTGGTAGTAAAAGTGTTAAAGTGTAATAAAAAAAAAAAAAAAAGAGGAAGCATCATCAGTCTGCACTGTAGTTTACTTTTCAACCACATTTTCTCTGACATGATCAAAAACTGGTTACTCGACGGACAAGTGGAGAGAGAATTTCTGCTCGTCACAGGATTTGCGTTTATTGGTATTTTTTAGGTTCAGGTGATGAAATATTGACCAAAATATTGGCCACCAGTCCAATTTATTGATTTTAGTGTCGTTTGGTCAGATGTTGGAAGGAAAGTGAAACATGGGGTTTGTGGCGCTTAAGTTCAGCCGATTGCTGTGGCCAGGCAACTGTTTTTTTTCTTATCTGTTTGTCTTCACTGACTTTGATTTATATATATATATATACCAGTTCAAAAATGACAAATGCGATCACAGTTTAGCCATTATGGTGTTATGACTGTAACCTAGTCATTTTTTTTTTCAGTTCGATTTTTGACAGAATCAAATGATACAGTAATTCATTGGATACAGTAATAGGAATTACAATAAGAATAGTAAGATAAATGGAAATCCAAATCCTTATAGAAAATACTGTGGTAAACCTGTTGTACATGTTTGACAAGAATTGTTTGTGTGTGCAGAGGATGAGTGCCTTGCGATCAGCCAGCATCCGGAGTCTGTCTCCACACAGAAAGACACTACTGTCTGGTATATGTCGTCATGACGGACCACTGGGTGGTACAGATTATCTCAACCCACGTAGAACAGCACCTTTAACTACATCATGTCACTGCCAGGCAACAAATTCTCAGTCTGCTTACGTGCACTCCAAAAGCACTTTCAGAAAAGAAATGATCAGTGTAAAAACGGGGGTTGGTAGAGGGAGAGGCCCACAACAACAATCTGTTGGCAAGGTTCTCACAAAGGTTCGGCTGTCCAGTTGGGCGAAAGGCAGTCTGAGCAGTGTGTTCAATGGACTTGGTGCTTTTGCTGCAAGTGTTCCCAATCGTCTTGCAGAGGAGGTTGGCCGTCTGGTCAAACCAGGCAGGAAACAAACTGATGAAAGTGAAAAAGTCTCGATGCCTGTATCAGGAGTGTCTGATCCCAAAAGTTATGTGAATGACACTACCGAAGAAATCATAGGCAAGAAAGTGGAACGCGAACAGCATACATTTGAAAAGTCGGTAGAAGACACCAACCAGGGCATTTCATCTTTTTATCATGCATACACCACACCGCACTATGTGCCAGCGAAAACCAAAAAGGGTGCCAGATCAGAGGAGGACTTGGGATGGAACGTGTTCAGAAAACTCCCCTTGCCCTTTATGGACAGTTCCAATTCACCGAACAGGAAACCTGTGGTCAGGAAAGACTTTGTTTCACGCACAGCCATAGAGGCAAGGACACGTGCCCTTGTAGCCAGCATAAAGACAGCGGTGTCTCCTTCATCCAGTCTGACACGAACACAGGACCTGTGCCGTCATCTGAAACAGTATCCAAGTGGTCGACATGAAGCCACAGAGGTGTGTAAATAGAGCTGGGGTTGTTTCTAAAACATGTTTTTTTGTTGTTTTTTTTACTTATTTGTTTATTTCATTTTTATTTTTATTTTTTATTTTTATTGTTTTGGCCGTTACTGTTTTGACCAACAGTAAAGCTTTAACTATCATGCCTAATAAGTCTTAAAGTAATGTTGTACCTTACACTTCCGCATAAGTGTGACAGTAAAGTTAAGAATATGTTGTTCTGGTGCACAACTGCGATAGTACACAGTGTCAGGTTGTACGATTGTTATGAAAGGGTCATACATTGCACTGCAGTACAACTATGATTGTAAAGAAATGCAGTCAAATGCCATGATAGTAAATTAGGCACTTAGTCTCAGAGACTGAAAATGATTGAAACTCTTTTAATCAGTTGGGCACCACTTCTACACAGAGTTTTTTGGCGGGCTGGACATGACAGTTTTTTCTCCAGGCTACTCCTTTATCATCCCTTAAGGATTTGAAACACTGACATGATTTCAGGCTAGCATATATAAGCTAATTGCTCATTAAAAATGTTTTATTTGGCATTGTAAAACCCACTTTCTGTTCAAAGGAACTAATTCTGACCATCGAAAACCATGCTGCTTAATTAAAAAAACAAAAAACAAACAAGAAACAGGCACTGTATGCTCAGTTTTTGATTGCTTTGGACAGTTGGAAGTGAGGTACACAAAGAGCACTGTGGTCACACACCAGGATTAAAGAGAATACTCAGTGGATGTGTATAGTAGCCAGGAAGTCCAGTCTATATCAACTGATCAAATCAATAAAATTAGGTTCTTCTGAGTTTCATATCTAACCCTTCAGTGACAGGGTATCACTTTAACAAGTATTGATTCATTTCAATTCTGTATAACTTGCCAGTGACAATCTACAATGCTTTCCCCCCAAAAAAATTGTACGTAAATTATTCAGAAAAAAAAGAAATCCTTCATACCTGTCACTTTGATAGATTTCCAAAATGTCCTGTCAATTTCCTTCGAAGAAGGACTTTTGAAGTTGCAGTTCAAACTCTGGTAAAGTTGTACATTGCGTTGCTGTGTGACTATAACAGTAAATAAATGCACAGCATGATTCTGGACATCAGTTATAGTAAAGTTTGTGGATAGAGTTGTCATAAGGTTGTCTCAAATCATGGCCTTTTTTTTGTTTTATGTGTTTGTGTTTTAATCTTATGTACATCATCTTGCTTATGTGGTTAGAAAGCAAAAGAGTGTCATACTTCTCCCACTTTCTTTTGGTAAGTGACTTTTTAACAGGCAGACATAGAATATTGATAACATTATGATTGGTTGTTATTGCTTATGGGTTCAGTAGTAATGCTGAAGGATTGTATTGCAGAGCAAGGTTGTTCCCCAGCTTTTGCGTATGACGGAATCTGGTGACCAGGAACTGATGGAAGCGGCACGAGAAGCATTGGCCCTGTTGGGGTACACTGAGCCAGTGGGTGGCCGAGGCATTCGCATTTTGGCGCTAGATGGTGGTGGCACCAGGTCAGCCTTGAAGAATTGTTGTAAACTTGTCTTTAATTATTGTATTTAAAGTTCTCTGCTGGCACAGCATGGCAAGTCAGATGTATGATGCCTGCAAACAATCAGTGAACGTGTGATTACTGACGAGTTTCACGTTCAGTTAAAATGGGAATAAATTAATGAAGATTGGCATCCATCTTTGTAAATCAGCTGTAGAAAACGTAAGTGTTAGGCCGATGTTGCCTTTTTATAAAGCAGAAACCTGAGAGACGGTCCCATTCATGATGACAACAGTCTTCTGTGATGCATTTCTTGAAATTCCAAATGCACTCTGTTAAATCCATGTGGTTAATACCCATGTCGATGGCACAGGGCCATATCAAGGCTGTCATCTCTTTAAAGTTAACTCCCCAAGGAGTTATGGAACGACAACAAATCAGTAAAGCAGATTTGTGTTAAAATTGCTTGCAAAGCTTTTTCTTCCATGAAATCTTCGATCAGATGAAAAACCAATATCTCTCACAAAAACTCAAGAATCACATCTGGTGGAACATACCTGAACAGGATGTTCATGGAGTCTGCTCTACATTGTTTATATCTGACATCATTGAAGTCCCATTTCTCTATAGGAACATGTTGGCTGGTGAGTTGTATATCACATGAATGCGCCACAGAGCTACAAAAAGTGGGTGTAAAAAGAGTGGTCTGCCTGTAATCTGTGTAAAACTGTTTCTTTTTATGGTTGCCAGCTGCAGATGGTAAAATCTCTTTAAGATAAGCGTTTAAATCTGTTTTATGTACCCAGTCCATCTTGTCAGAGGTCATTGATATAAGTCTGAACTTAGGGTTTTGATCAGTGCGAGTGAAAGAGAAACTGAGCAAGTATTTGTTTCATTCTTGGCAAGTTGATCAGCTGCCTCATTGCCAACATGTCTGGGAACCCAAGCGAAATGGTGCATTGTTAATTTAAGATATTTAGAGAGATATAGAGGAAAAAAATTCAGGAAGTGAGATACGGGCCTGTAATGGCCGCCAAAGCATACAGTAGGCTGATAGCTCAACAACTGGATTCATGCTATCCTGATGTCATCAGACTGAAGAAATCACCTTCAGGCAGTAGAATGTAGGCGGCAGCCCCACGGTTCTTAAAAAAGTTAACAGAGGTCATACTTGCTTAGAGTTATGCACTGTTTTGGAGAAGAAAAAAAATTCTTTGATATAGAACTGTTCCTCTAGTATTTTTCAGGTATGTTCTACTTCTTGCTGTCTCCAGTCCCTTTGCGCTTTTTTTTGTTGTTTGTTTCTGTTTTATATATTCTTCTTCTTCAGTTAATGTGTGCTTGTACAAAAGCCTACTCCCCCTGCCCCTCCCCCCTCCCCCCCCCCCCCAAAAAAAAAAAAACAAACAAACCCCAAAACCCCCCCGAAATCAAAGAGGATGATAAAACAATGATAATGCTGCTAGTAATGAAATAAACAGAAGTGTAAAACAAAGTTTTGGAAAGGGAATATAATCAGTTTGTAATGTGGTACTCTCATGTGGCCAGCAAGTCAGACTGGTCACTGTATGATTACATTTCTTATAACTCATGGTCTGATATCCCATCATACATAATTTGTAACTCATACACTGATATCCCAGCTGTATGTTCTTGGCACAACATGCTTCATGCTTCTGTTAACACCTGTATCTTGATTAATTTGATACTGATACACACTAATTGACCTAAGTTATTTTAGTATTACTTTGCAAATTAATTACAACAGAGAAAAATTATTGTTTGATCAGGCAAAATTATGCACGAACCAGAATCTTTCCAAATTGTGAGTAAGTTGTCAATAAATGACCAGAACATGATTTGTTATTGTTTTTGTTTGGATTCAGATTTACTGCCGATGACTTGAATCACACTTATAATTTGCTCTCTGTTCTGTTTTGTTTCAGAGGGTTGTTGACCATTCAGTGTCTCAAGAAAATCGAGAGCCTCAGTGGCTGCAGGATCTTCGAGCTGTTTGACTATGTGACTGGTGTGAGCACTGGAGCATTGATTGCGGCCATGGTGTGTCTGTACCGTCTGCCGCTGGAGAAGTGTGAACAACTGTACTTGGAGTTCAGTCGTCAGATGTTCAGCCGTAGCCGTGTCATGGGAACAGGGGGGCTGGTCTGGAACCACTCGTTCTATGATTCAGACCAGTGGGAGAAGATTTTGCAGTGAGTCTCTTTATGCATGTTTGTATGTCTGTGTTTCTGTCTGACTGTGCATGTGTGTGTGTGTGTGTGTGTGTGCGTGTGTGTGTGTGTGTGTGTGTGTGTGTGTGTGTGTGTGTGTGTGTGTGTGTTCTATATGCACAGCATTTTATGTACCATCACTTTTTTGTTTGCATGTTTTTTAAATAATATTTTGACTGTTACTGTTTTACTTTGAATATGTATCAGTGAACATATATATGTTGATGAGAGTGTGGAGTGATCTAAAGGAAGAGTTTGGGATAGGAGGATCATTCGACTGACTGCAGAATTGCCAGATTTTATCAGTGTGGCTGAGATTTTAATTGTTCCTTTGTTTGTCATGTTAATTAAGTGTACTTCCACAATTTGAGTATATGCCCATCATAAGTTCTAAAAGCCAGGTTGATTTTACACAGTTTTATGACTTTGGCATTGTCCAGAGAATGTCTCAGTTTAAATTGTGAAATCAGATGATGAATAGAAATATCTGTTACTAGACTGAAAAGGTAGCACAGCAGATTGGAAACAGAGCGGTTATTTATTTTTCATTTTTCTTTATTTTGCAGAGCTGAAATTGGCCACAAAACAATGATTGAATTTGCTCGTGATCCACTTGTGCCAAAGGTATGTTGTATACCAGTTTTATGAGAGTGTGAGATTTGTTGCAAAGACTTCAGTATACAGAAAGCAATATACACACATATATATATATATAATGTTTGGAAATAGATAAATGTGTGTGTGTGTGTGTGTGTGTGTGTGTGTGTGTGTGTGTGTGTGTGTGTGTGTGAGGTGCTGAAGAGTCATTTACTTTCGTAAGTATGTAAATCGTGTGACAGATGTCTGCCATTTCGATGTTGATGAACACTCCACCCAGTATACAGAAAGCAATATACATGCATGTATATGTTTAGAAATAGATGAATGTATGTGAGAGTGTGTGTGTGTGCGCGCGCGAGATGCTAAACAGTCATTTATTTTTGTAAGTGTCTAAATTGTTTGTGTCAGATGTCCGCCATTTCGACGTTGATGAACACTCCACGCATGAAGAACTTCGTGTTTCGCAATTACAACCTGCCTCCAAGCACCTACTCCAATTACCCAGGGAGCTGTATCCATGAGCTGTGGCAAGTCATTCGGGCCTCCTCTGCTGCCCCAGGATATTATGAAGACTTCACCTTGGGGGACTACGTGCATTCAGTAAGTGAACATTTTTTTTGTTTGAAGATCAGCACGTTGTAGATAATGATACTGAAACAAGGATTGTGTGTTCCTTTTTGTAACTATAATCATGGAAAGTTAGTATATAGTTTAGTTTATAGTTTCATCTCCACCAAGGTGATTATCTTCTCAACTGCGCCAGTTGGTTGGTTAGCCTGTTAGTTATCATACAGTGGAAACTGTTGGACCGATTTTAATAAAGTAAGGTGAGGGAAGATTGAATGCAGCCCAGGGACAAACTCGGGTGTTAGTGCAGATGGGACTCAGAAAGCAGATTTGGTATCTGTTGTGCAGAGATTAGCAAAAATGTATGAACCTGTGTTCATGAAGCGTGGTGGAAAGATAGGATGTGGCACAAGGATCAACCCAATAAATTGTAGTGTGGATTCACATCAGAGACTCCGTTTGATCATAGCAGAGGTCTTTGCACTCTTTTGTTGCAAATATAATCTGAAATCCTGGAAGCCCATGTAACGTATCCAAACTTTTACAGATTATCCTGTATTGGCTTCTCGCTGAAAGTGAAAGTAAATTAGGATTGAGAAGTCTTCAGATGGGTTTGTTTCTTTGTCATATGCTGCAACAGAACATTGTTCGCCTGTGGGATATATTCCCATCCCCCCCCCTCTCCCCCATATTCCTCCCCTTTTTTAAAATCCTCTTTAATAACCAAGAACTTGCGGCATCACACCAAATGGCAGAGGACATACGGTGGAATTGTTTCCTCAAAGAGCCATATTCATATGTATCCTCCTTTCACAAGTGTTCTGTATTTCATTAGGGGGGAGGGGGGTTAAAACCAGATGCACAAGGAAGAGTTAAGTGATTAAAGGAACAACTGGCAAGCTGTATGCTGTTTTCATTCAGGGATGTTGGGAGTAGCTGTATTGGTGTGCGGTTTGGCATTGTTATGGCTTAGAAATATGAACTCAAGCTCCAGTGCATAAACATTACCATTTTAGTGTAGTACCTCTGTTTGACCAAATTCCTGACAAAATGCAAGCTTGCATTTAAAATAATTGATGTGGATGCACGGTTCTAAGGTAGGGTGTATATGTACAAATGATAAAAAACAAAATGATGGAAGAGTGAAGATAAATATTGAATAAAGCAAAAGGAAGTCTGAATCCCACTCCCAGCTGCCAGTCCTATGTCTGTGCGGTTTTTATTTTTGAAAAAGATGAGAACAAAAAACTGTTATATTTTACATTCATATACATTTTGAATTAGATTTTATTTTTTTACAATTATGAGCATGCCTTGACCTGAACTTCAGTACAGCTGACTGATTACTAAATGGAAAACCATTCTGTTGAACTAGGATGGCGGTCTGTCGGTCAACAACCCAACAGCATTGGCTGTTCACGAGAGTCGCCTGCTGTGGCCTCAGGAGGAAATTCAGTGTGTGGTGTCCCTTGGCACAGGGCGCTTTGAGCCCATCCTGGAGCTGACGGGAAACAACAAGGTGTCACTGAAGGAGAAGGTCAGCAAAATGGTGGACAGCGCTACAGACACAGAAGGTGAGGGACAGTGGAAATAGAAAAACAAAAACAAAAACAAAAAAAAAACAATGAAAGAAAAGGACTTGACAACAATTATTTTTAGTGTAGTTTGTGTGCAAACTCTCCCCATCTCTCTTCCCATCTCTCTCCCCATCTCTCTTCCCATCTCTCTCCCCATCTCTCTTCCCATCCTTCACCTCTCATTTCACTCTCAGCCCTTTCTGTCGACCCACTGGTGTGCGCATGTGCACACACACACACACACACGCACACACACAGTGCAAATATACACTTGCACACAAACACACACACAGAAGGAGAATATTTATATAAAAATGCACTGTGTACATGGGTTCACACACAGACACATAAGTGCGCGCATGCTTACACACACACACGCACGCACACACGCACGCACGCACGCATGCACACACACACACACACACACACACACACACCACACACACACACTACATGTGCATGAATCATACATAAATCATTTGACATTTATTGATGGTCAAGAAATATCTGAAAACAAAAATTAATGGAAGTGCTCTTGAATTAACACTTTTTTTTCCCCTGCCTCTCTTTCCTTGCAGCGGTGCATGTGATGATGAATGACCTGATGCCTCCAGACACCTACTTCCGTGTCAACCCATACCTCTCGGAGGACCTGCAGCTGGACGAAATTCGCCAGGACAAGCTGGACTCCATGTACATGGACACCTCAATGTACCTCAGGAAGAATGAGAAGAAGATGAAAAAGGTTGTTGGCATCCTCAAGCAAAAGCGGATGCCTCATCAGTACGTCATGGACTGGATCAAGTACAAAGCAGATACCTATAAGTAGCAGACTTGTCTGTTGTGAAGGTTTGGATTCGCAGTGTAAGATTTTAGGGCGTTGTTTTGTATTACCACATCCCAACAAGCTAGGATCTTTTGTGTGGTTAATTCTCTTCAAAATTATATACAGTGAGACTTCCCATATTTTTGAAAAATAGATTTTTCTCCTAGGTTTTGTGTGGACAGCTTGCATGTCATTTTTGTGGAGAGAGCTCATTTGAAGGACAGTTTCGTTTGCAGTCTCTTTAGGATGATCCCATCAGTGTGTTCCATTCAGAATTAACATTCCGTTTAGCACACAGCTTATCATCCTCTGTTTACCCGGCAGCAGTTCTTGCAGAATTACACTAATTTTATTTTCATATCCTGACACTTTTACAGGTGGTATAAGGTGCATCGTGAAGATAGTCAACCAAAAACTTCTCGGTAATAAGTTTCCATTTTTTCACTTTGTATTTTAAGAGAGACCATTATAATTGTAGATCTGTCTGCACTTGTTGCAAATTGAGTTTCTCAGGGAAGATGGTGCAACAAGTGAGGGCAACATTAGCTGTGAAACCACAATGAACGTGATAGGAGAGAGGGTACAGAATGCAGTGGCTTTGGTAGCAGTCCTGTGACCTGCTCTGGGTTAATTCCAGATCTGTGTCATAGCCAAGTCAGGTGTCCGATTGCTTTGGGTGGATTTCCTTTCTAGGGGTTCCAAAGGGTACAAAACCTGTTTACCCTAAAACTATTGGTGTACTTTCCAACACAAATAAGTGTGTTTACTACAAAGAGTGTGTACAGAATTCTGATGCACTGAAAAACCAGGGGGAGAGAGGGAGGGGGTTGGGGAGGGGAGGGGGAGGGGCCATGTTTTTACCTTTCATCACGCTGCATAGGTTTCTTCTGGGAGTGTTTGTAACCATTGATCTTGCAAACTCTAGTGCAAACGTGTGCTCTCTTGCTGTTTTGGGTTTTTGTTTTTTGGTGTGTGTTTTTTTTTAATGTTTAATGTTTCATGGCATGTTGTCGAGGAAGCAGACATAACTTGACATGATTTTGTGCATGGAAGTTAGCAAGATTTGTCACTCTTTGGTCTAGCAAGAGTTGTCACTCTGTGGTCAACCCCCTATCTTCACCCCTCCCACTTGCTAGAGGTTACTCTCTACTCTCCATAAGTGCAATAGCCGCTCATGAACTTTGATTCTCTAAAAATTTTGTATTGACCCCCCCCCCTTCCAGTTCGTCATATTTTTGCCAAACATGTGTACATTACATGGTGAAATTGTATGGGTAAACAGGTCTGAATTTGTATGGGTAAACAGGCCTGAAATACTTAGGGTAATCTTTTCCTCTTATCAGGTACAAACCATCAAACTCTGAGTGAAAGCATATTCATGCAAGTTGCACAATCAAATGAAATAAAGCAATCACATGCCAAGGTTTAGAACTTTGTGTGCTGGAAGGTCATTAATATTGGTCCTTCTAGAGAGATTTGTGGGACTCGACAGCGTATGCACTGACTTCTACCCCGAGTTGAGCACATGCTTGGGCTCAGATGAAAACACAGGCAAGTGGACTGTGTGAAAGTGTGGGTCAGATTTCCTGCCCAACGTGGCAGGTGTCTGCATTTCTCACGCCAGCAGAGAGAACAGCCCTGTCATGTAATCTTGAAACCCTGTCATGTAATCTTGAACAAGGATGGACCACTACTGCATCACTGTCAAGCTCCTCCCAAAAAAAAAAAAAAAAAGAGAAAAACAGTGTGGCCTTTCATGCTCTGCTCATGTGGTGACCTCTGTTCTGTAGTTCTCTCCACGTTCTGTTGTCCATGGCAATTTGCTGTCAGTGTCGATGTTGACAAGTTCATGGGGACACTTGATGGATGTGGCGGCACTCTACAGATGTCGACAGTCACGGGGGGGGGGGGGGGGGGGGGGGGGGGCTTTGTGAGTTGTCATTAGTGTAGAGCTTGTCTTAGCAAAGCGACAGCAACAATGCAAGGATTCCCGTGACTGTCTCATGACCCGATACTGATTGCGCTCTTTGGACTGCTGAGGCTGCACATGTGCAAAGGGAAGTCAGAATGAGTGGCAGGAGTGTAATGGTTCTGAAAGGGTACTGAAGACGAGACTGATAAAGAAAGGAAATGAAAGCAGAAACAACAGTGGAAAATTCTGAGGGCAGAAAATGGTTTAATTCTGGTTAAGAGTTTGTTGTTTGACATTGCCATCTCCTGTTGGTCACCAGTTTTGGGTGATTAATAATAAGAGGTTGGAAGTTGTGTTGCAGCTGATTCTCCCTCCAGTAACTGCTTTTCCCCCATTTTCTCAGGCATTTTAGTGTAAGATTAGGAGCAGGAGCACGGGCGTTATCGATAATTTTTGATAGCTCAAGTTGCACAGTATCTTTTATCCTTCAAGCATCTTTTTTGGGGAAAAAAAATTTACAGATCTGTTCAGGAAAGTTGAAGGCATGTATGAATCAGTGAACTATTTTACTCTTCATTCATTTTGTAATTTTTTGAATGTTTTTGTTTTCTCTCTTCCAAGTTACAATCAAGTTTTAAAACTACAGTCAAAACCATAGCCAAATGATTTCACATGCCATTTGACCTTTATAATCTTGCTGTATTGTGATTCTCTATTTTGAAGAAAAATTTTTTTTTTTTTTCTTGTTTTGTAAAGTTTTGAACACCTTGATTAAAAAGAGAATAAAATCATTACAGTGAATGTGAACTTTGCAGTGTCTACTATCACTGCATCATGCCTGGTGAGGCAAGTTCCATTTCAGAACTCGGCAGATTATGAGTAAAATTTTGTTCTAAGTAAAGAGAGATATGAATGATTCACCTGATCATGTAAAATTTTTTGAATTTGAACGTTTCAAATTTTGGATCATGTCAGTTTTAGAGTGTTGTGTGGAGGAACTTGTAAAAATATTTGCGCATGGGAGATAATATTTGCGCATGGGAGATTTTTTGTTGTTGTTTGAATGGATTTTATATTGTACATAGCAGGTCTGTGTACAAAAGGGCACTGCTGGTCTGTGTACAAAATGAACTGTTTTTATTTTGGTTGGTTATTTCCCTTGTGATGCCTTTAGTGTTTACCTCGTGATGCCTTTTGTGTTCAGTCGCAGAATTCATATTATTGCTTGCTCTCCATCTTGCAGTAGCATTCATGAAAGTAAAGTGGGGTGTAGCGACTCAAAATTCATTAGTAACAAACATTTTGTTGTTTTAATATCAGTCAATCCTAATCTTTACCTAAATCTTGTTTATTCATTTGTTCACATGTTTATCAAGCAACAGCAAGAGGGGCCTATGGTCAAATGGTTAGAGCGTTCGCCTGTGGTGCAGACAGTCCTGAGTTCAAATCACACTTGAGGTCGGATTTTATCAGCTTGAAAACAATCTACCCAGCAGTAAATGGGTAGCCAAGTCAGTTGAGAAAAAATTAAAAGGAGGGGAAGGAGAGGGATGGCTCTGTCTTCCAGTATGTGAAGCCCTAGTCACCAGTAGTCTTTTGACAGTTCACTGCCCTATGGCCAGTAGGCTGTTGGAACTTTTGTGTTTTTTCAAATATTGTTTTTAATTTTAAATGTGTATCCCCTGCACAATGTAGCTTCATGACTTGGCAGATATGGTGCTGCATTTGACCTTTTGTTTCAATCAGACAAGAAGGTAGTGAAAATTGTACACACTTTCAGTGGACACTCTCTGTCCATTCTCCAGTCTGTTTGCCCATCTGACCTTCTTATGCTTTTTTTTTTTTCGTGGCAATGAAATGTTTGTGTGTGTGTGTGTGAATTTTCCTCTCATGGCGTGAAAAATCAAGGGGAATGTTGGGCACTCAGCACAGCCTAATTTCAGATGCCATAAGATGTTCATAATTTAGCTACCTTATCGTAGACTTTTGTTGGTCTGCTACTTTTTTCTCGTTTTTTTTTCTACTGGATGAAACCTTTTTTTTCTCCCCCCATTTAATGGTTTGACATAATCATGATGCGACATTTTGTATTGTGAGAATTTGACAGCCCTGAAAGGGCTCTTTATGGTTGGCTGGGCTATAACGATTGAATGTTTTCTTTTTTTAACGGCATTTTATTATTCAAAGATGTATGGTGGTGTGTAGATTTCAGTTTACTTCATACAAGCATTTTGTGATATGGAAATTTCCTTGTGTATTTATATGTAAAGATGATATTGTAAATAGATGGTTGTTGTGACGGTGACGTGTTTCCATACATTTATGAGTGAATCTTTTGTTGCAGTTCCGTTTCAGTTAATTCAAGTTCCATTTTGTCAGTAACTTTGAAAGTTTGTTTTATGAGAATTCTGTTTTCCTATTATCAGCTCTGTTAGGTCATTGGACACAATTTTAATTGGAGTTCTGTGTTTGATGTTTTTTTGTTCCGTTTCAGTTGTAGCTTAAAACCTCAAGTTTCAATCATCCATTCTGTTGAATGTTGGCTAATGGGAGTGTTTGCATTAAGAAAACAGCCAACAATTTTGTTCTGCATTATTGGAATACAAGTCCTGGAAGCTTAAAAAAATGTGAAAATGAAATAGGTCTTAGATTCAGTTAGTTAACTTTGAGCTTTGCAGTGACCCCTCTGGGTTATGAATGAAGTGGAGGAAAAGGAATACTTGCAGTTGAACAGGTATTAAGTGTTAAGTGTGCTTTCAAAGTGGCATCCTGGTGACTGGTATCAGTTTGTTTCATCAAGGAGGCATCACTGCGTGCGGACTAGTTCATATACGCTACACCACATCCGGTAAGTTTTGAGACCATCTTGTGGAGGATTTTAAGCTGATGGATAAATGAATTAATAACTAAGATGAGAGAATTTAGGAAGAGGGTCTCGAGGCTATGACTCAGCAGATGTCCGACCTATGCATGAGCCCAACGTACTGGTCAGACCTCCAGTGCCTACTATGGTGACTGTGTGGTGATAACAGTAGTGGACTGTGATGTGCATGGCACAGCTACCAATATTTAGAAAGCAAAATTAGTAATCCTGCGGGGGAGGAGATAAGGGAGAGGGGAGAGAGAGGTCTCGGATGAGGGTGGGGTAGGGGAAGACTGCATCCATTATGAAATCATTGTGTTGGGAGGGTGAATATTGTCAATTACCACAGTATTGTTTCATTAGCCCTGTACACATGTATTGGGAATACTACACTCACAGTGGAACATGTGGATTTGCAGCAAACTAGTGTTGTGTTCTTTTTCTCTTCCCCCCCCCCCCCCCCCCCCCCTTTTTTTTAAATTTTTGCTCCTTTTCAGATTCAGTAAAATATTGACACTTACTGAGGTCTAAAATCAGTAAACATATGGCTCTTGATTCATGTACAGATGCGAGCATTTCACCAGAAAATACCCTCAGATATGTTTGGACTGCACATGACTTTCACCCTTTAAAAGCAATCATCACTAAGTATTTTTACTCTTTGCTACTATTATATGCTAGCATCAAAGCTTGCATGAACAAATTTCTGTTTAGGCAGAGAGACAGAAGATGGCAGGATGCTTTGGGTTTTTCGTTTTGCCCCCAAACTTTTTGTCCGTCACAGTGCCTCACACAGAGACAAGAAGAAGTCTACGACCAGAATTTCACAGAACCAGAATAGTTTTACATCAAGCCAAAATGATTTTACATGATGTATTTGATAGGACCATTGGGGTGTAGAAGCTCATGCCCAATGAAATGGCTTCTAATTAGCTCTTCATGTTTTGTCAGTCAAAAATGATCATACAGTCTCTGGACTCCTAGCCCAGACTCTACATTGCCATTAAAAGACAAAACAAACAAAAAAAAAAAAGCATTGGAATCAGATTCTTCTGCAGTAAACAGGGGAGTTCTTGAGTCATTGCAGTTTCCGACTGCATAACTTTAAGAAGACCATTAGCTCTGCTTCAATAATAATAATAATAATGTTGGATGTTGCCAAATTGGAAGACCATATGAAGAAGCTAGATATAAGGAAACCTCCAAAGATTGATCCTCACACACTATGAAGGAATTGATGAGAACTGCAGTTAGTTTGAGAAATCAGCTTTTTGTGTTCTGTATTTGTACAGGCATGAATTTTTTGAGTCAATCAGAATACTGCATTCATGAAAATGTCCATTTTCGTCGTAAAAAGTGGCTTTATTCTGTCTCTGTAAAAGCAAGAACTAAATATGAACTTAAAAATCTACCTTATACTTAATGGTTGGCCAGAATTTGAAAAAAAAAAAAAAAAAACTGAAGTGAAAAACAAACTTTCTGTATCCAGTACCAATTAAAAAACCGAGTTAAGGGTAAAAATATCATTTGTGATGTCTAAGAAAATGTGAGCCCAAGCCCAACCCTTGCTGCTGTACTGAACCAGGAGCCCTGAAAAATGACAAATTGGTAAGAGTTGGAACTTACGGCATGGTCTCCAGCACCTTCTGTCACCAGACAGTTCTGTCATGTCCGCGACTGAAAGTTGCATCCATTGTTTGAAAGCACAAGAATGGGCAAGAAAATATTATGAGGAAGATCATCTGCGTATCGTAAAACAAGGCAGGCATTTGCACCCATGTATGCTCTTTACTGGGTTTTTTTTTTTTTTTTTTTTTTTTTTTTTTTTTTTAACTTTTCCATACTTTGACTTCTGGATTGCTTGTGCCTTCTTCATGGACATGTTTTGTTGTGTCTGTTAGGATTAGTCTCAAGATTTCATGAGGATGTTTGGGAATGCTTCCATATATCAGTGGTCTGCCTTGTGCAAATTCACCTAGCCCAATTTCCGCTTTTCTCTTCTCCTTGGTTGCGTTTCTTTCACTCTCTACTGTCATACACTATTGTACTGCCTTTGCAGCCCATTTACCTGTCTTAGTTTTCAGGGATGCTCGAGAGGTGGCGAGGAGTCCATAAAAATTGTCACCCCGTCTTCTAGAAATTCTGGATTTTTTTTTCTGCATTTGTGGTCCATTGATCTAGTCTTTGCACCCTTTTTTTTCATGCTAAAATTCAGAATATGCTGGGTTGATTGGTTTGTTTTTGTGGTGGTTGCAAGACGGCAACAAAGTAGAGTTGAACCATTGGAATGGGCCATAGCTGCGTATTTTGCAGTGTGAATGTCAAGATAGTCGTCTTTTTTTTTTTCCTAATGGATTTTGAGTCGCATTGTAAATATTCTGTGATAAACTAAGTGGGATGGCAGAAGCATTCAACATGGCCCAATTTCATTTGCTTTATCAAGGATAGTTTTTTATTTTCTATGTTAATAATTATGTATACTGTAAAGGTTCTTTTCCCCAATTACAGGAGCTACTATCCCCCTTTTTTCCCCATTTGTGGGGACAGCCATGAAAGAACCTTTAAGGTTCCTGTATTCTTTATACATTAAGCATTGTGTGGATGCACAGTATGTATAATTTTGAGTTCCTATGCATGGACCTGTATAAATGTTGTATTGTTATGTTGGAGCAGGTTCACATGTACGCTTTGATCTGAACGTCTTGCCAATAAACTTGACTGATTTTGAACGCGTTTTATCTTGCTATGCATTTAAAAAATTTAATTGTCCAGTCTGCATTTAAGAAGGGAAAAAAGTCAACATGGTACCCTTACAAATGTTCAAATAACACTATCCACGAGCCACACACATGCAGTCCCCCCCCCCCCCAACGAACAGTTGTGGCAAACATGGTGGTTATTTTCACTTGATATAGTGATCAAGAAATGAGTAACTATAAAGTATATTTTGATGGAAGAAAACGGCAACAATGTAAATAACAGAAGAGTCATCAATTTACATTTCAATGAAAATGTTTATAAATTTAATATTTCTGGGTTACAGAAATTAATTTCATCTTTACAAACCCATACAAATGTCCAGTACGCAGAATGTCATGGAAGAAAACTCAAGAAAGACGAGATCATCTGTCCAAAAACCATCCTTCAAGGGACAGTGCAGAAGACCAGTAGAGAACAAACAACATTGCTGAACAGACCACAACTAAAGGGTGACCCAAACATATGCAAGGTTCCCCTATTCACATACAAGTGTGCGCATTTCACACTTAATGGACTGGAAAATGCCCCCCGAAAGTTTTTGGACAGCAATATTTTCACAGGATTCATTTCGACTTCCAAACTGTAAAACTTCAAGAACTTTTAAAGGACTTCAAAAGTGCTTTAGGTAAGACTGCAATACTGAATACATGCCTGTAAGCATAGTTTGCTAGCTTCTTAGTCTGTTCAGTACAATCCAGTTAGTAGCAGATGTTAGGGAAGAAAACTTTTTTAATGTTATTGATTCCCTGCATGATGTTTGTTATTCTTTCACAAAAACATAAGTTGTTCCAACAAAATCTTATCGAGCACTCTCTGTGTTCACAAGCACTACAGCCCAAATTTCAAGAACCTCTTAGTTCAGAGACTTATTTGAAACTCATTTTACCCTCTATCAATACTTATTGTACGCATGTTCATCCTTTATCATCATCCAAACTCGTGTCAACAACTGTTTGTAAGGAGACATTTGAAGTTCTAAAGTCACTTGGATTTATTTCTTTTGTCCCCTGAATTCACCTGTCTGTGCTTCTCATGTAGGCTACTCACAGATAATCTAAAACCTGTATTTTGCCATGCCAGAGAACTTGTGCCACCATATCTAATTGGACAATTGTCAGACTTTGTGCTTCTTCTCAAGTAGTGTTTTCTGCTGTTTCAAACTTGTTCTCTTGACACATGGTTTGGACTCTCCACAGCCATTTAGGGGAAAAACTAACTTTTATCTTGCTATTGACTATACACCCGACTTTGCAGGTCGCCCACGATCCAAAGAATTTACGTTTACTCTTCTCATGATTTGGGTTATGGAGGACAGTGTTTGTTCCTCTTCCCATGATTCAGGTTGTGGAGGATCAATACTCAACAGGACTGAAAGTTAACTGACAATATATATATTCAACCTGTTTGCTGTATCTGATCACTGCTCTTGGAAGTGTGGATTGTCCGCATTCCTTGTCATCTAAGCGTATTGTATAAATGATGCAACCAATAATATTCCCTTGTTTTGATGCACATACATCTACAGCTAATTGGGTATTCGACAATTTTAGATTGTTCAGGAGGTAAATGATTTTACTGTGTCCGTGAGTAGTGGGTGACCCATGAAGTACAGTAAAGGTACAGATCAGATTCTTCTGCAGAGAAGCTGTTATGAGGTGCCAAAAGTATGAAGTATGCTTTATGCGACACCAGGCATTGATAAAAAACCTGCCACTACTTACAAAGCAATGGACTTGGAAATTGGGTTCAACCGAATTTGATTTGACCATTATGCAAATGCTATTTAAAAATTAATATAAATTCCATTCTGAAGCAATCTCTGTTCTTATTTAGCTGCTAATCCAAGTCAAATAAAGCAGTCTCTTGGACCAGCAACTCAAAATATTGTTGGTACTCGTCTTTTGGAAACATAATATACCAGCAATTACCTGTTAACATGATAACTGCTTAGAGTGTCTTAAAAAAAAAAAATCCTTTTCTTTTTCCTGCCTTATTCAGTACCTCTTTGGCTTCTCACATTGGGGGCCTTCAAACGACAGCATTGCAAAATCTGAAAAAAAGTTTCGGGAGGGGGGGTGTTATGAGTCATTTGGACGCTAAAATAATACTTATGCGCTCAAACTGTATTGCTATGTCTAAGTGGCGCCAAAGACATCAATTTTCTTGCACAATGCTTCAAATGTATCTCCATTTTCACTGCTTTAATTCAAGCATCTCCAGTCCCAGAATGATTCCTTCATTTGAACAAATCCATTTCAGACAGCACCTTCATTATCATTCCTTATCAAGACTGGATCCACTGGTTGGTGGTTTGCCATGAAAAAAATGGAAAGAAATAAGGACTTTCACCACTTCACAGATACAAAGTTCAAATACCAAACAACTAGTTTACAAATGCATAAAGCCATTTCACATCTCTGGTTTAAAGTGCAATCTCTTTCCATCATTATAGATCTGTTTCTCTGATCTGTATAAAAACAAAAAAAAAAAAGGAAGAGAAAAAAGATTGCCAGTCACTGTATGTCTGAAAGCCAGAAATTATAGAAATTTTGCCGAGCCCTACTTGCGGAAAAAAAAAATCAAACATTTTCTAAGTTCGGATTGGGGAAAAACATTTTCTAATCCCGATTTCCTGCCTAGGTCAGATCATTTGCATCTCTGGGATGTGGATGAGGCCAAATGATGCATGTCCACTCTACCAGGTTGGCTGCTGCTGTCGGATAAAGGCATTATCACATATAATGCAGCTGTTGGGAAAAGGTATCGCCTACACTCAGATGAGGCGGATCCACACAAGCAGAACATGAATGAAGATTAGTGGGGTTGCTTTTACTATTCAGTTATCAAGAAAAAGTTTTGCCATCTTTTAATGCAAGGTTTAACCCTTACGCCGCCGACGTTGCATTTCTGCGACAACGTGGCTCATCATCGAACGTCACCAAAATGTGACCAATTATGCTCTCACTCCACAAGGTCACGAGATCACAGCAATAAACATCATAGTTGGGGATGACCTGACCTGTGCTCACAGCCATTTGCTTCGTCAGAGCACTGTTCAGTTAAGTGTTTTTATCGATTCTATTCCAATTGTTTATCCATTCACTATGACGTCCCAACTAAGCACTTAACGTAATCGACCTCGCCGTACATTTACCACAGATCAAGTGCTGGAAATACTGAACAGACGGTCAGTTGATTCTGATTCAGATGAAGAAGACCCAGATAGTGACCAGGAAACATAGGATAGCGAGAACTTGACTGAATTACTGCGAAGTGAGGCATTGGACGCGTGCCAAGTTGAGGGCGTGGGCCACGGTTGGGGAAAGAAGAGAAGACAGACTAGATGCAGGTTCACCACGTGTGCCCAGTGTTTTGGCGTTGAGCCAACCAGCAGTGACCGAGTTGAAAGTGTGAGGGGCCAAGCAAGAGGGATAGCGAACACCAGTAGAAGGCAATGAACTTCGAACACAACTGGCTTGCAGGTCGAGGTTGAAGGGGGCGTGGCTGACTGACACGTGTCACAGGTGAGCAGCAGAGATGTGTTTGAGTGATCAGCTTGACTGGCTCCCCAGGTTTCAGAGACCAACAGGCACGTGAATGACTTGGTTTTCATAAAAAAAAAAAATTGTTTTCAACAGTGAGAGTGAAAGGGATTTGTGTGTGTGTGTGTGTTCCCTTTTTCTTTCTTTCATGTGTACCAGTTAGGCATAAAATGTGTGCGTGTTGCCTGCTGTTGGAGTAGTTGGATTTATGGCTGTTTCTTCCATTTTTCGGTTGGATATACCCCACTTTCTGGTCTTCATTTGTGAGTGGAGTATTTTTCATCCCTTGTTGAGAGTTTGTTGGCATGCTTTGTTCTTTTTGACGTTAAGAAAGGTAACATTCATTTTCTGTATTTTGCACTTTTTTACACTTGAAATTACTAAAAATTTGAAATTGTTGTCGACTAACCATTACTAACATGTTATGATTAAAATACAGTGTATCTGCTCCATTTCACACCAAAAAAAAACAGCTTGAGAACTGGTTGTTTAGTTCCAGAGATACCCGCGTTTCAAATATGCTGGAATGAAATGAGTTTTTTTTTTAAATGGCTGGCGATGGGGATTTATGTGAAGTAGAACGTCTGGCGGTGAAAGGGTTAACTGTTTATATGTGAGCATGTGATATTGCATTCATTCTTCTGTAGGTCAGCAACTGTTGTTCTTGACCAAGTGAAAAAAAGCACATCAATGGCATATAAGAACAGATTCTGGTTCACTTTTCTTTTTTAATTTCAGAATTCATTATAACTTCCGTTTCACCTACATATTCACCGCATATCCCAGCCTTTTCTGTTGCCCTGTCTTTAACCCCCTCTGCCTTCCCTCCCCCTCACGGTAAAAACAACAAATGGTAGCCCTGCCTTTCTATGTGAAAAGGAAACCACATGTAATTGCAAAGTATGCCTTAAAATCCTGTTCTCAAATCCAAGCAACTTGAACATGAACAAGAATCAAGCTTCTAAATTTATATATCCCCTTCCCCCCATATTACGAATATTTTCAATTTTTGCTAGAACACGTGAAATTTCATTTGTGTTTTTTCACTTTCAGACAATCAGGCTATTCCCCATACTAAACTATAAGCACATTTGCCAGAACAGGAGAAGGTTCATCATGTGCATCTTTGCACCTGAATTCAAACTGCTTCAACATCTTAACATAATTAGTGCTTCCCCATCAATACACAATTTCTTAAGCATACTAGCAACATGACATTAATACGTGAGAGCTACAAAATGATTCAGCAACTAGATATGGAAGGAAAAAAAAAAGACAGGAAAAAAGATGAACACATAATAGGGTTTTGTGAAAAATGACCTTTCAATGCAAGCACACATACACGTCAATCCCCCGCTTCTCACTCAAGTCTATACCATAACCCAGAGGGCTATACTTCAAGATGTACTGCTAGAACTCTCTCTCATTCAACATCTGCACTATGACTTTTATGACCTTTCAATGAAAAATGTGGAACATTTCCTGGCCACTGGACAACAAGGAGGACGGGCAGGTCATTCTGTCAGGCCGACCCTTCCCACCCTGCTCAAGCGGAAAGCAGAGACATGACAGAGGGCACTGCAGGTCTGACGAGGACAGGCTGCCACCTCCAAACCCAACAGACCTTGACCTCTTGCTGGAATCCTGTGGACAAGACTAGTTCTTGGAAATTCTTAAGTTCAGCATCTGGCTACCAAAGTTCACCTTCACGGTCTTTAGCAGGGACCTCAATCACCCGGGGTTTGTCAATGATGCGAGCCGTTCGGCTCCCTTTCTCCACAATGCCGATGATCCACGATTGATACCCTTCTTGCTTCTCGATGTCCTTGCAGAAGGCTGCAGCTTGTTCACGTGGTAGTGCAATCAGCAACCCACCTGGCAATTGATCAAATTTTATTTGTCAAGCTGTTGATAACAGAATTTAAATGCATCACCACCATCACCGACGGCTGATGGGGAATTTCAATGATCAATTCAGTGACCTGTAATTTCTACAATGTGAATTAGCTGAAACAATATAAAAAAAAGAAAGAAAAAAAAAGAAAAAAGAAAACAGCCAATATATGATACCATTTCCTCATTGCATATGGACACACAACTATTCCTTCCCCGATTTGGACACTTACACTGGACAATCGCTTAACCCTCTTCAGTATGCACTTACCTGAGCTTAGTTACGCCGAAAACCATTGGCAAGATAAGTAACTCCGTAATTTGAACATGGTTACCCATTTAAAAATTAATTTAAAAGAGAGGAAAGGAAATAATGAAAATCATTTTAAAAATTCCTACGAATATATATGTTGTTATAATATAAGTTTGAAGAATGTCACATAAGCCATTTACTCAGGAAAAAAAAATCTTCCTTCTTCAGAACTTTCTTCCGAATCGTTTATCATATCTGGAACCTCATCCCAGTCGAAATCTAGGTCACTGTAAGCTTCATCACCCAGCACTTTCACTAAGTCTTATGCCATAAATCCCACAAATCACAGTATCTTCATTACTAAATCTCATTATAGAACGGCAGAAATCAAGGTTAGCCATGGTGAAAAACAGCATTTCGACTACAAAACTTTAAAAATTCATAACTCGAGAACTATGGCACGTATCGACTCGTGTTTTTTCGCAAACAGAAGTGAATGGCTTCAGGAAGAAGGAAGTCACGTTCTCGCGAGACTTCCTTTTCTACGAGAAACAGGGCGGCACCCATTGTTGCCACGTGTTTTACGGGCGCTGGCAGGCGCTCAGCCTTTTGGCGGTGTGATTTCTGGTCGGGCGCTAGTGGGTGCATGCTTGTCAAGAGAGTTAACTTGCATATGCTAATATCCATTTAAAAGTAACCAGAGCAGATTTGCTTACAGACATTTCCCCTTTCTCCTGACTTCCCATCTTTGCTCTCAGCTTCACTCCACAAGATCCTCCCCACTTCCAACCTATCTGCAAACATTTTACGCCAAAAATTCCATACAATAAACTGATTTTTTGGATATAACTGCCACTGCATATTTGAAAAGATGGCTAAAAAACAACAAACATGATCCACTATTTCGGTGGCAGAAATAAAGAATCGGGCAAAAAAATGCCACCTACCTGAAGTTTCAGCAGCATGGCCCTGAAGCAAACCAAACATGTTGCCACAGGCTTTGCTAACTGCTGCCATTTTTGCAATGATGGGTAGATTGTGGATGACAAAGCCCACTTCATTCTTCTGCACTTTGGCAAGATTGTTTGCATGGCCCAGTAGTCCATACCCCGTCACATCTGTGGCTCCATGGGCATTGTACTTGTGCATCAGGCGAGCCGCTGAAATGCAAATTTGGATCATCAGTCCTATTGTATTTTAAGGCTGCCACAGAATGGGCCTGGGTGGTGAAATGTTCGTGGAGCTGGAATATGCTGCGTCCACACATAAATGCCATGTAAGAGGCACAAAAAATGGAATCTCTGACAGACATTTTGTAACTGTATCTTTTGACTGATTTTTTTCTATTTAATTTGTTGCTTATACTTCAGTTTGTTGTCCAATCTACATATCATCATTCTATCTCTGTTCAAACACACATCTAATGACGACATCTGTGATGGCTACAGTCACAATGCACATCCCTTTCTCTACTATCACATTCCTTTCATACACCCCTTCAAGGGCATTTAATACCTCTCACCAAAGCTGCAAATTATCCTTTCTTCACACATCAGTACCCTTTCAAGAGTATTTGATACCTCTCAAGTATGTTGCAAAGTTTCCTTTCTTAATGCACCAACTTGTGAAAAGTGACGTCATTCATATCTAACTAGCCTATCGCTCTAATTTCACCAGGTAGACCCCCCTGACATAAAATAAAAATAATCTTGACATGCCGTCGACTGTCACTTTTCCACATCATGAAAAGCCCAAAGAGTTAAAATACGATTAACAGCCCAGCAATTAATGACCGATTCTTAAAACGGAACAGTTTCTGGAATCTACGGATTAAAGATAAGCTTGACAATAATCATCCAAGGGTGTCTGTTTCGATAATATGTAGTTTCTTACATTCATATAGAGAAAAAAGGAAGGGGTGGGGAGTAGCAATGCCAGTTTCAAAGCGCTGCGGCAACTTGCCAAAATTGGGAACTCTTGAGTACGTGACAGCTTGGCTACATCTAGATAAGCACCAGATAGATATGAAGATCATGGAAAATGCTACTGATGTAACGATGGCTTCTTTCGTAACAAAAGGACAGCAGCAGCATATTTCAATCCTTCCACCCTAATCATGTTAACTTCTTCGCATTAAAAAAATTCTTCTCCGTCACAGCACTTACAAGCTTACCGATAAAAACCAGCCATCACACAAAAAAATTTTTGAACACCAATCTCCTGTTGCCCCATAAAACCAAAACCTAGTGAAGCCCCTGTGAACATTAGCTGATCCTGCTGTTTACTGCGGTCATTTTCTGGAGTATTTCAACACAAAATTATGTCATCTGCAACTTGCCCTGAATCGATGAGGTAAAAGTTTTCAAAACGCTGGCAATAAACACTAGTTCAATTAAAAAACAAAAAGGGCGGAAGGGTGTGTGTGTGCGTGTTCATAGTCACTGTCCAATTGGAAAAAAAGCTTGGCTACATCTCTTGCAGTTGGATTTATCTGGCTAAAAACCAATAACAATCCGTGACAATATATGCTGTTGTTTTTTTCTTTTCCCAAACCGATATTCTATCTGTGACACTGAACAGGTTAAATAATGCTACAGAGCCCTCCATAATCATGAGAAAGGGCACTCCCAGTCACATTTTTTATTTAAAATTTGGATTCCACACTAAAGTACTGTACATGATTCACTGTCGCAACGAGCGTAAATCACAGCAGTAAACTTAAAAACCTAGACTGGTTTTTAAATACCATATTTAACAGTAAAACATGCCTATAACCTCTAAACAAAACTCGGTAGTACCAGAAACTCAATCCATATCACATGAAATAATGAATCAAATAAAGCAGTATAATAAAACTGCACATGAAAAAAAAAAAACGTTCCCTCTCACATACATATCGCAAAAACACTGTATTCACAACATTCCATGGGTGGGCTTATCACTTGTTTTTTTTTTTCCTTTTTTTTTTTTGATTTGGCAAAACAAAAGGAACAATCCTGAAAACTAACCAACACGATTCAGGCGAGCCATAGAGAACATGGCTCGCTGATAAGCTTTGCGAACTTCATCCTCACTGACAACCAGTTTGATGCGATTCCAGCGTTCAGGCTGGTCAAGCCACTGATAGGAGTTGACGGCCACAAGAGTACCCAGCGGTTTGGTCAGCACCAGCACATCACCGACCACAGCATTGTCTGGTCTGTGGGCAATGGGAAGGATACAGACAAGACATACAAACATATATGCCTTGTTTGTCCTGTAAAACCACTAATCCATATGTGTGTGTGTGTGCGTGTGCGCTCATGCGCGCACTTGCGCTTGTGTGTATCTGTTGAACAAATAATGTGCTGAACAAATATGTTCAAAGGCAAAACATACAGACACAAGTGCTATGCATGAAAACAGAATCCGAGAGCAGGCTATTGAAAAACCACCACCACCATTATCTCTCTCTCTCACTCACACACACACACACACACACATACGAACCTTCAAAGCAGTTCCATGCAAAGTGACAGCTAAAGCCCATGAGTCTTCCGGAATAGATACAATGTACAACCAATCACACTCTAACAAGGATCTGACACGCAAACACTGATTACAAACACCTTAAAGTAACTTTGCGTCAACTAGACTTACTGTCCTGTCTGATGATCTCCAGGAAAGAAAAACAAACACTGACTTGTTTGAATGAGTATACATGAGGCACTGACAACTTTGCACATAAAATCACAAGACTTCCAACATTTTCATCAAATTAATTGGCCATCATTTTTTTGTCAACTTTTCTGAATGAGCATGCTGGATGTCAAGATCCAAAGAACATCCCTGCCACAATCATCAATCTTCAGGGAAAAAAAAAACAGCTCAATTTTAACCAGAAGATAACTGACACAGATAACAAAAAAAAAAGAATGAAATAAACTGAAATATGAAACTAACACTTCAATTCAACTCAAGCTGTGATAGCGCAGACGTCTGCAAAGGGCCATATCAGATCTGTCAACTTGTCACAGTCACTCTCTACACAGATGGTAAAGAAAGAAACAGTTCACACATACATGTCATTTTTTTGTTAACACACTGGAATTGCTTAAAAATCTTTCTTCTGTAAAATCTTAAACCAGACAAAAACCATTAATCTCTTTCAAGAACTAAAAAAATAACTTCAGGAAGGACATCTCTGAACAAGATTTTAATGTAGTCTGCAGAAATATGTTCATGCCTAACATCCTGCAAGCCCCCAACACTTTATGGAAATATGTTTTACGGTGAGTGGTACATCACATGGAGAAACAGATAATTTGTAAGAAAAAAATAAACTGAAAAATGTTATGAAGCAAAACACAAGAGTGAACAGCAGACTCACAGTATGAACTCATTGGGCTGACAGACAGTAGTAGCCACACCTCCAATGGTCAACCATGGATTGACAATGGTCTGGCCACCTGTTACCTGGGTACCTGCTTCTTCTGCACAATCCTGCAACATTTCAACCCTAACTGTGCCTTCAGATATATCAAAATCTTCAATGCCATTCAGACATCTCAAAATCTTCATCTTCATTGTCTGATGACAGCAAAGTAGTTGAAACAAGGTAAAACATGGAAGGCAAGATGGTAGGGGACCTACGGGGCCACTTTAGGCCCACTGGCAGGTAAAGAGGTGGAACCTCTTGTCAGGAGCTATGGGGTAAAGCCCCCTGAAGCTGAAAGGTTTCAACAACTTAAACTAAGTACAATCTAGGCATCTGGAGGCAGTTTACATCCTTTGTACTTGGCAATCCACAGGATCATTGCAGTTAAAAACTGACAATATTAGAGACCAAAATATAATGGAGCTCACTGAACATAAGCTGCTGGGGCACAAGATGCTGGGGCCTGGACAAGTTAGTTCTTGTTAGCTATATTTTGTGTTCAACTCTAGAGAAACTTGAGAAAAGTTAATTTTGATACAAGAAACAAGTTTATGTTGACCAAAAATTTGTACACCAACCCACTCTGTAGTAAGCTTTTTGAGAGAAAAGAAAAAAAGGTCCATTAATTTTCATGGAGACGAGGGAAGCACTACACTGCTAAACTGAATGCGAGTATTAAGAATGTTTATGAAAGGGTTCACTATCAGGCAACAGCGTTAACAACGACTGGCTCAAAACTGAAAACAACTCCAGTCACACCCTTCTGAAAATGCTCAGCCCAGACACCAAGAGAGTCAAAGACACAGAGAAGAAAGAAAGATAGGACGTTTGCGCTTTCCATATTTTCGACACTTTGCCTCCTCTTCCTGTGTGCTGTCACCTAGTCATGCTGCACAGAGTTGATGCCAGTCACACTTCATACGCTATGCAACATCTGCCGTTGTTGTCTTTCAATACTATGTGCCAAAAGCATCGCCTTGCCCATCAATACCAGTGCCTCGAATTTCCACTTTTAGCTGTTCAAAAATGTGGTTGCAATCGCAAAAGTATCCTCATTCAGCTAAATGAAAGCATCCGTGTTGAAAGAGTTGGCTGAAAGTGTTCACATGCTATGTATGGCACCAACAGGTGGTCTGGTTTGGCAAAAAACATGGATCAGCACATGGACTGTGTACTGAGGACACCTTTGGGGAAACGAAATAAAAAAAAATTAAAAAAGCGGCCATGACAGTAGATGTTTTCAGGATCATATGAAAAAATACCAAAATCAAATTGCAATTTCTGGCTGTTCCGAAAGTCCTTTGACCGTTTAAAACAGTGTCCTCCAGATCCTCTGCTGAAAAATCTGAGGGTCTTTTGGTGATATCTGAGACTCCCTTCTACTAAAATACATACAGCTGAAGAACTTCTTAATCATACAATATTGCTACACTGACACACTCATCCATTCTGCTACATAATACCATGGAACAAAGCACACACATGCAAGTATCAAACTAAACGTTCACTGATGACAGCTCCTTTCAAACCAAAAGCTACAGAGGCAAACAAAATGGGGAAACAGCCTTCAACAAAACTAAAAAAGAGATTGACAAATATTGTAGCAGTGCCCATAAGTCAGAAGTAGATCTTTACAACAAAAATCAGAGACCAGCTCTTGCTTGTACCCAGCATGATTGTAGTGGGCAAGAGCCACTGAATCAAAATCATTATTAAATCTTTCCAGCAGCTTTGCACACTCAGATGCCAAACTCAGACACTGAAGTGTTTGTATACATCGACAAAACTGAGTCATGGCATCATCTGAAGAGTTCGCAACTTTTGACTTAGAACAAAGCTGCAGAAAAAACAATCGTGCATCCCCCGAACCCTCTGTGTCAAAATCTGTATGTCATAAGGAACATGCGTTTGCATTCATCCATGTAGTAAGCTTCAGTGGTGTCATGACAGATGCCTGAGCATTCGATTATCTCCACGGAATTCTACACCAAAATACCAATGTTACAGTCGAACTCCATCTGAGCATTCGATTATCTCCACGGAATTCTACACCAAAATACCAATGTTACAGTCGAACTCCATCAACGATTCCATTTAACAAAATCTAAAATTCTGTTACAGGTTCCACATTTATATTATCTTTTTAACCTGTCTTGTACAACCTCTCTGTATTCCAAATAGCAACCGATCTATTTGGGCCTATAACAGTTTTTATTAAAATCTAATACTTCTCAAAAATTAGTCTCTACATGGACATGTCTTGCTGCAAAACTTACTTTACCAGTGCATGATTTTCATTAATACATATGTTGATAGTATTACCATTTTGAAGTGAATTCTAATTTCAGATACCCCCAAATTTTCATCTTCATCATTTCATGACTTAAGTTGCAATGGTGTCATGACAGATGCTTTTGAGCATTCAAACATCTCCACTAAGTTATAATCTTACAGTGGATCTTCCATTATTCAATTCCTCTGTACACTGGCTCAGAGCTGCCATAATCTCCAAAGCCCAAAATGTGTAGCATTTTGACATTTTAAGTGTAGCATTCCAAATTTAAGCACAGCACTCACATGCTATGCATTAAGTCATGCCCAAGAGCACTTTTAGTTGCACTTCACTTCACGCATGATGTCATGATGGATTTTACAGACAAAAATCTTGCTAGTTATCACGTGGTTTCCGCCTTGGCTTAAGGCTGTGTCAGGCCAATTGACATAGGCTAGAACGCCAAGGCTACATCAAAATGTTGTTATGCTCTGCATAGTTATGCGGGGATTGTCTTCAGTTGTGAGAAGCTCCTAGCATAACATTATCATCTCCAAAATCCCCCGAAGTCGGAGTGTGGCTGCCCATGTGGCCAGGTAACCAAGAATGGTCACACACATAATGTTCTCATCCCCAGCTGATGCATTTGTACCATAGTGATCAAGTACTTCCGCTGTTTGGATGATCCCTGGAGTCTTTTAGCCAGGGTACGACAACAACATCATCATCATCATGTGGTTTGACTTGACCTACAAAAAAAATCAAAATGGCCCACAACCAAACCAATAAACAAGGTGGCAAGATCGTGATCATCTCTCAAGTACATTCTTCCACTTTTTTTTATTCTGTCCTTACTGAACTTAGACATTTTTTGACAGAACAAGTCTACAATTTACAGATCTATGTTATCTTGGTTTGGTTTAAGCTGATGTCAAGTCAGTCTGCATTTTCCCTGATCATCTTCCCCCCTCCCCCACATCCTCCCCACTCTGATTCCCATTTTTACATTTAGCTGAAACCAGTGAATTCATGATCAAGTGTAAGGCGTGCTTTATAATTAAGTCCCTCTCTTCAAAGGCAAGTTTTCCTAGACTTAAGTCCCTCTCTTCAAAGGCAATTTTTCCTACACATTTTGAAAGAACCTCTAGAGTATGATTACTGGTCAGTCAGGTCTGGAGAATTTATTGGCAGTAATCAGCACTTGTAAGTGCAGCTGTTGCCTATTCATTCAAAAACGAGTCTGATCATGAACAGCGATGTCTCAAAATTCTATTGTTGTGCAAAAAAACGATACATAGCAGTTTCATACAAGTTCTTGATTTTCAGTTATATAAGGATAAACTGATCAGTGTGAACAAATCATGCACATGAATACCGAAAGTCCATGCACTAAAAAAAAAAAAAAAAGTTGAACCCCGACAAGAGACCTAAAGCTTTGCATGGATGACCTTCTTTCTTCCTTTCTTTTTTCCTCAAATATGTGATAAAAAAATTTTAAAAAAGAACTCACCTTGAAGCCATTCATGATGAGGGGCATGACAGTGTCACGTTCTTTTTCTGTCATCTTGTTGCTCGCAGCTAGCAACATGAGCATGTTGTCACAGTCGGTGACACCCATCGCATACAGGTCACTCAGTGTGTTCGCACACGCTATCTTGCCCTGAGACAATGCGCTTTTAGTACATGGTCAATTGCATTCCTTACTTTCCAGAGCTACGATGGCACAGGCTATCTTGCTTTTATCATTATCATTATTATGAATACTTGTATAGCGCCCATCCTCAGCTAGAGACCAAGCTCTAAACACTTTACAATCCACGCTCGTTTACACAACGGGCTGCCTACCTGGGTAGTGCCGACTGAAGAGCTGCCAGCTGGCCGCTTCATTCAATCGTTTCCCATGTCATCCAGTCAATATCGTTCACTTAATTCCTTACTTCCTTCATTCTTTCAGTTTCTCACACAGGGTGCATGCTGTGTAACGTGTCATCTATACCAATGGCCAAACTGGCCTTCTCTTCCGAAAGTTGGTGATGGGATTTTACCTGCGTGCAAGATGTTATGCGTGTTTTTCACACACGGAACCACGGTTTATAGTCTCATTTGAAGGACTGTATGGGAAATGGAGTCAGAACCAATGTTAACTCCGAGGGAAAAATCCCCCTGTACTGAAATGGCCTGATGGAGATTCAAACCTGCAACCCTAGGATCACCAAGATTACGAGTCCAACGTTCTACCACTGAGCTATTCCGCACCCCCATGGCATTTCAGATAACATGCTGTTACTATATGGCCAATACATTTTCTACTTCCTGCCAGTTTAGCATTTGAAATTTGAACATATGCATGTCCTTTCATTTGTTTCTGTTTTATCCATTATCTGTATAACCATTCCCCCAGTGACTAATAACTGGCAGGGGGGGGGGGGGGGGGGGATTTTCATTCTAAAATGTGACCACTTAAAGTGCGATGCCCTTGACTGTAATGAAACAAATGGAAAATGGAATGAACTGAAATAAACCTTGACTATGCCCAAATAATGACCGACCTTGCCCATAAGTAAAATCATACTCTGTAGCTACCTATATCCTCCTCATCTCTCAACAACTCTAACACTATAGAATCATGTACCTTAGATAATGACACTTACCTGCATGAAAGGATCATCTACCAGGGGATAGAAGAAATCTGTCGTCTGAACAAGTGACAGGCCACCATGACGCAGTGGTGTTATGGAGCAGTCCATTCCAATACCTGGAAAATACCAGTATAGACATTTTCAAATTGAATTTATTTCAGTAAGTCTTTTATTGAACCTTTGTTTATAATTAAATTTTTGGTATTCTTAACTCTCCTCATGCCACCGGGTAGCTACCGCCAGAAAGCACATGACACGCACTAAGCTCATCTTAAAGCTGATATCACTTCCCCTGGATAGCCTAGCACATACACACTTGAAATAAACATGGGTTACTTCCTTCGTCTGCAATTTCAAGAGCCAAAACATCGTAATGGAGGTGAGCGAAGCGTTTCTAGCTGAACTCCTCGTTGACTTAGCAAGTGGCGCGAGTATTTTGAAGGATTTACACTGGAGGAATGTTCTGAGGCAAGGAAGAGAAGAGTGCTGAAAGAAGAACATGTGGCTGAACTGATTGATCAGGTGAATGCAGACAACAGTTCCGATTAGGAATCAAAAAACAGATAATATTACATCAGTTATGAACTTTTTTCCTCTCTTTTATGTTACCCAACAATCGCCACAATCTACAACAGTAACATCATCACCACCAACAACCCAACATTACATACTTGAACAATTTACATGCATTTCTGCATCATTTCACCAAATCTCACGTTAATTCAATTAGAATTGCATTTTCTGGAATTTTTTTGGTAATGTAGGTGATAATATTCTGAGTCAGTAAAAAAAAAAAAATACTTGGTTTCCTTGTATAGAAACAGTACTAAAATATTTGGTGTGAGAACAGTTAAAATAGTTTTTAAGTATTTTTTTTCAACTTTTTGTCAAAAACCTAATTAGATATCTGTCAGCTGATATGGGTGTATATGTATCAAAAGGAAAATAAATCATTACTTGCATTATTCAAATGATACATCTCCAGTGATGTGAGTCAAAAAGGACCCGTACTTAGAAGAAATATTTTCTTATCAACTTTTTGCCTATGTTGCACACTAAGGCGCGTGCTTCCTGATTTTCTCTGCAGCACATATTGCGCAATCATAAAATCATATCCATTTGTACCAATCAACCAATCCCCCTTTTTTTTAAAAATGAAAATACTGTTACCATTCGGACATTTTCCGGTGATCATCTGATACAAGACATTGAAAAACAAGGCTCGAAGATGGCAAAAAGCAGGTCTGCATATTAGTTTCTTTCATGTTCCAAGTTTTTTAAGTGTCACAAACAACTAAGACAGGTCCCCAAAGTTTCTTTCATGATCCAAGATTTTTAAGCTTCACAACCATGAAGTTCCCATACATTTTAAGCCATTACACTACATTTTAAGCCATTACACGTTCAGCAATATATTTTGGTCACAAGGTTCACATCCACACAAATAAGAACAAGTACAAAAGACGCCTGGAGGAAATGTTTGCTCCTGTTTGAAGAGTTTGCAGACTTGTCACTGCTCTGCTGATAGTTACTTTTAGGTTTATCAATCATCTTTCTTCTTATAGACAGCAAATAAAAACATTGGGGAACAAGCAGATATCTTTAAAAAAAAAAAAAAAAAAAAACTTTTCCCCAGGACAACTGAAAGTGAAACATACCTGGGAATTATCAGCCCTGCTATGTTCTTAAAAAACAAACAAACAAAAAACAATCTTACAAACTATGGCATTATAGCATGGCACTGGTCACTAAATAAACAACTTTCGATTGCAGGTAAAATAGCTTTGTTTTCCTACAACATGTATTTCTGGTACCAACATAAAATTGTGTTAAAAAAAAAAGAAAAAAAAAGTTGTAACCATCTATATTCGAAACAAAAGACCCATACTACGCATTTTACAGAGTCAAAACTGAACTTAAACTATTCAGACAGTTTACTGTTTTAAGTCTAGAGACATGTCTTTACTTCTTTAGACAAGCAGCTAAACAAAGACTCGTACACTTGATTCAACACTTTTACGGTTGGCTACTCAAGATAAAATCATTCATCACTGCCATATTTCTTTCATCTGGAACCCACTGAAATTGATTCCGGCAACCAGTTGAACTGTGAAGAACCTAACAAATCCCCATAATACAATTAGTTCTCAAAATAACTTTATTTTACAATCTGAATTCACTGAAGTTAAGTGATGTTCATGATTTGTTATTAAAAGTCAGTTTTTAAGCTCATACCTATGCTTTGACTCCAGCCTATCACTTGAATTTCATGTGTGCCAGGATAGTTCAAGAAAATTGATAATGACTACTGGTCAGCATTTGTGAAGAGTAACTCATAACTGATGAGAAAAAACTCGTTCATGGCAGTTTCCAGTTTTCAACCAAGTTCAAGTTGAGAGATGCCCCTTTGTGCTGATTTGTCACTTCGCTTTCATGAACAAAAAGCTAAGATGCCATTCCGATTCTGTCTGTGTGATTCAACTCAAAATGTAATTAACCCCTTCGCTGCTATCATATTTTGCTAAGCCCCATGCTGGACGAAACAGTGTTGAATTATGACGAACAGCATTCGTCAACTGAGCATTGCAGACGGCACTTTTTATGACGAACGCCATTCGTCAACAGCGCAGTGAAGAGGTTAACTTAAATACCATATTTTTCACTCAGTTTTGGTAGAAATACATGTCAAAACACTGAAACTGATGTTAACGATAACACCACAAGTTAGAAGTACAGATGATCAGTGTAGCCTAGAACATGCTGGCAGGATAAGCTGGCCTCAGACTATGTCATCATCTTACAGCAAATCAGAGATGGGTGTATTGGTCTTTGTTTGGCTGCACTTTATCAAAACTAAAACACTACATTAGGATCAAAACTGTGAAATACAATAAATCTTCAAGTCTTGATTATCTTTACTGTGGAATGCTGGACTCTGTGCAAACTGTCATTTCTCATTAAGTTAATTTTATTTACATTCTAAAATATCTCAAACTTGATAGCAGTTTGCCTAAAAGTTCATTCTCCACATCTGCCTCAAAAATAAGGTTTTCAATTTTTTTTTTTTTTTTTTTATGCAGGTGTCACTAGACACCAACATGCTACAATAAACCACTATGTTGGTAGATTTTCCATTATCAGCTTTGGATTGTCAATCAGTATAATTTGTTTCATTCAACTAGTGTCTCTTGCCCAACAAACCAATGTGTATGTACGCTTTGAAGGCAGAGTATGGGGGTGTAGCTTGCATATTTCATACCGATTTTTTTGTGGACATCCTGTCAAAACTACTGAACAAATTTCCGCGCCCGTGGGTCTTCAATTACTCGGCCTGTGGATGCCACCTAATAACGTTGTCTTCATGATTCCCCTAACCCCACCCACTGCACCCCTGCTGGGCGTACCCCTCTCTCCCCCTTCCTGCTAACAGGATCCTTCATGCGCATGCGCAAACTTAGAGAAAGTGGCTGCATGTGCGAAATGAACCCGCCATTTTGAAAGTACACGGTTCGATGGGAACAACTTATTTCACATGCTACAACCACAAAATGAGCACAATGGACCAAGCTCAATGATTCAGAATTGTAAAATAATTCTAACTTTCCACTTTTGCCATACTCTCCCTCCAGACTTACGCCAATACCGCAGGTTACTTTATAGTTTAATTGCGGAAATGAGAATGTTTGGAAACGAAAGAAAAGCCTTTATATTTCTTTTTTAATAAAAGCTTACCATATCGCGGTACAGCTCCCATGTACTGCAACTGCGACTGTTCGGCATCCTGGGCACTGCTGTCCTGTTGGAGTCCCTCAAGAAGTTTGAGCAGAACTTCCTGAGGGACTTTACACCCTCATCCCTTTAGGTCAGCAAATTTTGTGAGTCGGAAACTGGGATCCAACTCGTGTGCTGCAGGATCGAACGGACGTCGCATTGCCATATTCAGCCTTCCGTGTAAAATGGTCAGTGATGATTATTCCTGCAAAATACAGAAAATGTTTCAAAATGTGAGTATGATATACTCATAAACTCTGGGCAAGTATATTTCAAAACCAATATCATTTTGATCGACAGTAATATGCTGCACTCACTCAACAATGACGACCTCCCCAGACGGTGCAAAAGTACCCGGATGGGAAGCCGATGATGGGAAGGGAGCGTGCGTGCGTGTCTTCGCGTGGGGAAAGGGAGGATGAGGGCGCGCCGACAGTTTAAACATGAAAAAAAAATTAATATATTCATGAACATATTTACACACATACGCGGATGGATCATTCGATTATAAAGTAGTATAAAATCCAAATGTTCTTGCAGGAGGTGGAGACGTACAGACCGTTTTTCCTTCTTGTTTTTAATGCACGGGAGAGTGATAATGACGGAGAGAGGGGGAGGGGGAAAGGAATCTACCACCACGTGACCTCTTTACAATAAAAGTGAGTGGGATGTTACTCAACTAAGGGGGCTGTGGGACATGAAATGGTGAGTTGAGGAGAGCACGTGAGTGACGTCACGGTCTCATTCATCCAGTGCAATGACACACCGGGAATGTGCCATCCAAAACTAAAACCAGATTCACGTTGTATCAGCCGGAGACTCGTAAGAAAAATACACACTCCCTGCAGCAACGACCTCCACCTTACGGCGCCAACGTCGTGTAATATACTATACAAAACAACAGTAATGCGACTCCACCCCACTCCTTCCCTCCTTGTTTTGTATGTTTGTTTTGTTTTATTATGGCTACCCTTACAAATTTTTTCTTATTGATTGGGAAAGAAACTGAAGGTATAAATAGTAATCGGACTGCTTACCATCCGATTTTTTTTTTTCTGGCGAGCCATCAGATAACAATGAAGTAATTTTCGTGCGATCTCAAAACAAATGTCGTTTGCTGCACGCGCAAACTGTGTGTGTTCGCACGGCAACCACTCTTCCATGAATTCACGAAAATGTAAAACTGAAAAACTGGGGGGGGGGGGGGGGGGGGGGGGAAGCACTCAATCCACGAAGAGTATATCGTCCTTTCGATATTCTGCCAGACAGTGCTAACATTTAGACCTCGTGTAAACTTCGGGAGTGAGGGCAGTCGCCAAGACATTAACGAAAAAAAAAAATTGACAAAATACGAACAAGTGATGGGCATGGTATGACTGAAAAGGGAACGAAACTCAATTTAATGCTCATATTTACGTTACATTGATTGTACAATTTGGAATGCGAGGGTGGGTTTTTTTCGTTTTTTTTTTTTTTTTTTTTTTTTTTTTCGGGTATAGCTTTTTTTTCGTTACCCGTTAAGAGTCCAGTTTACCTGTAAGAAAAGACCCAGCCGTTGAACTAAATTCTGTACATGAACAGTCGGTTGTCCCGCGTCGGCGTTCACAAAGGTTACTAAAACAAACAAACAAACAAGCAACACACACACACGTGTGTGTGTGTGTGTGTGAAAGGGCGGAGGTGGGCTCTGAACTCCCCCCTCCACCTATCCCCCCATGTTACCGTACACAAAACCATTTTCATTTTCTTGGCCTTATCAGACCCACTGCCTACCCTGAGAGAACACATCTTGATCGGCACAGACACGGAAACGTCACAGAGCCACAAAGTTCAGAAGTGATATTCTCAGGCTGGCCAGTGTTGCAAAATGCCCTGTGTCTCTTTTTCTCGTAGCAAACGATGTGAGGAACGGTGTCGAGCTTTCAGAACATCAGAATAAACTGTTAGCCTGGCTGCAGAGGCTCGTCTCGTCTTTGCCGAATACCCCAGAAGGATTCCTATGAGGGCCTTGCGCCTTTCCAGCCTTTTAGCTCAGATTGTCTACTCATCGGGTGGAGGATCATCAAGTGTTGCCGGGCCTGTGTTCTGGACTGCCTACTGCCAACTCCAGATCTCGTATTTGTCTGTTGGCTGATGATCAATGTAGCGTTGTTTTATGTCGATCAGGTGAGGTGAGATTTTAAGGGCACTATCAGAAGGGCACATCACCTGTGTGCTGTGTAAGATGATGGAAAAGCTGATCCGTGAGAAAATGATAGCGCACCTACAAGACAACAATCTAATCAGTAGACGGCAACACGGTTTCACCAAAGGGCGCTCATGCATAACCCAGCTTCTGGAAACCCTAGACATCTGGACAGAGACCTTAGATGCTGGAGGTGGCATCGATGCCATATACATGGATTTCATGAAGGCTTTTGACAGCGTCCCATATCGCCGACTGATATCAAAAGTTGGAGCCCATGGAATAAAGGGTAAAGTCCTTCAATGGATCCAAGATTTCCTGACCAACAGAGTGCAGTGCGTCAATATCAACGGAACAAAGTCAGGCCAAGCAGATGTGACCAGTGGCATCCCACAGGGCAGTGTGTTGGGGCCTGTTCTTTTTCTGTTGTACATCAACGATTTGCCCCAACACGTCCAGAGTCATGTTGAGATTTTTGCTGATGATACAAAAATCTTCGCCCGAAACGACAACAGTGATGCACAGCAAACTCTCCAAGAGGATCTCAACCGACTCCAGAAGTGGTCAACCGATTGGCAATTAAAGTTCCACCCTCAAAAATGCAGTGTGATTAGGCTTGGTAACCCCAAAACAGAGGCAACATACTGTATGAACAGCAAAAACTCTGAGGGTGAGGATTGCACTATCAGACCGGGAGAGAGTGAAGTAGAGCGAGACTTGGGAGTGTTGGTGGACAAGGACCTTAGTTTCAAGAACCATGTGGCACAAGCAACGGCAAAGGCTAATAGGATCCTTGGGGTCATCAGAAGGTTCTTTGATCACCTTACACCAGAAACCTTTGTCCAACTCTATAAGTCCCTTGTGAGGCCAATCCTTGAGTATGGTCACGCGGTATGGCAGCCAAGATTCAAAACCCTGTGTGCGGACCTGGAGGATATTCAAAGGCGAGCAACAAAACTCATTGGCCCCCTGAAAGAAAAATCATATCCAGAGCGCCTAGCAGCACTTAAACTGCCAAGCCTGGAACACCGCAGAAATAGAGGCGACATGATTGACACTTTTGAGTTCGTGCAAGGCTTATATGACACAGACAGACCACAACTCCAGCTCCACCTCCACCAAGGTAGAGACACTAGAGGGAACTCTCTAAAACTAGAGAAAAGACATTGCAGACTAAACATGCGTTCTAACTTCTTTGCGCAGCGAGTGGTGTCCTACATGGAACAGTCTTCCAGATAATGTGGTGACGGCCCCGAGCATTAGTACTTTTAAAAGAAGACTGGATGCCCATTAGGAAAGTCTGCCAAACAAATTTGACCCCATCTGTTACAACTATACTGCTTTTGCCATGCCACGCACGCAAGTCTAGTTTGAACAGGAGTGGTGAACAGGCCTTGTAAAAAGGCCTCAAACACCCAATACATCAAGTATCAAGTAAGAAGAGCCAACTGATGTTAAGGCATGTGAGGACGGACCATAAACAGCTTCAGTCCATCAGACTCTTTCTGCTGTTATTTTTGTTTAATGATGATTTTTTACAGTTCAGCAGGTTTTCCACCTAACCAGCAGTCTTTCATCCTATACTTAACGAGGTGAACATGGATTTTGTTGAACATACACCTTGGAGGGAGCATGAAACTAGCATACCATACACATGGGAGAACATGGGTCTTGTAAAACATGCACATTGGGAAACATCGACGTAGGTACTCGTACATCCTGGAAAACATTTACGAGTATTCACTAATTACTTAAATAAACAATAAAGACTCCTCTCGCACTCTCTTTCCTCTTCCCCCCTCCCCCCCCCCCCCCCCCCCCCCCACATATTAGTTTTTCATTGACGATAACTCAGAGGTGATGTCCACGTTTGCTGCAGCTGCATCCGTAGCTAACAAAGGTGATGCAGAAGCAACAGGCACGTCACACCACAGTGACCGCAGGTAAACGCTTGTTAGTGGTGGACAATGAGCGAAAGGTTTGGTCTGCGATCAGCTGCTCTGAGGCCTTTGTCTGGGTCGGCGTGTGTGGACGTTTCAGGCTGAACACGAGGCTGTTACCAGTGACTAACCACACACACACACACACACACACACACACACACACACACATATATATAATATATAATATATATATATATATATATATATATACCATCCTGGTCAAGGTCCTTCAGCCAGCCTTTCTGGGATTTCTTTTTGTTTGCTTTTTGTTACTCCTTTTTCTGGTTAAAGTGTCAAACGCCAAATGGCTTTGTCGGGTCGACATACAATCCTGTGTTTCAGTTTCATCCATCATTTGTTTTGGATTTGATTTATAACGAACACCATGTCAGTAGACCTCCTCGCTTATTGGCTCTGAAACCACACTGGGTCGCACAGAGTTGTTCTGTAGTGAGGATGCAGCGACGATCTGCACAGTAACGCATTTGCAAGGACTTTGCACCTCTCTTAATAGGTCTTCTTCAGGCAAGATAAACAACATCCAGGACAATGAAAACAAAGAACAAGCAAGAACATATCTTAGGTGTGCACTTGTGATTGCTCGTTTTTTGTTTTTGTTTTTCACCGTCCTAAATGTTGTTTATCTTGCCTGAAGAACACTTAAGAGGTCGAAACGCGCCGTGTTTTGTCTTGTAGTTTGTCCATTAACCGGCGAAGTTACTTTAATGCCTTTAAAAATTTGTGTCACTTTCCGCCTGAGTCACCTCACTCGCAGAAAAAAAAGTTTATCAAATACACGACCAGAAACAGCCATTCCCCCCCCCCCCCCCCCCCCCCCCCCCCCTTCTTACGTAGTTTACGTACAGCACTGACGCAAAATACTACAAAATGTCAAAATTGACCGGGTCTTTTCACTTTAACAAAAAAGACCGAACTGCTGTCTGGATTCGGATTGGGTGAGAGGGGTGTGGGAGCGAGGGTAAGCAAGAAGAGTGGGTTAGATCCGAGACA
>CM065734.1:14625900-14628400 GCA_033310375.1 Conus canariensis | reverse complement strand
GGGTTGGGGTAGAATGGTGTTGTTTGTATGTGGCTGAAGTGGTGTGGGGGGGGGGGGGGGGGGGGGGGGGGGGAAGCATCTTCTGGCATATCTGTGTTTTTGGGAATAAAGAATATCAGTCAATCAATCTTTCTTTCTGGCTAAGTACCAAATTTGTGACTCCATTATGTATAAGCCATGTTGCATTTTGATCACTTTTCTGCTAGTGCTTGAAATAGTCATGGGGAGGGAGGTGGGGAGGAGGGACATGAGGCGGTTGAAGGGTGTGAGGTTACCGACTTTGGAATGTTTATGATTGAAAACTACTCTGTACTTATTACTCTTTATTAATGAAAACTATTCTATACTTATTAATCTTTATCCTATGTTAGTAACTGTATATATTTCAGTGTGAAAGAATCATATTCAGCCTATACATACGGAAACTGGTTTTGAAAGAAGGTATCCATCAGTGTTGATTGTAGGAAAAAGTTACAGTTTGGGTTCATTTTCTGGAGAAAAAAAAAAGTTTATGTTTGTATAAATTCCTCTTTGAACTGGTTGTAATGGTCTTCCTCGGCAGAGTTTCAGGGGGGGGGGGGGGGGGGGGGGGGGGGGGGGGGGGGGGGGGGTGAAAATGCCTTAAAATGTGCATTCAGAAAAAAAAGAAAAAAAGAAAAGCAGCAACAACTTCATCAAGTGGTGTGTTATATTTAAACTTGTTATTAGCAAATAATGGTGAGAAAGTGTGGATTGTGTTGAGAAAACAGTATGCAGAGAAATGTATTGAGTTTTGTGGGTCTTCTGTTTCCCCAAGGTTTATCCGTGTTTCACCTTCATATAGGGTTTGCTGTGCTGGCAGTATTCTAAAGAATATCCTGTGACTGTTCGAGAATGATGAACAAAACAACAACTGATAAAACACGTAATCAGACAATTTCATTCGCTGGATAACATATGTGTGTCAATGTGAAGTAAATAAAAGCAAACATACAGACATATTTCTGACCGTATTGGAAAACAAACTTAAGAGATTCAGTTACATCCTTGAAATGAAGTAAGTCAAGTACTTATTGAGAGTCAAGTATTTATTGAAAGTCAAGTATTTATTGAAAGTCGGTATCAGAGAATGTCATTATTCAACTGGAACAAGTTGGTCAGAATTGTAATCTTAAATGATTGTGGGTTTTTTTTTTGTTTGTGTGTGTTAAACAATGTGAATGAAATGGATGAAAAGGTGGATGTCTTGTGTCTGCACATTTCATTCAAAAAGATGCTCACTGGGATCAGTAAATGTATCAGAAAGATATACGCACACACTTAAAAGAAAAGATATTTATTAGTCCACCGAACTAAAGGGACAAACAAATTAGAAGACAAAACATGATGCATTTCAACATCTTTGGTCTTCTTCAGGCAAGTCAAACAACATTCAGGACAATGAAAATGAAAAATGACCAACCACGCATCTTCACTTCTGGTTTTTTGCGGCCAAGTTGAGAAGACTGAGTAGATAGGTGATTGCTTGTTCTTCGTTTTCATTGTCCTGAATGTTGTTCATCTTGCCTGTGTTTATCTTGCTGGTGGTAATTGCGTTTGCCCCATTTGTCTGGTGGAATAATATGATATTTTTTCTTTTCAGTTTATGTTTAGTTCTCTGTTTTGAAGTGAAGGTATTAAAACTGTGCAAACTGTTCACCCCTTGTTGGCTCCTACCCAGAGTGAAGTGTGCTGCCGCTGGCTCAGATGGGAAGACTGGAACCGTTCAGTCAAGGTTCATCCACTTTCTATTGGATAGAACTCTTAAATTTCCTGACCAACTCTGAAAGTGTCTGTATTTCTTGGGCGTGATGCACGTCAGAATACATTACAAATGGAACAATGCCGTGCCGTCTTTTACAAGGAGAACTGCCATAGCGTGGTCTTAAGCATTCTCATAGAGCATCGTTTTAAACAAATGTCTCGAATTTTGTGTTTTGTAATTTTCACTCCACATTTATGACCATGATGGATTCATGAAAGTCACCAGAGTCAGCATGTTTATGGGGACTGTCGTTGGATGGGTGTGGTGACAATGCTAACTCATGCTAGGTCTACCACTAAGCCATTATTGTCATCAGTTAGGGGGCTGAGTCAGTGGTATCCTGCATGTGTTTAATCGGAACAGGCGCCAGTGAACATCATCGCAGTGAACGGGCAGCAGTACTGTTTTTCATCAGCTGAATTGCCTCATGATGACTTTGATAACTTCTGTTCTCTGTGAGGCTGTACAAACTGAACACAAACCTTGGTGTGGTTTGTGAGTGGGAGAGCCGGAGGTGGCAGTCTGGGAGTAATGCTACTGGAGAGGGGGAGGCACATAGACGATAGGACAACACAAAATGAAAAGGGGAAAAAAAAAATCAGGATTGAAAGAAAGGAAGAATATTTGTACAAGCTCACTTACTTAAAGTTCTCTTCAATGCTAAGCGCCAGATGCTGTGGGTTCTAAAAGATCAATATTACATAAAATCTTAATGGG
>CM065734.1:14598400-14620900 GCA_033310375.1 Conus canariensis | reverse complement strand
AGACACCGCGGCGCGCTCACACACCACACACACCAGCTCACTACACACACTCACTCACCACTCACTACACCTCCACACACCACGACACATCACACCACACACACACACCACCCACCACTACCACTCTCACACTACACACACACAACACACACACACACTACCACACTCACACATCTTCATCCACTTCGCCTCTCCCTTCTCAGTATCAGCATCCTCCGCCCACTCCCTCCCTTCCATTTCACCACCCACCCCCCCCCCTCTATGCACCTCTCACTACTTCCCTCCCGTTTCCATTTCACCACCCAACCCACCCCCCCCCTCTATGTCATCTCTCTCCGACCTACTTCCCTCCCTTTCCCCATTTCACCACCGCACACCCCCCCCCCCCCCCCTCTTGTCATCTCTCCCCACCTACTTCCCTCCCCGTCCCCATTCACACACCCAACCCCCACCCCCCCACCCATGTCACCTCTCCGCACCTACTTCCCTCCCTTTCCCATTTCACCTACCGCACCCCCCCCCCCCCTCCTATGTCATCTCTCTCCGGCACCTACTTCCCTCCCGCTTTCCCATTTCACCTACCGCAACCCCCCCCCCCCCTCCCTCTATGTCATCTCTCTCCGCACCTACTTCCCTCCCGTTTCCCATTTCACCTACCGCAACCCCCCCCCCCCCCCCTCTATGTCATCTCTCTCCGCACCTACTTCCCTCCCGTTTCCCATTTCACCTACCGCAACCCCCCCCCCCCCCCCCTCTTGTGTCATCTCTCTCCAGCACCTACTTCCCTCCCGCTTTCCCATTTCACCTACCGCAACCCCCCCCCCCCCCCTCTCTTGTCATCTCTCTCCGGCACCTACTTCCCTCCCGCTTTCCCATTTCACCTACCGCAACCCCCCCCCCCCTCTCTGTGTCATCTCTCTCCAGCACCTACTTCCCTCCCGTTTTCCCATTTCACCTACCGCAACCCCCCCCCCCCCTCTTGTCATCTCTCTCCAGCACCTACTTCCCTCCCGCTTTCCCATTTCACCTACCGCAACCCCCCCCCCCCCCTCCTTCTGTGTCATCTCTCTCCAGCACCTACTTCCCTCCCGCTTTCCCATTTCACCTACCGCCACCCCCCCCCCCTCTGTGTCATCTCTCTCCGCACCTACTTCCCTCCCGTTTCCCATTTCACCTACCGCAACCCCCCCCCCCCCTCTTCTGTGTCATCTCTCTCCAGCACCTACTTCCCTCCCGCTTTCCCATTTCACCTACCGCACCCCCACCCCCTCTGTGTCATCTCTCGCACCTACTTCCCTCCCGTTTCCCATTTCACCTAATCTGTGTCATCTCTCACACTTCCCATTCACTACCGCACCCCCCCCCCTCTGTGTCATCTCTCTCCGCACTACTTCCTCCGTTTCCCATTTCACCTACCGCACCCCCCCCCCCCTCTGTGTCATCTCTCTCCAGCACCTACTTCCCTCCCGTTTCCCATTTCACCTACCGCACCCCCACCCCCCTCTGTGTCATCTCTCTCCAGCACCTACTTCCCTCCCGCTTTCCCATTTCACCTACCGCACCCCCCCCCCTCCCTCTGTGTCATCTCTCTCAAGCACCTACTTCCCTCCCGCTTTCCCATTTCACCTACCGCACCCCCCCCCCTCCCTCTGTGTCATCTCTCTCCAGCACCTACTTCCCTCCCGCTTTTCCATTTCACCTACCGCCCCCCCCCCCCCCTCCCTTAGCCCCTCCGTCACCCTGTACTCTTCTTCCCTTCTTTTTCCCTCCCCCCCCCCTTCTCCACCCACCGTAAGACTTCCTTTGTGAACCAGGCAGACAATTTTGTTCGCAGTGTTATATAATCAGGAATTGATGCAGGAATCCGAAAGTAATTTTTTTTTTTTTTTCTCTCACGTTTTTCGTCCCACTCCGAGATGGATTTTGGCTTCCTGAGTTAACGGTTCTTTCTCCACCTGTAAGGTCGAAATTTTAATTCATTCAATTTTGTTTCAAAATAACTCTGTGTGGTCTTTGTGAATTTAGGTTAGGTGTTGCTTTGTGAAAATTATCCCCCCCCCCCCCCCCCCCCCCCCCCCCTCTGTTTAGGGATTAAGCTTTTTTTTTTTTTTTTGACAATTGTACTGTTAACATTCTCTCTCTCTATCTCTCTCTTCCCTCTATCCCCCCCCCCCTCTCTTTTTGCTGGTGTTATTGCTGGTCTTGTCGCTTTTTTAGTTAGTTTTTTGTTGTTTTTTGTTTTTTTTTAAATAAAAGAAATGTTGGATGTTATTGTTGGTGATGTTAGTGGTAGGGATTTTCTAGTGCGCTCGTTAAGTATTTATTCACACACACACACACACACACACACACACACACACACACACACACACACACACACACACACACACACACATAGATGTGATATAATCATTATGAGTGGGTGGGCAGATGGATGGATTTGGACGGACGGAAGGAGGGACGGAAGGACGGACGTCAAAAACAAAAAAAAAAAGAAAAAAAAGAAAAAATATCCACCACACAATATTCAATTATTGTGTGTATCATCTGGACCAGGCTCTTGGCGAACGATCTTTGACGTATTCCTGTAACTCAACATTTTTTTTTTCTTTTTCTTTCCTTGTTACCAGTCGTGTGTTGAAATAGATCTTCGAGGGGGTGGCACTGAGACAGAAGAAGAAGAAGAAAAAAAAAACCCACACACAATGGTTATCCTGTTAAGCCGCATTGATGTTCTGAAGGTACCAAATGGGTCACGAAATATAAATGCAGTATGTTTGTTGCGTACTAGAGTCTAGTTCCTTTTAGTGTGAAAAAATAGCTACTGAGCCATCCACCCCCACCCCCCTTAGTTTACCCCTCTTCCCCGACCCACCTCCCTTAACCCCCACGCCCCACCTCATTTTCCCCCCGGGGGGGGGATTGTGGGGGGGGGGGAGGGCTGAGATGATCTCATAGGTGGTTCTAGCTGTTGCTGGGGAGCAAGGCAGATGGTCTTTCGGGGTCGTGGGGGGTCTAGTAGCGGAGAGTTGTGGGCTGGGTTTGAGGGAGGTAGAGGAGGGGACAGGGGTAGGACAGAGGCGGGGGGTGGGGGGAGGGGGGGGGGGTAGGGATTTCTCATTGATGGATGGCTGCTGGTGTCAGAAGCTGTTTCTCCTGAAAGGAGTCGAAGCAAGAGAATAAAAGCTGAACGTTAAACGGATGCAGTCAACAAAGGACAGGACAGATGCAACGCGTTTCGACTTATAGTTCTTATGCTCGCCTGTTTGCCAAAGTCTGGAGTTTCCTACCGTTCAGTCTTCGGCACACACCCTCTCAAATTCCGATCTGAAAATGTTATTTCTTATTATTTCCCCCATTCACCCCCCCCCCCCCCCCCCCTCCAAGAAATGTGTTCTGCTGTTCTTCGTTGATGGACGCACTCCTCAGTGTGGATTCCCTCAGCTGTGATGTTCATGGTCTGTGCAAGAAATTAATGAGCATTTTCGTCTGCATTAATGTGCGAATATGCACGTGTGGTAAAATATTAATAGATTGAGCGTGCGTTTGTATGCGCGTTGTGTTTTTATCTTATTTTTAGCTCAAAAGCATATTTGTTTACGTGTTCTTTTTTTATGTCCTACTAGCGATTTGACGGATTGTTTTTTGTTTTTTTTTTTGGGGGGGGGGGTTGTAAGTTAAGGCTTTTTTTTGTTTGTTTCTTTGTTGTTGCTTGTCTTCTGTTTTGTTGTTGTTGTTGTTGTTGTTGTTGTTGTCAAATTTTCTGCCTTCTTTGTCTGGGAAATAATTGGGAAAACCGTGGAGGTTATCTCCCCATTACGTTTTTGCATTACGTTTTCAGGATCATCGTCTACGTTTACACTGGCTAAATGCAGTAGATCTTTAGGAGCCAAAAAAGTTACAAAATATGGAAGGAAATAAAGTATTTGCAGACGAGCGAAGTGGGGGGGGGAGGGGGCAACAAGGAGAATGGTGATCGGGAAAGATGATGATAGCGGTAAAAGGAGAGAGGACAGGATGTTTTCAGTTTGAAGAGCATGATTTAAGCATGCATGTCGACGAAAAGTGGAATTTTTTTACCACAAGAAGCAAAATGTTCATGAATAAAAGATGATTTTTTATTTTTTAGTTGTCACGAAAAGGTGAATTATTGTCACAAAGAGAGGAATTTTTATCACGAAAAAGATGTTAACATCACTTAAAAAGTGATCTGCTTCATGAAAAGAGGGCTTTTCTTCACAAAAACAGCTCGTTCATGATAAAAAAAGGAAGACTTTTCTTTAAAATGCGAATTTTTATCGGGGAAAGCGGAATTCTACACCATGAACGACAACAGTGGCAGAAACTTCATCCAGCATTGACTGAACATCCACAAAGGAAAGAGCAAAGTCATGAAAGCCAATGCCACAAACCAAGACCCCATCATGCTAGAAGGCAACGCGCTGGAGGAGGTGGACAACTTCACTTACCTTGGCAGCGTCGTCGACATACAAGGTGGTACAGATGCTGATGTCAGAGCCAGAATCAGGAAAGCGAGAGCAGCCTTTCTCCAGCTGAAGAATATCTGGAACTCAAATGTCATCTCCAAGAAAACCAAGATAAGGATATTCAATAGCAACATCAAATCAGTACTTCTTTATGGAGCTGAGACGTGGCGAACCACAGTTACCATCATCAACAAAATCCAGACTTTCATCAATTCCTGTCTGAGGCGCATACTGAGGATCCACTGGCCAGACAGGATCAGCAACGAGGACCTGTGGCAGCAGACGAACCAGAAGCCAGCCGATGCAGAGGTTCTCCAAAGGAGATGGAGGTGGATAGGCCACACCCTAAGAAAGCCTGCTGACAACACCACCAGGCAGGCATTGTCCTGGAACCCGCAGGGGAAAAGAAAGAGAGGCCGCCCAAGGAACTCCTGGCGCCGAGACCTGCAGGCAGACGTGACAGCGTTGGGGAAAACCTGGAACCAGCTGGAGAGAATCGCCCTGGACCGTAGTGCCTGGAGGACCCTTGTCGGCGGCCTATGCCCCAGAAGGATTGTAGGCGTAAGTAAGTAAGAACGTTTTACTTCCGTAACTGTATAGACCTCAAAATATCATATTTTTCTGCTTTCGATTTTTTTTTTTTTTTTTTTTGGTGTCCATACATTCAGCAGCGTACCCAAAGACCAGTAACAATGATAGAAGCTTTCAGGCATCAGGTGTGGGGGGTAGCTGACGTGAGTGAGTGGGTGGGATTGGCAGCGAAGTCGGTGGTATCGTTCATGGGGACTGTTGCTGGAAGGACATGGTGGCGATCTCCGGAGGGTTACTCTCTCTCCCACTTCACGCTGGCTTTCCGACGAGGCAATTATTGTCGCCGTTACGGGGGGGGGGGGGGGGGGGGGGGGGGGGGGGGGGGGGGGGGGGGCTTAGCAGGTGGTAACCAGCGTACGTTGCATGGTGTACTGCGAGCTTGGTTGTTGTGGGTTCGAGTCTCATTCGAGACCTTCAATTTGCGGGAAAATGTCGGCTCCTGTCAGCTCCAACCCCAAGCCGAGAAGACTTGAAACATTAGTCGAGAGTTTCATGCGTCTCTGGGAGTGTTGCGCAAAAATGTCTAGACCAAGCCTCTTTGCCGCAGGTTTGCATATCTCTCGGACCTTGTTGATGTTGGGATGTATGTATTATGAATAGAAGAGTGGAGTAAAGCCTTGTCATGTAGCATCGACCAGAATGGAAATTCAGAGCATCCTTTTGACAGTACTCAACGGTCATCATAGAAATTTAAAAAAAAGTTTGAAATTCTGTGGCACTTCTTGCCCAGTTGTCTTACGGAGGCCTCAGTACTGACTTCCTCTCCACGACCATTACCTGTGGCAGGTTCTTGTTCTAAGGTTGTCGGCATTGGAAAGTTAACGGGTATTGTTGTTGGGTGCCCTTGGTGATGCCCTCCGGTGGGGAGAGGTGAGAGGCGCTCACATAGTTTCGCCCTCATGGAAACAATGATTGTCGTCAGTAGGAGCTTAGCATAGGCGGTGTCCTGCTGTTGTGGGGTCGAACGAACAAGCACCACGGTGCAGTGGCTTTTCTGCTGGTTCGCTTCATGACTGGGGCCGGAATAGCCCAGTGGTAGAGCGCCGGACTCGTGATCCTGGGGTTGAGGGTTCGAATCTCCGCCGGGCCGTTTCGGTACAGGGGGATTTTTCCCTCAGGAGTTAACATTGGTTCTGACTCCATTTCCCATACAGTCCTTCGAATGAGACTATAAAACCGAGGTTCCGTGTGTGAACGCACGCATAACATCTTGCACACACGTAAAATCCCATCACCAACTTTCGGAAGAGAAGGCCAGTTTGGCCGTTGGTATGGATGACACGTTACACATAGCATGCACCTTCCCCGAAGTTGGAGTATGGCTGCCTTAATGGCGGGATAAAAAAAAAAGAACAAACAACGGTCATACACTCAAAACTCCACTCCCTTTGTTGGATAGATGGGATTAATACTTGCCTGTCTATACAGGGAGTGTCCGCAGGAGTATCAGCCTGCGTACGCAGAAGAAGAAGAAGAAAAAGCTTCATGACTGCCTGACGTTGACTGCTTCCTGTACTTCGCCGCTGCTTGGACTGCGACTGGATTAGTCTGGATGTAGCTGTGCTTGGGAGAGCCGCAATGAGCAGTGTGGGAATAAAGCACCGCGGAAGAGTGACAGAAAAGGAAATAAAAGAAAAACAAACACCCACAATTATACGTGTTATTTCTTTCGGGCGATTGACGCTCTCAACAATATCCCGTCACCTTGTATGCAAGTCATCATAATAACTGTTCTTCGTTGTTAGTTTTGGCGTTGTCTGAATGGAAAGTGGCGTTGTCTTCATAGTAAAATAGTCATGATGTGTGATTTGCTTTTTTTTTTTTTTTTTGTGTGGGGGGGGGGGGGGGCTTTTTTTTTTTTTTTTTTTTTAAATATAAAATATGACCTTAGGTATACGTAAAAGAAATTCACTTCTGTAGTTAGGAATGCCCACTACTCAACGCGCGCACGCGCGCGCCTGTATGTGTGTGTGTGTGTGTGTGTGTGTGTGTGGTGTGTGTGTTGTGCGTGTGTGTGTGTGTGTGTTGAGTGTGTGTTGTCTGATTTGGACTGGATATACCGATGTCGTGAAATCTCTCTCTCTCTCTCTCCTCTCTCTCTCTCTCTCTCTCTCTCTCTCTTGTGTGTGTGTTTTGTGTGTGGTGTGTGTGTGGAAAGTGGGGTGGGGTGAATGCGGGTGTGCGTGCATGCATGCGTGTGTGTGTGTGTGTGTGTGTGTGTGTGTGTGTGTGTGTGTGTGTGTGTGTGTGTGTGTTTGTCTGATCTGGACTGGATATACCGATGTCGTGAAATCTTCTCTCTCTCTCTCTCCCTCTCTCTCTCTCTCTCTCTCTCTCTCTCTCTCTCTCTCTCTCTCTCTCTCTCTCTGTGGAAAGTGGGGTGGGGGTGAATGCGGGTGTGCGTGCATGCATGCGTATGTGTGTGCGTGTGTGTGTGTGTGTGTGTGTCTGTGTCTGTGTCTGTGTGTCTGTGTGTAAGCTTAAACCTTTCTCAGTGTGTTTCAGCTTCTCCCCCACCCTCCTCTCTATCCCTCTCGTCACTGTCTGGGCTTCTCCCGCCTCCCCTCCCCTTCAACCCTGGGCTTGGCTGGAGTGAGGATCGTGGGAGGGTTAGGGTGCGGGGTGGCAGTGGAAGGGTTGGGGAGAGGAGAGGAACTCCTCTGGTATCACGCAGATTGTCAAGCAGGAAAGGACGTTGCTATAGCGCGAATCCCCCCCCCCCTCCCCCCCCCCCACCACCGCCCCCCCCCCTCCCCCCTGCCACCTGCCTGTGCCACCCACATGTTTCTGCACGGCACGATTTTTTTGGTCAAAGCGAAGCATATTTCAAGAAACAGGCGTTTATTAAATCCTCTGGATTCGTTTTCTTTGTTCACTTTGCGCCGCGAGAGCTGACAAGTCTAACAGAAACAGCAGCTATGGTAGTAGTAGTAGTAGTAGTAGTAGTAATTGTGTGGAATGACTGATCTGAGCGCTGGTATGTATGCTTGCTGTTGTTCGTTGAATGGTTTTAATCTTACTCATCTGGGTATTTTAGCGTTTTCCTTCTTCTTTTTTTTTATGTTTACATATTGGTTTATTTTTGTTTGTTCCCCCCCCCCTCCCCCCCCCCCTATTGCTGTATTGGAAGTCACCCCACGCTTGTTTTCAGGCAGTTGCTCGAGAGATGGCCTAGTGACGGATGCTTGGGCGGATGAGCTCGGTGGTAGCGCACCGGGCTCGTGGTCAGCTATGAGTTCGAATCCCTCTCGCGCCCGACTTAAAAGTGAACGCTCATTTCGGTGCCTGTGTTTGACGTGTTATTGATCTGATGTCGTCAGTGTGAAATGGGTCCACTGCCCCGCTTCCCAGGGATGGTTATCCTTGTGTGTGTTGTCTTTGGCGGGGTGAACACGGTCACCCTTGACTGTAAGTATGTGGCTCTAAGGAGACGACTGTCTCAAGGACAGCCCACAGCAGAGAAGCTCACGGAGCAGCACCATCTCCAAGCTCCGCGTCTTTCTCCTCTCCCCTGTCGTGTTCTCATCGTGGACAAGCGAGTGAAGAACTGTTGAGTCAGTGACGCTTTGGGGAGGGAGGGAGGGAGGGACACTGACGGGCATTGTCATCCCTCTGGTTTGACAAGCGCGGAAGTTTCGGGAAGGGTTTGTAGGGAAATGTAACAGGAGACGAGTGAACGAAAAGAACGGAAAAGTGAAGTAGAAATAGTGATAATCCAGTATGGTGTCAGAGGCGAGCAAAATGAAATTGTGTTTACTGGTTCTGTGGGCGTTTAAAGGGAGGTTATTAGCCTTATTTGCAACGGTGTCATGGCTGGCGGTTGGTAGTTTTACGGCCGTTTCTAGACGTCGGCTGAGGCGGACGCCTTCATGACTCTGCGTCTGGGAACATCTTGACCCAGAGACTAAATGGTCGTAAATCTCAGCTTTCTGCGGAAGTCAGCCTTGTAGTGCTTGCGCGGGTAGTGAAAAGGTGCTGAGTGTTAGAGCTGGTGATTTATAGGCTACCGTATACTGATTCGCCTGAACGAATAACAGCGCGGCCCGTCTGTACCGCTCGCCTGCTCGGTTAATTCCGGAAGCCGTTTCGAAAAGTTCCGATGTTACGGAAAGGGAAAACAGTGTTGTCTCAATATCATGGCTATATCAAATGATACTACTGTTCAAACGGTAGAAAAAGCTCAGACATGGAAATACTTTCACTGTCAAAAAAGGATTTCAGATTGTCGAATTAATGTTGAGAATCGTGTTGTGTTATTATTCCTTGAAATCAGTAAACTTTTGATCGGCGCACTTAACTCACCAACGTATGGACAGGAAAGAAAATCCATAAGGAGTGTTCATTTTCTGTTTTAGGACAAAATTTTAGTGGATATGATCGGGAGGAAGAGAAGTGAACTTCAAAAGATTCAAATCTCTCAGTGTACAAGTGTCCGCAGCAGTTATTGGAGAAGACATCCGTCTGGGGAATACTTAGCGTTGAGGAACATGACCATCCATGAGTTGCAGGTTGAAATCACGGTGACTTCAGGAGGGAAACAGGGTGACAGCAGATGTGTATCCAGGAATCATGACATAGGCGAGGGTGGCTTCCTTAAAAGTGTAAGATACCGGTCTCCTTAGAGTGTAAGATATTAACATCCGAAAAACTTATGTGACGTCCTCTGTGTGTGTGTGTGTGGTGTGTGTGTGTGTGTGTTGTGTGTGTGTGTGTGTGTGTGTGGAGGGGTGGGGTAGGGCGGGGCTTGTTTTGTTTGTTTTTTTAAGACCTTTAGTTACCCAGCTCTCTTTCTAAAGTGTTTTTTTTCCCTTCTGACCATGACCTCCTGAAAATAGTCTTGAGGATGTCTGGGAAGGACCAGATGACGCTGGGAAAGAACACACTTGCAGACTCTGTCAGCTGGGTTTTTCACCTGGTCTATCTTCAAGTTTCTAGTCGTTCTCCATCACGAAATGAGTATGGTATTACTATTTTGCCATTTTCAGATTCCTTTCACGCTTCATTAGAATAGTGTTGAAGCCCCCCCCCCCCCCCCCCCCCCCCCCCCCCCCATTTCGAACGAGCCTGACAGCTACAGTCTGTCACGAAAAGTACCACGAGAGAAGTGAGCTTCATTTTGTTTGTTTGTTGATGAATTCAGTCAGTTTCCATGGTAAGTTGTTCATGGAATTTTTTTTTTTTTCAAAGACAGTCAGTTGAATTCAGTGCGTTTTTCCCGGGCCATGTCCGAAAGACGGGTGGCTGTTGAACCCATTTCTACAAGGAAACCCGAAGTTTGGGAGGAGTACCATCTGACCTTGGATCTGTCAAACTGCGATGTTGGGGAAAGGGCCGTCGTGGTTTTGGGTACTTCGTCTCGTGGTCAGTTGTTGTGAGTGTGTTCCCCACCATTATTGCCCTGACGTCTGATAATTCGCCACCGATAGCCGAAACAACTGAATGTGGGTCTCGCACGACAGATGGTTCCCTTACGAGTGTGCGTTTAAAGTGCCGGGCCATATTTGCTATAGCTGCCTGACTTGGTTGTTTCACAATGTTTGTATATGATGAATGATCCCCGTCCTCCTTTTCTTTTGTCTTTTAGATGAGGCCACTAACATGATATGACATGATGTAGGATAAGGTAAGACAGGACGTGGTATGAAATGATATGATGTGACATGATTTATGATCTACGGTTGATTGATTGGTCGATCGATTAATCCGTTGACCGATGGATTGATTGTGCTGTGTTTCTCAGCCATTACTTAACAGTGTGCAGTCGATCGATTCCAGACGCAACCCTCGTTATGGAATAACCGAAAAACGTTCATAGGACTGGTTTGATGTCTGACTGAAACAGCGACCTTGGCCGTAGTTTGTCAGGGTGATGATCGCTCAATCAATATTGGTCTGTTAAGTGAGAGTCTGACTGACTGATTGACTGACTAACTGACTGATTGATGATTGGTTGATGGATTGATTGATTGATTAACTGATTGGTGGTAGATAATGAAACTACGTTTTTTTTTTTTTTTTTTTTTTTGTTTTTTTCCTGTAACCCTCCCATGGGTGCGTGATAAATATAGTTCGTGGGGTCTATGAACAATAGTTACTGTATTTCATTTTGGGAACAATTCATTCGCTTCATTTGTCAGCAGTATTGTAGATTTCTAAACATGGAAACATGGTCAACTCATGATACAGACATTTTTTAGAATTTTTTTAAAATTTCCCAATTCTTTGATAAAAAAAAAATCTGGTCATTTAACCTGTCCGGTGATACTTTTATGTTTTTTTGTGTTTTTTAAATATAAATCCGGTTCGGTGTCTGTTTTTAAAACCAACCAGACAGCCTATATTTACTTGCATGGTTACTTACTTGGCCTAACCTACCTGCAGTACCTAAGCTACCAACTACTGTAGTACCTATTCTTCCAGACACCGCAACCTATTCAGCTATCTTGCGAACAGCCAGCAAACCAGCCATCAAATTACCTCTGCGCTTTAGGAGTCTCGGTTTGAAAAGTTCTCTTTGTCTACTCAGCATTCAATGGGTGCTTGATTCGCTCCAGGGAAGGTTCAGGCGGCGGAAGGGTGAGTTCTGTTCACGGGTCCCCCAACGGCTGACAAGCAACGAGACTCTGTGTTCTATGTCTGTACGAAGGCTGGGGTATTCTTTTTTTTTTTTTTTTTTTAAATCCCGCAGTGTTGAAAGTATGAAAAAGAAAAAGAAGAAAAACAAAGAAACAAAGGCGAGCAGGACCTAGATAATCTCCTGTACCTGTGAGGTGGAAGCAAAGATGGATCGCCATTCATCGAGACGAATGTCATCCACTAAGCTTTCAAATGATTATATTCTCTCTCTCTCTTCTCTCTCTCTCTCTCTCTCTCTCTCTTCTCTCTCTCTCTTCTCTCTTCTCTCCCTTCTCTTTCCGTCAACTTTCTCTGTCTCTCTGCTCATTGTTGTTCCTGCCTCTCTCTCGCTTCCATTCGTCTTCCGTCGTACCGTCCTTCTGTCTGCCTTGCTTGTCTGTTTGTCTGCTCCTCTCTCTCCGCCCTTCGTCTGTCTGTTGTCTGTCTGCTGTCTGCTGTCTCTCCTCCTCCCTCGTCTGTCTGTCTCTGTCTCTCTCTCCCTCTCCTCTCTCCCCTTCTCGTCCACTTTCGTTTCTTCGTCATTTGTAAAGTGGAGTGAGCAAGCTATTGTAGTACGATTTAGTGCCACATAAAATGGTTTAATGGGCAGCAGTGGTGGTAATAGTACTGATACAGTTTTCTGATATTTATGTCTGGTGTTCGGTTACAGAAACGTTTAAAATGTACACCTGTGTCTTCTCTTTTCACCTGTTTTTGTATTGTTTGCATTTTGTTGTAAATGTACGTGTCGTGGTAGGCTAATGACGTTTGTCACCTGCAACTTAAAATAGATAACCCCCCCCCCCCCCCCCCCCCCCCCCCCCCCCCTCCCCCCCCCCCCCCCCCCCCCCCCCCTTTCCCCGTTCGCGTTGATAGTTCCAGAGAGGCCTTGGGCTAAAGGTGATGAGCGCGCAGACATCTGAGGATGAGCTCGATCACGCTAGGGCACCAGTGATTACGACAGGCGCGCATGTCTGGTGTGCCGCTGAGCGTTAATTACATGCCAAAGGCTTTCATTGTCGACGGAAGAAGGCGCCTGACTGTGCATTAGTATCATTACAAGACAAGGCGGGTAAAGCAGGCATGCGCGCGCGCGCGCGCGCGCGCGCGCGCGCGCACACACACACACACACACACACACACACACACACACACACACACACACAGCACGCACGCATACAAACGCAACACGCACGCACGCGCGCACGCACACACACGCGCGTGCGCGCACGCACGCCTGCACGCACGGATGCCCGCGTGCACACGCTCTCTCTCTCTCTCTCTCTCTCTCACCTCTCTCTCTCTCTCTCTCTCTCTCTCTTCTCTCTCTCACTTTCTATCCACAGACTTAAAATAATACCAAACCCACGCATGCAGACCGGCACACACACACACACACACACACACACACACACACACACACACACACACACACACACACACACATATACACACGCACGCGCACGCACGCACACTCACTCATTCACTGACATACTCAGACGTACCCATATATGTAGGCCTACCACACAAACTCGCTCTGTCTCCGTCTATCCCTCCCACCACCACCACCCCCCTCCCCCCTCCACTTTCTCTCAAATACTCACCACACACACACACACACACACACACACAACACACACCACACACACACAACACCACACACACACATTACGAAAGTGCGACAGATTTAGGGCTTTCTCAATTACCAGGGTGGTGCTGCGATCTCTGGCCGGTGGCACGCACGCATAACAGACACCACTTCCAATATCCCCCCCCCCCCCCCCCTCCCCCACACACCACACACACACACATCATTACACACAGGTGCCACCACCCAGTTCATTCAGAACGCTTTTCGTCTTCGGCAGTGCAGTGAGTGGTTCCCGTTCTGAGAGTGTGGCGGAGTGAACACAGACCGACAGGTAGGCTGTTCTTTGTTTTATTTATTTATGTTCTTACAAATTCGCAACATCTGTTTTTGTCACTGCATACTACTGAACCTACCTTGAACTGTGCTGAAGATTGAGTTCGTATTTTGGTTTTTAGGACCTGAACAATTTGAAGTGTTAGTGATAATGCACCGCCAAAAAAAACGTAGACAAACGAATCACAAGACAGAACACGACGCGCCTCGACCTCTTAGGTCTTCTTCGGGCAAGAAACAAAACACTCAGGACAACGAAAATGAACGAGCAATCACTTATCCTAATCCAATCGGCGTTGAATGAAAACGAGGCTGTCAGGAAAAGAATGAAACGAGGTTCCTGACAGCCTCGTTTTCATTCAACGCCTACTTGCGCCAAATTGGATGAGGAAAAGTGATTGCTCGTTCATTTCATTGTCCTGAGTGTTGTGTATCTTGCCTGAAGAAGACCTCAGAGGTCGAGGCGCGTCGATCGTGTTTTGTCTTGTGATTCGTTTGTCTTCGTTTTTTGGCGATGCATTGCACGAACATTTCAAATTTGTTTAGATTTCCGCCTGCAGTCGCCTCACTTTGCAACTGGATCTAATTTGGGACCTGGTTGATACTCGTGCCTTTGAAAAGGCGAGGTGTCTTTACCCCCTCCCCCCTGCCCGTATCGTGTGCACACTGTGTGATGATGAGCTATCATTCACTATGAAAAGTGCTTATAAGAGTGTTCGAAGGTACATTGCCATATGAACACGTCAGAGCAGACTCCATGAAGATCTGTTCAGGGATGTTCCACTCGATGTGATTGTTGAATTTAAAGAGAGAGAGAGAGAGAGAGATCATTTTTCATTTGATCTGAGATTTTGTGGGAAAACAGATCTGGATTTCAGGCGATTTGAGTATGTTAGAAATAAACTAGTTTACTGAAGTCAGTTTTCACTCACCAATCATGTAGAGAATCGATTCGACAGCCCGAAGAGATCATTGTCTTTCATTTGATCTTAGATTTTTGTGGAAAAACAGATCTGGATTTCAAGCGATCTGAGTATGTTTTGAAATAGATGAATTTATTGATGTCGGTTTTTTTTTCTTTCTATTTTCCTCAACAAACATGTACAGAATCGATTTTGACGATTTGACAACCCTGATATGCATCTCCCGCGGTCGGATAGGCCACAAACAACACGAAATGTGAAGACCATGACGACATGGTCCTGAGACTGTTGCTCCAAGGTCCGGGGTTGGTTCCCACACAAGAAAAGCTAGGGTGGACGGGACTGTCACATCGGAGTTCACTTCTGTTCAGACTCAGGTGCCCTCTTGTCCTTCGGATGAGGCTTTACACCCGGATCCCCGTGCCTTTATGCACGCAGGGAAGAAGAAGAAGAAGAAGGAGGAGGAGGAGAGGAAAGCTCACATGTTAAATTCCATTCCGTAGACAGTCGAGTACCCGTGGAATGAATGACACCAAAACATAACACACATTGGTGTTCGTGTGTAATTTAGACATTTAGACGGATGTGGTTACAAAATGATGGGATTTTACAAACGGTCGCATGTGCAAAGATTTCACCCATGGTTGAGCGGTCCTCCGCGTTGGAGTACAGAACGAATATATTATGAAATATCGCTGATATGGTTATTTTGTTTACATGGCGCGTGTGGTTCTCCCTCCTGTCTCGTCCACCCACCACCTCCTTCTCCCTCCTCCCACCATCCTCCCTTCTAGAAGGATCCAGCTTTGCACTAACTTTGACATGACCTGAAATTGTAGAATCATCGTTCTGTCTTTTTTTTTTTTGTCTGAGTTTTGTTTGTTTGTTTGTTTTTACAAAGATTGCTTTGTATTGCAGATTAGATAGAAATCCATTTCGCCGTTATATATATTTTTTTTTTTTATTTTTTTTTTTTTCAAGTGGAAACAAAGTAGACTTGGTAGAAATACGTCTGGAGTGTAGTTGGGTACCTTAGTGCTATATTCTATTAAATCATTCTTATCCTCTCGCCGCGCGGCGTTGACACCACAACACACCACACACAAAAAAAACACCACACACCACCTCACACATCTCTCTTCTCCTCTCTCTCTCTCTCTCTCTCTCTCTCTCTCTCTCCGCACCACAAGCTAAGCACAGACAGACGATAACGAATCAATACACCCTCGAGCAACAAAACGCTCAGACATCTGTAAGCATTCGTAGTGAATCAGTCCCATAGATAAAGGATCAGAAAAATTCCCAGACGTTGATAAAGACATGCATGTGAAAGAGCAAGTAAAAATCCCAGACGTCAATGATGATTGCTTCCAATAAAACGTCACAGACACTGCAGCGCAGCAGCCAGCAGCAGCAGCAAACAACAACAACAACAACAACAACAACAACAACAACAACAACAACAACAAACCTTGGAACCAGAAGGCACTTGTCTTTAGTCCCGTTGTAAATGAAACACGTGGTGGTGGATCAGTATTGGCGAGGACAAAAACGAACGGAAAAAAAAAGAAGGGGGGGGGGGGGGGGAGGGGGGGATGGAGGAGAAAAAAAAAAGGGGGGGGGGTGCTGAAGAAGAAAGGGGAAGCAGAAAACTCTCTTCTCTCTCTCTCTCTTCTCTCTCTCTCTCTCTCTCTTCTCTTCTCTCTCTCTTTTTCGCCCTTCTTTTCTTTTTTTCTTAGTACAGTAAACAATAAACAAGTAGGGTAACTCTTGCTCCTGTAAAAAAACCTAATACAGAGTAACATTTATTCAAGACTGGCTCGGTCGAAAGGCAGACAGATGGAGATGTCGAGGGAAGAGGAAGGGTGGGGGGAGGGCAGGTTGGGCGCGGGAGGGGGGGGGGGGGGGGGCAGATCAACATACCACCGGCGATTAGATTCCTGAAAGCTGATGTAAGGTGTGCAGGGGCTGGAATCTAGAACTACCCAGGGCGAGCGGCCGGTCGTTGGTTGCTGCCCCCCACCCCCACCCCCTTCCCACCTCCACCCCCACTGCTGTCATTGCCAACAGATCGAGGCTCCGTCAGTCTGTGATGACAACAGTCCGTGTGACAGACCCTCCCTCCCTCCCTGCCTGCGCTGCTCGCTAGAAAGCCGTTGGGGTCCATTGCTCGGGGTGACGAGCGGATCGAACGAGCACTCGAGACTGTACACATTGCGCCGTTCCTCCCCCCCCCCCCCCCCCCATCCGCCCTCCCCCCCCACCCACCCCCCACCCCCCCCCCTCCCCGTTCTGATTAGGAGATTTCTGAACGTGATTGTGTATTGTGGACCACTCTGATCCCCCTGTTGGAGTTAATAATGTTGATTTAGGTGTAATTCCCAGAAGGGGGCGTAAGGGAGTGACAAGGGGTGGGGGGTGAGGGTGGGGGCATGGGTTTGGAAAGGTCTGGAAAAGGAGAGGGTGGTGGGGTGGGACTGGTAAAAAGTGGTAGCGGGCAGAAAGAGGTGGAGGGCTTGCTAGACTGAAGTAACCATTGAAAGCGTTATGATGGAAGTAAGAAGAAACGCTGCAAAGACACTCTCAAAACGTCCTTGAAAGCGTTTAACTTTAACCCTGACACATGGGAACAAACTGCTGTGGTTCGAGCTAGATGGCGCTACTCTGTCCACAAAAGTGCCAATTTATTATTTAAAAAAAAAAAAAAAAAAAAAAAAAAAAGAACAGCTGCAACGCAACAAAAGAGATAGGCAAGGAAAGCCCGCGCCAGCAAGCAAGAGCAGGTCTCCCACATTCCCTGTCCAAGCTGTCACCGCACATTCCGTACACGCACCGGCATGATCAACCACCTGCGTGTCCACAAATCATCTCTCCTCCCCCCCCCCCCCCCCCCACCCGGTCCTAACCCTCAACCCCCAAGATGACTGAAGTGGTTCTCATCGACTGGACGGACGAACAAAACAGCATTGAAGAACTCCACTGCCAGGTGTTGAAGGGCCTGGTGGCCGAACGGTCGGCTAGTGGGTCCCGTTACCATCTGGAAGGTAGAGGGGTTCGAGTCCAGACCGTGCACTGCTGCTTGGGGTAGTGCCCGACTCTCTCGATGTGCACGTGCATGAAGAAGTCTTATGTTAAAGTAAAGGTATGGAACAGCTCGTCAGAGAGGCTAGCATCGAGGTCAGCGTTCGACGGGCTTTGGCAAATACGAAAACACCTGACCTCCTTTCCCGCCTCCTTGTCTGCAATACCATCATTCATTGCGGGTGCGCGTGATTCATGAACAGATACCGTTTGTTTGGTGATTAACGACATGACAAAGAGATCGGGCTGAAAAGAGAGAAAACAGTCATTGTGAAGCATGGTTGTATTCTGGCTGATGCAGGAAGATTTTTTCCCCCTAGGAAAACGACGCTGAGGACTCTTTCAAAATCATCGTATCTCCTCTTCTGTACATTGCTCTCTCTCTCTCTCTCTCTCTCTCTCTCTCTCTCTTCTCTTCTCTCTCTCTCTCTTCTCTCTCTCTCTCTCTCTCTGTCTCTTGCTCTGCCGTGTGTGCGAGCGCATCCCGCGCGGCCAATTTCTAGCTATAAATGTCTTCGATAAATCACAGAATGTATGGTCATACATTACAGAATTCATCATCATCCACCAGCATCATCTATCAGCAGACCCATCAACATTCCCTGTCAACGTCATGCATCCATACCATCTATCAAAATTGCCCATAAATATCACCCATCAGGATCACTGATCAACATTACTCATCAACACCACTTCCGCGAGGATCAATATTGCATCGACAGTATCCGTTAACATCACCCACCAATACCTGAATGAAAAAAGAAAATATTCATCAACATTACCTCTCAGTGTTATCAGTCTAAATCACCCATCATCATGAAATAGATCAACATCATCCGTAAGCATCTCCTGTGGTCATGCTTACCAGCATCATCTATCATTATCACCCACCAGCATCTCTCCTTAACAACATCCATTAATGTTATCAGTGAACAAGACGCATTGACATCACTCGCCACCATCAGCTACCATCTTCACGCTGTAAACATTGTCAATCAACGACGTCCTTGAACATCAGCTGTAAACATCACCCCATCAACATCGGCGATCACCACCCTCCATCAAAATCACCCATCGACAGTGTTCATCAGCATCCCCCATTGAACATCAACGATCACAATCAACCGTTTCAGCATCCTCCATTAACATCAACGATCACAATCAACCGTCTCAGCATCCCCCATTAACATCAACGATCACAATCAACCGTCTCAGCATCCCCCATTAACATCAACGATCACAATCAACCGTCTAAGATCACCACCCATCAGCATCACTCACGCATGTATATCGAGATGATCAATCAATTTCAACCATCGCCGTCACCCATTCATATCACCCATCCCTATCACCCTTATATCACCAAATACATCACTCATCAATATCGAGATCATCAATCAACTTCAAAGATCGCCGTCACCCATTCATATCACCCATCCCTATCACCCATATGTCATCAAATACATCACTCATCAATATCGAGATTATCAATGAGCGGCGGAAGCAGGCCCAGCATCAGATTTGTTCAAACAAAGTTAAAAAAAAAAAAATTCCGTAACAAACAAAACAAACCAGAAAACCCCCTACTCGACACCTTCCACCCCCAACTCTACCCCACCCCCATGAATATCGGTTTTCTGAACCGGAGGATCGGTATCATCCATCACTATCGGCCATCAATAGAATCATTTAAAGGCTCAAGTTAGAGTCTGTATGATCGTACAGTGGAGGAAAAAAAAAAAAAGAAAAAAAAGAAGACGCTTGTTATCAATTTTGTTCAAAGCACGCAAACAAACAAACAAACCTACAAACAAATAAACAACACAGACACCCCCTCTACATGACTCCTACCACCCCCACCCCACCCCACCCACCCCCTACTCCCTCACCCCCATGAATATCGGGTTTATTCAAGGGCGGATGAGGGGATAGGGGAAGGGCTTGAATAGAGGACAGGGGCACCTGTTTAAATTGTGTCCTACCACATGGACATTCTGTACTGGTCACCCCCCCCTCCCCCCCACCCCCCTTTCTGACTCTCTTTGACACTGCCTTTCAAAAAAAAAAAAAATCTTCTGGTATTATCTACCTTTTTCTGTCACCTTTTTGACCCATTCACCTGCCTGTGTAGAAGGTATTTACCGTTTTTTTTCTTTTTTTTTCTTTCCATTGTTACATGTCTTACAATGCTGATGTTGTTGTTGTTGTTGTTGTTGTAATATGACGACCAAGCAGTGATTTTTCCATCATTTAAGTGGGCGTTAGCTATCCACTCTGCAACATCAGTTGCCAATGGCCTTTCTAGATAACTATTCTTGGAGGAGAGAGAGAGAGAGAGAGGAGAGAGAGAGAGAGAGAGAGAGAGAGAGTGTGTGTGTGTGTGTGTGTGTGTGCTTAATTAAGAGAGTCCGTGCGTTCACGCGCGCGTGCGTGTGTGTGCGCGCGCGCGTGTACGCGCGTGCGTGTTTGCGCGCGAGGGTGTACTTTTGTTTGGCCAAAGCGAATAATCCTAACGGATGGCTGCCATACATGGCACGCCCGGTTGTATCCGCCTGAAGGATGTCAATGGTTATTGCCATATAGTGTGTGTGTGTGTTGTGTGTTGTGTGTGTGTGTGTGTGTGTGGTGTGTGTGTGTGTGCGCGCGCGCGCGCGCGAGTGTTAGTGTGTGTGTGTGTGTGCGTGTGTGTGTGTGTGTGTGTACGTGTGTGTGTGTGTGCGTGCGTGCGCGCGCGCATGTTTGTGGTGTGTGTGTATGTGTAATTGGTATTATTTCCTTTGTTTCCAAAAGAGGAACGTCTTGTCTTTCTACGTGATGACAGCCCTGAAAAAAGCGGTGTGCGGTCGACGTGGCTGTGATGTGAACAAGACCAAAGACCGAAACAGTGATCCCCGCCACTTTCCGAGAGCAACATGTCATTCACAGCCTTGGGCTGATCAGGACATAAATATTACCACTCACAGTAACCTAAACTCCCTCCCCTCGCCCTACTACTCCCCCTCTGTCCATGTTCATGGCAGATCGTAACCGCTTGGTGTTACACTGGACGAAACACTGTTATTCCAACAGTGCATCTCCTCCGTCTGTCGTTTTGAGTAACAACCTCTTCTTTCAGGGGATGCGGCCCAAACCCTAAATCTGAAGTTGGTTCTTTCACGGGCTAGGTAACTGTGATTCTCTTCTTGCTGGCTGTGCGAAAAAATCTTATTCATCAGTTACGGAAAGTACGGAACAGTGCAGCCGGGCAAATGTTCAGATGGTGTAAATCCATTCATGTAGCTCCTCCCCTTCATTCTCTTCACTGGCTTCCTGTTCAAAAACGAACACACACACACACACACACACACACACACACACACACACACACACACACACACGCACACACACACACACACACACACACACACACACACACACACACACAACACCACACACTCTCTCTCTCTCTCTCTCTCTCTCTCTCTCTCTCTCTCTCTCACTCGCTCGCGCACACACGCGCACATTTAAGCTTGTGCGAGCACTTTCTTGCACATATTTTTTCTTCTTGTTCATGTTATCAACCAGAATACATTTCCGAATTTTTCTTTTGTCATTGATAAAAGATACGCAGTACTGTCATTAAAAAAAAAAAAAAAAAAAACTGGGGGAGGTGGATATGTGTGGTGTTTGTTTGTTGGTTTTTTCCACAGATTTGGGCGGTGCGGAGGGGGGGGGGGGGGGGGGGGGAGAGTACATTAATGTATTCATTGTGTCGTAAACATATCAGAATGAAAGTGTCGGCGCACCATACATTAGTACTCGAATAAACCCAGGCGCTTTGTATCAAACGTTGAAACATTAAAGTCAGCACGCGACTGTCCATCTGTAAACAACACACAGATATTGCATGGTGAGCATGAGTAAGTCTTTATTTCGAATTTAAAAAAAAAAAAAAAAGGAAAAAAGATGGTGGGGAAAGAATAGGAGGAACCCCCACCTAAAAAAAAGAAAAAAAAATTGGAGGTTGGAGGACAAACACACACACACACACACACACACACACACACACACACACACCACCACCACAGCACGCACGCACGCACGCACCACCACGCACCACACACACGCACCACGCACGCGCGCGCGCGCGCGCGCACACACACACACACACACACATAATCTAACGCACACACACGCGCGCGCGCTTACACACACACACACACACACACACACACACACACACACACACACACACACACACACACAGGAACTTATATGATTTAATGGATTCAGCACAGACCGCTTACGTAACTCTGTGAGCCTAGACCTCTTCATCCTTTCTCATGCGCACGTGCACTTGAGCAGACGAGGTTTTCTCGTGGTTTCTAACCAGGTTATTTTTGCCATGGAAACGTCGACCTGCGCTGGCCCCGGAAAGGGTTGTCTGTACGTTTGTTTGGATTCCACAGTCTGAAACGATGTTGACTTCTTTGTTAATTGTAATTTTTCTTCTAACAGTCGTTTTTTTCCTCGGGTCGTTTTGTTTTCATTCTTTCATTCTTTCTCTCCCTCTTTAATTTTCTTTCTTCTGTCTTTCTTACTTTCTTTTATTAAACCGTTTTTTTTGTTTTGTTGTTTTTGTTTTTTTTCTATTTCTGATCTCTCACTTAACCTGTTCAAATAGAACACTATCGTAATATATATTAAACTCTTTTAAGTGGACATTCTAGTACTGCAGCTCCACAGCTGAGAAACTTGCTTTAACGGCATGTTTCCAGAATCTGTAGTTTGGAACAGAAGAGACCTGAACGTTGCGCTGTTTGACGTTAGATAACGGACAAACAATTCTTTTCAAAGCGTGTGGGTATATACGAAGTTGAATTTGAGAGTCAGTACAACA
>CM065734.1:14583400-14595900 GCA_033310375.1 Conus canariensis | reverse complement strand
GTTTCCCGTTCCACCAGGACGTGGCCTGTGACAAACCAGAAAGTCTTTTCCTTCAAATGTAGCTGCCATTCAGTCGCAGCTGTTCATGTAATCAAATACGCGGCATCGTTACCGATGAAAATTGCCGAAGAGAATTCTAGTTCGCGACAGGATATAAGACCTGACTGACTTGCTAACGACCCAATCGCCTATCGTTTGACAGGATGACCAAGAACCCTGAAGAAGGCGTGGCCGCGTCAGAAAGACCAGACAACACCCCTCCCGCCGTGGAAGCTGAAGAACCTGCGTATAGCAAGACTAGCGAACCTTCCATTGACAGCTCCTCTCCTCCTCCTCCTCCTCCTCCTACACCACCACCAACACAGAAGACACCCTGAGCAGGGCTGACAATCCAGCGGAGCCAGAGAACACTTCCCTGCCGACTTCAGCAGTCACCGCGAACCAGGAGGAAAGCGGCACTCCGGAAACTGCAGACGAAGAACGAGAAGATCGAGGGGACGACTCGCGGAAGAGCAGTCCAGCGCTCGCCAACGAAGAGGAAAAGGAGAAGGAGGTAGTGGAAAAAGAAGAAGAAGAAGAGAAAGAAGAAGAAGAAGAAGAATCACAGACGAACGAACCAGCTCAGAATCCTGTCGTCACAGACGAAGGCGAGAGCAACAAGGAAACGAACCAAGAAGAAGACACTGAAGAAAAAAAGCCAGACGACTTGGAAACAGTAGGACCCGCTCAGAATTCAGAAGTCACAAACGAGCAGGAAAACAACAAGGGGGCGGAAAAAGAAGAAGGACGAGAAGAAGGAGAAGGAGAAGAAGACAAAGAAGGCGACTCTGTGAAGAGCGGACGTGACGTCAGCGACATGGACGGAAGAGGGGACAGTGGTGTGGTGGATCCAGGCACAGAAACGGATCTGAAAGAAACAAAAACTGACAATGGTAATGATCTCTCTCTCTCTCTCTCTCTCTCTCTCTCTCTCTCTCTCTCTCTCTCTCTCTCTCTCTCTCTCAAATCGATATGTTATCAGTTACTCGGAAATATATGCATTAGAAATTGATGATAGTAGATTTGATTTTATGACGTAACTAGAGCTCTCCTTCTCTATGAAGACATGGACAGAAGAATAATGAAGATAAGTGTGCGTGCGCGCGTGCGTGTACGTGCGCGTATGTGTGTGTGTGTGTGTGTGTGTGTGTGTGTGTGTGTGTGTGTGTGTGTGTGTGTGTGCATGCCTGTGGGTATTAATATCGTGCATTATGAGCTTGCAAATCAGGTGAAGACAATGACCTGGACCGTTTTGTATTTACGTGTAAATTAAACAAGTTATGGTCAAGTGCTATTTTTTTTAAACAGAAAGATAGTTTCAACCTGTATACAAAAGCCGGGGTTTCAAATTATACTCTATACAGAAGATCAGGGTCTAGGGACAGGAATAGGTGGATATGTCTTGGAATCACAACCTGGAACTCTAGTTTATGTGAACAGTACTGTTTTCTGATAGGACTCTGTGTCATTGGGAAAGAAGGGGAGAGAGAGAGAGAAGGGGGGTGAAGGGGAGAGAGAGAGAGAGAGAGAGAGAGAGAGAGAGAGAGAGAGAGAGAGAGAGAGAGAGAGAGAGAGAGACTTACACAAAGCAATCAGAATTTAGAAAATGATATTTGCAATGCAGATTTTCTCTTCTTAGAACTATCCTCAGCATTCTCATTAACAGTTAGTAGAAAGAACCCCCAGGGAGAGGTTAACGATAGAAGGTCTTCAGAGTGTATGCTCCTCCTCCCCTCCCCCTTGTCCAAGTGTTACTTTCTTTTTGGGGCTCGAGCGCCTTGAGGATATGACTCCTGGGTGCCCTGAAGCTTTCACTTTCTTCCGCAGGTGGGATTCGAACATCCGCCTCCAGGATTGTCGGGTTACTGGAAGCCCAGTCAACCTGTGACAGGTGTTTTAACCATAATAGCTGTTGGTTACCAGACCATAATAGCTGTTGGTTACCTGAACCATAATAGCTATTGGTTACCTGAACCATAATAGCTATTGGTTACCTGTTCTAAATTTGGAGATGTAAGTCTTGTGAATTCTTTTCTTTTTTTTATTCTTTCTTGACCAGATCCAGCTGGAAACTATTTTCAGTCGCGTCTGGCATTGCTCTTAAAACTGGGTCTCCTCCTACCAGAAATGGAGAGCTGCGTCATTAGATCATTTGCAGATAGGCTTTCAGAACCATTCTCCCACCTCAACGGCGAGGGCTAGCGTCGAGGTAAAAGTTCCTAGAGCTGCTGGCTGGACTGATATACTTCTCGGTCTTGTAGGTAATGTGCTTCCTCCATTGTGTTTTCGTATGGCGCAGCGATTCAGTCGGAATCATTTGTTTTTATGAAGCGGAGTAGTGTACAATGTCCGGTCTTATGCCGCTCTTGTTGATGTCTCTAGGGTCTCCCTTAGCGCCCCCCCCCCCTTTCCCAGTTCTGGAAGGTCTGCTGTCCAGTTAACCATTTCATCCTGTAGATCCCGCTTCCATATGCAGGATGGCCCAGAATTTCCAGATTTCCAGACCATCGTTTGCTTCCTTCTGCCGCGTGGAACGTTGTTTGCTGGAGCTTCTGGTGGCGTGGTATTTCATCTTGCTGTACTAATCTCACGAGCAGTCTTAAGCACTTGATTACAGTTCCGTGAGTACCTGTTTTCGGCTAGTATTGGTTTGCATGAGCTCTGGACATGAAACAAGTGTTTGCTCGGCATAGTGGACTCATAGGGAAACCTGATGTCCACCTTTTCAACAGGAATGCGTTCTAGGGCAGGTCACGTGCAGATCTGAGGATGAAGCTGATCCTGAGATGAGCCCTGTATCACATGTTATTCCAGCTCAGATTTCTTAGAAGTTCCTTTGTACACGGCCTCCATTGCCCTGTTGGCGTTGTTGACTGCTTTCTGCATTCTTTCAGCATCCCCTTCTTCATTTTATATATTACCAAGTCTAATTCGCTTTCCCTTTTGTCTTTGATCATATTGGTTTCTGTTGATTCCAGTCCTCGTTTGTTGGTTTGTGCGTGTCCTCTTATTTTCCTGATCTTGAAATTTTCCTTTGCAACGTCCATGGTCTCCCGAACATTGCACTTTCTTCCAGGCTTCAACTTGGACTTGATTAGTCTCACAGCTTTAACTCAAAGAGTCCTCAAGCATGATTGAAAGTCTGATGTTTCCCATTTTAAATTCCTGAACAGTAGATTTGAACGGTAGCTTCAGGGTTGCTTGGCGACAGTAGAGTGCAATGTCAGAGAGACCCGGTGGACTGGTCTCGTGCACGCAGGCTCTCTTCCGTTGTTTGGTTTTTGTTTACCTTTTTTGTATCTTTCGAATAGTCATCATGCTGTCTCCCAAAGCTCTTGATTTGGTTGTCATGTTGGAGTGGCTTGGTTGGCTACAGGGAATGTTAGTCTTTCAGCCACATTTCTTTCCCGACGTGAGGGGCAGCGTGCCTTCTTTGGTTTGAAACCTGCCTGGATGAAGCGAGTAACTACTTCAGTATCTTATGTGTTTCATTTTCCTTGGTGAAAAGGACTTTCATGTGGTCATTGAATGCTTTTCAGGTGGTGCTTGATATCCGTTTCCGAGATCTTCTGAACCTGTGCGACTCATTACTGCTGCCAAGATGATCTCCATTGCCAACGCAAACAGTAGTGGAGAGATTCTACCACCTTTAGCTATGCCAGCTTCCAGATTGATCCAGTTTATTGTGTATTTCTGTCTGGAGAACCTCACTGAGATGCTATAAACATTCTTCTTCAGCAGTTCCCGGGTGTTCGGATGATACATCTCGAGAGCCTTATAAATCGTCTTGTGTGGAACAGATCCATAATCATTCGCCAGATCGAACCACACCATGTAGAGGTCCATTTCTCTGTCTTGGATATTTCCATTGTTTCCCAGAACATCGGGGCACGCTCTACACTGCCACCCATTATGAGATGCCTCCTTTTTGGACTGACACACTTGATCACTCTTTTTATGTAAGGTGTAAAGTCAACCTTCCTGTCATGGCAGTGAAAATTTCCCAATAGCTTTCAGAAGTAATAGCGGCTTCAGCTTTCAGAAGTAATAGCGGCTTCAAGTGACTGATGTCATTCAAAGTGGCACATTTTGGAAATGCATACTTCATTAACTATCATCCACTGGTTGTTGATCAGTAAGTTTCTGTATGCTGATCTTAACAGTTTGTGGAGCCACATAAGGAGTTTAGGACATTCCTTACGCAGCAGGTAGGGTATTTTGTTAGGTCAATGTGATGATTTGGCTCTGGCCTTCTTAACCTCTCATTTTACTACTTTGTCAAGTATTCATGGATTTTCATTGAAGTGTTTATTGGCACTACAGGTCTCACCAAATCCTGGATTTTAGGTGGCTCGAAAGTTTCGAATATGTTTTTGAGATGTTGTTCAAGAGTTACTTCGTCCACAGCTTCTTAGCGAATTGGAAGGGGGTTCTGAAGAAGCAATCTTGGATCTTCTCTTTTCTCTTCCTCCTTCCTGATTTTTCTCCCTTAAGGCCAGGTCTTCCCAGAGCTCTTCTGTCCCTAGCTTCTAAGATCTGAGGCAACCTTCACCTATTTCTGAGATTCCATTTTTTCTTTTTCTTCCGGATGTTACCCACATCTTGTTGGCGTCTGGGGGTGCCTTTAACTTCAGCTGTTTTACTTTATAGGCGTCCAAATACGTGGCACATACACAGTGTCTCTGAATGTGGCTAGTTTTGAGTCCCTGGGTGCTCTTTCGTATCAGATTATTCAGTTTGAATATTGTTTATATTGAATATCTCCTATTTCTCTTTTGCACTTTCGGGCAGCAAGTTGATTTCCAGGCCTTTGCCATCGGGAGCCTGTTCAAATTCTACATCCAGAATCAGAATCAGCCACGGAGTCCAAATTTTTATCCATTAAGTGGACGTCAGTGTTGATACTTCATTAACATACAGGTGTGAAGACATGAAGAGATTCATTCAAAACAGTACACATTTTCACATTTGTATGATTAAGGGCAGTGGAGCTGTTGTAAACAGTTACACTCGCGCACAATGCAAAAACACCACACATCATACACACACATGCGCGCACATACACGTGCACACACAGAAACAGACCACAGCACAACACAACACAACACACCACACCATACACCACACACACACACACACACACACACACACACACACACACACACACACACACACACACCACAGAGCACAAAGAGAGAAGAGAGAGAGAGAGAGAGAGAAGAGAACGCTAGCATATCACTTGGCTTCTCAGATTCATCCACATACGAAGGAAAGTCAGTTTCAAAATTTCTTTCGTTTAATTATTTGATAATCATGTTCATCAGATAAAGGTCCTGAATATCAGTCACAACATAACCGCAACTGCTTGATTTTAGAATGAAAAAAAAAATCTTTGCCTTTGCATCGTCCAGAATCAACAGCGGAGTCCACAACAGCTGAAGTCGAGGCCGGTCCAAGAACTGACGGTGATGGGGTTGACCAGCATCCAGCCACCCCGGATACTGTGACCCAGCCCACACCCACGGACTGTGGAACGGAAGAGAACCCAGCTGAGACTGAGGACGACAACGCCAGAGGAGATGCCCCTGAAGAGTCAGGAAATCCAGCAGCCCAGGTTGTCGAGAACGGCAGTGAAGCACCAGCTACTCAATACGACGATGACTTTTCCGAGGTGTCCGAGATATCAGACCGTGGGTCAGCGGCAGTCACAGCAGCCACGACTTCCGCTGACGCCATCGAAACTCCAGCGGAGGAGGCGAATCCCCAGGACGGCAAGTCACCGACTCCCAGCACCACAGAGGGACTCGAGCAGAAGCTGGGTCAGTTGTCCCTGTACCTGCCCCCATCCCGAAGTCGGACGGGAGAAGCTTCGCGGAGGAGAGAGGGGAAGCGAGGGGTGAAGATCGGAGCGAAGTTCAGTGCGAAGAAGGGGTCGACTCCAGAGGTCAAGGTGAGTGGAAGTCTGATGAAGAACTGGTCTTGCAGTCGTCCCTAGTAAACCAGCAAGCCGAAAAAGAAGCCCTGCAGATGGTCATTGATGAGAAAGTGAAGATCCAGAAGGACTTCGACGATCTGAAAGGCCGCTACATGACGCTGGAGGAGAACAGCAAGCGCTCTGAAGAGGATGCCAGTTCCCTCAGGCAAACGTGTCAGGAGCAAAGCCACCTCATCAAAGAGCTTGAAAGCGAGCAGGAGAAGCTGAGAGAGTTCGAACAGTGGGGCAAGGAAAACGAAGCCAAGGTCAAGGACCTCCAAGATCGTCTGGCGGCTCTGGCCACGGAGGATGCGGAGAAGGACCGCCGGATTCAGAAGCTGAATGAGGAACTGCAAGACACCAAGTCACGCCTGGTCACTGCAGAACGTCAAGCGGCCCTCAACGATGCGAACCAGCAAGAGCGTCCGGTTCAGCAGTCAAAAACCTGCACCATTCTATAAGCGGAATGCTCCCACCCCTTCTCGTGTAATTCACTGTTTGATTCCACCTGCATCCTTTACGTATTATGTGGGACGTTGAGCTACTCACAGTCAGTTTCATCCCTTGATCACTCTGCTTTTCTGCTCACGATCGGATTGCAGCTCGTGGCATGACTGATTGCCGTCACCACTTCCAGACTTTGATGAGCATGCTTCACAGTGCCACACTTACTGGATTCAGGCATACGTTGAGTTGGTTGATATCATGTTGCTTGGCATGTCATGAACAAGAACGGGAACTTGATGTTGCTTCAAGTGCCGCAAGTGACTGAATCTCTCCCGTCTTTTATACTTAATCCTGGTCTCGGGCAATACACATGTTCATATGTGTTACCGCTGACCTTGTTTTGTTGTTTGGAAAATTTATATGCTCATATTTACTTTTTGTCTTGTTTTGACAACAACAGCATTTCAGCAAGTGTTATCTCGAATTACTTGATGCATTTAAAAAGTTTACATTAATGTTGTTCTTGAAAAAAAAAAAAAAGAGTGAGTGCAATATTCGTGTGCTCACGAAGGCTTATGGCGTAATATTCATATAATCACGAAGGCTTATGGCGTAATATTCATATATTCACGAAGGCTTGTGATGTGTGTGTGTGTGTACGGGTTAGGGGTGGAAAGGAAGTTCAGTTGAATTTTTAGAAGAGGAGAGGGGAGAAGGTGGGAGGGAGGGATGCACGTAGATGCACGCTAGCGTGCAGAGGCTACCTGCAGGTACAATGAGTCGATTTCTGTACATCTCTGGTATGGGTTCCAGTGGATTAATTCCATGCTTTGACTGGCCGGTTTTTTTTGTACAGTTTACTTTAAAACAAAGACCTGTGATATGTATTATTTGTTAGTTTAGTACTGTGGTTACATTGAACTTGATTCAAAGAACTGTGATACCCGAACCACATGGTTGTGACATTGAATGAGAAATTCCTGTGTAAAAAAAGAAAAAAAACTTGAATAGATATTGTGTAGATATTATACTTGCACGTGGTGGTACCACTGCATACCCTGACAGGAATCAACATCTCTGACATGCAAAATCGGACGGTTTTTTTTTTTTTTAATCTTGAAATGGCCCTTGTGGTCGTCTGGGCGGTTAAACAGCATGGCTGATTGCCAATAACTGATATTATTGTCCTGTCTCCAGGACAGATCCTGTGTGCTTTAATTAATGCTGTCTGCTCAGTTCATCCTTCAGCGTGCAAGACCCAGCTAAGGAAGATGGATGTGGTCGTGGTTAGAGAGGGAGGAGGGGGGTTGGTGTGTGGGGGCCCCCTTGTCAGTCTAAAACGCACCCCAGTTTTGAATTTGGACTTTTTTTCTTTTTTTTTTTTTTTTTGGGGGGGGGGGGGGGGGGGGGGGGTTGTTTCGTTAAACTTCCAGTTTTGAATGTGTAACTTTCTTGCAGAAAAGAGGCGGCAGGCAGGAAAAGCAAGGACGATAACTCGATATTTGAACTTGTTCTTCATTCGTAGGTCTTCGCCACCTGACATTCCCAGTGAAATAGTCCGTGTGCTTTCCAAGAATGAATTTAAATGAAAAACTTCCTCCCATCCACCCCCACCACCTCCTCCCCCCGTCCCTTCGTGATCTAAAAATGATAAATACAAAGTCATGCCTCTGACAGTCCAGTCATCCCATTCCATGCGACAAGGCGAGCCGAATGGATGATACCGTGCATATCAGTTAAATTACTAACCCATTTTTCCTTGAACTATGTCATTAACTGCTATGCTAAAAAAAACGGGCGCTTATACTCTCTCTCTCTTCTCTCTCTCTCTCTCTCTCTCTCTCTCTCTCTCTCAGAGAATGAATCATTATTACCTATCCGATTTTCCAAAGGCGTTTGAACTGTTGCATCATCGATTCGCGTTTTGTATTGAGTTTACATGTCCCTTTTTGTATGTTTATATTTCAACTCTTCGGTCTCTTTATTACCATTTCAAATATACCTAGAGCAGAAATTAGACAATGGTCTGAGTACTTTTTTTTTTTTTTTTTTTTTTTTTTTTTTTAGCATTTTGTGTTATAGCTTGAGTATGTAATGATTTCTTTCTTTCTCTGATTTAGTTCCACTCGGCTTAAATATCTGCTGGTGGGGTGCGAGTCAAGCAAGATAGAGGTAAAAGTTTGATTATGCTTCGTCTGGTCCACTTTTTTTTTTTTTTTTTTTCCAGATGCGCGCAGTTTATTGTGTTCTGATATCGCGTCTAGTCTCGTCTTTTTATTTGTTTATATATCTATTTGTTTATTCAATGCATTTGCCGATTTCAACAAAGCGTTCTTTTGTTTACGGAGTGAAATGTTATCAAGAACGCTGCAGTCAAAAGAAAATTGAAGCGTGTTTTCGGAGAAAGGCAGCTGCGCTGAGGTCGATTATAACTTAAAAAAAAGGCCCACAGGATGACCCACAATCTGTCCATGGAGTATGATTAGTGAGAGCAGATTTGACCACTGTTAAAGTAACATCTCCGTAATTAGTTCAAAACTACACGATGGCTCATCTATCCATATCAGTCCATAGGCTGTCGCAGAGGCAGAATGAGCCCATATGAAAAATGGCATCCTTGGATGTATAACTAACCTTCATGTTGTTGGACAAATTGATTTGCTCATGTTTTCTTTTTTTCTATGATCTCTGCTCGGTTGAGGGACGGTCGAGCTCGTCTGATCTTCGTTCGCAACTCGGTTTTTATTCTGTTGATGAATGATTTCAGCGATTCTGTTAATCAATGATTTCAGCGAGAACTTGGCTAATGATATTTGTATGTGAAACACCATGAGCTATTCCAAACCCCATGCTCTCATTTTAATCCGACGACCACCACACGATTCTCATTTGCATTATGGGAGGAGGGGACGTTATCCATTTCGTGGCTTGGTTGAGTTTCAGTTTTATCTCCTGGCTTGGTTGAGTTTCAGTTTTATCTCCCTTTTCCAGTCACTGCTTTCGCGTCGTCATGAAAAGCTTGGTAACCGGAATTCTTTGGTTCGGTTTAAAGGTCGTTTTAGCAGAGACGTCTCTGGTTTTAGTGACCCTTTTGGGTCAAGCTGTTTATTGACTCCACTGGTTGTCGCCGTACAGCTTGAGCGACCCTCTTTCCCACCTCTTCCCCATGAAAGCAACCAATCAAAAATGTTGCAAGACTGTACGTCTTTAAGGTCTGACTAAACTATAAACGGGCAAGTGCTCTTTTTTTCTTTTCTTTTTTTCTTTTTAAAGAATAGCGCCATGCGTAGTCTCAACGAAGGTGAGTTATTCTGTTTTGTGGGGGAACCCCAGTTGAGTGTTTTAAAAGAGTTGTCTTCCATCACACTTAGGTATTCAACCACACATGCGAGATTTTCGCAAAAAGGCTATGGCAAAGCGCTCGAATGAATTATGTTGTGGAATTTTGCCTTGACATGAAAACTGTTAAGATATTTTTTGAGCCGATATTTCAGATGAAGTATTCGACCTTTAAGACAACACAGTAATTGCCCCTTTTTTTCTCTCGTGTTTATATGATTTCTGACCGTTTTTTTTTTGTTTTTTTTTTCGCTGAATGTTGGCAAACATTTTTGCAATGTTATCACAGTTTTTGTTTGTTTAATCTTCATGTAAAAAAAAATGCAAATTTCCTTGCAAGTAACCGAAAGAGAAGCGTTTTGGTGTACTGAGCAAATGATATTTTTTTCAAAATTCATGTTCACGTTCACGTTATTATTTTGCCCAATATTGATATGCGACATTTCATTTGCTGTTTGGGTCATCGTTAATTGTTTTATGTGTCCATTTATCCTTGTATTTTACTTAGATGTGAACAAATTTGTATCTTTGAAATATCAGTCTATGTCTTTCTTCCCGTTCCTAAGAGCAGTACATTATCTATATTGACAGATTTGAAGTAATAGGCTACAGCTTCCTTCACCTTCCTAAAAGCAGTATATCTATCAATAGACGTGAAAGTGATTGTTTGTTTTAGAATTGTGTTAAGTATTTTCAGACTTGGGCTGCCTGTGAACACACTTCCACATAAAATGTGATGTATATCTTACACATCTGCAGTGTACCCTCCCCCAAGACGTAATCTATAAGTCAATTCGATCTGACTCATTTTGCGTTTGCCCGTGAAGAGACTTTTCTGTTTTCGCACCCTCCCTTCCCATTCTCACTTCCCCTCTCCACCTCCGCTCCTCCCCTCTCTTTCTCGTTTATCTGCCTGTCTGCCTCTCCCCCCTGTCTGCCTCTCTGATGAGTGTATCAGCTTAGACTGATCGGCGCCGATAGTATCGACGTTCATTCAAGGTGCCACAACAGAATCTTTCAGGAGAACATGTAGGCGTTAATGTTCAACGATGTTCAGCTCACTATTTAACATTCAGAGCTCTGATTGTGACTGAACTGTCGAGCAAACCATTACCCCTTACGATATGTGCGTTTAGCCTTTGCTGTTCAGTTAGTGTAGTACAATAGAGATATTCTTTATTGGCTTTTCTAATTATATGTTATACCTGAACGTGAAGATGTTAGATGTTCTTGTTAACGTATAGTTTGTATGCAATGTACAACGGATGTAAGTGGTTAATGGTTTTGATACTGAGCTATATTCAGCCAATTTTTTTTTAAAGTCAAATGACCTATACTAATTTATGATTGTTTTGTCAGTATTATTGACCGATATGAAATAGCTGAACAGAGCAGGCCTATTTCAAGCAGATCGTGAAAATATTAGGGCTTCCACTTCTTCAAGCACGTATAGGTTCGGAGTGCTTCCAAGGACAGTAGTTTGTTCAGGAAATGAATAATATATTTCACATTCTGTAATTTTCCAACACAATTTAAAGTTTGTTTTTTTTTCCCCCAGAATTTTTAATGTTATACGAAATAGAAAATAGCTTTCTTAAAAATCGACATCGCTTGCTGAATTGTATAGGGATACATGTGTTTCAAACAGATTTGTATTCGTTTTAATTTTTTTATTTTTTTATTTATTTATTTTTTTTTTTTTGTAAAGCTTTTTTCGTTAACAAAGTCTTGAAAATGCAAGAAGCATGGAAATCGTTCATTTATCTTGCATGTGCGCAAGAAAATTCCTATGATAGCTGATTAGTTTTCCTTGTAAGGCAGAGGTGACTGACTACCAGTCCAGGCAAACTTGTGTGCGATTGTTTTCTTTGGAGTCCGCGTGAGCGCGGTGCCCGGTTGGCCCCGAGGTCAAAGCACTGTGAATTTGATCACAGACGCCTGGTTCATTCTCCGCTTGAGACGACTGACGAGTCAGCTCGGAGGAGGGCTTCACTCCAGAGTCACCATCAGCGCAGAGCCCTTCGGATGATGCTTTAAACCCAGGTCTCGTTTGTTAACGCTTTGAAAAAAAAAATGAATCAAATCTTTTACTCTAGTCTGATGTTTTGACCTCATCCCATAAGGCGGAACCTTCATGGTGGAATATCAAACAAACAAAGAGTAAATTATCCATGGTTTGAGGGCCGTAGGGGCTGTGAGTTGTCTGAGGTGTCTTGTGAACGGATTGATCGAAGAGTCGGTCCGTCCATCACCCTCAGCCGCCTTTAACCTTCCCTGAGTTGAATCAAGTGCCCACTTACTGCTCGGCAGACAGAATAGGTTCTCAAAGCAACAACAACAACAACAACAACAAAATCCAACATCTCGAGTGGTTCTAACTTCCAGCTGTCAGCTTCGTAGGCAGACGTTCTTACCATTTGACGATGGGCCCTCGTAAGGGAGACACTCAAGAAAGCAAGAAGAAGAAGAAGAAGAAGAGGGGGGGGGGGGGGGGGGGGGGGGGGGGGGGGGGAGACAGACAGAGACAGAGAGACAGATAGAGACGGACATACATACATACAGACAGACAGACAGACAGACCAATAACAACAGAAGAAAAGACAACCACTCTTCTATGGCGAACGTCGGAGTTGTAGCCCAAAGAGGGAGCACTCCATGTTGATCAATGGAGTTAATATCTCAACAGGGTTCCCGGCTTGCA
>CM065734.1:14570900-14580900 GCA_033310375.1 Conus canariensis | reverse complement strand
ACAGCTCGGTTTGCCCCGCCGCAGCCCCGGCACCGGCAATCCACATGGAGCAGTCAATGTCAAGTCGTCAAGAGGCAGCCCACCAGGGAGGAGACACTGCACTGCTGCCGAGTCACTTAGGTGGTGTTCAGTGGCGCCTGTTCTGATCCGGGTCCGCGGAAAAAGCGCGCACCGCTAGAAAGCGCGCGCTAGAAAGCGCGCGCTCTAATGCTAGAAAGCGCGCAAGTAGAAAAACACAACGAGTGAGTTCACTGCTAAAAAGCGCGCACCCGTTAGCGTTGCGTATGTGATTACTTTTAACTGACACTGTTCACTACATGAATCGTTTCTATATGTTTCTAGATGAGCCAAAGCTCACACTACACACAAACAGCTGGCACCACTAAAGAGCAGCCTACAGCCAGTTTTCGCCTGTTTCTAGATGAGCCAAAGCTCACACTACACACACACACACGAAACACACGCCTAAGTTCAGCGAGACAGAGAGGAGCTGGAATGGCTGGAATGATGGAGGAGAATTTAGCAATCATGGAAACTACCACAAACCACGACAAGCCAGCCCTGCTTGTAGACGGCTATCTGTTTCGTTTGGACAGAGCTACGGCCAACGGGAAGACCTGGAGATGTACCAAAAGAGGTTGTCCAGCACGGTGCCGGACTGACGTGGGCAACAAAAATTTGCAGGTACTGCGCCAGCACGTGGAGCATGGCGCTAAAAACCAAAAGGACATCGCCGTCACACAGTTTCGGAAAGCCTGCAAAAGACGCTGTGCTGAGGACTTGTTTCAGCGACCGTCCAAAATTATGAAACAACAGTTGCAGCAAAATGATGACGAGAATATCGACTTAGCAGACATCGAGAAGACGCGAAAGGCGATGTATCAGCAACGACGAAAACAGCTCCCCAAACTTCCCAAAAGTCGGGCTGAAACCCACGAACGCGTCGCTGACTACGACATGACATCCAGCCGAGGCGAACCCATGGTGCAAGTCAACGATGCTGCCAACGGTATTATCATCTACACCACAAACACCAACCTCCAGCTGCTCTGTGACAGGCAGTCCAAAATCTTTGGTGATGGCACATTTAAAACCTGTCCGAAACATTTCTATCAAATATACACACTTCATGCTTTGAAAAAGGGACAATATGTGCCTTGTGTGTTTGCCCTCCTGCCATCAAAATCTTTGGATGTGTACAAGCACATGTTTCGACACATCAAGGCACTGTGCGTCGACCATGGCCTTGACCTTCAACCGGACAAAATACATCTTGACTTTGAGAAGCCAACTCATACAGCTGCAAGAGACGTCTGGCCCCAGATTGCGATTAAGGGTTGTCATTTCCACCTGGGCCAGTCATGGCACCGGAAGATCGTCTCCCTAGGCCTGGGGGATGACTACAGAGCAGAGGATTCTGAAGTCGGAAGCTGGCTAAAACGATTCTTCGGCATGATGTTCATCGACCCACAGGATGTTCAGGACACCTTTGCTTTTGACTTTCTGGATGATATGCCCGATGATGAAAGGTGCAATAGTTTCGCTGATTACATGTTGAATACTTACGTGAGATCAGAAGCGACATTCCCGCCTGAAATTTGGGCTGACCCAGATCCAAGTGCCAACCGGACAACAAACGCTTGCGAGTCGTTTCATCGACATTTTTCTGACTGCTTCCATTATGCACATCCTACTATCTTTGAACTGATGGACAGACTAAAAGATGTGCAAGCAAACTCCTACATCAAAATCAACACTTTGAATGCTCGTACCGGGCCGGATGCGATGCCGCCGATGAGGGCTGCAAGGCGCCTGAAGCTGCAAGAGATGATCGCCCTCAGAGCACAGTTTCAGAGAGGTACACTTGCCCGAAAAGACTTTCTTAAAAGGATGGCTTGGAAAAACCTACCAGTGGTGGTGTAGATTTACTACTTTTAGAAGAGAGGATCGTGTAAATGTGTAAATATGTGAACTAACTTTTATGCCGTTTTCAAGTTTTAAGATCTGGTGGACAGAGGCCAGCTGTAAACACTTCTCTTTGAAAATTTTTACTGTTCGGAAAATAAATTTGTGAGTATAATAACGATTTAGTGTTTTGTGAGGGTGTTTTCGTGTCGGCGTGCGGGCGTGTGTATATTTGTCTGTGGGTGTGTGTGTATGTGTGTGTGTGTGCGCGTGTGCGCGTCGTGTGTGTGTGTGTGTGTGTGTGTTGCGCGCGCGCGTGTGTGTGTGTGTGTGTGTGTGCGTGTGTACGTGTGTGTGCGTGTGTATGAACAGAGGGGATTCCAGAGCTGGGGCGTGCTGATCTAGATACGGGCGCTGCCAGCCCCTGGCACTCACCGCTCAGCGGGTCAGATTACCGCCTGTAGCTGGCACCACTAAAGAGCAGCCTACAGCCAGTTTTCGCCTGCCGTGAGATTCGATTCGTCCAGCCTGCGCGCTTTCTGTCATAGTATGGGAGACACAATCGTACATGACTTGCGCGCTTTCTATCATACGACCGAGATTCGCTCTTTATAGCAATTGGGGTAATGCGCGCTAACCGGACGCTCCCTTCTGATCTAACATACGCAGGACACCACCTACTAAGCCCCTACTGACGACAATAATTGCTTAGTCGCGGAGCCGGCGTGAGTGAGCTCTCCCTCCGGAGGGCACCACCACGTCCGTCCAACGACAGCCCCATAGACTCGCCGATACCGGTGACCCCGACGGAACCAAACCAAAGCCACAGACGTGGAGAGGACATCGAAATTGAGGTCACCATGAGAGCAGGGCGTGAAGGGCCACAGAATTTGAGACATTTTTTTTATGCTGATCGATGAGAATGAGGATGTTTAAGATGATGCTACGGATTTCCATTTCGGTCTGAGACTACATGACAGGGCTGTACTCTACGCTTTCTTTCATAATATATCCCGGCGTCAACCAGGCCCGAAAGATACAGGCACCTGCAGTGTTACTCGGAAATTTGAGCAACACTCTCAGAAACGCATCCATTAAGTGGATGAAACTCGACTGTGTGGTCCCAGTCTTCCCAACTGAGTCCGCAGCAAACTCAACTCTGGGCAGGAGCCGGTCGGGGCAGAAAACCCCATATGACTCTGATGGGATTCGAACCCACGACCTCCCCCAGCCGGGAGTCCGTGACGCTAACCACTTCGCCACGGCGGCTGGTGCGTGCTTCTGAACTTGACTGTCCACTGGACAGTTGAAGTCGTGAATGGCTTGACGACACACCTCAGCACAATCTTAGTGCTTATGTGATGATTTTGTCCATCTTTTCTTCACGTTTCCACTGAAGCGTTGTGAATCATTTAGGCCTATTTTTCTTCATAAGCACGTGCAGTTGCCCTGACTTCGCTTCGCTTGCAAAGCTTTTGTGCCAACTGGCTGCTTTATACAAAATGCAGTGTAGAGTTCAAGTCTCAGCGAGGAAAAGGGGCGAAAATCAAGATGTTAACTGTTCGAGACACGTAGAACTGAATATGAAAAGGAAGAGCAAAAAGCTGCCCGGAACCAGAACTTGATTGAAGTGGCCTTAAGGATACTTACAAATTTTGACTAATTTCTGTCTGACACAGAGGGGCAGCGCCTGCAATAAAAACAAAACATAATCTGGTTTGGATAAATGGGCAGAGAACTGTTGTGTTGACTCTCAAGTTGAGTAAAGGAGATTAAAACATACTGAAACTTTACTACACAAATCAAGCCAGAATACAAATAAACCTAGGCAGGTGCTACAATGTGCACGTATCTCTTAGGTGACTCTTTGCAGACGAAATAGTTTGTTCGAGAGTTACCTCCCTTGATTGATGAGTCTTGATTCTGTCGTGTAAACTCGAATTACTCTGTTCAAATAACAACTCCTTTCTAGTTCTCTTTGGCTGGCTGTTGTCCCTTGGTTCCTGAACTGAGCATCATCTGCTTGTCTTCGCCTGTACTCCCAACCACTTCACACCATCACACAGGATTCAAAGTAACGTTTAGTTAAGGCGCAGTACCAAACAGACAAATATTTCTGTTTGAGATGTCACCAAAAAAAAAAAAAAAAAAAAAAAAAAAATTCACCAAACAATGCTGCCTGGAGGCTGTCTCCCTCTGAAGTCATCAGAGGAATATTGTTTGGTGCGCTCCTTGACTGAAAAATCTCGTTCGAATAAAAAGTAGCATTTATTTCCAAATGTTAATGATATTACCGCTGAGAATTTCAAAAAGAAAAAAATTCGACAAATCAATAACTCACAAGCAAAGAGCGAGAGAGAGAGAGAGAGAGAGAGAGGGAGAGAGAGGGAGGGAGGGGGGGGGGGGTTCAAATACGAATACGTATTCAGTTTTAGGCTAACCCCCCTTCTGAAGAGAGAATAAAAATAAAAACATACAGAAAACGAAAACGGTTATTCAAAACACTGTATTAAAGTCATAATGCGCACACTGAAAATAGTATTATAACAACCAGATCAACTGTAAGCATAACATGTTAAGTTACCATAATACGTAGTCGCTTTCGAGCTTTGTTGACATACACAGCCAGATTGAAAATAGTCTCATTACCTGACATCAAGACATTCGTTCTAAAGTTACAAAGGTGATAATTAGGTTGGGGGGGGGGGGGGGGAGAGAGAGAGAGAGAGAGAGAGAGAGGAAGAGAGGAATAAACATTATGACAACTGGTAAAAGTTGGTAGGTCTGCATAGCCTTACCTTGCTGTTGATGAGAAGAGATAAACACTGACTAGGAAACACCACTAAATCAAAAATAAGAATACATACACATTCGAAACAGACAATCACACTGACAGGCGCATTAATCGACTCTACTAGTGCTATTGAGAGGTAGCGCCATTTACACAATGCGATTAGATTTTTTTTTTTTTTAAGTAGCGCTCTCGATACGCAGCGCTAATGAACGTAGTGGGAATGCTACGTAGCGCTTTTGTCATGTAGTGCCAATGACACTTAGTTCTGACAATACGAACGTCCAATCCCCTTCTATAAACACACGGTCTACTTTCGTTTTTACTTAAGTTTTAGTCTCAAATCTTTGACTTGCCAGAACATTGAATCAGAAGTATTGAACGACGCGGCATCCTCTTTCTTTGCCCCCCCCCCCCCCCCCCCCCCACAACTTACACACACACACACACACCACACACTTCTTTGCGACTCTTACCCATTCTTTCTTTCTCTCTGATTTTATCGTCGATCTCGAACGCAGTGGAAAGGATGATTGACGTCATTGTCAATGTGACGTAACGTGACGACACTGGGTTTTGTATAAAGGCAAGAACAAAGGAAAGATCATGCGGTGTCGTCGAGTCTTGCATGCTGTCTGCTTCGTACTTTTCATTATGCTCTGGTATTTACTGTTCCGTCATCCCCGTAAGTTGAAACGCCGTTATTTGATGCCATCCACCTTTTCCCCTTTCTCACATAGAAATCGTCATTGATGTTATATACTTTAATAAAGTTAAATGAGCAAACCTAGTTAACCCTTACCTAATCTCCATGTTAATACCATCGATTAATGGGTTATCATTATAAGTTTTTAAAAGGCTTTCATGACTACTCTAAAGATCTCGTGAGGGTTTATTCAACTGTATTCTGAGGGTGCGCAGCCTAAGTTATGCCTGACTTTTCCAATAGATGAATTTGTTTGGAAGCAAAATGCTTCCAGGCTATGTTCTTCTTTGTAAGCATGTTACCAAGGGTCGCGGAAGTCTCGCGTGGTTACCACTTCTCGTGGGCCTTCTGCGCACGTGACTAAAGATGTCGGTCGTCTGCCACGGGTAGAAGGGCCTGGCAGGGATCACCACAAATGAATGGTACATGAAGGAAGAGCAACGAAAGCAGCGTGACGCAGTGGAAAGAGGTTTGTGCAAGCTGCTTTGCTCAGGCACATTTTGTTTGGTGTACAGAAGTGAGAGGTTAGTTCAAAGTGCGCCTTCACTTCGTCAGCACAAACAAGAAGAAGAAGAACAACAACAACAATAACAACACACACAAAATAATTAAAAAAAACAAACAAACAAACAGACCAACCCAGGCTTGCTCTAGATTTTTCACTTTCGCGAGTGTGTGCCCGGTTTCATGGGAATTACGACGTTCTTACTTAGGCTTAGATGCTCCCGCGTCTTGAGACGCATGGGGCAGTCAAGGCGTTCCGCTGTGCACGGTCCTTAGCCAGTTTGCTGGTGTCACTCCATCCTCTGTCATTGAGTCTGAGATCTCTCTCCACTGTCTGTCGCCAGCTCATCCTGGGTCGTCCTCTTTTTTTTGTCTGGCCTGCTGGGGTCCATTTAATGGCCTGGTTTTCAGGTCTTAATGAGGGTAATCTCAAGACATGACCCAGCCAGCAGAGGCGCCGTCTGCAGATGATGGTTAACACGGGGAGCTGTTTGGACATCTCCCTGACCATTTGGGATAAAGTCTAACCATTTGATGCCCAAGATCTTACGAAGGCATTTAGTGTCAAAAGCGTCGAGTTCCTTCTCCTGGGAGGTCTTCAGTTGCTAGGTTTCACAGCCATATAGCAGCGTTGAAATCACACTGGACTTATAAAACTTCAATTTGATTCCAAGGGGGAATTTCTTGCTGTTCCATATTTCTTTTCGGATGCCCTGTTGAATTACTTTTTACGACGTTCGATCATACCTTAATATCTCACTCGGAAAGTTCGAAGCGATTTGATGGCGGGTCAGGGGGATGCGATAGCCACGGTAACTTTATCTGTTTGTCACTTTTTGTCTGTTGACGTGACCTCTCACGACCTTTGATTTTTGGAGTCAGTCGACCCCGGTGTGTACTCGGTGATCTCACTGTGCAGTCACAGATCTCAAGTGCATTTCAACTGCTGAAAAAGGGGCCAAAATCTAATCACTTACAGATTTGTAACTTTCTTTTCGGATGTCCTGTTGAATTACTTATTGCACCGTATAAGTGTGTGTGTGTTGTGTGTGTGTGTGTGTGTGTTTTTGTGTGTGTGTGTGTGTGTGTGTGCTCGCTTTCTGATGGTGGTGTACATTTTTTAGATCTAGTGATGGTTTGTTTGTTTTTCGTTCACGTCCCAAATGTTACAAACATGATTTAATATATTTGATGAAAAAAATCATTGGCAAAGAAATGTGCAAGAAGCATGTCATTTGGATATTTGAGGAGAAAATTATGATTTTTTTTTTTTAAGCGATTTAATTTTGCCAGTTAAGATGAAGGCATATGATCTCTAGGCGAGGTCGGATTCCTCTGTGTTATGGTCTTATCAAATGCAGACTGCACAAGGTCAGTGCTTAACTACTTCATTTATAACTTCTTTAACGCCCCCCCCCCCCCCCCCCCCCCCCCAGTTTCCTCCATATGTATTAAGAAAATAAACAAAATGAAGAGTAATGTTGATTTTTTTTTTTTTTTTTTTTACATAATGTACACACATCAGGGTCTGGAATACCTATTTTCTCCTGGATGTTTTTGTTTCTAAAATGTTTTGTTTATCTTGGAACTGTGTCGGGTTTTTAAAAACTGTATCTATTTATTGGTTTCACGGCTACTGTCTAGTCTATCAAGATGTTTAATTTTTTACTGCCACTTGATAAAGGTCTCAATTTTTACATATAAACACTGGTTCTCAGAGTAGGTGATGATCTGTTGTAGAGCCTGAATTCACATTCGATGTTATTTGAAACGCCTTTGTTGTTTTGTTACTTTTTCTGTCACTTAAACGAAGGTTACTTGCTGTAAAATAACTTTTTATTGACTAAACGCGTGCCATATATTCAAAATAGGTTGTATTTAAGCTGTACATTTCCGAAGAGCTATGATGACTTCAAAAAATGCTTCTCTCTTCTCGTGCAGGATGTCTCTTACAAGAAATACATTCTGAGTGCCCAGTTTGTTTGTTTGTTGTTTTTTTTTAGTGAAATGCACTATCACCTGTTTTAAAATTGTCTTCGTTAAACAGTGACTCTGCTAATGCTTCCCATGATGTTACATTTATAAAGTTCACATTGGTCTGAAATACATCTTTCCAGAACTCACTACATGTTACCTTCTCGTGAACCATGTAGCTGCATCAAATTAGTTTCTAACAAATTGTTAGCAAAACTGTAGAACAGTTTCATGATCTGCCATGTATTTTCTTCGTTCACGTCATTTTTAGGGCCTGTTTAAAGGTTTCAGTTTTCGGTGTACCTATTTCTCTCATTCTTCACTATTTTGAATTCAATATATTCTTTTGATTTCAACTGGCTTTTTATCCTGTATATATCCATAACACGTTCTTCGCAATTTTTTTTTACTTTTGCATCTGACGGGTTTGGGAGGACGATCAAGAAATACATAACTTTTTAAAAGAATTTGAGTCTTCAGAATAGAAATTCTGCCAAAATGTGTACAAGTACGTTCTGACTAAATTTAAAAAAAACAACAATATTTTACTGCAATTAATTTGACCACTGTGTTGATTTCAATAAATTTTTTAAAAATCATCCATAAACCGAAGATCCATGATTTTGATTGCTGCGGGTTTCCATTCCATCTTTTCCTATGAATACTTGTGTTTTGATTTCATTACACATTCTACCTAAGTGTTCCTCGTTTTGTCAAAAACAGTTACAGCTTTAATCGAAGTTCAAACTTTCAGGTAAGGAACAATCAGCTCGCTTGAAACTTCAGGCTAACTGGAAGGCTGGCCCAAACCTGGCCACCGACTTCCTCTCTCCCTCGGCAAGATACAGACAAGCCCGCAGAGAACTGAGTGCTGGGGTCATTGAAGTCCAACCTCTCGCTAGTAACGTTCGGAAGGTAAGACCACCTGTCTACAAACGAGACAGCAAAAACTTTGCCGAGGCTCCGGAAAAGGTCAAGCGGAGGAAGAAGAATATATTGAAAGATTACTGGGCAAAATCCAGTCACAAAAACAAAAGAAATGAAAAGATTCGATCAGTTTTATTTGCAAATGCGGTAGAGGAACAACGCCTGTATCGGATTAGACGTGAACAACCCGATGACATGAAACATCAAGGCAGAGGAAACGAACCATCTAAGCTGGACGTCGTAAGTAGGGATGCAGAAAATGAAAACGCAAATAAGACCCTGGATTCAAGAGTCATATACGAGGAAAACAAAGGTCAGCCATTTGGCAGGGAATCCAGAAAACGTGCAAATCAACAAATACGTCAATCTACTCATGGATCCGAACTTCGGGAAAGGAAATGAAGAAAAATACCCAAATTACGAAGATGACAATGACAAAAATGACAGGACAGCTAAACGCTTAGGAAAAGAAGAACTCTACCAACGTGACCGCAAAGGCACCAAAAAGATGGCTGAAGACGTGACTCACGAGAAAGACCCAGACTACAATCACGACAGGGCAAGCACTGAAGAGATGGACGAAAACCTGACTGTACAAACATCTGCAGTCCACATGGAAAATCGTATCACTGCCGGAGATCATATCAACAGTAAGCCGCAAACTGCAGTGGACGAGACAAACGACGATGCAGAGAAAACAAGCAGTACAGACGACGTTCACACCAGAAATACGGACAGAACAGACCATTCTATCAGCAAAAGACAGGCCTCACAACTCACAGATAAGCCGGAGGACACGGATCTGCCGATCCCAATGTCGCTGCCCGTAGCAATAAAGAGGGCGGTAATCAAGTCACTGTTGGCGACTCCCCACTTCAGTCAGAGTCGGCCCCTGGGAGGGCAAGTGAAGCTGTCCTGTAAGAACGAGGCCATGGACGCCTTCAAGCAAGCGATCCCCATGCTGCGCGTTCAGTGGTTGCTGAACGGACAGCTGCTGGTCATCAAAGCCAGCCGAATGCTTTTCCGTGGGCACGACGTACTCATCATTCAGGTATGTAATGAGAAGCGGATCCGTTGGCCTAGAAATGGTGGGAATTCTGTTCTTCCCACTCTCCCCTTTAGTGCAAGAAGCAAACAAAAATTGTAACTCGAGGATGGGGAAGGTCGTGTATGAGTGTGTGTGTGTGTGTGTG
>CM065734.1:14541653-14570800 GCA_033310375.1 Conus canariensis | reverse complement strand
CTCTGACTGATGCTTGCCTGTAAACGATGCCATGTATCAAACTTGATAAGTAGGTCGGAAAGGTCCGACTTCACGCCCACACGGGCAGCATGAACTTTTTACCCCCGTAAACATCCACGCAGCTTCTGGATAGCTGCTATCTTTGCTGTGCTTACGTTTGCTAAGAAGTCGTTGTCGAATGTGGATACCCTACGCACCCCCCCCCCCCCCCCCCCCCCCCTTCCCATTCCTCCTCCGCCTTTCGTGGCCACAGCGCCTTCATCTAGTGCCAGAGAAATGTCTGGGGTGATGGCCTGTGAAAACTGTTTCAGGAAGGGACACAACTCTGCCATCCACGCCATGAATGAAATAGTCTCCCCTCTTGCACAACAATTCCACACGTCTGTTATGTTTTAATAGAACTACTGTCTATATGGATAGAAAACATTTTGATTGGCACATAGAGAGTGAGACTGCTCATTGAGCCGGAGAAAAGTGTTTTCATTGACATCACATTATTCAAATTCAATTCAGTTAATTCAAGTCAATTAATCAACACTTTTTAACTGCGTCGTAACTCCCCTACCCACACCCACTCATACACCTCCATATACACACACCCGCTTCCCCTTCCCCACCCACACGATCTGGGACAAGTTGGTCAAGCGGATAAACCATTATGTTCTCGATGTAGCATTCTTGCGCTCAGAATCCACGCTTGAAACAGCCAGGTTACAGATTTTTTTCCCCCATTCGGAATCAACGTCTGCTGGTGTGCAGAACCCTTCCCGTTCCATGCCCTTCAGACAAAGCTTTAATTTGAAATAAATAACCAGAACCGAAATCCTGTGTGTGAAGATATGAATTAAAAAAAAAAAAATGAAAAATACGTTCAGCCCCATCTCGTCCTCAGTACAAAATCATACCATCGTGTGTTGGTAGGGTAAATACTACACACACACACACACACACACACACACACACACTCACACACACACACACACACACACACACACTATCCTCCAAGTAGTCACCGTCATGCAGTGACTGGAATGGCGGGTTCTGGGCTGGGAGCTTCCGAGTTCGAGTCCCATCACCGAGAGTCATGTAATGGTGGAATGTTTGGCCTCCGACGCTTCCTGCCAGAATTGTTTGCTGCGGACTGGATCTAGATTCTATCCACTTAATGGAGTGTTTCTGATAAGGCTGTTCAATATTTTGTGATCCGCCGGTGTCTGTACGTATTTTGGCCTGGCTGACGCCGGGGTGTATGAAAGTAAGCTTGAGTTTAGCGCTCTGCCGGTATTGAGACTGCAATATGAGTAGTCTGGGCGTGACTGTGTACAGGATTACTGGAATCTGCAGTACGAGAGGAGCGCCACTCACTAAAGATACCGGTGTTATGTCAGGACATCGAAGATGATCCAGACACACAACACTATCAACAACGAACTGCAAACAAAACAAAATACACCCAAGTCGAAATCCTGTTTTATGTTGCAATTGTACCTAAGAAAAGTTTTCTTATCGTTGTAATTTTTTTCTACTTAATTTTTTGTTTGTTATGACTCTTCTTATTCAACTCATGGTCAGTCCGGCGATGTTTGATATGGTTATTCCCCTTTAATCGTAGTGCAAGAAACGTTGTGTAGAAACTATAAGATTATGGGTAGTGGCGTGATGGAATGGAAAACGGTAGAGACAAATGATTGATCTGCGTTCACACACACACACACACACACACACACGTTTATAGAAAAGATAAAATTTATTTCAAGATGAAGAGTAACGATGTCATGTGAGTAATATACAAATGTCAGACCAAAAGAAAGGATTATACAAAAAAATATATATAGCTTTCAGCTAAAATACATTCACCATTCGTAGGAACAGATAGTCACTAACGAATTGCGAAGAGTTAGGTAGGATATGAGGTGGGGAAAACGTAACACGGAAAATGCGAACAGATAATATTTGTTCTAGGGGCAGTCAATCCAGCGTAAAAAAAAAAAAAAAAAGTGAAAGGACACTTGAAATAATACTTAATTAACACACAGTGTTTTCGAATCTGCCTCAAAGACGGAAAAGGGGTAGGGGTGGATGTGGGGTGGAAAGGGAAAGTAAGGGGCTGGGGTTTGGGGGCGGGTTGTACAGGAAGAGGGAGGGAAACAAGGGGGGCAAAACAAACTCACCAAAATCACCAAACTATCACAATAATTTCCCCTCATGAAAATTTTATCAATGATTTCTTTCATCAAACAGCGATTTTTTCTTTTACATGAAATCGTCCAAAACCCTTTAAAAGAAAAAAAAAACACGTTCCCTTTTTAAAAGGGATCCCTGGACTGAACCTTTGTATTGTAAACATATTTCTTTCAACAAGAATGCAACACAGAAAACCCACTCACGCATGAAACGGTTGAGAGCAAAGTAGAGATGTGGGCACGCTAGTAAATTTGATCTTTATCAAATAAGTACTGACCCCTTGGGAAAAACCCACGACAGACTACACTAAAGACGGAAACCGGAAGAAGAAGGCCATGTCGGTCAAAGGGTTTTAAATATATACTCTGTAAAAAACAAACAAAGCCAATTCACGCATCAAGCGATCCAACAAAAACCCCAACACTCCATGGGGTTTTGGCTGCGTTTTCCCGTGAAACGGTACTAGCTATGATCATGTCGAATGAGTGGAGTGCAGCTGATCAACAATATAAACGGGAAAAGAAAAATCGTTCAACCCCGACGGGCTAAAAATTTTGGGCCCCCGTCATTTCAAGGATTCTTGCTTCAAAACTGGTAATTTGGGAGCATAGATTTAAAAATCGTTTTTTTTTAATGCAGTATTTCATCGAATATCAAATGGGTTTCTGTAATGAAAATTAAAGGGTTCGGGCACCCAAAATTCAGTGATGTCCAAGTGTTGGATGTTTTACAAGGGCCCTATTGAAGGGTAAACAGTTTCCATTCTGTGTGTGTGTGGGGTGGTTGTGTGTGTGTGTGTGTGTGTGTGGGGAGAGAGAGAGAGAGAGAGAGAGAAAAAATGTTTATGTGTGTGTGTCAGTGATGTTTATGTGTGTGCGTGGTAATTTCTGAAGTCACGGTAAGGGCAGAACACATGGGTTTTTTTTTTATACACCCAAATATTAATTGATGTACATGAACTTTTGAACTTGCATGAGGGTTAGTCAAGCCATAGGGCACGGGTTAAAAATCAGTAGACTAAAACCCCCTTTTTTAGACCTCTCTCCTCTCTTCTCTCTCTCTCCCCCCCTCTCTCTCCCCTCTCTCCCTCTCACACACACAAAACACACACCAAAACACCCCAACACACACACACAACACACAACCCACAAACCACGGGTTTAAGGACCCAATTAAGGAGTAAACTTATTTATTTGGTATCAGATGACCAAAGCCCCTTTGCTTTGAAATGCAAAACAATAATTTTGTATTTACATACAAAAATTATTCGGGCCAAATTTTCTAGGCCCCTGGGGGGAAAAACTGAGGAGACTCATTGAAGGCGGGCCCCCCCAACTGAGTACATGCCAGTCCGAACAACTAAAAACCCCAAAAACCCAAACAGAAAGAAAAACCCCGGTAACAAAAACTTACAATTTATATCCAGTAAATCTTTAGGGGAAATTTTTTGTCATCAAAAGGGAAAAAGAAAAGAAAGGAAAATGATCGCGAATTAAAAACTTGTATGTACAAATAATATTCTGGGCAATTGAAGAGAAAGCTTTTTTGTCCCGGGTAATGTATCTACATAATGAATCTATAGTTTTAATGTATCTATAATAATGAATCTATAATGTATGTATCTAAAATTTAAATGTATCTTTTTTTTTTCAAAAAGTATAATAGGGCACAAATGAACATAATATTATATACATACATCCCTGTAAGCCGAAAACAGGCAACTACAACCCAAACCTTTTGTTAAAAGTTTGCAAGGGGAACCTCCTCCAAAAACCCCCGAGAGTTTGTTTATTTTCCACTTTAAAAACCTGGGAAAGACCCACTGGGCTGCCTGCCCCTTTGGGGACATGTCTAGAAGACGAGGAAAACTACTTTCAGTAAAAATTTAAAGGGGGCAGATTAAAACTGTGAAGATTCTTTGTGTCCATTTCCTTGATCTGTCCTCTACTGTCTATGTGCTTGGAAACCTGCAGCTAATCTCAGTAGACATTTAGAACAGGTTCTTTGCATACCTTTTTCCCAAAGCTTTCTACCCCCCAATGTCTGTAGGGGGTGTTACAAACCCAGAACTTCAAGATTTCCCCACCCCACCCCCAATTGAAAGGCTTCACAGCCCAAGACTTTTTGGGCACAGAACCCCACTATTATGATTATGAGAAAAAACAATCACTGTGCAAAACATGTGTTCGTTCAGCTGATTCCCTTTTTCTCTCTAAAAAAATTCTTTGCAAAAACTGTGAACTGTTGAAAAGATGTTGACAAAACAACTTCAAATGTAAAAGGGCCCAACAGCTGCTAGACCATTTTTTTGCACATACCCCCTGCGCACTGCTTCCAAAGATAAACTGAAGATGCACTGAAAGCAGCTCGTCTGCGTGAAAAAAACCGCAAAAAAAGGTTTGAACTGTTTTTAAAGAAACTGAATACAATTCTGTGCCAGTCTCCAAGGGAAATTTCATGACAGCAGACCTCAGTTTTGGAAAAAACAGCCCCCGTCTGAAAACCTCTTGCCAAAAAGGTTTTGGGGAAAAGCAGGCCAAAACCTTCAAAACAAAAGGAGGAAAAAGGGGGTGAAATGGGGATCCCAAAAAGATGATCAGGCTGGCACGCTGCTTCACAAAAAAAGAGGCGTGCTGCATACAACACCTTACGGGACACTGGAGTTCTGAAAATTTTTCCCCCTGGGAAAAACATTAAGAGATTACACGAACTGCATTCACCCCACAAAGGATTTCATCCCGGGGAAAAATTTTGAAGAAAAAAAAACAGCTGCGAAAAAATCTTCCAGCGTGAACGTTTTTTTGTGCTTTTGCACGATGAAATGTCCCTAAAAGAAGACCTCCCCCTTTTTACAGCAAAACAGATGAGTTAGTTGGATTTGTCAACATTAGTCAGTGGAAAAGCGGCCAAACTGTCACAAAGGGCTTTTCCAGCCATGTCCTTGTGTTTATGTCGTTGGTGTCAACAGCATCTGAAGAGGGGTATGGGCTACTTCGGAAAACGCCAAATGCAACACTGACCAATTTTTCCCACTGTTTTGGGAAGCTGTAGGGCCCCCCCAGGAGGGAAACCTGCCAACTTAAGGTAATAGCGCTACCACGACAAGGCCCCTCCCAACCAAAATCTCTATCACTTCAAAAAGGGGAGCTAATGAGATTTGCCACAAAACATTAAACTTTTTTGCTCCTACAGATATATCATTTCTTTTCGGGGTGCCACATCTAGTGAAAACTGTCCCGGGAAAAATTTGTACAGAAGGGATATGGAAACCCCGCGCTGCTGTGGAAAAAAATGGCAAAAAAGCTGAGGGGGCAGCAGATCAAAGATGTTATAGTGGGGAACGTGCAAGAGGACGGGGCCGGAAACCCAAATGGAAATTGTGGGCCACATCTACCTAAAAAGCCCACCAATGATGAACGTTAAATTAGCGGCACAATCCTTAGCAACAGAGTTTTGGGGTTCCCCTTTAAGTTCATGGTGGGGAGGGGGGCAGGGGGGACAGCCGGTTCTTTTGTTTTAAAAAACAGAATTTTTTATTGCTTGAACGTCAGGGTCTTTTTTATGACGCGCGGAAAAAACGCAAGGATGACCCCGAAACCGTACACCACAGGAGATATCCACGTTTTTAGTTTCTGCACGCCTTTTTTGATTCCCCCGAAAACTGGAAAGAGTCTGTTCGCACACGACCAGGCAATTTTCCCGTGTGCTGACAGGGCAAAAATGTTCTTGACACCCCAAACCTAAAAAAAGGTTTTGGGCACGACCATCAAATCTTTCAATGAAGTTTGGGAAATATCTGCTTCGACATGGAGTTCGGTTCATACTCAGCAAAAAAAATTTTTTCAGGATCCAATCGAAGCTCCCTTTGGGGAGGCCCCAGAGGTATCAGCAAAGAAGTGAGAATCCCAAAATTTTTATGCATTCGGCATCAAGAAAAAAAATCAGATTGCGCGGACCTTGCCCTGACATTGAAAACCCCAAAAAGGGAAAACGTTGAAAAAAAAAAAAGACCACACCTGAGATAAACAATAAAGCAACACCCTTTTGAAAAAAAAAAAAAAAAAAACTAAATGAGTTTTGACACCTGTATGCCGTAACTTCACATCAAAATTTCTTTTTTTCACTGGCACCATCAAAAGCAGCTGTTACTAAAATTTTTTTTTAACAAGAAAAGGGGGTAGCCCCTTTTTCATTGAAGTCAATTTTTTTGTGCCAACAAAACCCTTTTCTGTTTTGCTGTATAAAAATAAAGTGTGTTTTTACTATACAAAGAAAAATTTTCAGCACCTATACACAAAGCGAGTAAATTTTTTAAAATTTTGACCCCAAATTTTTCAGTGCATGCAGCTCCTGCCTTCAGTTTTTTTCCTTAGCCCTTTCTGTTTTGGGGGGAAAAAAAAAAATTTGGGCTTCTGTAAATTGTGCATATTTTTTATACTTTGCATGTGTATGAAAATTCGTTTTTTGTGAAATAACGGGAAAAATTTTTTTTCTAGAACATACCCCTTTGGGTCTTCCTCTTCAGAAAATGCATCGTAGGTGATGTTGTAGAAAGATGTGGTCAAATCTTCATTGCCTAAACATTCACAAAAAAAATTTTGTCACTGGAACAGTCGCGGGTGGAGCACTTTGATCTGTACGTACATTCAAACCCGGGCCTTAATAGCGCTGTCAAAAAGGGGTTTTGACGTGTACAAAAAACCCCCTCTGCCCCAAACAGATGCCCATTGTTTTGGGGCGTTCGCTTGATGCTCCTGCCTCCTCTCCCTGGTCTTGTTTGGGGGCCCCTGAAAAAAAGGAAAAAATGAACTCCCCTTGCCTTTTTGTGCCTCTTAAACCTGTTTTTCTATTTTATGTACTATACTACCCCCTATGTATTCTAAAATGCCCCGAAGGGTTTGCTCATCTAAATTGAACTGACTCCCTGCCTCGGAAAGGGTGTACTGCGGGCGGGTTCACTTTGTAAAAGTATTTTAGTTTGAACCAACCGCTTAAATAGCCTAAAAACACAGCGAAAGGTTGCTCCTCAGACAACCCAAATTTTTCCTGTGGACAGTTTTGAAATCTTGTCCTGAAGAGCTCTGTGGAATTTGCCCCAAAGCCTTCTCGGCGGCACACTTGGAAAGCGTCCCTTTTTTAGGCAAGCAGTCCTTCAAAAAAGACAACTTGTCCTGAATAGGGGCCTCTCCTTTAAGACAAAACAGCGATTGTTCCATAATAAAAAGTTTTCAGTATCCCTTAAAAATTTTCCCTTTAAAAAATTTTTTTTGACAGGGGGTGTGGGTGTGTGTTTGTGTGTGTGGGTGTTGTGTGTGTGTGTGAAAAAAGAGAGTGGGTTTTAAAATTATAAGGGGTTTTCATTAAACATGATAAAATAAAGAAGAATGGTTTTGTATTGCATGTGAGGGAAAAATAAGATGACAGCTTTCAGCAATTTTTTTAATATTTTTTTCCCCTTGGGACTTTTCAGTGCTTGGAAATATATGTGATGTATTTTTGGTTAGTTTTGCTGATGAGTATATCTTACTCACTTGCTGCTTGGGGAAATAGACTGTCTCGTCTCATCCGGAACATTTGTCTGCTTGCATTTACTGCACATTTCCCCCTGACAAGGTCTGGTGTAATCTGAAAAAAAGGGTTTAAAAAAAATCATCAACGTTCTGAATTGTTTTGTGTGTGGGTGTGTGTGTGTGTGTGTGTGTGTGTGTGGGGTGGGGAAGCATCATAATGTGATGCAAACCACTATGTTAAAATTTTTTTTAGTGTTTTTTCCCTTTTTTGATGTTGCCAAACTGTTTTAAGTATTTTAAAAATCAGTAAACATTCAAACACCTTTAGTCCCCTCTCTCTCTCTCTCCCCCTCTCTCTTTTCTCTCTCTCTCTCCTCTCTCTCTCGTCCCCTTTCACCCACACACAAAACACACACCACACACACAAAACACCCCACAACACAGAGGGTTTAATTAAAATTACCAAATTGGCTGTGGTTCCCCTGCCTTTTTTTTTTGGGGTGAATCACGACTGGTTCGGTGTTTTGTTTCTCTGCCATTGCAACAGGCTGAGCAGTGTTCACTGCAGTCGCTTCTGTTTCCTACAAATAACCAGCAATAACCCCCCAAATAACCAAAAAAAGACTGAAAAATTTCGAAAGTAAATGAAAAATATAGCAAAACCCCCCCGTACATCAATGATACCGAAGGGGGGAAAAATGAAAGTCCCAAAGCTGCGCGGAAACACAAAATACACCCCGACTTGCGCATCTCGAGAGCACAGGGGATGGTTTTTTTTACACGCTTGTACCCGAGTAAACTGTGGCCGCGTTATCAGTTATAGGGTAATTAAAAAGCACATTTCCCATAGGTTTTGCCCCCCTACATTCCTCCACAACACAAAGTCATAACACATGTCTTTTATTTAAAAGCAAAAACAACCGCTGAATTATGGAAAAAGAATTTTTTTTCCCCAAAGATGTTTTGGGTGCCAAACTCCATGTTACCACTGACACCGGAAGTTTGTACGCACTAAATGGTGGGGCCCCCCCCCTTTCAGTACTTTGTTAGTGACTCAGAGAAGGGGGAAACCGGCCAGCGCGCATCCCCTCCTGCACGGTTTTCTGCTCTGACTGATGCTTGCCCGTAAACCCCGGGGGAAAAAATTTAAAAAAACCCCCTTTTAATTTTTTGGGGGGGGTTTTTTTGGGGGGTTTTTTTCCCCCCCCCCCCTTTTTAAAACCCCTTTTTTTTAAAAAAAAAATTTTTGTTTTTGGGGAAAAAAAAAACCCCCCCCCCCCCCTTTTTTTTTCCCCCCCCTTTTTTTTTCCCCCCCCTTTTTTTAAAAAAAAAAAAAATTTTTTTAAAAAACCCCCCTTTTTAAAAAAAAACCGGGGGCCCCCCCCCCAAGGGGGGGCCCCCCCCCCAAAAAAAAAAAAAAACCAAAAAAAAACCCAAAAAAAAAATTAAAGGGGGGGAAAAAAGAACCCAAAAAAAAAAAAAAAACCCAAAATTTTTTTTCTTCTTCTGCTTCTGTCTTTGTGGACCATTCCCCGTCCATTTCTCAGTGTCCATTTGCCTCTTTGGCTTTTTTTTTTCTTTTCTATTTATGGCACTGAAATGTCTTCCATTTATTGTTGTCTTTTTAAATCTGGGACCGAAAAATCAAGGGGAATACCTAAATCTCTCAGCACAAAAAAATCTTATGCCTTATGACGTCAATTGTTTAGCTACAATGTCATAACCACTTACGCTTATTGTTCAGAACATTTTTTTTTTTTTCGATGGTTTGATTTGTTTTGAAACATATGCTTTGTATGATTGTTTTTGCTTGTGTGAGTTTGGCAGCCCTGACAGGGTCCTGCGTATTCGGCTGGGCTGTGATGATTAAAACATGAAACCTGGAATGCTCTCAGCCCCAAACACTTCAGACACGATCGCTGCCCAGCGCTTTACTATTCTGAACACAGTCCGCTCTCCAGATGTGATGGAAAACAAGACTAGGATACGAACCACAGTTTGCGAGCACTTGTCTTCCCGATTGTTCCTCGTTGTGTATCGTAGCATTCTCCGTTTCATATGTTACCGAAAGGCGCAGCCCAAAATACTGATGGAAAAGATGATGAACTGTCTTTGACGATAATAAAAGTACTGGTACTGGAAGTTGGACGCCCCTGGTATAACGACATTTATAGAAATGAATTGGGAGTAAGAAAGAGTGGTGCTTGCTCATCCTCATATGTAGTGAAAAGTAAGGTAATACTGGCTGAACGACACATGTGGCAAAATTTTAAAACGTAAGAAAATGTTGTGCTGGCTGAACGACACATGCAGTAAAATGTAAGAAAACGTTGTGCTGTCTGAACGACACATGCAGTAAAACGTAGGAAAATGTTGTACTGGCTGAACGGCACATGCAGTAAAACGTAAGAAAATGTTGTACTGGCTGAAAGACGCATGTGGCAAAATGATAAAAGTGTAACATTGTGGTGCCGGGTGAATGACATTTGTGGTAAAAACAGGAACATGTAATATTGACTGGACGAGTTTCTGGCCAGGCATAAGCACTGGAAACTGAAGAATACTAGAACATTGACGTTGCATATTAAAGTTATCTTCGCCTTGGTGGCGGAGGGGAAGAGCGAGGAGGTGGTGGGGGAAGGGGAGCAATGAGTGCGGGGGGGGGGGGGGGGCAGTGGAAGGGAAGGGGGGGGGGGGGGCAAGCGGCAAGCACTTTATTCCAAGGCGTGATATTCCGGAGTAAACACACACACCCCCCCCCCCTCCCCCCCCACCCCCCAATCCCCTCTCGCTGAAAATGTTCGTGATGTCCTGGCAATGTTTTTGACAGTATCGCCAGGATTCATACACAAACCCCTTCCCTCTCCATGGGCTGAGTTGTGTAAATGGGAAGACGGGGGGCATAAACCGGGGTACGGATTGGCTGGAGGAGCCCGGGACGACGGGTGAGAGGCGGGAGAGAGGAGGTGAGGGGAAGAGGGTAGTCATCCCATTTGTATAGGACATACAAAGAAATGGCAGTCTGAACCTTTTCACGAGTCGGATTTTCGAGCAAGGGCCTACACAGTTGCTGCGTTTCTGAGAGCGGGTCGATGCAGCACGACACGAGACACTGGCTGCACACCCAAAACTGATGCGCCAAGGCCATGCTTAAGGAGTTGAGTTTTTACAGACTGGCGCAATTAGATTGTTTTGAGAATTTGTATTGTGTCTGAAAGTTGATTCTCCTCATTTTCTTTCATACGGCCATCAAGGTACAAGCCAGGTGGTTCCAAGCAGACAGGTTAAAATCAAAGGAATGGGACTATTTGGGCGCTTCTAGGTGGCGCAAAGATAGGGTCCCGGGTGAGTGCAAAGGCCTGAAATTTGCCGTCAAGTATGGGGAAGGTACTGCATTTGAAGATTGTTTGTGATTTCATCGGTGAAGATCCCCCCCCCCCCCCCCCCCCCCCCAAACAAAGGAAATGATTGGTGAGGAGTTGTTCTTTTGATCAATTTATCAATTCAACATTAAATGCTGGCTCAAATTTTATGGTAGGCCCCAAAAAGTTCACATGGATCATACCGTGTTTTAGTGCAAAATCTGAATTGTGGCGTGTGGCCACTGGCTGAAAACAGCCAATAAACCCACGTCTTATCCATACAAGAGTGCTGACCAGGAACGACAATCTCGTGTTACATCAACAAATCCAGCACACCCATTCCTTTACAGGACTCTACATTTGAGCTGAGTGGCGTGCGGAGCATGCTCCCCACCTATCCTCCTCCACCCCTGCCCACTCCCCCCCCCCCCCCCCCACCCCGGGCACACCTGCCTGCCACTGGGTTTGATCCTGGTCAGTCAGAGAGGTTAAGCAGGTGGAATTAAAACGCCAGCAGGGTGTGTCCGCTACCGGGCCTGTGCCGAGCGATGGCCATGCAGTCGAGTTAGTCGTATGCCAGCCGACTTAAATAATCGATCGACTACCTAGTTGAAAAGTAGGCCACAGCTGGTTTATGGATGGGCTGGTGGGTGGATATGTCTGGTGTGTGACACAGAGAGAGAGAGAGAGAGAGAGAGAGAGAGAGAGAGAGAGAGAGAGAGAGAGAGAAGAAGAAGAAGAAGAAGAAGAAGTAGTAGTCTTGACAGTCGAGTGTGTGAGCGTCCGTGTGTGTGTGTGCGCGCGAGCGCGCGTGTACGTGCGTGCGTGTGTGTGTGTGTGTGTCTGTGAATGTGTGGGTGTGTGCGTGAGCGTGTGCGCGCGTATTTCTCGGGTGTGTGTGCGTGTGTGTGTATGTGCGCGCGCGCGCACGTGTGTGTGTGGTGTGTGTTGTGTGTGTGTGCGCGCGCGCGGCGTGCCCCTTCGAACAAACCAAAGAAGAAACTTGCCCCACAGAGTGAAAAAAAAAAAAAAAAAAGAAGCGTGCAGACATAGTAACAATGAACGAATAGAACGACGAAGCCACTTAAATGGAAAGCGAAAGAAAACTCGTAGTTTAAGGAGAAAAAGAAAATCGGCAAAACACCACCACAAGCAAAACAAACCGCCTCGGTTTTAAATTGTGTGGGCGTCCGCCGCGTTTAGACAACATGGCCCACACATTGATCAGGTTTGAAAGGGGTGAAGGGCGATGAGAGGGAGAGGAGAGAGAGAGAGAGAGAGAGAGAGAGAGAGAGAGAGTGAGAGAGAGAGAGAGAGAGAGGGGGGGATGGCAGAAAGAGCGAGGGAAGGCGCGTCAGCTTTTGATTACATGGGAAAGAAATTTAAAAAAAAAACCGAAAGGAACTGGAATCCGCCGAGAATACCGATTCGTTGTAAAGCTGCGTTGTTGTTGTTTTTTTCTTTCCAATATGATTAATATATTTTGTGGATACTTTTGCTAGTATTTTTGTTCTGGACAATGAATAACATACCTTCTAACGCCAAATTTGATGCCAGAATAAAAAAAAAGAAAAAGAAAAAAGAAGAGCATGCAAAACTGCTTAGACAATATATTTCCCAACAGCGGCCAGTTTCTGTTCAGAATTCAGTGCGCTATGGGACTCCAATGGCAACACTAGAACCGACCACACAGACCAATTTCATCCATTTCCTACGGCATCTTTCTCGGAAAGCGTTGTTCAAAAGTCAGCACCAGCATTGCAGGTGTCTGTTATCTCTCAGGACTTACTGACACCAGGATACACTGGATAACATTACCAACGAAAAGCATCGAGTACAGACCTGCCATGTGGTCTTCCACAAAACGGAAAACGGCTTCGGCATCATATTCAGTATCCCATGAGCGTTACAGATCATTAAAAGGAGAAGAAAAAAAAAAGAAGAAAAGAAATAGACTGACAGTTCTGGATCCAAAGTCCCTCTTCACAACACGTACTGGAGTACAGTTAGCCTGAGTGGCAGCAAGATCCCACGCATTTGGGTGGAGTCTCGCACGGTTCGATTTTTTTATTTTTATTTTTTTTTTTTTTACTCCTTCTCTGCTAGACTTGGAAAGGTGGTCTGAGAGCAAATGTTCCAGACAATACGAAAAACCGAGGTTTCGTGTGTAATGGGTGCTCAGTACAGACCCCCAAAACTTGAAGAAACCGTCGGTAAAATTCTGGATACCGTGATCTTTGTCATTTACGGATGATATAAGTGCTAAGTTAAACACTGTAAACTGGATAATATGCATGTAAAAAGAATTAACACGAAAACTATATGGTATGCTCGAAGCGATCAAAATTAAGTTATTATCAATAATCATCTCAGAATACGGCAATTGATAGATAATTACAGATAGTTTCAACAGTAAGTTCCATTTGACGTTATGTGCTAAATGTAGATTTTCTTCATGTTTTAACATGCACGAACGCGCGCGCGCACACACACACGCACACACGTGCATACACACACGCGCATGTGCACGCGCGCATGGGTAACTATTCTAGAGTAGTGCCAAAATGTGATCCTGCAGACTCTTCGGTAACGCCACAGCAGTCTTTCCACGCAACTGCGTTCCCGGGTGACACCAGATACACTCTGGAAGCCTACACGAATGCAGCGGCTCCGACTGCCCTCGGAAGATAAGGCAGGCAACCGGCCTGTCACACTGTCCACCTACCAAAAACAACACTCTTAAGGAAGTTAGGTCAAGAGAGTCTTCAGGGAGAACGTGACCACTCTTTTTAATTCCATTTCCATACATAAACAAAGACCCGCAATAACTCTGCAATAACAGCCTACGAATTAACATCGCAAAATGTGTCCATGACTGCACGCATTTGAAAGACAAACAAACGCAACGTATGAAGGGCCCACGAAAGTGAAAGGGGCTGTGAACCATGCCTAACTGTGTGTGTGATGATGAACATGGTGTATCTACAGACCCTCAGAAAGTCTGAAAGCAGATCGAGCAGTTTTACCCCACTACGTTATGCTTTTACCGGCTGTGTCCGTTTGCTTTTTTTTTTCTTTTTTTCTTTTACCTTTTTTCCGGTTTGCCAACAAGATTACGCAACAATGACAAAACCGATTTCGACAAAACTCGGGTGAAGAGATGGAATGTGGACGAAGGATAATTCCATTTGATTGTGATCCGGATCCGTTGTACAGATCGAAGACAAAGGGCGGATCTAGCCTCCATTTCAGCAAGATGACGCAGAAACTATGACATCAATTCGAACGAAACTTTGACGGAAGATGGGATGTGGCCTGGGGACGGACCCTTTACAGTTTGGTGTGGATCCGTACAGCAGATTCGGATGACAGAGCGGATCGAGGATCCGTTAAAACGTTGGCGGTTCCCGAAGGTCTCGCTAGTTGTAGTGCTGCGCGCCCGAGGTTCGTACACACTACCTCTGAAAGCCAGCTTTAACCAACTGAACCAACTATTCAGACGCCTTGCCATGTTCTGAGCCGTCTGCTGTTACTGCATCGTCCGAGTCTTGGGAAAGGACGTGTCCACCGCACAGGTCACGTCACCCCTTGAAAGAGGACGAACGGAGATTGAGGTCTTACAGACTTCGGGTGTCTTGGATCCGCTTGGCAGGCACCCTATCTCTCTAAGCTCCCTGGTGTGTGTCTCTTGGCGAACGTGAACCCGAGCATTTTACGCTGGTTGCCGTTAGCACTACGATTTACTGGTGTTCCTTATCCTCTAAATCGTGTCACTCAGTCACGCAATCGAACAGCTGCCTAGGTTTTCTTCTTTTTTTTTTTTGTTTCTTTCCTTTTTTTCTTCCTTTCTATTTTTCAGGACCGTATAGAAGTACTGAAACATGCAAATATCATTCATCCTGCGGCCCGTTTTCAAACTAGACGCGACAGGCTAGGAAAGAATCGGAGAGACCGAGAGGGAAAGGAAGGGGTAAATGGAACGGGGAACAGGAGCAATCGAGTTGGCAAGTGTGTACACACACACACAGAGAGAGAGAGAGAGAGAGAGAGAGAGAGAGAGAGAGAGTAGGAGAGATGGTATACCTCTCAAGTCACAAGCAGTGAGAGGTTTAGGCAGACGGTTTCAGAGAGGAGAGAGAGAGAGAGAGAGAGAGAGAGGGGGGGGGGGGGAATAACCTGGTGCACTCTCGTCGGCTGGGTTTCACTTTCATCTCATATTGTTCATAGCTCTGCCGATCATGAGAGACCACATGAGGGCTGTCGTCTCGTCAAAGTCTCTTGAAAAGAATATAATAGATTCTTGCGCGGTTAAAATTTAAAAAAAAAGTGTTGTCAGAAGACAGATATATGAGCGTTTGAACAATACGGTATAACAGGACGGGGTAAAACCAACCAACCAACAAACAAAAAACAAAGCAAACAATTGCCTCTCCTAACGGCAAACGGAACGCGATTGAGGCGGCTGAGGACGTCCATTCGAACTGCTCGTTTTCAACATACAAGGGCGTATTCCAAAAGCATACACCTACATCCACCACACTGTGAGGATCCGTTCGGGGCTGGAAACCTCCGGCTTTAAAACAGTGAGCGACTCACTGTCTGTCAGGAACGATGAAAAACAGAGAGGAAAAAACGCCAAAAAAGGCTATTGGACTAAAAAGACATCATCTGAAACGTTTGATAGAAAACAAACCAGCAAACATGTTTACGTCTTCAAATTCTCACCGCACCTCTTCCTGCTTCCCCCCGCGATTTCTATCTGGACCCAAAGCATGCGTTTTTAATTCATTCAGCTCAAGAGTTTTAAGCTTCAGTGTAAGTCAGACGATATGTTGTACACGGACAGCTCTTATAGTCTGATGACCGCACGGTCCTCCACAACCATGTCAGGATCAAACGAGGTCCAGCTTCCCAGAAAAATGTCTGTCTCATGGAGGAAGTTTTAATTCACAGTGTGCTGAGAAAAAAAAGAGAGCGGCACGCAATTCCAACACATTCCCTTCCTGCCCTCCAGCCCTCAGAAACAACATAAACCTAGACTTTATTGTTCGTTAACACAACATAAACCTAGACTTAACTGTTCATTAACACAACATAACCTAACTTTATTGTTTATCAACACAACATAAACCTAGACTTCATTGTTCATTAACAGAAACTGAATCGGAAACTGCTTTCTTCAATCTATCTCATTCTTTTTCACTTCCGTCCTCTTTTTATGTCATGATTCTGCAGAACTTAACGTCGAGTTGCGCTATTAGCTAGTACTGCGAATCTCTCGCGATTTGGTGCGTGCGCGCGCGCGCGTGTGTCTGTGTGTGTGTGTGTGTGTGCGCGCGCGCGCGCGTGCGTGCGTGCGTGCGTGCGAGCGTGTGTGTGTGTGTGTGTGTGTTTCATAGGCGTTTATCCGCTGAACCCCACACCCAACCGACACGCCCCCCCCCCCCTCCCCCCAAATCCAACTCACATTTGGTGACGGTGCCGGTGGTGGTGTAGACCTCGATCTTGGCGCGTTTGGCGGCCAGGAAGAAGGCGAGGAGGGCGAGCACGAAGGCGTCGAAGATGCCCAGGATGCCCAGGATGTAGGCCCAACGGATGTTGCACTCGCCCAGCTTGTATTCGCCCGAGTTCTCTCCGCAGATGGTCGTCACTTCCTGGTGGTCCCAGCCGGTCTGGGTATATCACGCAGGCCAGGAACATGAAGATGGCTGCAACGCGAACACGATTAGGCTCATTACCGTAACTCCCTGTGGGAAAAAAACAACAACAACAACAACAACAACAACAGAAACCTGATCTTTATTCTCTTTCCAGTTTGGCTGCATAATAAACTACATACGCACCCCGCCCGGTCAAGTAATACGACAAAGAGTTTTCTGTTAGTTCTATTTCTGTTTACTTTTTTTTTTTTTTTCTTCTTTTTTACTCTTGTCGAGAATTGGGCAGGAAGAAAGACAACAGAGACACAAAAACATACACATACAAAAGGACACGCGCGCGCGCGCGCGCCACACACACACACACACACACACACACACACACACCACACACACACACACACACCAGTTTATACGCACACAAGCATGCACACATACGCTTATAAACAGTATCCCCCGCCCCAGTCCCCTCATCTCTTTCTCTTTCTTTCACACACACACACGCGCACGCGCTCGCACATGCACACACAAGTATGTACTCACAGAAACATGCATACAAGCACCACACAGTGTCACGCAGAACATTCTCACTCTATTTCTCTTTGTTAGAAGGCGCGCGCGCGCCACACACACACACACACACACACACACACACCACACACACACACACACACGTCATATCATTACAGTTTAACTACTCCTCCGTAAGTTGAGTTCACTAGGCAGAGACACCAAAAGGGATGTCGAAATCCTAAGCTTAAGGGATGACTCATACACAGCAAAATGAAAACGACTGTTTACAACAAAAAACAACAACAAAAAAACAACCAAAAAAAGGCACGAACGCTTAATATGCAACCAGCTTAATCAATCCGCAGAAACTTGTGTCGGTTAGTCTGTAGAAAAGTGAGAAGCTTCCTGAGTCAAACATTCATAATGACGAAGACTGTATTCTGCAGAATCTAGCACAAGTTACTTCTACCAAAGAACTCCGTCTGGAAGTTTTAGCGACCAGCATCAATCTACAACAAGTGAATCAGAAGTCAAGCCCTGTTGTTTCATTTTGAACGGGGGGGGGGGGGGGGGGGGGGGGGGTTGGAAGGAGGGGGGGGGGGGAAAGGGGGGGGGGAGGGAGGGGCACGGTTAAATACATGAAAACATGAAAAGTCTTTTCACACTTTTTTTTTCTATCCCAGAAACAGACTGAACTCGTTCCTGCCACGTACCATCCAGGAGTGGATCGACAACCTGACAGAGGCTGCTGTGACATCAGAGACTCTTGACCTATTCAGGTCAAGAGCTTGCAGCCTCCTGCAGTAACTTTCTTTTTTTTTTTTTTTTTTTTTGCGTCTGCCCCCTAAAGTGTCAAAAATAATCAACTTGATGATTGTGGACTCTCTACGGATGATGATGATGATGAACCCACCTGGGTTCGTAAATGGCCATAGACTTAAACCCTTGTCAGTGTTTGAAACGAGCGACAATGAATCAGGCTTATGTCTTCCATGAAATGGGGCCGGAATAGCTCAGTTGGTGTAGAGCGCCGGACTCGTAATCTTGGTGATCCTGGGGTTGCGGGTTCGAATCTCCGCCGGGCCGTTTCGGTGCAGGGGGGTTTTCCCTCGGAGTTAACATTGGTTCTGACTCCATTTCCCATACAGTCCTTCGAATGAGACTATAAAACCGAGGTTCCGTGTGTGAACGCACGCATAACATCTTGCACACACGTAAAATCCCATCAGCAACTTTTCGGAAGAGAAGGCCAGTCTGGCCGTTGGTATGGATGACACGTTACACATAGCATGCACCCTGCGTGAGAAATGGAAAGAATGAAGGAAATAAGGAAACTGAGTGAACAATATTGACCGTATGACACGGGAAACGACTGAATGATGCGTCGGCAGGCAGCTCTTCAGTCGGCACTACCCAGGTAGGCAGCCCGTTGCGGAAACGAGAGTGTTTATTGTATTATATGTAAAGCGCTTAGAGCCCTAATCTTCAGAGAATTGGCGCTATGAAAATTAACATTATTATTATTGTTATTAAACAACTTAGAGCCCCCATGATCTGAAGTAAACCTGTGCTGATGTTGCGATGTTACGTGGACGACGCCTTCAGACGCAGCGAAACTCCTCGCGTAACAGTCTTCGTTCTTTTCAATCGGAATTAATTATCTTCCAAAGCCGGTTAGCCGCTTTCCGGACGAGACAGATCCCCTTGGTTAGGGTGATAAAGAAAATGGGTCACCGCTCGCCGTTTTTCTCACCCAGTGAACTGCAGTCACTGACGGGCACTTGCTTTGTCACAGTTCACATATTGTACACACACACACACACACACACACACACACACACACACACAAGAGAGAGAGAGAGAGAGAGAAGACTGCCGCTGAAAAGTTTGAACTGCTATCTTTATGATGTTTGTCGGCTGTAGACCGGATATTTAGGTCAGATTACACATTTTTCATTCGCTACGTTTGCACTGCAAATCTGTTACCGTAATCTTTCACCCCTAAGAAAAAGAAAACGAAGTTTGCCTCATTTTCATTCTTGACACTGTAAGTTACGAATCTCTCTCTCTCTCACTCACACACACACACACACACACACACACACACACACACACACGCACGCACGCACGCACGCACGCACGCACGCACGCACGCACGCACACACACACACACACACACACACACACACACCACACAACACACCAACCGCACACACGAGGCATTTGGGGTTGACTTTTGAGCAATAAAGAAAACAGAGAAATGAAAACTTCTACAAGAAGAAGAAGAAGAGGAAGAAGAAGAAGAAGAAAAGGAAGAGCAATAGCAACAGCAGCGAAAACGACAGCAACAACAATGATAACGATAGCAAACACCACCACCACCACCACCACCACCAACAACAAACAACAACAAGAGCAAGAATGAAAGTACTGTCCAAGAAAAAAAACCGCAACCTTGAGCTACTAATTCATCCCAAAATAATACTTGCATCCCTCTCGGGTACTGTTTTTATTCGTTTGCGAACAATTTCTCTCTCCGGCATTTTGTCAAAGTTCAACCAATGGAGATCTCTCTGAGATTCGTTGGAATGGACCTTAATCAATCAATCAAAGCTGTCAGCTTGGTGCTGGAGATCTGCCAAACAAGAGAGAGAGAGAGAGAGAGAGAGAGAGAGAGAGAGAGAGAGAGTTGGAATGTAGAATCCAGAATTGCTATTCTGCCAAATCTCATCAACCTGAGAGCTACTTAAACACAAACCGACATCAGCAAAACAACAGTACAATCGTGTAGCCAGTAGGACTCCACAATAAACCACGCCATGGATTCGGGAACCTTCAATCTTTGACATGCCATTCCGAGCAACGATCACCTGTACGGAGTAGCTACGCCCTCCACATGACACCTCAAAGTCCATCTTTCTCTTCCCAGGAGATGTTCTTACCTTGTCGCTATATAAAGTCTCTTAACTCATTCTGATGGGTCACGGTAGGGTGGAGAATTGAAGGATCAAAGGCGCTCACGGGTCGTAAAGGTTGGTTGGACGGGGAGGGACCAACTGGTGGGGCCCTTCGTCTTTCGGGTGGGGGGAAAGCTGGTCCACTGGTCCATCTGCGTGGCTATAATGAGCACTTTGAGGGGAAGCTTCACCCGGGTAGGCTGTCTTTGAAGGGGGATTTTTACCTAGGGACGAGCAATTTACGGAGGAAACAAACGAGACTTTTCTATGGCTGTTTCTCTCTATTCGCCCCGCTGCTATCTCTCTCTCTCTCTCTCTCTCTCTCTCTCTCTCTCTCCACGAACACGACCACAGAAGAACACACACTGAGTGTCAAAGGTTAGCATGGCAGCTATTGTTATACAGACCCAAGATTCGGGGTTTTCCTTTGCACGGTAGAGGGCGATATGCTAATTTGACGCATGCGTAAACGAAGTAAATAAAAGATACTTAAAATAGTACGGCTTTCCGGAGTATTATACGACGCAGGTGTAGAAAGGTCTCCACTGTTATGGATACGAAAATACGATGAGGGAAATGACATAGAAAACATTTGTTTTACATGCTAGTATCAACAGCATTCATATCATGAGTTTTAAAATAATAATATGTATACTTATATTATGTTCATAAGGAAGAACGTACTAAGCATTTATGTATAATTAAGATAGAATTCTGCATGTACATACTGTCATGGAAGAATGTTGCGTCGTAACTACTATGTGGACTATAAAGGCTGCTGGCCTCACATTAAAGTCACGAGTCTCTCTCTCTCTCTCTCTCTCTCTCTCTCTCTCTCTCTCTCTCTGTTGTCTTCTTGTAATTCTTTTCAAACAGGAAAAGAGTTCAAAGTGAGATGTGGGAAAGTATGAGTCCCCGTCATCCCGGTATAACCTTCCCTGATAGTATGAATGACGTCAGTCGAACATCCCAGAGTTGGTCTGAACACCACTGTAATCATGATGCTTTTTCTTTTCTCTTCTTTTAATTTAAACAAAGTTCTACTTCAAATTCTCACAAGAAAAACGTTCAAACGACAAATGCTCAAAAACACACACAAAAAAGCTTGCTTGCTTACAAGACTGATGCCCACAAGGTAAAAGCTCTCATGACAACAGCTCACATGAACAATATTCACAAAATGAGAAGAAAAAAAGACATCGCACAACTCTCTAATGCTGCTACTGTCGCATGAGCACTTCTCGTTTAGTTCTCAGAAAGTATACTTAGTCATGAAGATATTCAACAGGTAAAAACAAACTCTTGTCTTATTGGCTACATGCATGTCGTGAAGAGGGAGGGCATCCAGACTTGGTAAGATGGCAGCGCACCCAACAGTGTGCAGGAGGCCGGAAAAAAAGATCTTTCAGCTGATAAACTAGGATTTCCTTTCCTGCCTCCTTCTGCACAAGACGCGCGTGCGCGCTCTCCTTAAAAGATTGAAGCTGGTATATCAAAACCTAACGGCACTGTATGTTCCCTCGTGATGTTAGAGCCTTATCAAGATTATATGCGACCAAAGTGTCCACAGTTATTGACGGAGAAAAGCATTAATTTTGCTCAGAGGAGTTACAAAAGGAAAGCTATCTGTAATACTGGTGATAGGTTCTTTGTGCAACTGAGCGTTCAGTGTGTGTGTGTGTGTGTGTGTGTGTGTGGTGTGTGTGTGTGTGTGTGTGTGTGTGTGTGTGTTTCGCGCGCTGTGTGTGTGTGTGTGTGTGGTGTGTGTGTGTGCGCGCGCGCGGCGTGTGCGTGCTGGTGCGTGCGTGCGTGCGTGCGTGCGTTGTGTGGTGTGTGTGTGTGTGCACGCGCGCGTGTGTGTATGTGCGTGTGCGTGTGCGATTTCTGTGCTACCTTTTTACATTATGGGGACAATTAAAGCCTTTTCTATTTCTCAGTGCTATAAGCACTTTTCGTGTGGACATCTACTGTGTAAGCATTTGTCTTGTGAGCATTGAGTGAGCATTTGTGTTGCGTGCAACTACCTTGTGAGCTTGTAGACTATTGTCGGTGCACCTTGTTGTTAATCAGGGCTACTCCAGCGTCACAGTGAGAAAAGAGTGTCTATCAACCTGTCTCTTGCACGGTTCAGATCATCACTCGTGACAGAGGGAAATGACACAAAAACATGCTCGATGTCCTCTTGCTTTGAAAGGAACTGTTCCAGTATAGTAGGCCTACAGACCCCTTTTCTGCTTGATAAGAATGATGAGGTGTGTAGTGTTAAATGAGGATAGTTTAGTAGTTGCCTTTAAAGTCTCTTCACCCCCCCCCCCCCCCCAAAAAAAAAAAAAAAAAAAAAAAAACAGACGAGAAATAAATAGTCGAACAGACGTAAATCTCCCCTGCTCCCTCCCCCGCCACATCTGTCTGTCTGTCTGTCTCTGTTTTCTCTCTCTCTCTCTCTCTCTCTCTCTCTCTCTCTCTCTGTTCCCCTCCTCCCTCCTCCCTCCCATATAAAAGTCCATAAGTTAAAAAAAAAAAATGATCATTCAAATTACGATCAAATCATAAACGGTAATGTTTTCAAATTCACAAATATTTTTTTACACCCATCATTTCTCACTGATGTTCTTCTGACGTCAAACAATCCAGTATGGGACAGGAACACAAACAACACGAGGAATGACCCAGGTCGCAGACTACCACTTGGTACAGTATAATGGTTGGAAAAAGTTGAAACAGCAATATTCGTATGGTTTGGTCATGTTTCTCTAGTTACTGCTGTCATAGTTCTCCACCTTTTTCATCTCTCATCCACAACCTATCTTTCCCTCAAGGAGCCCATTTAGGCCAATCTTGGCTCTCCATCGTGCTCTCATATTCTTTCTTTCTTTTTTTTTTTTTTTTTTGTGGGGTGGGGGGGGGGGGGCGGCTTTTGTTGCGATTCCTTGGGCAACTGTTTTGGGGGTGGAGTTTGGGGGTGTATGCCACAGGACACGACCCTGGTTAGCTCGGGAAAGAAAAATAACAAAGTGTTTGGCCGAGGTGAGTGTCAAGGCCGTCTTGCTGTGACTAAGCGTCTTGCGAGGAAGAAAAAGGCAGTCTTCGCTTCACTCACTGACATGATTTTGCTGGTTTGACAAATGTCCTTCGGAAGTCGATTTTTTTTCTCCTGGCGGCAAGAAATGTCAGATTATTGTAGGTAGCAATACGATCGCGTATTACTGATCTTGAAGATACTATTCAATTAACATCGTGTCGGAAGTTGTCCGTGAACCAGAGTAACATTTCACTTCTGATTGAAGTCCAACCGGTCTATGGTCGTACAAAGGCCGATCATTTACTCTCATTGACTGAGGGATTTTTGTTGTTGTTGTTTGTTTGTTTGTTTTTTTGTAGGTATGTTTGTGATGAGCGGATTTTCGCTGACCATCTTCACTTTGTCGTTCTGGAGGTATCAATGTAGTGTTACACAGGTCCCTTTACCCCCTCTCTCCCGAGGGTGGTTATCCATGCCTGCAATTTCACCACAGATGGATGGATGTAGAGGTTCAACCTGAATCTGATTTAATGTAACCTTGCCCAGCCTAAACTTACCCAGCTGATGTTAGTGAGGTCTGTGGGCTGTCCCTTATGCCTCCGTCACCCAGTCAAAACGAAGCAAAAGTCGCGAGGAAACAAACAAACAACTAACAAAGAACCAACAATCACAAACAAACAACTAACAACCAACCACAACCAACCAACCAGCGAACAATCACGTGATAGCTGCCACGCCCTGACCCACTGCCGACGTCCAGGTAAAGAAAGTCGTTTGCTGGAGCAAGGACGTCCTCAAGGTCTAGGGTAATGGCGGCCTTCGCGAAAAGAGCTGTTCAGCCGACCATGGCTGGAAAATGTCTTTAACGGTAGGATAAGTAACAGACACGAGTCACTGATTTTGTTCGTCTTGAGCTTTTGGGAGAACGCTTTGGAAGCTATTGTCAGACCACTCCTTAGTCCTCCAAGACCAAAGCACCGGCCGGCATGTCAAGCAAGCTGGAGGAGTAGGGGGGGGGGGGGGGGGGGGATGCTCTGATGAGCTGGACGATTCAGCAATTTTGTTTCCAAGAGACTGGATACAAGAGAGGCTCGTGTCCTTCGCAGCAGGTCACAAGATTTGAAACATTCTGGGGTCACGTAGTCTGAACATTCTGGGGTTGTTGCACCAAATACTCCTCTCTCTCTGTCTCGTCTCTGTCTGTCTCTGTCTCTGTCTCTGTCTCTGTCTCTCTCCTCTCTCTCTCTCTCTCTCTCTCTCTCTCTCTCTCTCCGTAATATTTAACCAGCGCACAACTTTTACCAGTAAACTTCGTTTCTGTGACGATTTTTTTTTCTTTTTATAGTTGGAATGTCACGTCTCATCCCAAACCATTTGGGGGCCGGAATAGCCAGTTGGTAGAGCGCCGGACTCGTGATCCTGGGGTTGCGGGTTCGAATCTCCGCCGGGCCGTTTCGGTACAGAGGGATTTTTCCCTCGGAGTTAACATTAGTTCTGACTCCATTTACCCTACAGCCCTTCAAATGAGACTATAAACCGAGGTTCCATGTGTGAACGCACGCATAACATCTTGCAAACACGTAAAATCCCATCACCAACTTTCGGAAGAGAAGGCCGTTGGTATGGATGACACGTTACACATAGCATGCACCTTCCCCGAAGTTGGAGTATGGCTGCCTTAATGACGGGATAAAAAAAAAAAAAAAAAAAAAAAACGGTCATACACACAAAACTCCACTCCCTTTTTTGGGTAGATGGGATTAATACTTGCCTGTCTACATAGGGAGTGTCCGCAGGAATATCAGCCTGCGTACGCAGAAAGAAAGAAAGAAAGAAAGAATCCCCAACCCCTTTCTGCCCCTACTGGTCTGTCACAGGCCGTTATATTTTATTTGCTCATTCACTCATGAGTTTCTCGCCATCATTATCACAACCAACACCTACATCTTCGACTCGATCAACAACTCTGGTCACCAACATCAACAGCAAAATACGTAAATCATCACGACAAAAAGTGTCGAGTTTAGCTGAAGTATGTACTGAAAATTTCAGTGGCATTTACAGGAATTTCAACAGGATAAATTTACAGGAATGTTCAGGCACCGCACGGCGCGTGCGTGCGTGCGCACGCAAGCACGCACGCACGCACACACACACACACACACACACACACACACACACACACACACACACACACACACACACTGGCAATTTGGATTAGCCGTTTAAGAACTTGACGCTATGAGGCTCTGACAGAAGACAGTTCCACCATCTCATTCACCCTGTTGTTTGCATCAGTTCTTCTCTTATCTCTATCTCGACGGCCACCTCCTCCGCCTGCGCCCCTCCCACGGTTTTCCACCCACTGATTGTGTTGAGCAGGAAGGGCCAGTCAGTGTTGTGTTGAGCAGGAAGGGCCAGTCAGTGTTGTGTTGAGCAGGAAGGGCAGTCAGTGTTGTGTTGAGCAATAAGGGCCAGTAAGTGTTGTGTTGTGTTGAGCAAGGAGGGACAGTCAGTGTTGTGTTGAGCAGGATGGGCCAGTCAGTGTTGTGTTGAGCAGGAAGGGCCAGTCAGTGTTGTGTTGAGCAGGATGGGCCAGTCAGTGTTGTGTTGAGCAGGAAGGGCCAGTCAGTGTTGTGTTGAGCAGGAAGGGCAGTCAGTGTTGTGTTGAGCAAGGAGGGCCAGTAAGTGTTGTGTTGAGCAGGAAGGGCCAGTCAGTGTTGTGTTGAGCAATAAGGGCCAGTAAGTGTTGTGTTGTGTTGAGCAAGGAGGGACAGTCAGTGTTGTGTTGAGCAGGAAGGGCCAGTCAGTGTTGAGTTGTGTTGTGTTGTGTTGAGCAGGAAGGGCCAGTCAGTGTTGTGTTGAGCAGGAAGGGCCAGTCAGTGTTGTGTTGTGTTGTGTTGAGCAGGAGGGGGTCAGTCGGTGTTGTGTTGAGCAGGAAGGGCCAGACAGTGGCTCCTGACAGAGACACTGGACAGAGGTACCTGCCAGAGCCTGTGCCGCGTCAGCCTGGTGTCAACAGTCACAAGTGTCCAGCCATCCACAGTGCGACCCCCTGTGGTCCAAAGTTGGTGACTGCGTGTCAGCCCGTCTGTCAGTCTGTTTCTCCTTTCTCTTCACTGTGCCCCCTCCCTCCTCCCCTCCCGCCTCCCCCCTCTCATGCTGTATAACACTCACTTTCATCACGTTATCTTTGTCCGCTCATCTGAGTCTCTCTTTCTCCTTTATCCATCTCATCTGTCATCTCTCTCTTTCTTTGTCTCCTTTATCCCGTCTTCCTCCCTTGCCCCCACCCCTCCCCTTCTCTCCCCTCTCAGTTACTGTCTGTCTCTTGCCACTCGAAGTCTTTCTCCAACGTCCCCCACCGCCCCCCCCCACCCCCCCCCCCCCCCCTTCACACACACACACCTCTCCCAACAAAGTTCTCACTCTCTATTTCCCTCTCCTTTTCTGTCTGTTCTTCACGATCTCTTCGTTTACCTTGTTCCAGATCTGTCTGTTTGTCCGCCTGTCTGTCTCAAGTCCCACCCTCCAACCCACCCACCCACCCACCCCACCCCTTCACACACAGTTTCCCACTCCTGTTCCGACCCCTTCCCTCTCTCTCTCTCTCTCTCTCTCTCTCTCTCTCTCTCTCTCTCTCTCTCCTCTCCTACCCGTACTAAGCGCTCGTTCCTTCACTTGCTGGTCATGGGTGTAAAGGGTGCTCTATTCTCTGGCCTTCCCCTTCACCCTGGCGGGCAAGGGTGGAAGGTGCCGACCTTGCGACCACGCTTGGGTGCGAGAAGAAAGGAATCTGGTAGGACACTCGATCGTCACTCCTCCACTTGCCGACTGCCACGCCTTGACTGGACGTAGTGTCCAGGGGGTGTGTATACAGTGTGCGTGGTGTGTGTGTGGGGGTGACAGTGTTTGTATGTTGGTTGCGTGTGTGTGTGTGTGTGTGTGTGCTGTGCGTGCGTGGTGTGTGTGTGTGTGTGTGTGTGTGTGTGTGTGTGTGTGCACGCGCGCGCTGGAAAAAAAAAAAACGACGAAAAAAGGAAAGAATGAGATGGAGAGAAACAAGAAAGGAAGAACTGGGTGAGAGAGAGAGAGAGAGAGAGAGAGAGAGAGAGAGAGAGAGAGAGGAGAGAGAGAGAGAGAGAGAGAGAGAGTTTTCCCCCGTTTGAACGACATGTACATTTCATTAAAACTGTAACGGAAATATGCGCCTTTAGCCGGCAGGACAGATTAAAGCCAATCACAGCAAGTCAGTGATTAACTCCATACCTGGGCCTAATCTCTCGAACTATTTCATGGTTGTGGGATTGGTGATGGACAGAATGAATTACGAGGAGCAGCACATTTTCTGTACTATAAACGTCACTGAGATTCTGGTGAAGCCCATAAGCTTTATCTTCCGGACGGGTTTGCCAATACTGGTTCACCTACTTGTTCGGCCGAAAGTCAGTCATCAGGCATTAATCAATTAAGTCACTGTCACTCACTCGGTCGATCTGTCAGCCATTAACGTACTTAGCTACCCGTCCGTCCTCATGGTGGTTTGCTGGTGTTGTTTTTGCTTGTTTAGAAACCAGTGATCGTGTTGAAGAGCCGATTCTCATGTTCAACTTTCATTCGTTCTGTTATTCCCTCTCGGCGATGTAATAATGTTCAGACTGGTCAAAAATGGCTTTTAAACATTTGTGGAGAAAAAAAAAAACAGTCTGAGAACGTCATCCCCTGACCGTATATCGAAGGAATCGCGTGACAGCCACTTTTGGCGGACAATCTATGAAGCCGTCTCGTCTCAACCATGCATAGCATCACAGAGGAATTATGTCCAATTCTGTCCTCACGTCATCCATCCTTGACAGCAATTTCTGGCCTTGGTCCACCTTCAACTGTGGCCTGGTGCAGGATGGTTTTCGAACCGATTGATGGCCGGGTCTGTATATCCGCACCGAACACGCTTACTCTGACAACTACGTAGAGGTCAATTCCTAGCCACCATGTACAGATTTGCTGCCAGAGAAAGTTATTGGTCTTACGCTCCCTGTTTGACTGTGATGCAGAGAAGCACTTACAAAAATTCTCTGATACCAGGAATTTTTCCGTTCGAGAGCTGCTGCCAAGATCTAGTTCTCGCATTCATTCGGACGAACGCAATCATTGTCAACTTGTTGAAAACCAGAGTTCTGTTTGTGATTCAGAAAAAAAAAAAAGGTTGTACTCTGCAGGAAAAGGCGAGAAGATTTTAGCGATTCGCGGTCGATTAAACCGACAGTCCTGTAGATCTTGACTGTCACAGACCCCATCCTTTCCTGGACTGAAGGATTGGTCAGAAAGTCTCCTTTCTACAGGACGTCTTTGACAGTTGGCGGCGTCTTCATGCAACCATGATTCTTGCCATTCCTGGTGATTCGTCGTCCCCGAGTTTGCAGACAGCTCCCGTACTGTTCGATGGAGACCTGGGGCGTCCGCTGGTTGTCTGATTTTGATGGCATCGTCAACAAAGTTCAAGCTGTTGCTGGTAAAAATCACTGCAATACAGGGTTCAGGTCGCCTTCCATATGAGCGTGGGTAAATTTGTTGTTGAGAGACACAGACAGAAAGACAGAATGACAGACTTTTAATCATACTGTTTGAACACGTGCATTTGTACACACTGCATAGTTTAACTCTGTGGTCGTGCACTTACCAGTGTTACAGTGACGCTGACCTACAATTAAAAAAAAAAAGATAAAAGGAAAGAAAGAAAGCGATAAACGTCCCTCACAACCAGGCCTTTTCCTTCAGTGACATAACCAAACCGACCTATTAACATAGTCAAAGACGGGGGCGAACGCAGCAAGAGTTTTACGCTAGGCTTACTAACATACCGTAGACAGGGACACACCCGGCACCGGTCACTCGGGAGTATCGAGGTGTGACCTAGGTGTCGCCACACAGAACGTTAAGTT
>CM065734.1:14394153-14529153 GCA_033310375.1 Conus canariensis | reverse complement strand
CAGTGCCGTACGATGCAGTGCAGTACAGTGCATGACAATACAGTACAAAATTGTACAACACGGCACAGCAGAATATGTAACAGTTGTCGACTTGTTTGTGAAGTGCAGAGACAAAGTCGGTGAGGCATATCAGCATATCTGATGGTTTTCTCCCGCTCGTTAAGAGCGTTGACTGCTTTGTTGCCATGTCAGCTGCTTCTCATTAACCTCTCCATGTCAAGTGTCCCCCTGAGCCCTGTTGACTGGTGACCGGAGCATCTTCAAGGGCCTTAATTACCGTGGTGGGGTCTCGCCCTGTTCCTTCTGCGTAGGGCAGCTGAGAATTGATTCCTGAATTGTGTAGAGCGATGTGCATACCACATCTCTCTGACCCTAACAGCCTTGCTCTTGGCGTGGCTGTAAGCACTCTTGAGCCTCAATATACTGCTCAGACTGCTGAGCACGAAATGTTTTCAGGATATATCAGTTAAAAGACAAGTTTGAAGGAAAAGTGCATATACTAGAGTGAATTTTGATTAAATAATAACTACAGATGAAATATGTATCACATATGTAGTTGTTACACACTGTACAATCATTGAGATCTGGAAAATCAAACTTATGCAGGGGAAAAAAAAGAAAGACAGACAGACAAACAGAAATATATTTGCATTCTAAAATTGAAGAAGAGATAAAACAAAATTTGCATGTATTTGTTGAAAGTGATGTTTTATGATGAAAAACTATGTTTTTACTAAGTTTGTAATATGTATTCTGGTGCTTTTTGTTTATTATGATCAGATGTGGCAAGAAAGTAGAAGCAGAAAGTGAGAAATTGAAATACAGATCCACATATATTATGTTTTCATTTCTTACCTAAAAAAAAAAAATTGCTGCATTTGGAAAGATGATCACGAAAAACAAAATTGTTGTACTGTCCTTGAATTTCTTGCCTTAACTAAAGAAATGCCAAAGAGAAAAGCTGAGAGATAATAACACATACACTTTTATCTGAAAAGGAAAGACGTCTTGTCAATAGGAAAAATTGAAAGTGAGGGAATCTCAGGTAGGAAGCTGAAATTCCTCCCTGGCCTGGCCTGGTCTCTCAGATGAGATGAGAAGCATGGATCCTCTGTGTGGCATTACTTAGAATTCATGGCTGTAGAGGAGGTGTTTTAAAAAAAAATTTTTTTTTTTTTTTTTTTTTTGGTGCATATACAGGCTGACACTCCTGTGGACATTCCCTGTAGAGACAGGCAAGGATTAATCCCATCTACCCAACAAAGGGAGTGGAGTTTTGTGTGTATGACCGTTTCTTATCCTGCCATTAAGGCAGCCATACTCCATATTCGGGGAAGGTGCATGCTATGTGTAACGTGTCATCCATACTAACGGCCAAACTGGCCTTCTCTTCCGAAAGTTGGTGATGGGATTTTACATGTGTGCAAAATGTTATGTGTGCATTCACACCACAGAACCTTGGTTTATAGTCTCATTCAAAGGACTGTATGGTAAATGGAGTCAGAACCAATGTTAACTCTGAGGGAAAAATTCCCCTGTACCGAAACGGCCCGGTGGAGATTTGAACCCGCAACCCCAAGATTACGAGTCCGGCGCTCTACCACTGAGCTATTCCGGCCCCCTGTAGAGGAGGTGACCCTCACACACTTCTGTAGAAAACTTCATTTTGATAGTTCAAGCAAAAACATACATATGCAGATAAAACAACTGAACATCCGTGTTCAACAAACTGGTAGTGGGGAAGAGGAACAATTCCTTCATTATCACAACAATGACCTGGCAAAGAAAGTTATTATCAAAAAGATTTTTAAAAAAAGAAATGAGGGGATGTGAGAAAAAGAAAACAGGACTAAAGAATAAGGGCACTGTGTTATGAACATGAATCCTTCACTAGTGGCAGTATGGGGACGGTTGTGGTCCATTTTGAAAACAGAAGTATGTATATTGCCTGTTCAGGGCAGCTGATTCAGACACATCAGTGAGACACAGCTCATTGTGTCGGTCCTCCCTTGGCTTCAGATGGAGGCATACCACAGTCTGTAATTTTGTGGTGTTTTCACCGCCAAGATAAATCATGGCACTATGCTCTGCCTGTGGAGAATAACGAGAATTTCACAGAGAATTAACTGTGACCACGTCAGTATGCAGTACAGTACAACCAGTGATAAACAACACAAGTGAGCCATTTCCTTCATTGATCCTGTGTTATTCATCGCTGTCTTGTTTTTCTTCATCAGGAAGAGACCTGCCCAGTAAAAGCACCCGAATTTCACAGAGTAATAATTGTGACAAACAAAACTTTATGGATATACAGCAGAACTACAAATAATTACAATACAGTTAACTGATTGAGTAATCCCCTTTCATGATTCCGTGTCTCTCGCAGCGGTGTTATTTTCATCAAGAAATCTTTCCTCATTCCTTTCCTCTAAACTTTCTTTCAGTCTTTTGACTTTGTAGCAGTAGCAGCTGTGGTTTCTGGCTGTGTTATTTTCTTCATCAAGAAATACTTCAGCATTTTTTTTTTTTTTTAAAATTTTTGTTGTTCTTGTTGTTGTCATTCTCAACTTCCTGCCATTTATAGCTGCTGTTGGCTGTGTTATTTTCATCATCAAAAAATCCTTCAGCATTTCTTTCTTTTAGACTTTCTGTTGTTCAGGACCTTGTTGCATTGGTAGCTATGACTTGTTTGCAGTATAATGAAGTAGCACTGTCCTCACTGTGATGGAATTGTCTATGACGTGTGTGGAGCCCTTAGCGTTAATTACTCTCAGGAAGCATGAGAGGTTCCTACTTATGTCCCTTCTCCTCTCCCTATCACAGCATGACATGCAGGGAATATTTCTCTGTCAGTTATACAGAAAAATAAGATGGATGTTTCTAATTGATCAGGTCTACATGTGTGTGTGTGTTGTGTGTGTGTGTGTGTGTGTGTGTGTGTGTGTGTGTGTGTGTGTGTGTGTGTGTGTGTGTGTGTGTGTGTGTGTGTGTGCACATGCGTGTGCATGCGTGTGTGTGTGTATGTGTGTGTGTGTGCGATGAGTATATGTACTCATGCACATATGAACATGTCTGTAAATGTAAAGATGCGGCAGGTGGAATTTCTGTGTCTGGATAGATGAATGAAAATGTCTTTATTTAATAAGAGACGATAACCGAGGGGAAAAAAAGTCTTTTGCTCTTCTAGTAACTCCTTTACTCCTCCCCCACCTCTCCCACATCACCCCTGCTCTCTTCACTCTCCTCACTTCTGCCATTTGTTCACCCCCAGTTGTTTCTGACTCTGTCTGCCACTCTTCATGTTTTGTTTTATGACGGCACAATTCTAGACCTCTTTTCATGCGGAGCAAATTAGTCATTGTATGGAAACAACATTAAAAAAACCTTTGGTATGCATTGAATTTGAAAGCAGGTAAGTTTTAGAGACCATTTATGGATTTGGAAAGTATGCGAAAAAATTAATTTCTATTTAAGACCTTTGACAGTTATGATTGCCTCCCATTTTAGATCTTTTAAGTTGTTGCAACCAGATAATTGTAATTAAACATAGATGTCCAAAGTGAGACTAAGGGGATCTGAGGATAAAAGTGATGTCTCTTTGTTTGGCTAGCTTTATATTTGAAGTATATGAAGGACAGAAAAAAGAAAAATTATTTGTATGGCTTGACTTTTGTTTTTCTTATTTTCCTTTTGCCAAAAGAGACCAACTGCTTATTAGTTTGCTTCTGGACACTTAGGATCACATGAGCTGTGAAAGTGTGTGTGTATTTTTCTTATGGAGGTTCTTAGTGTAGTTATAGACTTTTCCATATGAGGTACAGAATGAGCTGAGTCGTCTCTTCACCATTGTGAAGTCTTTGGAGTAGTTGAAAAAGTCTGGTAAGATTTTCACTTTTTTTCTCCCCTCTGTGTGTTGTGTGGTGTGGTGTGCGTGTGTGTATGTGTGGGGTGGGGTGGGGGAGCAGTTGGGTGTGTGATATGTGTTTGTGTAGGTTGTATGGTGAGTGTGTGTGTGTGTGTGTGTGTGTGTGTGTGTGTGTGGGTGTGCATGACTGATATTTACGAACCTTGTTCTGCACTGACTGAGGGTCACATGCACACACACACACATGCACGCACGTGCGCGCGCTCGCACACACACACACACACACACACACACACACACACACACACACACACACACACACACACACACTCTCTCTCTCTCTCTCTCTCTCTCTCTCTCTCACACACACACGCACACACACGCACACACACACACACACCCCACACACACACACACACACACACACACACACACCAATCTTTGATTTTGAGTTGTGAGTAAGAAATAATTCTATCTTATTCTTTTTTTTTTTTTGCTTTTCTTTTCTTCTTTCTTTTTTTTTCTTTTTTTTTTTGCTTTGCTTTTTAAAAATAATTCATGTTAATGTTCACATACATTCATAAGGAAACCTAGGTTAGGGAAGAAGTAGTAATCGTGACTGATTATCACGGAAGGTGGTATTGTATAACAGATTCAGTTTGCTTCTTTTTTCCTTCATCTGAAACAAAAATGCTACAACTGACCGTGAGGTTATATATCATAGTTCTCATGTTTTGCAACATTTGCTCGTACAGCTGTTCATGATGGAGACAAAGACACTGCGTCTCGTGGTTGTGGCTTTGGTTGTGATGCAAGTCAGCGTGGCTGGCTACATGCCCCACCTCTCCCCCTTCTTCTTCCTCTGCAATTACCATGGCAACGTTCAGGACCTGGGCTTTGATACGGGAGAGGTCACGATCCAGGTGTCCATCAAAGGGGACCCGGAGTTCTATGTGCCGGGGCAGTTCTACGAAGGTGAGATAGGCTGGCAAAGTGTGATTATTGTGATAACTGTGTGGAGAGGGAGGCCTCTCAGTCAAGATCCTGCCAATTAAGAATCTCTTGCTTTAAAGTTTGTTTATCCGGAACATTTCTTTTTCTTTCTCTGTGTCTGTTCTAAATTTTTTTCCTGTTCCAGTTGCTGTTAAGGATTTCTGTGGATCTTTATACAGAAGATCTGAAAAATTCGGCATCCATATACTCTGGATGCAAAATGCATGCCTACACAGATGTATGTATGCAATCGTGTGTCTTATAATGGTATAGATTCAAATATATACAAACACACACTTAGTAAGATTTACATATTGTGAGATGTCAGAGTGTTAAAGAGTGAACTGCTTGTTTTTAACCGAGAGAAAATGTGCCTTTGAAATTGTTGGAGGATTAATAGTAACTTTTTACGTATTTTGTCTATTTTTCATTTGCCACCACAGTTTTGCTGTTATTCCATGTACTTCTCAAACACAGGAATACATGACAATGACCATGTATGAAACAGACGTCTTGTCTCAGGTTTGGCTGTTTATTTGCTTCATTGTTTCAGTAGATGCAGGCATATTTTTGTGTTAGGAAATGCACTTTGAAAGCCATATTCAACTTCTGGTCAGAGCCTATATGCCCTTAGTGGTGATGATCTTGTCACATAAACATTTACCATTGTTTAGTAGTATGCTTATGATGTGAAATCATAAAACAAGGCTCATGTTTGTAGATCGGTTGTTAATGAAGATAATGAAATTAAAACAGCGTCGTAGTAGAGGAACAAGTTTTGGTTTGCAGAACAAATACAAACTTACAGTAACGATAAGTAATAGTAAAAGGAAGTGCAGCATAGAATAATGATAGGTAAAAGTGAAATGAAGTGCAGCATAGAGTAATGATAATTAATAGTAAAATGAAGTGCAGCATAGAGTAATGATAATTAATAGTAAAATGAAGTGCAGCATAGAGTAATGATAAGTAAAAGTAAAATGAAGTGCAGCATAGAGTAATGATAAGTAAAAGTAAAATGAAGTGCAGCATAGAGTAATGATAAGTAAAAGTAAAATGAAGTGCAGCATAGAGTAATGATAAGTAAAAGTAAAATGAAGTGCAGCATAGAGTAATGATAATTAATAGTAAAATGAAGTGCTGCATAGAGTAATGATAATTAATAGTAAAGTGAAGTGCAGCATAGAGTAACGATAAGTAATAGTAAAATGAAGTGAAAAGCTTTGCATGATTTGTTTGTCTACATGTTTATTCCTCTTTTCCCATGATCCTTGTTGCAGTAAGACTGCTGTCCAGCATTAACTTCGACGGCCTGCTGCTCACCGGTCTGTACACCATGTCGACGGAGGCGCAGGCCTTGTTGGCGCCGCGCGTTCCCCAGGCCCCTGGCATCGTGGGGCAGAACTTGATGTGTTCCGTGGTCCACTCCCATCTCAGCCGGCATCCGCTGCATGAGCTGTCCTTTGTGTGGATGGCCCCTCCTGAAGGAACAGGATGTGTGAAGTTTCTGTGCGTGCGTTTATTGGTGTTGACCTAACAAGAAAAAAAAATCTTTATTGTCATGTTATCACCAATTATTATCATCATATTATCACCAAAAGTAACAGTATTCCTCCTCTTATTATTATTTGAATATTTTCATCATCATCATCACTATCATCACAATCATTGCTATTGTTATGATTACTATTATTACTGTCATCATTATCATTTTAGCTCCCATGGTCCCATTCCCAAAGGCCTTGTTTTCATTCAACAACCATTTTGCGCTACATATGAGAAGAGAAGTGGTTGCTCGTTCTTTGTTTTCATTGTTTTAAATGTTGTTTGGATTGCCTGAAGAAGACCCAAGAGGTTGAAATGCATCGTGTTTTGTCCTGTAATCTGTTTGTCTGGACTGTCTTGCGGAACTAATAACCTTACTTTTTGAAATTTTTGTTTTCCAGTTTCATCTTCCATGTCCTGTCAGTGGTATTAATCGCTGACTGCTTATTCAGATTACTTTCTGTCTCTGTGTTCACATATAGCCTCGCTCAGTCTTGTCATGTCACTGTCTCAATGTCAGCTGGTTACAGTCTTCTAGAACAGCAGATCACAGAGAACTTTTCAACTCATTAAAACTTTTCAAAGAAGTACCTTTGGAATGTAGGCTGCCTCCTTTCAAAGATTTTTTTTTAGAAATATGTTTTTCATCTTTTATATGTATCTATACAATTTGTCAGTCAGTTTGTGTGTGTGTGTGTGTGTAAGTATGTGTGTGTCTGTTTGTCTGTCTTTCTCTCTGTCTCTCTCTTTCTCTCTGTATTTGCTTTCCAACACAGATTCCTTTCCCATCAAAGATTGAGTTTTTATCATTATTCTGAAGGTTGTTATTGAGAGGTACCACTGTACACATAGCTGTGAGACCATTCATTAGAGCAGACACTGGGCTATTGCCGAATCAGTTTGCGCATTTTCTGGTGATCAATGTTGGGTTTCTTGTTGGTGAAGGGATCAAATGTCTGCCAGTGTTATGCTGTCTGTGTGTGAATAGATTGACTGTAAGATCTCAGTCACATGGCCAGTTAAGAAAAGAGATGCATGATGTTCTTTCACCCTCAGAATGTCAGATTGTCCATGACCCTAGTGAAAGAGACCCTCTGACCGCACACTGCCAACTGTATGGCGAGAAACTGAAAGCTGTGAAAGAGCCAACCTACCATTGTGTCACTGTAACCCAAGATCTCTGCTGGGACTCCCATGCCACCAGCATTGCCAGCAACTCCAGCAAGACTCTTGCTGTTCTTTGGTGAAACCTGAAAGGGGACTCTGTCAAGATCAAAGAGAAAGGGTAGAAATCCCTTGTGTGACCACACCCTGAGTATGCTACTGTTGTCTGAAACCCATACACAACCAAAGACATCAACAAAGTGGAGAAGGTGCATTGTTGTGCTGTAGGCGTGGTTGTCAGCCAGCACTGCCAAACATCCAGTGTGGAGGACATGTCCATACACACCTGTACTGTTGTTGTTGTTGTTGTTGTTGTTGTACCCTGGTGAAAAGACTGCAGGGATCATCTAAACAGCCGAAGTATTTGAACACCATGGTACAAATGCATCAGCCAGGGATGAGAACATGATGTGATGGTTTTTGATTACCCTGCCACGTGGGCAGCCACACTCCGACTTTGAGGGATTTTGGAGAATGATGGTGTTATGCTTGGAGCTTGTCACGACCGAAGATAATCCCCGCATAACTATGCAGAGCATAACAAGATTTTGATGTAGCCTTGGTGTTCTAGCCTATGTCAATTGGTCTGACACAGCCTTAAGCTGAGGCAAACACCTGTACTGAACCTCAATCAAAGACAGGAGACACACGGAAAGGTTGGCTATCTTCTTCAGTTTTTTTTAATCATGGAGAGTCTACCATCACCACCCCATACAGATCAAATCCCGACTCGCCCTCAAGAACAACTCAACAGTCCCACCAGTTGACTTCCTTCAAGACTAGTTAGAGGAGGAACTTTTTTTTTTTTCAGCGTGTTATCAGTTAGTGGAACTGCCTCCCATACTGAGGTCATCTTATTGTCCTCAGTGGAAAGCTAGGAGTGCTGGATTTTATATGCGCCCATGCCCCTCCCCCTCCGCTTTTTCCTGAACTTGTCATCTTCCCTGTTGTTTGCCAACTGCTTCCCGTCCTTTTCTTCCCTACTCCGTCCTAAATCTGCATTGTACTGATCATCTGGACAGCCTGTTCAGTTCATAGTGCGTGGGTGCCTGTTCAGTTCATAGTGTATGGGTGCCTGTTCAGTTCATAGTGCGTGGGTGCCTGTTCAGTTCATAGTGCGTGGGTGCCTGTTCAGTTCATAGTGCGTGGGTGCCTGTTCAGTTCATAGTGCGTGGGTGCCTGTTCAGTTCATAGTGCGTGGGTGCCTGTTCAGTTCATAGTGCGTGGGTGCCTGTTCAGTTCATAGTGTATGGGTGCCTGTTCAGTTCATAGTGCGTGGGTGCCTGTTCAGTTCATAGTGCGTGGGTGCCTGTTCAGTTCATAGTGCATGGGTGCCTGTTCAGTTCATAGTGCGTGGGTGCCTGTTCAGTTCATAGTGCGTGGGTGCCTGTTCAGTTCATAGTGCGTGGGTGCCTGTTCAGTTCATAGTGCGTGGGTGCCTGTTCAGTTCATAGTGCGTGGGTGCCTGTTCAGTTCATAGTGTATGGGTGCCTGTTCAGTTCATAGTGCGTGGGTGCCTGTTCAGTTCATAGTGCGTGGGTGCCTGTTCAGTTCATAGTGTACGGGTGCCTGTTCAGTTCATAGTGTATGGGTACCTGTTCAGTTCATAGTGCGTGGGTGCCTGTTCAGTTCATAGTGCGTGGGTACCTGTTCAGTTCATAGTGTATGGGTGCCTGTTCAGTTCATAGTGCGTGGGTACCTGTTCAGTTCATAGTGTATGGGTGCCTGTTCAGTTCATAGTGTATGGGTGCCTGTTCAGTTCATAGTGTATGGGTACCTGTTCAGTTCATAGTGTATGGGTACCTGTTCAGTTCAAAGTGTATGGGTGCCTGTTCAGTTCATAGTGTATGGGTGCCTGTTCAGTTCATTGTGTATGGGTGCCTGTTCAGTTCATAGTGCGTGGGTGTCTGTTCAGTTTATAGTGCGTGGGTACCTGTTCAGTTCATAGTGCGTGGGTACCTGTTCAGTTCATAGTGCATGGGTACCTATCAGAACCTCCTCACCCTCCAGTTTTACAATGGCAGAGCCATCAAAACAGTTATGGCAGTCACTTGAAGGAAGAAACATGACTGGGGTTAGCATCAAAACAGACATAACTCCTTTCAGGTTGGCGTTCAGAAAAAAAAAGATAACCCAACTGACCAGTTTCATGTGTTGACTGTCACTTCTTCTGCTACCCCCCCTCGCCTTTGCCTCCCCTCCCCCCCTCCTCCCCCCTTCCTTTCTTTTTCTTCCTCAGATTTGCACAATTTTTGATCAGCTAGTGACTCTTTCTGTTTCTGTACTAAAGGCTCTATGCTTGCCTGTTTTGTTACAGGGCCACCGCAACGCTGGGCCAGCAGCTGTTGTTCAAGGACACCACTGTGCTTCAGATGTGTGAAGAAGGAAGTGAGTGATCAGTGGCCAGCGCCCAGCTCTCCCCCTGGCACCCCCCTCCTCCCCCCTCCCCCTCCCTGCCCTCATGCTTTGAAAGCTTCCATTCTTTAAACCCTATCAAAAGGACAGTGTTTGTCAAAACGTTACTAGAAGACTCACTTTCTCTGGTCTGTTGATTTCGTATACCCCAATAATGCTGACAGGACTTTTTTTTTTTTTCTTTTTAACCATAATTTCAGCATGTTGTTAATCATAAAGCAGGGATGCCAGTGGTTGACTTTTCAGGAGATTCCTCACCTTTTCCTTGCAGATTTCTGAGGAATAGAAAAAAAACTTTCCATCCTTTTCCTTTGAGAGTTCTATGGAATAAAAGATTTTTTAAAAATCTCTATCTGTTACAGATTTGTGCAGAACTTTCCACCTTTTTATCATTCTCACCCAAAAAACACACAAGAAAAAACAACAACAAGTTTGCCAGCTTCCTGTTTTGTTTGTTTGCTTGTTGTTGTTTTTTTTTAACAGTTATGTTCTGATTTGTATCATATGAAAACAAGTGAAAGTACATCTTCGGATGAAACGACATACCTTCATTGCGACAGCAAGTTAGGAAATGAAGACAGCAGGGAGGGTTTGGGGTCTATACTGGGAGGGTGTGGGGGGTCTATACTGGGAGGGTTTGGGGTCTATACTGGGAGGGTTTGGGGTCTATACTGGGAGGTTGGGTGGACAGGTGGGAAACGGGTGTAGGATAGGTTATTTACTTCTTTTTGCATCGATGTCAGGTGTTCCCCCTCATCCTTACCCTCTTTTCTCCTTCCGCATCCATGTCAGTCATTTTCCTCCTGCTCGTCTAGAGTTGTGTTTTTTGTCCAATTTTCTGGGGGCCAGAATAGCTCAGTGGTAGAGTGCCGGACTCGTAATCTTGGGGTTGCGGGTTCGAATCTCCGCCAGGCCGTTTCGGTACAGGGGGATTTTTTCCTCGGAGTTAACATTGGTTCTGACTCCATTTCCCATACAGTCCTTCGAATGAGACTATAAACCGAGGTTCCATGTGTGAACACACGCATAACATCTTGCATACACGTAAAATCCCATCACCAACTTTCGGAAGAGAAGGCCAGTTTGGCTGTTGGTATGGATGACACGTTACACATAGCATGCACCTTCCCCGAAGCTGGAGTATGCCTGCCTTAATGACAGGATAAAAAACGGTCATACACACAAAACTCCACTCCCTTTGTTGGGTAGCTGGGATTAACCTTGCCTGTCTATACAGGGGGTGTCCGCAGGAGTATCAGCCTGCGTACGCAGAAGAAGAAGAGTCCGATTTTCTGACTTTTTTTTTTTAACTAATCATCCAACTTTCCGTTCCTGACCTAGACTCCTTACCTGTCTTCCTTCCCAGAGGGAGTTGCCATTATTGCTCAGTTTTGTATGTTATCCCCCCCAAATATATATTAAAAAAAAGTGCCCTTTATTTTGCATTTGGAGCTATGTGATATGACAGACTAAGCAGTCTGTTGGTGTTTTTTACACTCTCAGTCTGACTAATTTGATGCAGTCTTGTCTGAACTGTTTTCTGAATTAGATTAAAGGGATTTTCTTTTCATATTCACTCTCATAAGTAACCTACATTATGCCTGTCTCACAAGTTCACAACATGTGCATCAATATGTATGACATCAAGCACTGTCTGCATTGAAAGTCCTCTCCATCAATAATGTGTAACCCACCCAGAAATGCGGAATAGGTAACAAGTTTCTGATTGTAGCACACAAACACTGCTGTGCACACTCATGATGCACATACAAGCAGTTGCAACTTTTTCAAAAAGGAAACATAGATTCAGATAAAAAGCTGGGTTATTTCCTGGCTTTTTGTAAATAAGTAAATACATATCGTCCTGCAGTAATCCTTTCTTTTTTCTTTTAGTTTCTTTTCAGTGGCATTCCCTGTACACAGCCACATGTTGTGGAATCACGTTCTGTGCACTGTCCTGGTGAGGCAACCTCCCAGTTCTGTGTATTGTCCTGGTGAGGCAGCCTCCCAGTTCTCTGTATTGTCTTGGTGAGGCAACCTCCCAGTTCTCTGCACTGTCCTGGTGAGGCAACCTCCCAGTTCTCTGTATTGTCTTGGTGAGGCAACCTCCCAGTTCTCTGTATTGTCTTGGGAGAGTCCTGGTGAGGCAGCCTCCCAGTTCTCTGTATTGTCTTGGTGAGGCAACCTCCCAGTTCTCTGTATTGTCCTGGGAGAGTCCTGGTGAGGCAGCCTCCCAGTTCTCTGTATTGTCCTGGTGAGGCAGCCTCCCAGTTCTCTGTATTGTCCTCGTGAGGCAGCCTCCCAGTTCTCTGTATTGTCCTGGTGAGGCAACCTCCCAGTTCTCTGTATTGACCTCGTGAGGCAACCTCCCAGTTCTCTGTATTGTCCTCATGAGGCAACCTCCCAGTTCTCTGTATTGTCCTGGTAAGGCAACCTCCCAGTTCTCTGTATTGTCCTGGTGAGGCAACCTCCCAGTTCTCTGTATTGTCCTGGTGAGGCAACCTCCCAGTTCTCTGTATTGTCCTGGTGAGGCAACCTCCCAGTTCTCTGTATTGTCCTGGTGAGGCAACCTCCCAGTTCTCTGCACTGTCCTGGTGAGGCAACCTCCCAGTTCTCTGTATTGTCCTCATGAGGCAACCTCCCAGTTCTCTGTATTGTCCTGGTGAGGCAACCTCCCAGTTCTCTGTGTTGTCCTGGTGAGGCAGCCTCCCAGTTCTCTGCACTGTCCTGGTGAGGCAGCCTCCCAGTTCTCTGTATTGACCTGGTGAGGCAGCCTCCCAGTTCTCTGTATTGTCCTGGTGAGGCAGCCTCCCAGTTCTCTGTATTGTCCTGGTGAGGCAACCTCCCAGTTCTCTGTATTGTCCTCGTGAGGCAGCCTCCCAGTTCTCTGTATTGTCCTGGTGAGGCAACCTCCCAGTTCTCTGTATTGTCCTCGTGAGGCAACCTCCCAGTTCTCTGTATTGTCCTCATGAGGCAACCTCCCAGTTCTCTGTATTGTCCTCGTGAGGCAACCTCCCAGTTCTCTGTATTGTCCTCATGAGGCAACCTCCCAGTTCTCTGTATTGTCCTCGTGAGGCAGCCTCCCAGTTCTCTGTATTGTCCTGGTGAGGCAACCTCCCAGTTCTCTGTATTGACCTCATGAGGCAACCTCCCAGTTCTCTGTATTGTCCTGGTGAGGCAACCTCCCAGTTCTCTGTATTGTCCTCATGAGGCAACCTCCCAGTTCTCTGTATTGTCCTGGTAAGGCAACCTCCCAGTTCTCTGTATTGTCCTGGTGAGGCAACCTCCCAGTTCTCTGCACTGTCCTGGTGAGGCAACCTCCCAGTTCTCTGTATTGTCCTCATGAGGCAACCTCCCAGTTCTCTGCACTGTCCTGGTGAGGCAACCTCCCAGTTCTCTGTATTGTCCTCATGAGGCAACCTCCCAGTTCTCTGCACTGTCCTGGTGAGGCAACCTCCCAGTTCTCTTTATTGTCCTGGTGAGGCAACCTCCCAGTTCTCTGTACTGTCCTCGTGAGGCAACCTCCCAGTTCTCTGTATTGTCCTGGTGAGGCAACCTCCCAGTTCTCTGTATTGTCCTGGTGAGGCAACCTCCCAGTTCTCTGTATTGTCCTGGTGAGGCAACCTCCCAGTTCTCTGTATTGTCCTGGTGAGGCAACCTCCCAGTTCTCTGTATTGTCTTGGTGAGGCAACCTCCCAGTTCTCTGTATTGTCCTGGTGAGGCAAGCTCCCAGTTCTCTGTATTGTCTTGGTGAGGCAACCTCCCAGTTCTCTGTATTGTCCTCATGAGGCAACCTCCCAGTTCTCTGTATTGTCCTGGTGAGGCAACCTCCCAGTTCTCTGTGTTGTCCTGGTGAGGCAACCTCCCAGTTCTCTGCACTGTCCTGGTGAGGCAGCCTCCCAGTTCTCTGTATTGACCTGGTGAGGCAGCCTCCCAGTTCTCTGTATTGTCCTGGTGAGGCAGCCTCCCAGTTCTCTGTATTGTCCTGGGAGAGTCCTGGTGAGGCAGCCTCCCAGTTCTCTGTATTGTCCTGGTGAGGCAGCCTCCCAGTTCTCTGTATTGTCCTCGTGAGGCAGCCTCCCAGTTCTCTGTATTGTCCTGGTGAGGCAACCTCCCAGTTCTCTGTATTGACCTCATGAGGCAACCTCCCAGTTCTCTGTATTGTCCTCATGAGGCAACCTCCCAGTTCTCTGTATTGTCCTGGTAAGGCAACCTCCCAGTTCTCTGTATTGTCCTGGTGAGGCAACCTCCCAGTTCTCTGTACTGTCCTCGTGAGGCAACCTCCCAGTTCTCTGTATTGTCCTGGTGAGGCAACCTCCCAGTTCTCTGCACTGTCCTGGTGAGGCAACCTCCCAGTTCTCTGTATTGTCCTGGTGAGGCAACCTCCCAGTTCTCTGTATTGTCTTGGTGAGGCAACCTCCCAGTTCTCTGTATTGTCTTGGTGAGGCAACCTCCCAGTTCTCTGCACTGTCCTGGTGAGGCAGCCTCCCAGTTCTCTGTATTGTCCTCATGAGGCAACCTCCCAGTTCTCTGTATTGTCTTGGTGAGGCAACCTCCCAGTTCTCTGTATTGTCCTCATGAGGCAACCTCCCAGTTCTCTGTATTGTCTTGGTGAGGCAACCTCCCAGTTCTCTGTATTGTCCTCATGAGGCAACCTCCCAGTTCTCTGCACTGTCCTGGTGAGGCAACCTCCCAGTTCTCTGTATTGTCTTGGTGAGGCAACCTCCCAGTTCTCTGCACTGTCCTGGTGAGGCAACCTCCCAGTTCTCTGTACTGTCCTCGTGAGGCAACCTCCCAGTTCTCTGTATTGTCCTGGTGAGGCAACCTCCCAGTTCTCTGTATTGTCCTGGTGAGGCAACCTCCCAGTTCTCTGCACTGTCCTGGTGAGGCAACCTCCCAGTTTCTCTGTATTGTGCTCGTGAGGCAACTTCCCAGAGGGGACATGCACCAGAGGACCCAATTTGGTTCATGTTCAGTGGTTCCTGTTATGGTCAGTGTACATAGGGTACCCAGCTACGAAGCTGTCTACTGGCAACAATAATTGCTTAGCTCCAGAGCCGCCCTGTGTGAGTGTCTCTTCTTGAGGGAGACCATCACTGTATCCATCTGAATAACAGTTAGTAGTAATGGTTCTTGTTGTTCTGGTCTTTTGGCACTGTTAGAGAAAGGAAACTTTAACAAAATAGACTTATTGTGCATTTTTGTTTTCTTTCCTTTTCAGGTATTAAGACAAGTTTCGATTCTGATTTTCTGTGCAACAGGCATGACTGCCCCTGCCAGACCAGAGCTGGCCGAGCTTCACTCAGACGCTGTGATCTTCAGGGACGACTTCGAAACGACAGAGGACCTGCGACATGATCTTTGGTAGGTGGATAATTGATAGATGTGTGTGTGTGTGTGTGTGTGTGTGTGTGTGTGTGTGTGTGTGTGTGTGTGTTGTGTGTGTGCATATGTGTGTGTGTGTGTGTATAGTGTATGTGTGTGTGTGTATAGTGTGCTTGTGTGTTTGTGCGCATGTGTTTGAGTGTGCATATGTGTGTATTCTTGACGGTTAGTGTATCATGTCTCTGTGTGTCTGTGTGTCTCTATGTTTGTGTGTGTGTATATATGCATTCATAAGTGGGTTCATACCTTACTGAATGCTGAAAACAATTATCAGTACATTTCTTCCTACTGGACATCTAATCGTTGAAAAATGTCTGTGTTCTGATGAATGTTCTAGAGATTTAAAAAAGAAATTTCAGACTGCAGTTAGTACACTCATTATCTACTGTATGATTTCTATGTTCTTTGCATGTGATAAACTGATTTAAGGCAAATTTGCCCACTTCTAACTTTATTGTTCACAAAATCATATGAACTCTGGCTTATTATTGGTGTAGTTATTTCAACAGAGTAATGACGATGTGACTTGATATGTAGCCAAACAACCTAAGAGAGAGTAAAACAATCCATTTCAACAAACAAACGAAAACAACCTCACAAACAAACAGGTACAAAATAATGTAGAGACTTATACTTTTTTTTGTTTTTGTCAATGTGCATTGAAGCAGAAGGGTAAATTTTCAACAAATAGTCTACAAATACAGAAATAGACAATAAGGTAAGAACAAAAGATATATGTTTGTCAGGCACCAAGAAGGAGACTTAACAACTTTAAGCGACTTTCTCTTTCTGTTTAATTATGACCAGCTAATTTCATATCATGAAGAAGGGCAGCTGAATAACGTTGCAGTCATGACAATGGTTAATAACAAAACATGTTTTACAAACAAACAACACAGGAAACCAAAATGCAAACCATTACAATAAGGATTGATGTCAAGCTGTGGATAGCTTCATCATTTAGTCCTATGATTTGGGGTATTTCCATGGCTCGTAATATACTGAAGGCAGGAAAGTGTATTGTGACTGGCGTTTGTCTCAGTTAAGAGTTTACTGTGACTGGCGTCTTTCCTTATCTGAGAGTTTACTGTGACTGGTATTTGTCCCCTGTTGAGGGTTTATTGTGGCTGATGTTTTTCCCACAGGTTGAGAGTTTATCATGATTGACGTTTGTCCTTAGTTAAAAGTTTTTTGTGCCTTTTTTTCACCAATTGAGAGTTTATTGAGAGTTTATTTTGTGACTGGTGTCTGTCCTCAGTTGAGAGTTTATTGCGATTGGTGTTTGTCCTCAGTTGAGATTTTCTTGTGACTGATGTTTTATTTTAACAGGTTGAGGGTTTGTCATGACTGATGTTTTAATTGACAGGTTGAGTGGTGAGGGGGTGGAAGTGACCGACAGGTGTGGTGCCACAGTGTATGGCCAACATGCTCTGGTGTGCCAGACCTCTGGAGTCAGGGAACTGGTGAGTGACAGCTTGGGCAGTGTAAAGAGGAGAACTTGTAGGTAGTGGTGCAGACAGTGTAACTGAGACAGCTTTAGAGAGGAGAACTTGAAGGTAACAGTGTAGATGGTGTATCCGAGACAGCTTTCGAGAGGAGAACTTGAAGGTAGCAGTGTAGATGGTGTATCTGAGACAGCTTTTGAGAGGAGAACTTGAAGGTAGCAGTGGAGACAGTGTATCTGAGACAGCTTTAGAGATGAGAACTTGTAGGTAACAGTATAGACAGTGTAACTGAGACAGCTTTAGAGATGAGAACTTGAAGGTAACAGTGGAGACAGTGTAACTGAGACAGCTTCAGAGATGAGAACTTGTAGGTAACAGTGGAGACAGTGTAACTGAGACAGCTTTAGAGATGAGAACTTGAAGGTAACAGTGGAGACAGTGTAACTGAGACAGCTTCAGAGATGAGAACTTGAAGGTAACAGTGGAGACAGTGTAACTGAGACAGCTTCAGAGATGAGAACTTGTAGGTAACAGTGGAGACAGTGTAACTGAGACAGCTTAGAGATGAGAACTTGAAGGTAACAGTGTAGACAGTGTAACTGAGACAGCTTCAGAGATGAGAACTTGTAGGTAGCAGTGTAGACGGTTTGACTGAGACAGCTTTAGAGATGAGAACTTGTAGGTAACAGTATAGACGTGTAACTGAGACAGCTTTAGAGATGAGAAACTTGAAGGTAACAGTGGAGACAGTGTAACTGAGACAGCTTCAGAGATGAGAACTTGTAGGTAACAGTGGAGACAGTGTAACTGAGACAGCTTTAGAGATGAGAACTTGAAGGTAACAGTGGAGACAGTGTAACTGAGACAGCTTCAGAGATGAGAACTTGAAGGTAACAGTGGAGACAGTGTAACTGAGACAGCTTCAGAGATGAGAACTTGTAGGTAACAGTGGAGACAGTGTAACTGAGACAGCTTCAGAGATGAGAACTTGAAGGTAACAGTGTAGACAGTGTAACTGAGACAGCTTCAGAGATGAGAACTTGTAGGTAGCAGTGTAGACGGTTTGACTGAGACAGCTTTAGAGATGAGAACTTGTAGGTAACAGTATAGACAGTGTAACTGAGACAGCTTTAGAGATGAGAACTTGTAGGTAACAGTATAGACAGTGTAACTGAGACAGCTTCAGAGATGAGAACTTGTAGGTAACAGTATAGACAGTGTAACTGAAACAGCTTTAGAGATGAGAACTTAAAGGTAACAGTGGAGACAGTGTAACTGAGACAGCTTTAGAGATGAGAACTTGAAGGTAACAGTGGAGACAGTGTAACTGAGACAACTTCAGAGATGAGAACTTGAAGGTAACAGTGGAGACAGTGTAACTGAGACAACTTCAGAGATGAGAACTTGTAGTTAACAGTGTAGACAGTGTAGCTGAGACAACTTTCGAGGAGAGAACTTGTGGGCAACCTCTGTTCTCATGAAGTTGCCAGTCCTAGGAAAATAAACTGGTTCCAGCAACAGGCAGGAAAAAAATAACAAGAAATTGGTATTTTACTTTTCCAAGTGGTATTTTACCAGCAGTTGCTGGTGAACATGATCACTGTGAGTTGACATGTTTCCAAAATATTCAGATGATGAAGTTTGGAAAGGAAGTTGGGTGGGAGGGGGAGGAGGAGGGGAGGGGAGGGGGGTATTGGATAAGGGGAAGACAAGAAAGGGGTAGATGCCCTTGTCCCCCTCTGTTAATCCAGATTTACCCATCGTGTCCTTGTACATGGTTCGGTGATGCCATTTTATCTAACTTACATGATATGTACCAGGTGTATGCTACTAGCATAACCATGTAACACAGTTGAAAGGAATACCGTTGTGGCAGTGTAGTATCTTGAGAACTAAAATTGTATGTAACAGTCTTTATTTCCTATAATAACTGGTATTATTGTGTCTTATTCTGTTCAGTAAACATTCTTGATGTAAAGTTCATGTTTCTTACGAATCATGTTATGCTTTTTTGATGTAACTTTTGTGATACATTTATTTTTTTTACTGGGTGTCAGGTAACAGTACCACTGAACACAACATCGGCAAAAATTCTTCAGTTCTCCCTGGGTGAGTTCAGATACTGTATTTCATGGCTTTGGTTGTAGCTGAAGATTTATCCATAGCTGCTGGAACCTGATCGCTGACAGTTTGATAAAAGTGATTCAAGATCATCTCTACTTGAAGGGCAGAAACTGATAAGTTTGCTTTATTTTATCATTCTTTGGAAAGAAAAGATCTCTAATGAACATGCAGAATTTTATGGCTCCTCAGAGGTTTGAGGTGTAGTATGCAGTCATGTAGAGATCTGCCTCTACATCTGCAACAGCAATCCATCGGGAGCAATCAGTGTCAGGTTGTCATGAGGCACCCCACCAGAGGAGACACTGCACCGCTGCCAAGTCGCTTTGGAGACATTCAGTGATGCTTCTGATCCCCAGAATTGCAGGACACTACCTACTAAGCCACCTATTAACAACGATAGATAATTGTTCAGGAAACCAAGGCGCGTGGACGTCACTCTATGGAAGACACCACCATGTCCTTCCGATGGATAGTTTGGGATGGTCGCATTTATATTTGATTTTCCTTATTATTTTACGGGACTTTCATGCCAAAAGGAAGGACAAACCCTCATCAGACTGTTTTCTTTTACATCTTCACTCCTTGTGAAGGTGGCAGAAAAGACTATGAGGTGACCTGATGGCTGTTGAAATGTACCACAACAGCTTGTGCAAGAGAGTCTTTCCTTTTCTTTTATTTCACCTGATGTTGCTGTTTATAGTTGTCAGTTGGTCATCTTTATGATTTTTTTACAATTTTTTTTGTTGTTTTGGCGTAGGGGTAGGGAATCCAGGCATTGCTTGGGGGGGGGGGGGGGGGGGGGGGGAGGGGGGGAAAGGGGGGGGGGCAGTGAGGAAGTGGTTCTGAATGTGTGGTTTATTTTCAGAATATTGAACAGACAGTGCATTGAACTGCTAATGTTAAGCTAATTAAAATTTATACTAGGTAAATTGATAAAAATGCATCTTAGAACTGTGTCAGTAATATGTTTACTTATAGCAATTTTAATTATATGATTGAAACAAATGACTTCTTTTATCAACCATGTTTCTGTCATTGGTGATTATTCCGATTTGGTGACAGTCACTGTAAACACACAAAAAAAAAGGAAAAGTAAAAAAATTGTCTAGTAACTTTTACTCCCATAATGAAGCAGAAGTACAGTGCTGCTGATGTTACCTGTCAAGTAGCGCAAACTTAAATTCCATTCTTTGCCTCTTTTTTCTTTTCTTTGTTTCTCGGCTAGATCTCCGGAGTTCACCATTGGTGGGATTTTTGCATATGTGACTGTTTTGAAACCTACCATCAAGATGACTGCAGTCTGACATAGGGGATGATGTCTTAACTCTCAACAGTTTTTGAGATTTTTGCATTTTGCATGCCGACGTTCTTTTTTTTGTAACATTCTGCGCACTATTTCTAAAATGATAATATTTTTGTGATGAATGTGTCTAATTCAGGTTCTTTAGGTAATATATTGCTCCAGATAACAAAAATGTTGTTTTAAATACCATAATTCTAGAAAGAAATTCATCGATCACCGGTGATCGAAATTCAAGGGAAAGAACTGAAGAGAGTGAACATGATGCATGTGTGCGTATGTTTTTTTGTGCATGTCATCCACCCCACCAGCACACGGTGGTCTGAAGGGTAAAATGAGATTTAACATGTGTACAAATATACTTATGCTTGTGTTCACGCACAGAATCTTGGTTTAAAGTCTCCTCCAAAGCAGCAGGAGGGGACGGGGCTCTGCACAGATGTTATCTCCAAAGAGAAAATCTCCACTACTCCGCCTTTCTCATGCGGGGAATTAACCTCTGGACCTCGGATTATACTCACCAGGCCTTCCAGGCCCCACATAAACCTAAATAAAAGGCACAAAGTACAGAAATAAACTTCCCCATGTAGAAGAATTCCCAGACCTGTTCATATGCCTGCTGCCTGATATGTACAGATAGCAACAAGAGCAGGAGAAGTGTGCCGTTTAAAAAGTAACTGTATTAAGAACTGGCGTAGATGTTATTAAGTTTCTTCTAGGGTTAAAGTGTTAGTTGTGAAACCAGAGAGGACTGGGTGTTTGCAGCCATGGGGTCGTGTGGACTGAACAGCGTGCAAGATGGAGACATTGTGGTGTCCTTTGGTTTGAACAGATGCACGGAGTGGGTCGATTTTGACAGGATCAGGTAATCCTTTTATTCTATTCTGGATGTTATATGCCAGTATTGTTGTTTTTCTTTTTAGGCAAAAGTCATAGTTTTGTTTAGTTTAAATTTTTGTTTCATTAATTCTCAGGTCAAGGTGCGTGAAAATTGTTTGTAAGCAAACAGTAGTGACATATCAGACAGTGTGATGTGTGTGTAATTGTCGTTGCTTCCCAAATGAACATACACTGGCACTGGTCATGGGGTACCTGTCACTGGTTGGGAAGTGTGTACGACTGATTTTGCTAACCTTGCCACCAAAGCAACCACACCCCCTCTTCAGAAAAGATGATCCAGTTTTCCAGGAGCAGTTTTCACATCAGACTTCCCACCCTCTGCTTTCTGTTTATGGCCTAGCATGATAGGTACAAAGGGTATTGCATAACTTCCAATAAAGGAGGTAGAAAGTTCTCCTTTACAACACAATGATCCAGGCATCCAGGGCAGACACAAACACACCACCTTAGCAGACACCGCTCTCCCAAAACCCCAGGCAGGATCAAACATAAACCAACTAACTGAACTTGGCGTGACAATAGTGGATGGATGTAATTTCATCTGTCAGAGGTACCAACAAACACACATGCACACAAACACGCACATACATACATACACACCCACCCGCACACCCAGACACTCGCATGTATGCACGCGTGCGTGCAACACACACACACACACACACACACACACACCCCTTTTTGTTTTTAGATTCTATTTGTTTGTTTCTTTTCTTCAATACTAAGATTTTTCTTAATTATATTTTCCTATTCAGATTCTTCATTTTTTCATGTTTGAATTCTGCTAAGTTTATTGTAATGTCTTGATTGCTCAGATACTTCCAATGTCTTTCTCTCCCAGTCTTTCAGACGTTACCAAGACAGAGATCCATCTGATCAACCTGCCAGGAAAAGCTCAAGGAGAGGGCATCTGCTTTCGATGGTCCCAGCATCCTGCCTTTGAATCGTCAGTGTATGATATCACAGAACTCTCAGAGAGAGCAGTCACCACATCAGAGCTTTCATCACCAACACATCCTCAGACTTCATCATTAGCGACTCCAACTACTGAAGACACAACAAATTCAACAGAAACATCGACAGCATTTCCTGCCTTTGGTCATGTGATGGCAAATGACCAACCCTTTTCATCCAGAGGTGGCTATAGAAGTTTTGATGTGCATTACGATGGCATACAGAATGATGGAAATTTTGACGTGACGTTTGAGGGATGCTGGGCGTTGGATAACGTGTTGATTGTGAACATGGCCAACTTACCGTCTGTGCTCGAGGAGCAGTTTGACCCCATCGACCCCAGTCAATGGCTCTTCTTTCCTGGTGCTCATGTTCAGGTTAGAGAATGTGTGTTTCCGTTTGTGGGTCATAGTTTGTGTTTCTTTCTTTCTTTCATGTTAAGATCTGACAAATCATGTTTATGTGTTTTAATTGTAATTTGTGTTATTCTTGAATGTCCAGGTCTGACAAATTATGTCTGCTTGTTTATCTAATGTATAAAGCTCATTCTGTCTCTCTGTCTGTCCTTATGCCTGTGTGTCTGTGTGTCCCACTGTCTTCTTTTAAACAAATCTACAATTAGTTTTTTGTCAATCTCCAAATTTGGCATGGCGACTCATTAGCATACCAGGGAGATCAGGAACAAATCAGTTTTGTGCTGGATAGTCGCATAAGTGGCAATTTTACTGTCAGTGGTAAACCGAAGCGATGTCAGGATTTGAAGCAGGTCAAACATGCCTCACTTTTGGTGTTCATATGAATTGAAAACACGGTTTACTGTAAAGGGGAATAGGAAATCTTTCGGGGCATTTTCTTACATATGTTCACACTCTGACTCAAACACTCAAGTGCATGCATGCACATATGCACAGTCTCTCTTTCTGTCTGTCTCTATCTGTCTCTGTCGGTCGGTCTCTTTCTCTCTTACCGCTGCCCCCATTCTCACCCCCCACCCCCACTAGTATTCTCAGTGCCAACCCCCCCCCCCCCCCCCCTCTTTCTCCCTCTCTCTGGAGGTGGATGTTGGGAAGGAGTGAATAGGTTAGCCAGAGTTATCTTTTTCTTTTATTACGTACTGTTACTTGTATTCATGATCTTTTATTTCATTGTGCTGTTTGTACTGTACTTCACAATCAAGCTTTTTCAACTTTATCCAAAAATTTTGTACAGAGTTATTGTCTGCATTTCCTCCCCCCCCCTTAGAATGGGTGTATGATAAATTATGCTATTTTCAGTTTGTGTCTGTGTTTAGTTTGTGGTTCAAACAAACAGGATTTTGTACCACATCAGCTAATATTGATCACGTGAAACCTCATAATACATAGTTAGAACTCTTTTTTCTGAAAGGATGGGCAAAAGAAGTCTGAGTTAGAACTGTCTTTCATTGGAAAATTGGTTTTACAGGATTTCTGTCGGTTAGTGTAGAGAGGTTCCATAGTACTAATTCTAGTCCCTGAATCTGTGACTGTAAGTTGGTGAAGCTGCGTGGTTTTTCTTCCTTGCAGCACCAGTGTCAGTCGGAAGGCAACGCCTTTGTGTTCGATGACAGAAACCAGTCCATGACCTTTGGAACCACTCGAGATTTGAATCTGGAAACCTTGAGTGCTGCAATTGATGCCTTAGTATTTGAACAGTTCGAATCCGACGTTCCTGAAAGGTGTGTATGAATGAGTAAGCAGTGTGGGGGGATGATGATAGTAATGATTAATTATAATGATTACACAATTAAGTACATGTAGGAACAATTACAATCATGGGCCTCAAAATCTGATTATGATTGAATTTTAGTGAATAGTCTACAGAATAAAAAACAGGCTTGAAACACATCAAATCATCACAAAATTAAAAATGCACATGCTAACACACATACAAAAAAGAAACAGAAAACTGGATTATACATTTCAGAAAATTTATTGATCTTATAAACTGAAAAGAAGATGCTTAAGTATATAGGAAGGAAGACACAACAGAGCGCAATTTAACACTTTATTTTATGAAACATGACTATTTGTTGCACAGTTATGCTGTAAACATTTTACTAAAAAGGTCATTTAAAGTAGTGTTGTATTTTTCAGCAGAATTTCTTCAAACTGCAGCAAGTGTTTAAGCATGGTAGTAGTTGTTTGCTGACTGGATAAGTTTACAGGTAAGTTTCTATGCTGGGGATTGGTGAAGAATAAACAAGAACAAAAATGTTTGCTCCCAGTACGAGACAAATGCACATAGCTGCTTCCAGAACATACCACCAGGAGAACTCATAAATGGAAGGCACAAACAACAAATCAGGAAGGAGTTCAAAGTCTCTGAATGGATTTTTCAAACAGATGTGTGGAAATCAGCAACAGTCACTGAACTTGTTTATTCCCTCAGCCAGGGAGTTGATGTTTTCACCTGTGTGTCTGTCTGTCTGTCTGTCTGTGAGCAGGATTATGAAAAATCTACTGAACTGACTTTTAATGCAACTTAATGGAAAGGTGGAACGTGGCCAAGACAAACTAATTAAGTTCTACTACAGATCTGGATTAAAGGACTGATCCATGTTTTTTTTTTCTTTTACCTTGAAGGAGATTTGCGTTCTCCTGGCCTTAAGGTGATGGAGTGATAAAAGTTGTTTGTTTTATCTAAACGTGTGTTTTTGTTTGTCTGGATGGCAGTTGGAGTATTGCCGGAGGGGACAGTGGGAGCCATTGTGGCGTGGTCACCAGTGGCAGTGCTCTCACTATGGATGGTCGTGGTAAACGTCAGATCTGTACACAGTTCCTCGACGCAGAGTCTGTAGGAGCTGCCCGCTTCCACTTCGGCATGGGTGTGTATTCAACTGTGATGAGATGAATAGTGAGGCCAGTTACTAACAGATTCTTGTACATTTTGGAAGTTGTGCAAGTCAAATACGCTTTGTCCTGATGATCTGTAGAACTGACGGGGGATTATAGAAACATTGAATTATCACACTTTTTAAAAACAACAATAATAGTTTTGGATAGTTATGGTGCTGAATCTATGAAAAACCCTAAAACACCTGTACACACACACACACACACATGCCTGCATGCATGCACACATATGGATTATTCCATTTTTTAAGCACTAGACATCTTCCAATATTGTGAATGCATTAATGGTTGTGTGTGTGTGTGTGTGCGTGTGTGTGTGTGTGTGTGTGTGTGTGTGTGTGTGTGTGTGTGTGTGTGCACAAGAAGATTTTTGTATGCCATGTATGCTTTTTTTGCATTTATGCATCTTCTTTGTTCATGTAAGCAAGCTTATCAACCAGGAGAGTTTTGTGACTTTTTTGCCCCACGTGTTATCAGGGGTGGGTCCATGCAGCAGCTCTGGTGTCAAGAGAGCAGCAGTGTTGTTTTACCTGGAAGATGACAGCGGCCAAAGCCAGGTGCTGGTGACCCTTCCACCTGATGAATACCAGGCAAGTGTTTGTTGTTCATGAAGCAAGAATGAAGCAAACGGAAAAATGTCAGAGAGTCTGTGGAGTATTGATCATCACAAAACTGCTGGCACCGGTGTTTAATGTTTCCAGTGGTGGACTGCACTATTTTCTGTATAGACAATTGGCAAGTGTATTATATGTCAGGATACAAAGGGAAGTTTTTTGTTTTAACCCATCACGAACCCTCCAGTAAAATCAGGCACCAGTATTATGCGTTGTATGGATTTAGCCCTGTCTTGTGTGTCTTGAGTGGTATGCAGGATACTGAAGGACACCCCCTGAGGGAAGAGAAAGTTTGTAACATGATTTCAACAGTGTCACAGACTGTGTTGTATCACATGCACATAAGTGTTCTTTTGTGTTGTGTTGGTTGTGTTTGTTGTGTTGTGTTGTGTTGTGTGTGTTGTGTTGTGTTGTGTTGCATTGCATTAGTTGCTTTCCAATTTGACTGTTTATTCAGTTGAAGAGAAATGAATAACAGTCAGCTGCACCACCTCAAGTTTGGGTTGCCAGAGCTGTGTAGAAAATGTTTCTCATGTAAAAGACATTTAGAAAGTAAAAGGCTTACACACTGCATCACTACAACATGAATCAAATGCATTACGCTTTCTTTTCTTTCCTTAAAGATGCAATTCAAACTGATCTCTCTGAGGATCGAATCAAAAGATTTTAGATCTAATTGTAAAGTGAGGCAACTGCAGACGGAAATCTAAACAAATTTGAAAAATAATTTATAAGGCTCCGCCCAAAAACGTAGACAGTTGAATCATGATGGCTGATTTCCTATAATGGTGATTTGTTTGTCTACATTTTGAGCAGAGCCTTATAAATCATTTTTCAAAATTTTTCAAAAGATTTTAGTAAAAGCAGTACTGGCAAAAGAGCAGACACCTTCGAACATTGAGTGTTATGGCTCAGTTCATCCCAAATGACAATTATGGGAATGAAATATAGGACCTCCCTCACCAAGAGGATATAAGCAAATACATAGTTAAAGGGCTAATACACCGAAGTAGGAAATAAGCTGTTTGATCAAATACTACTTCACCTGCATCAGGACGTCCGCCTGGTCAGCCTACCAGTGAGGTACAATGGCAAGGCGGAGAGGGTCAGACTCTGCTGGCTGCAGAAATGGCACCATGGTCAGTCGCAGGACGTCTGGGTCATGGACGATGTCACCATTCTTCCCATGCTGCCATCCCCATCCTCTTTCGATGCTAATCGAGTGCTGCAAGTATCGCTCAACCTTCAGTGCGATAATTCCGATGACAGATCAAGGTGAGCATGGTTTGGATGGGGAATGTAGAGTTTTAATTTTTAGCTCTTTTTATTTATTGTACATCACACATACACACACGGACACATGAAAGCACATACATACATGCACATGCATGTATGTATAAAGGTATGTTCGTACACATGCACACATATAAATGTACACTCACAGTTGTAGTATCCATTCAGTGCTATTTATTTCATTCCTGTTTTTTTTTTTTCTCTCACATTGTAACTCCAAGCCTCAGTTTTTCTGCCTTTTCCTCCATACACAGTTCTTCAGTTTTTCCCTTCATTTCTTTCTTGTTGAAATTTAGATTATTGACACATACTAAATCAGTTGCTTTTTCCAAGTTAGCTGATCAGTGGATTAGAAACTGAACTATGCTGCATCAAGATTAATAAAAACCAAATGTTGAGGAACAGCTTAAAACCAATATTGTCTCACACAGCTAAACAGATAAGTAGACAGTGCAGCTGTGTCTTGTTTTATTAAAAACAACAATGTTAATAAGCTTTTGTTATGGCTGCTTTGTAGAACAATATATTGTTAGATGATTGTAGTCAATGGTTACCTTGCTGCCACTTTTTTTGTACTACAGTCTCAAGTCCAAAAATGCTGACCACAAAATCCTTATCAAAACAGAGGTATTGATAGGTGGCATTGAATAAAAAATGAAATCTAATAAATGGCTGGACCAGTAACTACTTGACTGATACTCTAAAATATAGAGTTACATATCAAATAGTGCCTAGCTTTCCCACTTTTCAATGTAGTTGCTGTTATTTGTATTGCTATATGCTGCAGTCTTCTGTATGAGTTTTTCTGCATGTTCCTTTTTTGATGTTGCTGTCATTGTCATTCATTGGCATCACATTTACTTGGTTTATTAAGATCGTGAGGAGGTTTGTTTTAGATAAGGAAAGTGAAAAATGTAAAACGATGCAACTGTGAACAGCGTGAGCCTGGAGTTCAGCTCTGACCATGGCCACTCCTGGCACACACTGCATACACCGTGTTGGCCCTCCCTCTGCCCTGGCCGCCATCAGTCACTGACCTCCTCCTGGTCCTCAGATCAAATTCAAGGGTGAGTCAGCGTGAACTAGTTCCTGTAAACTTGAAATGGTTGATGATGATATGCTGATCATGTTTTGATGGTCTAAAGGTTAGAAGTAGAAAATGGTTGCTGATGTTACACTGATCATGTTTTGATGGTCTAAAGGTTAGAAGTAGAAAATGGTTGATGATGATATGCTGATCATGTTTTGATGGTCTAAAGGTTAGAAGTAGAAAATGGTTGATGATGTTATACTGATCATGTTTTGATGGTCTAAAGGTTAGAAGTAGAAAATGGTTGATGATGATATACTGATCATGTTTTGATGGTCTAAAGGTTAGATGTAGAAAATGGTTGATGATGATATACTGATCATGTTTTGATGGTCGAAAGGTTAGATGTAGAAAATGGTTGATGATGTTATACTGATCACGTTTTGATGGTCGAAAGGTTAGATGTAGAAAATGGTTGATGATGTTATACTGATCACGTTTTGATGGTCTAAAGGTTAGAAGTACAAAATGGTTGATGATGATATACTGATCATGTTTTGATGGTCTAAAGGTTAGAAGTAGAAAATGGTTGATGATGATATACTGATCATGTTTTGATGGTCTAAAGGTTAGAAGTAGAAAATGGTTGATGATGATATACTGATCATGTTTTGATGGTCGAAAGGTTAGAAGTAGAGTAACTGCTGGCAAGGAGTTTTATAAATAGAATGATAGTAAGACATCCAACAAAGCCAAAAGACGGGGAAACCAGCAAGAATTCATTCTGGTAATGTCTGTGTTTTTGGTAAGCTGATTTGTTTATTTTGAAGACCTTTAGGACAAAATGCTTTGCATCCTGTGTTGTTCTCTATTTGAACATTCATCTGGTTAATTCAATGCCTGTTCTTATTTTCATGTTTAGCTGAAAGATTAAACAGATCTTATCTGTTGAAGTATTATCTTAATGTGAAAATGCAACTTGTTGGTCTTATTCTGAAGGCAGTGGACATGCTACAAATATCTATCACACAGCCATTTCCAGTTGGCACAAACAAAGATTAATGTACAGAAAAAAAAGTTACAGCCCATATGTTTGTCAGGGCGCAAAATGAAGACAAAAATAAACTAACAAAAGAGATAGATCAGAAAGTGAAGAGCAAAGTGACTATTCTCGAATCTGTTGACAGATTACTTTTGGTTCAATTTCAAATTGTCACTGCCTGTACAACCAGGAGGTTGGTGAACCAGAATTGTGCCCGGTGTGCAGGTGGCAGAGAATCACCCTACCTCTTCCATATTACGCCCTGACGCCCCACGTCAGGTTCAGGTTTCTGCAGATGCACCATACGGGACCTGAATGGGCTTTGGATGATGGTGAGCTTTGTCTGTTTGTTTGTCTGTCTTGTCTGTCTGTCTGTCATGCTTATCCCTTTCTTTCTTCTCTTTTGTTTTTCTTCTTTCTGCCTGCCACTGTCTGTCGGTCTTTCTTTTCTTTCTCTCTTGTTTCGTTATTTATCATTTATGTGTCTATGTTTCTGAATATTTATTTTTTTAGCAAAATGTGTGTTAAAGTGTGTAAGAGCCTATGTTAGTTTGATGCATGCACTTTGATTATTTGTGTCTATGTGTGTGTTTTTTTAAATCCTTGTCATCACAAATTTGAAAAAAAAAATCTGGAAGAAAAGAGTGCATGGATAAGTGTTTTCTTGTATAACTTCATATTCAGAAAAGATTTGTCTGTGTACAAGATTTAGCTGCTATTGCCAGAAACAGTGTATTGCCATACTACATCATTCCTTGAATCATCATCACGTATAGTTGTCCATGCTTTAAAACCCAAAGTGCTCACACATCGGTTGGGGAGAGGGGACAGAGGGGGTTAGACACAGATACAACACAGATACATGTCAGAATACTGGGACAAATCATGGAAGAGAACGAGAAGTCCGTGAGAACATGTCGCACTAGGTTTAACTCTTATGAAAGGAGAACATGCAACAAAAGATGCAGCGTCAGCAGACACAGATGTTGGTCAAGCTGTCACAAACATGCATGACGTCACATGCCTTTCACCTGCCGCCACTCCCCTCCACCACCACTCCTGTTCCTCATACAAACACACAAGCACACACGTGTGCCAAGTGCATGTTACACACAGGTTTATTGTGTCTTTTCACCCAAACCAGCCCTTAAGGCAAAGCAGAAAGGGGCAGACAAAAACATGCTCCCTGAAGGTCTCGATTGACGGACCGAAGATGTTCTCACTTTCTAGGTGAGTGCAGCATCCACAAGGCAATGTTTGGTAATTTGTGTGTATTTATTTGTGCCCTGCTTTGTAGATTGTGTTATGTATTTCTTTTAAAATCAACGATTGTGTTTATTTGAAAGATGGTACAAGATGTCTCCAAACAACCAGCCGCCGTGGCGAAGTGGTCAGCGTCGCGGACTCCCGGCTGGGAGGTCGTGGGTTCGAATCCCATCAGAAGTCATGTGGGTTTTTCTGCCCCGACCGGCTCCTACCCAGAGTTGAGTTTGCTGCGGACTCAGTTGGGAAGACTGGGACCACACAGTCGAGTTTCATCCACTTAATGGATGCGTTTCTGAGAGTGTTGCTCAAATTTCCTGACCAACACTGCAGGTGCCTGTATCTCTCGGGCCTGGTTGACGCCGGGATATATTATGAAAGGAAGCGTAGAGTACAGCCCTGTCATGTAGTCTCAGACCGAAATGGACATCCGTAGCATCATCTTAATCATCCTCATTCTCATCGATCAGCATAAAAAAAAAAAAAAATGTCTCAAATTCTGTGGCCCTTCATGCCCTGCTCTCATGGTGACCTCAATTTCGATGTCCTCTCCACGTCTGTGGCCTTGGTTTGGTTCCGTCGGGGTCACCGGTATGGGCTAGTCCATGGGAGCTGTCGTTGGGCGGACGTGGTGGCGCCCTCCGGAGGGAGAGCTCACCCATGCCGGCTCCGCGACTAAGCGATTGTTGTCGTCAGTAGGGGGCTTAGTAGGTGGTGTCCTGCGTATGTTAGATCAGAACAGGCGCCACTGAACACCACCGAAGTGACTCGGCAGCAGTGCAGTGTCTCCTCCGGTGGGTTGCCTCTTGACGACTTGACATTGACTGCTCCCTGTGGATTGCCGGTGCCGGGGCTGCGGCGGGGCCAACCGGGCTGTGGCTGTGGACGGGGTGTCGGAATGAGCGGCGTGGGTGCACTGCCTCTGAGGTGGCGCAGAGGTTGGGACAGCAAAAAAAAAAAAAAAAAAAAAAAAAGATGTCTCCAAACATGAAATAGATGTGTCAGCTTGAAAGTCATGTCAATTTGCGCTCTTATTTTCCTTTTCTTCTTGTAACTTGTCGTTTATCTTATTGTTACACTTCTCCTGTTGATAACCCCCACTTCATCCCCTTTTTAATTTGTTGTTATTTATTCTCATCTGTCTTCCCCATGAAGTGTACATTGGTGGCTGCCCAGAGAAATGCAATGGGCATGGACGCTGCACTAAAGAGGGATGCAGGTGAGGAGAAGGATTTTAAGGTGCTTAGTGAATTCTGTCAGAAATTTTTTGTAATATTTGTCTTTTAGTTCTATTTTTCATTCAGGTGATTTGTTTGTTTGTTTTTAAATTTGTTAGCACTTATAATACAAGTAGGCATGGTAAATTACATTTCGACAGGGATGTCCTTTTGTTTTCTTTCATATACATGTTATTCATATGGTACTCTGCTGGACTGGGTCAGCTTCAGTTAGATTCCTCCTTCAGGGGTTTTTTCACCATGTACTGATCAGGATATGTCATGTGCTGAAATCATATATTGCATATAGGAAAAGTCAGAAAGGATGTGAACATGTGCAAAAAAAAGTGATCAGTGAGTATGACCACACACTTAATCTGAGTGTGTTTTTGTTCTGAGTGCCCTGTGTCAGCATTTCTGCCGAGCGATTTTGTGTCGTAAGCAGCATTCATTTGGCCATGTAATTATTTCAACATGGAAGCAAGAATTACTCTGTTTGTTATCTTCCAATTTGTTTTTTTTTTTAGATCCTCATCATATGGCAGTGTTCCAATCTGAGTAGGGATAAAGCATTAGGTATATTGTAAGACGACTTTTAATGGTAAAATTCCTTTTCTTTTCAAGTTCCTCATTTTGTTCGGTCAGCCCTTCAGTGACACACTTACACCTAACTTGCAGAAAAACAAAATGCTGATTTGTGGTTTGCAAATAAGCATGGACCTAGCTCATTAAAACACCAGCCTGTTCTGTCTTCAGTTGTGACTTTGACTACTCGGGGCCAACGTGCCGAGACCCTGTGGTCCCTCACCCGAGCGCTTTCACAGAGAACTTTGAGGACCCGGCCTTGCTGGGCGGCTCTCCCCTGCTGCAGATCCAGGGAGGGTCTCTGAGCTATGTCTGCGACGTGCTTGCTAGCGGCAAAGCTTTGGTCTTCAATAAAGATGGTCTGCGCCAGTTGACTACCAGTGAATTCAACACCACTGAAGCAAGGCAAGTGTGGTGTTTGCTCATCTTGATTAGTTTGTCAATGTAATGGTGATGTGATGTTGGTGAGCACCACTGATGCAAGGCAAGTGTTGTGTTTGATCATCTTAACAGGATGATGAGGGTGTGATGATTAAGATCTATACAGCATCCTGAATCTCAAACACAGATTTAGGAACCAGATTATCTCATGTTGTTTTTGCTTTATTTGTTTGTCAGTGAGTCCGTCTGTGAAAATTGCAAATGAATATGCTTCACAAAGAAAGCTCTTAGAACCAATATATTGTATTTAAGAAATTGAAATATCAGATACTGAGATTAGGCAGAAAAATTAGATCCAGAGTTTATATTATTGCACTCTATCTGAACAACTAGAGAAGCATTATGACACATAATGTATTCAGTAACATGGAACAGGTACTCGGCCTCAAGGTTCAGTCTTTCATTGTTTATCAAGACATAAGTAGGCCTACTCTAAAGTGAACTGAGCACGAAAAAATGATATGTGTACATGTCACATACACATGCACATACACATGCATGCACACACACACACGTATGGAAGAGCCAGGTCTCTTCTCAGAAAAGATGCACAGACACACACAGACACACACAGACACACACAGACACACACACACACACACACACACACACACACACACTGAACAACAGCACAGCAACCGTTTCTAAATTTTCATACAAACTTTGGTGTTATTTTGGCCAGTGAGCTTTTTGAAAATAGATTGTTTTGTAAAAGCTGTTCCCTGCTATCATGAATTTATCTGGCACTCATTGGGGGGGGGGGGGGGGGGGGGGAATGAAAAAAAAAAAGAAGAAAAAAGTGTAGTTTGGTACAAGTTGCACCAAAAGACAATTGTAGTTGAAAGGTTAACCGAGAATGTCCTTAATCTGACCAATAACAAAATAATGATTTTTCTTCCAGCTATTTGCAGTTTTCCATTCGCGTGGGAAGTCACTCCTCCAGGTCAGAATGCCCCCCTTCCTCTGATGGCGAAGACATTGTGATTCTGGAGTATTCATGCGATGGTGGCATCACCTGGAATTTCATGAAAGACTTCTCACAAGATTACTACAAGATTCCAAGGTGAGATGATATGTAAACCATGATTATGATTACAGTCATACATGTTCAGCTATTGTCCTGCACATTGGAAATACGCATATGTATAATATTTTTCACTCACATGCCTGACTACTTTGCAGGCCTTACCCAGTTTAGGTACCACAGACTTAAAAGACAGACACCAAAGAAATTCAGTGTTCCACTCTAGAATGTTATCCCCTTTGATTGGGTGTGTCAGTGAATGTTGAACAAGGGAACTGGATTTGTAGGTTGGCTCATGCCATCTCTTGCTTTCATGTACCTTTTTTTTCACTTTAAGTTTCTTTTTCTTCATGTTCAGGGCCCAGGGCTCATAGTTGTACAGTATAACGTGATGTTTTTCTTTACATGCATCTTGAGGAGATAAGATTGCCTTGTCGTCAAAATGTCTGTCAGAGGGAGTGGCAAAGGGCTGCAGAAGAGGAGGGGATGCAGTGGGGTTGGGATGAGATTGTACAGGTAGATTTTCTCAAATCTCTTAGGTCTCGGTGTGTACAAACATCCTCATGCCTAAAAGTGATTGTGTGGATGCGCAGGCAGGTCAGATACAGTGGAATCAATCCTACTTTTTACAGCGTCAGTGATTTATAAAACAAAAATATACGTTGAGCACCAGGATACCTGGAGAGGAGATGGGCAGCGCTAGATAAGCCTCCATTGCCGCAAATTAAGTGAGGGAGACCGGGCAATATCAAAACAACTGTGGACAAAAGTTAAAAAAGAATGTGGTGGCATGGAACTGAAACTGAAGCTGTCTTTTTACCTTTCAATGTATTTCTTTGCCTGTATGTTTATATTTGATTCTTTCGTTAAGTGCCTGTGCCTCTGACACTTGTCTGTATCTCACCTGTTTATCTGCATGTCCATCACCTTTCTCCTACTCCCTCCCTTTCAAAGACTTGTTTTTTGATGTAACATTTTTGCCATTTTGTGCTCTGGTTAACTTGCTGAATAAAACTTTTCTGGTTCATGGCCCATTGTGTAAGAAAGGTTAGAGGAAATTTCATTGAAATTACTTCACCTTTCTCCATACCTGTGACAGATCTGACTCGGTCGTCTTACCGGAGGCCGCCAAAGGGGAGTTTTGCCAGTTCCGCTGGCGACAGATAGGCGGTGATGGTCAGGGGTTCAGGCGGGCAGTATGGGCAATTGATGACCTGGTGCTGACGCCTCAGCTGACCAACACACTCATGATGGACATGGCCACACAGTCAGACGTGAGCGACCGTGTGACGGCCAACAACGGGCAGCTGTTGCACAACTACTGTGGAGCACCACGCAGCATTGTGTAAGTTCTGTTCTTTTGGTTCAATAGGAGAGGGGAGAGGATAGGTGCCTTCTCCATTCATTATTTGGAATGCCATTGGGCCTATTGAAGGCATTTACTACTTCCTGTTGAAGTGGCTTTCTGTCTACCATGTTTATGGGTTGACAGTTTCCCAAATGTCGCTGCTGATAGCGTCAGATTGTGAAATTTGAAGCACGCACATGTTGCTTTGTGTGGAGGCAAAGGCTACATGCAGTATTGGGCCGACCTCGCTGAACAGCACACAAAGGCTACATGCAGGTATTGGGCCGACCTCGCTGAACAGCACACAAAGGCTACATGCAGGTATTGGGCCGACCTCGCTGAACAGCACACAAAGGCTACATGCAGGTATTGGGCCGACCTCGCTGAACAGCACACAAAGGCTACATGCAGGTATTGGGCCGACCTCGCTGAACAGCACACAAACGCAAGTTGGCGAAGGCGATTTACATGTGAGAGCAGCCCAACCAGTTGAACAATTCTCTCGGGGCAGGCCATTACTGTGGTGACCTGCATGAGCAAACAGGACTCCAGTAAAGGTGAATAGTGGGATGATGAGGTGATGTATGGATCCTCGTGGTCTGTGTTGGTTTGAACAGGTTCAGAATCTTTGGAGTTGACCAAATTTGTTGCTTTCTACTGTAATTGTACATTTTCTAAAACATAAAAAAGCGAACAAGAAAGAAATAGTTTTTTTGTTATATGTGTGCAGTTGAACCTTTGCCAAGCTAGAGAAATTAATACAGAAATAAACTGATTGGTAGCCAGTAAGTGGTAGCCAGTAACTGTACTTAGAAGTGTAAACTGGAATTACAGATTGCAGTTTAGAGCGTTTTTTAATGCACAGCTGGACATTAACAAGGTTACTTTTGACAAATCTTCTGCAGACACAGACGGTGAAAACAAAAGGGGAAAATGTATATTCCAAAGTACAGTATCAAGGAGGAAGGTGATGAGATTGGCAGCACAGTAGAGAAGTGGGACATGAATGATTACATGCTTTTTCTTGTAATGCATAGACATCCCTGAGTGTTCATTTCTTAGACATCTGTCATAGTTTCAATGATTATAAATAAGTCAAGTTGAGGCCTGATCTATGTGTCAGGTCAATGTACAGGTCAGACATTGGCTCTACCTTAACTATGGGCCCTCCTCTTTAAACTTTCATTTTGTATGCATTTTCTCTTATTCATTGCTCTCTGTATGTATATACCTATTTTCATCCTTTACACATGTGGCATCATGATTTAGCTAATGTAGTGTGGCCTGTTTGGATACTATAATACCATCCTGACCAGAACTGAACTGAACAGTGTTGCCTCTTTATCAGTACTTTACACCAATTCTCAGTGTTGCTTTGTGGACAGATTCAGCGGCAAGGAGACCAACGAAGAACCACGCTACCTGATGACGGAGGCTCTTCAGATCAGCCCGGGAAACATGGTGCAGTTTGACCTGGTCATGGGCTGCGGGGTCCCTTACACCACAAACCTCAACAATCAGGTCAGTGTCTGTGGGGCCCTTTACACCACCAGCCTCAACAATCAGGTCAGTGTGGGGCCCCTTACACCATGAACCTCAACATTACACCACCAACCTCAACAATCAGGTCAGTGTGGGGCCCCATACACCACCAACCTGAACAATCAGGTCGGTGTGAGGCCCCTTACACCACCAACCTCAAACAATCAGGTCAGTGTGGGGCCCCATACACCACCAACCTCAACAATCAGGTCAGTGTGGGGCCCCTTACACCACCAACCTCAACAATCAGGTCAGTGTGGGGCCCCTTACACCACCAACCTCAACAATCAGGTCGGTGTAGGAGGGTCCCTGACACCACCAACCTCAACATTACACCACCAACCTCAACAATCAGGTCAGTGTGGGGCCCCATACACCACCAACCTCAACAATCAGGTCAGTGTCTGTGGGGCCCCTTACACCACCAATCTCAACAATCAGGTCAGTGTAGGGTCCCTGACACCACCAGCCTCAACAATCAGGTCAGTGTGGGGCCCCATACACCACCAAACTGAACAATCAGGTCGGTGTGGGGCCCCTTACACCACCAATCTCAACAATCAGGTCAGTGTAGGGTCCCTGACACCACCAACCTCAACAATCAGGTCAGTGTGGGGCCCCTTACACCACCAATCTCAACAATCAGATCAGTGTGGGGCCCCATACACCACCAACCTCAACAATCAGGTCAGTGTGGGGCCCCTTACGCCACCGATCTCAACAATCGGGTCAGTGTAGGGTCCCTGACACCACCAGCCTCAATAATCAGGTCATTGTGGGGCCCCTTACACCACCAATCTCAACAATCAGGTCAGTGTAGGGTCCCTTAAACCTCCAACCTCAACAATCAGGTCAGCGTCTGCCCTAGCTGCTGTAATGTGGACTAACTGCAAAAAAGAAGAAGAAAAACGCTGTCTGTCAGGGTGGCTGGTAGCTGGTAAAGGATGCCAGCTGTCTTCTTTTCAGAAGATTTTGATGTTGTTGTTTTTTCCCCAGTACATATATATCCGACGACAAAAAACTTTCCACATTCTTTTCCCTGGAAAAAGCAAGAAAGGGACAGGTTTAGCGGTGTTTATTCAGGAACAGAAATGATGTCAGTTGTACCAAATTCTGAAATATTCATCGAAGGTTCCTTTATTGCAGCAACAGTTTAGAATCTGCAGTTCCCCTCATCCCCACTTTCCCCCCTTTCCATTGTCGTCAGTCTTATATTCATTTTTTTGGGGCTGGAGTAGCTCAGTGGTAGAGCGCCGGACTCGTAATCTTGGTGATACTGGGGTTGCGGGTTCGAATCTCCACCTGGCCATTTCCCATGGAGTTGACATTGGTTCTGACTCCATTTTCCATACAGTCCTTTGAATGAGACTATAAACTGAGGTTCCATGTGTTAATGCACGCACAACATCTTGTGCAAACGTAAAATCCCATCACCAACTTTCGGAAGAGAAGGCCAGTTTGGCTGTTGGTACGTTACACATAGTATGGACCTTCCCCAGAGTTGGAGTATGGCTTCCTTAATGGTGGGATAAAAAAAAAAAAATGGTCACACACACAAAACTCCATTCCCTTTGTTGGGTAGATGGGATTAATCCTTGCCTGTCTATACAGGGAGTGTCCTCGGGATTATCAGCCTGTGTCCGCAGAAAGAAATGAAATATTCAGTTTTTGCAGTGGGTTTGTGGAACACCCATGCTCCCAACCCTTCCTCTCTTCCTTCGTCCCCTCTGTCCCCCATTCCTGTTTTTAAGATTATCTGTCTGGATGCATACACACATGATCTGTGTCTGTCTCTTCATCTCCTCACTTCCGTCCATCAAGACTTCATTGATTTCCATAGTAAAACATGCTGTTTTCTTGTCTGTATTTTTGTAATTTTAGGTTCCATGTTTTAAAGAGAGTGGATGTGTACTGTAGCTGCGCATGCACATGTGTTTGTACGTGTGTGTGTGTGTGTGGGGGGGGGGGGGGGGGGTGGGAGGGTGTGTGTGGGAAGAGTGTTCGTGCTTGCATGAAGATATTTTACTGATGGGATTGATTTACTATGGATTCTTACACAGGCAGTTTACGCCTTTGTGTGTGTGTGTGTGTGTGTGTGTGTGTGTGTGTGTGTGTGTGTGTGTGTGTGTGGTGAATTGTCCTGGTATATGGTTGCTGTGCTGTCGAAAATGAATTTTCCATCTTTTGGACAGATAAAATTGTTACCCTGTTAAAAGAAGCAATAATTGTTGTTTGATTGATCTTAAATTCTTTGAACATTAATCTTTTTTTCAAACAAGATCAGTAAACCCAGACCTCTGTTTGGGATCACAATATTGACTGCATAATCAGGTAACTGTTTTGGCTGGCTGACTGATTCGTTTAACTGACTGACTGATTGGTAGGTTTCTCTCTTAAGATGTTGCTTCTTCTTTGGCGAACCACCACGTTCTTTTGAGGGACTGATTGGTTTCTGTCTGAAGGTGTTGCTTCAGAATTCAGTGAACCATGGCATCACCTGGCTGATGGTGGAAGAGCCATGCCTGCCCCCTGATGTGTGTCAGCAGTACCAGGCTGGAACCCTCTATGATGCCTCCCAGTTCCCTGAGTGGACGACGGTGACCGTGCTCCTGCCGCCTGATACGTGGTGAGTCCTTGCTAGCTGTCGATAGCTTATGAATAGATATTGTCCAGGAAATTGGAAGTGAGGCGGGCAGAAGTAAAAAATAAATAATGAATGAGCAAAGTTAACCCATTGTTGCCATAGCGCAACAATATGTATGCTCGTAACTCGAAGTGGGAGATGATCAATGGAGATGACTCAGAAAGAATTGAGGGAGTGTTGCAGACACATGGAAAGGCTTGATTTAGGTTTTTTTCCAGGGGCAAGGTAAGGGAAAGGAAGGTGAGGGAGCGAGGTAGAGGGGAGAGAGGGGGGATTCCTGAGTATTATGGGATTCCATGCTGAGTAAGGAAAAGTCACTGTTTGGTCTTGTTTTGGTCCTTCGAATGAGACTATAAACCGAGGTTCCGTGTGTTAATGCATGCACAACATCTTGCACACACATAAAATCCCATCACCAACTTTCGGAAGAGAAAGCCAGTTTGGCCGTTGGTATGGATGACACGTTACACATAGCATGCACCTTCCCCGAAGTTGGAGCATGGCTGCCTTAATGGCGGGATAAAAAACGCTGGCTGTCTCAGTATCTCTTTGATCAGGTGGTCATGATGTTTCTTGTATTAGGATGAAGTGTAAGGCACATGTGGAATCGTTCTGTTTCTTGTGCAGGTCAGCGCACACACGGTTCCGGTGGGTGCAGATGGAGTGGGGTAGTCGTGACGACTGGGCGGTGCGACGTGTGTATGTCGGACACCAGTGTCCAAACATGTGCAGTGGGCATGGGCAGTGCAACGAAGGAGTGTGCAAGTGAGTCAGCAAGTGTGTGTGGAGAGGCTTGAGGGGGCATGAGATGGGGGTGGGGGGTGGGGTGGAAGGTTTGGTTGGAAAGTCACCAACTGTTGTGCATGAAGCCAGGGAGCAGGGATGGAGTGAGAGGGTGGTAAAGTGCGATCTGTATGTATCTGTATGCATTGTTCTTATTATGATCTTTGACCCTGCGGTCGTGTGTGTGTGTGTAAGAGTTATCTTATTTGATTGATGAACTTGAAATATTATGAAACTCTGAAAATTGTGGAAAAGGTAAGCATCTTGTTACTAAACGTAAAGGTCTACATTGAAGCTTAAATGTGGCCAAAATAATTTTGTTTGCTTGATTGAGAAGAAAAGAGAGGCAAAACTGAAATGACAGTTTAATCTGTCAAGTGGTTGGACTTTCTAGTTGTTCATAATTGATCTGCCAATTTATGTTTGGAATTTCTGTCTCTTTTATAACTAATTTGATATGTCATTTTTGAAGGATTGAGGTAGTGTATGTACATAATGTCCATGTTTGTTATACTTTTGACATTATTTTGTTCTTTTGACATTATTTTGTTCTTTTGACATTATTTTGTTCTTTAATATTATTTTGTTCTTTTAACATTATTTTGTTCCTCCACTGCATCACAGCCCATGACAGTAAAACAGAAAACAAATATCTGGAAACATTAGCACATAACTCTCAAGAAATATACCTGTGTTCAGCTAACATTTGCAACTGATTGATTGACCAGGTGTGAGCCCGGCTTTATGGGGGACAGGTGCGAACCAGAACATGAAATGGCCACCGATCTTCACGCGGACTTTGGCATTCGCTATGACCCAGAGTCGCATTTCTCCTACTTGCTGGGCGGTGAAGTGGTGCATGCTGGGGAGGGCTGCGGTGTCATTTTGTCTGGAGAATCCATTTACTTCTACAAGGTAAATGGCTGTGGTGGATATGTGGTTTTATATCGGACTTTGCATTTCAGTTTTACAGTAATTTTGGAACCGTGTTTCCCAAAGTAGCAAATGCTATTGATAAAGCGTGGAAACTGTATTGTTATTCTGTCATTCACAAACATGAGAGAGAAAAAAAAAAAAAAAAAACCTGACAGGATTAATGACAGCATTTGTCATTATTAATTCTTTTTACTTTATCTTTTTTTTTATTAACTGTGTATTGATTGTTTCTTGCCACCTCACTGTATCACTTCCACTTCCCTCTTCTGGCTTCCTGTCGGCAGCCACTCCTTGCTTGTTCCCCAGTAGTCCCAGCACCAGCAATCTGTAGGGAGCATTGGCAATGAAACTGTCATGAGGCGACCTGCCAGAGGAGTTTCTGCGCTGCTTCCAGTCATTTCGGTTTTGTTCAGTGGTGCACGTCCTGATCCAGCGTATGCAGGACACCACCTACTAAGCCTGTTGCTAATGACAGTCATTGTTTTCTTGCAAAGCCAGTCTGATGAGAGTTTCCCTCAAAAAGTGCCACCGTGTTCATCCAAGGACAATGTCCATGAACTTGCTGATATTGATGACCTTGACACGAGTTCAACGAGGGTATAGACGTGGAAAGAAAACTGAAACTGGGGTCACCATAAGGGCAGGGCGTGAAGGGCCAGAGAACCTGAGATGTTTTCATGCTGACTGATGAGGACGATGAAGGTGAGGCTGTAGAGCTCCACTGTGGTCAGAGACTACATGATTCTGTGCTTACTGTCATAACATATCCCAACATCAACCAAGCCCAAGAGATAATGACACCTGCAGTGTTGGTCAGGAAATTTGAGCAACATTGTCAGAGATGCAACTGCAAGATGGATGAAACTTTGGTAGATCGAGTTATCTCATTTGAGCTCATTGCAAACTCAATTCTGGGAAGGAGCCCACCAGAAACAGAAATTTCCACAAGTGAATGGGTCAGTTAGGAATCAAACCCACAACCTCTAGCCCGTAATCTGTGTTGCTAATCACTGCGCCACAGTAGCTGGTGTCAACATTCATTTTCATACTCTCAAAACCTTCATCAAACAAAAGCTTTGTCCTCAAGGTCTGTCTAGTTGTAGCAGTTTGACCAAGGAAGAGTTTTGAAAAGACGCAGTCTTTTGTCTGTCTCTTCCTACCTATCCACCACCACCATCATCTTCACCCTCCCTGTCCATTTCCCATACTGTCCTACTCTGGCCCATTCTTATCTTAAAATTGTGTAAGTCTGCATGGATTACTTGTTCACAAAACAACATAAATATGAATTAGAACATTCATTGGCTGCCAGCACTTTGTAGTTACACTTCCAATGTCATATTCACATTACAGAAAGCCAAACAAGGGGAAGTGGCATTTTTAAATGCAATAATACATATTCTGGGGGGCAATATATACAACTAGATATGTTACCTAGCTCGGCTGGGCTATAAGCAACATTATCTTATCTTATGTTACCTAGCTGCATTTTAAGATATTTTTCATGATGAGAAATATAAATCTGCAATATTTGCTTGAAATAACTTTGTTGTTGGGTTGATTTGCTTTCTATTACGAGATAGTTGTTGCTGATATTGTCATTGTTTTTGATCATGTTGCTTCTAAGACATATTGTCCTATCAGAAAAAGTGTACAGCTGAACCAGTTTCTGCGCTTTCAACCACAAGTCTCAGCCCAGACATTGACAGATGCTGTTTTCTGTTCGTCCACCAGGATGGAGTAAGAGAGCTTCAGACGAAGGACATGAACGTGCAGCATGATGACTACCTTCAGTTCTACCTGCGAATTGCAGGTGGGCAGAACGAAGCCTGTCGAGGGGCTGAGCATCGAAATGAATCGGTCTTGCTGCAGTACTCCACAGACGGAGGCATCACCTGGACTCTGCTTCAGGAGCTTCATCACCTGGAGTTTCAGCAGCCCAGGTGAGTCATGTGACATTTAGATATAGTTGCAAAGTGAGGCGACTGGGGGGGGGGGAGGGGGGCAGAAATGTAAACAAATTTTTAAAAGTATTTGTAAGACTCTGCTGAAAAACATAGACAAATGAATCACAAGACAAAACACGACACGTTTTGACCTCTTAGGTCTTCTTCCGGCAAGATACACAACACTCAAGGTGACGAAAATGAATTCGTGATTGCTCATTCATTTTCATTGTCTGGAGTGTTGTGTATCTTACCTGAAGAAGACCTAATAGGTTGAAACGCATTGTGTTTTGTCTTGTGTTTCGTTTGTCTATGTTTTTTTGCGGAACCTTATAAATACTTCTTAAAATATGAAATTTAGCAGACTAACTTTTTTCCTTCACTGAACTAACCATACATGGTTCCTTGTCAGGTTTTGGCATGGCTGACAACATAGACAAAACAAATCAAGGGAAACGACTTTTTCTTCCCTGTGTTTGCAGGCTTATACTCCTGCGGACACTTCCTGTATAGACAGACAAGGATTAATCCCATTTACCCAACAAAGGGAGTGGAGTTTTGTGTATATGAGCATTTCTTATCCAGCCATTAATGTAACATGTCGTCCATACCAACGGCCAGACTGGCCTTCTCTTCCGAAAGTTGGTGATGGGATATGACGTGTGTGCAAGCTGTTGTGCGTGCGTTAACACACGGAACCTCGGTTTATAGTCTTATTCAAAGGATTGTATGGGAAATGGAGTCAGAACCAATGTTAACTCTGAGGGAAAAATCCCCGTGTACCGAAACAACCCAGCGGAGATTCGAACCCGCAACGCCAGGATCACCAAGATTACAAGTCCGGCGCTCTACCACTGAGCTATTCCGGCCCCCCGAGTCAACTTTCCTTGTATGATTAGAGTGAGAACCCCCTCCCCCCTGCCCCCGATGGACCTGTCACTGTCAACCATCCAGAGTTGGGTCAGTTTTAAAAGGCTTGGGTGTGGGACTGACTTACTGACACCTAGGCGCTCCAGACAAACACAGGCTTTTTGGCGCTGTGATTGTGGGGCCTAGGTTGGGAGGTCATAGTATTGAGTTCTGTCCGGGTCTGGGGTCGTTTGGCTCAGGCCGACTCCTCACTAAAGATGGATGTGCTGTGAACTGAAACTGGAAGACCAGAACTGTGCATTCATGTATCTTTGATAATGTTACACAGATTTCCTGACCTGATTTGTGTTTGGACAACGAGTCAGTATATTGGTAAAGAAAGAAAAGAACACATGCAAAGAAGAATTTGTAAGGCTGGCCAGCCTGCAGAAAAAAAGGTATATCTGTGTGTGTGTGTGTATGTCTATCTGTGTGTTTGTACTCCCCTCCCCCCCACCTGCTCCCCTCTCGCTTTCTCTCACACACACACACACACCCTCTCCTCCCTCCTGTCTTCACAATACCTGTACAATAGCGTTTTTTGTCCAACCAATCAACAGGTTTGTTCATTTGGATCTCCCTGCTGAAGCCAAAACAGAGGCAACAAGGTTTCGTTGGTGGCAGCCGGCACACAACGGACATGGATATGACCAGTGGGCTATTGATGAGGTGCTGATTGGACGATATGAACGTCTGAGAACACTGCAAGATGACTTTGATGTAAGGATCAAGCTTTTTGAGTGGAGCCTGGTGTTCGTAGTGTGTGTGTGTGTGTGTGTGTGTGTGTGTGTGTGTGTGTGTGTGTGTCGTGTGTGTATGTGTGTGTGTGTGTGTGTGTGTGTGTGTGTGTGTGTGTGTGTGTGTGTTCTTGTGCGGTACTGCTCTTCACAACACAGTTGTGCAAAGGAAATGAAATGCACTGTAGTGTAAGGAGTACTCTTAATTGTGACCTAGCCTACATCTAATGAAAAAGAAAAAAAGAAAAAGAAAGAAAACCCAACAGTCACAGTCTTGAAAAGAAAAACTGTCTTAGTTTGGTGGTGGTGGGGGGTCAGGGTGAGGTGGTGGTGATGGTTGATGGTAGTGTTCTTATGAAAAGATTTTACTATCACTCACTGTCATATTTGTCATCAACGTGACATGCTTTTGTTGTCACAGTCTGTGACAGAGCCTCTGGAGTCGGGTCAGTGGCGCACGGTGACTGAGGGTGTGGTGGGCAAGTTCTGCCAGTCCCACAGCCCCTCGCTAATCCTGGGCAACCAGATCAGCGACAAGTACATCACCTCCAAGGATCTAGTGCTGTCCCCTGGGGACGTCATTCAGTTCAAGGTCAGAGCTGGGAACACAATGTGTTTTTGTTTTCACTTACTTGTCAGCCTGTACAAGAAAATCATAGAATTACCATGCAGGAGTTGTTACAGGTTCAGAGATACCACCTGTTCTGATTTTGTCGGGTTTTGTCACTACTGTTTGCAGTTTGTTCCACTGTTGCACAAACGTCGGAATTGTTAGATGAGTTTCTTTTTTGCCAGTTAGGGTCAGACGCCTGTTTTCCTGTGTTAAGCCTTTTGGCTCTTGGGATGTCATGATCATAATTTGCCTATTGCACTACTTACAAAATTGTTTCTAGAACAAAATGAAAATATAACAGATCAAATACCTGCTTGTGTTTTGACATTGGATAAAACAGATTTTCCTTATCCTGAAATCTTCGGTTGCTTATCCAGAACTCACATACGACTGTAACAAAAGATCCAGATGGGTGGCATGTTTTTGGATCAGCTTACATTCCTAGTCTTAAATGGAACAGAAACTTGTGGAAAAAACGAAACAAAAATTCATGTTGTCAGTTAAGATGTAACACAGTTGTGTTTTCATGGAAATGGGTTCTTTGCTACCCGACAGATCAATGTGGGCTGTGGAAAGCAGTTTCGCTGGGACCATCCAGTCACTCTCCAGTTCAGCCATGACCACGGCCAGACGTGGCAGCTGGTGGAGGAGCCCTGTTATCAGCTGCAGGACTGCGAGAAGCACCACACCGAGGGCAGCATCTACTACACCGGCACTCACGGCGTGTGGACCCTGGTGGTCATCCCTGTGGATCAGCGCATCGCCATGCAGTGAGTGACTGTAGGTCATCACCAGAGACTCTGTATCTGTCTCCTGGAACTTGCAAGAAGAAGATCAAGTCAGAATAAGATGCAGGTCAGCTTGTGAGAGTCTTTAGTGATGCAGTCAAGAGAACTTTCTGACTGTTGTCAGAAATCAGTTCAAAGTTCAACCCTGGAGGTCATTTTTGTGTGGTGCATAAGCGTGCAGCCCTTGTACCTCAGCCTGATTTTCCCTTTTCACAAACAGGAAATTTTAAAACTAGATGTTGTTTTACGATATGTTTATCTGTCCAAATATAATTACCTTTTCAAACAAATGCCTTATCCCTACATTCCAAGGAACATATCATCAGAATCCTGAAAAAATAAAATAAAAAAAAAAGAGAAAAAAGCAGGAAGCTGCTCATGTCTGCATTAATGGTTAGACAGGAAGGCTGATTGCCCCTGGTGAGTTCACTTTATTAATCATACCCAAATGCAGCTCAGTTTCTGCACCGTTTCCCCCACTAAGCGGGACAGTGGGAGGGCGGAGGGGGCCCTTGTGTCTGGTCAGGTAAGTATGTCATAAAACTGCTTTTCGAAATAGAATTTCTTTTTTTCTCATGCTTACTTTGTCCAAACAAATGACAGGATACAGAAAGAATGGTGGGAAGTTTGTTCATGTGAACAGGGAGATACTGAACAAATCTTAAATAATTGTTAGCGAACCGCCCAGAGAACGTGGACAAAAGAGTCACAAGACTAAGTGAATTTTCGTTGTTTTATTTGTTTATGTCTCACCTGATGAAGACCTAAGAGGTCGAAACGCGTTGTGTTTCGTCTTGTGACTCGTTTGTCCACGTTCTCTGGGCGGTTCGCTAACATTTATTTAAGATTTGTTTAGATTTCCGCCTGCAGTCCTCTCGCTTTGCAACTAGATCTAGGGAGATACTGGTCCAAGAGAACGTCTGCACAGTTCCCCAAACCTAGAACTTGGCGTCAGAAGCCACTAAAGGGCCTAAGCAGTTGTTTCCCATCCTTAATCTAGAGGAGAAAGGATTATTCCCTGAGAATGGCACAATGTGATAGGCAATAACAATGCCTCTAGTAGGAAAAAGAAGGAACAAATAAGTCGCAAACAAAATCAGGAAAAGGTGAAGACCTTCACCCAAGACATATCAGGAAGAGTGGGTACTAATAGTGCCACTCCACACCTCACAACCGATTCTGAATTGGAGATGCAGATGTCTCTCCAGTCAGAACTGGTGGACTGTCTTGAAGATTTACATGGATATTGAAATTCCAAGTAAACCATTATGCTGCACAGGAGCAATTCTCACTCAAGTTGCAAGGTTTAAGGGGAACATACAGAACAAAAAACGCAGATGTGGTGGTGAGTGTGGACTCGAAGGCGCTAACAGCATCACAAAGGGCAGATGCGTGACTTCTGCAATCGAAGCAGAGGGCATGGAGGATGACGTGAGAGACTCCGCAGTGTACAACAGCAGAGCCAGGTGCTGGAGAGAAAGGACTCTGGGGCACAACTTGCGGAATTTAGATCTGAAATTCTCCCTTGTGAAGGAAGAGAGAAAGAAACTTTGGGTTGAAAAAGCCACTTTAGAGGATCCAGGAGTGCCAAAAAAAGTAACTAAAGAAAAGGAAAAAACTTATCTATATTTGTGCATGATTTATGAAACAAACTCACTAAGGGCGATCACTCTTCCACCCTGACTGGTCATGGAAGCATGATTAGCTCCTTGCTCTCTCAATTTTTGTGTTTTCTTTTGTTTGTTTTTTTAAGGATCCTTATGATATGTAGATATTCCATGCCAGGTAGGAAGAACGCTTTTATTTGGACAGATATGTATGAGGAAACCCAATTCCCATCTCTGAATAATGGGAGGCAATGTGTTCGTGTCCTGTTGTCTGATCAGTAGTCGTAGTAGTCGTAAATTTTCTTAGGCTAGAATGCCAGTGATCTGCAGTTTATATTGATATTTTCCTAAAGCTCATATTTTAGGAAAGTCCCAGTCTTACATTTACTTCCTTTTTTTTTAAAACGTGGCATATTCTGGAGACACATTGGCCAAAGTGTGTACATTCTTTTAGGATTGTCCAGGTAAAGTATATTGAATGTAAACAGTTTACTTACCATTATTCCACTGCAGTCAGATATTATACAATATTTGTGCAAACTTGTGTAATTAAAAATACTGAAAGATCTTTTAAACAAAAACATCATTATATTATCAAAGAAAAAAGTTAAAAAAAAATTAATGTGGATTTTCAGCCTAAAGCTGTGTAAAGCTGAATTTGATTTGTTGATTTTTAATTGTCTTTCAAGACAAATCTATCTAGAAATTTGGAGATAATTTACAGTCAGTTCTGGCATGTAAAGGAAAAGGTCAGTTCATCACAAGCGCTTTATTTTTTTTTTCTTAACAATTTGTTCTTTTACAACAAACCAAAACCAGAACACTCCTTGATAGTTTTTAATGCAGTGAAAAAGTATATACTCTTTTTTTCCTAGCCCAGCAATTCTGCGATGGTGGCAGCCGGGAGGAATGGCCTACAGCTTTTCATTGGACGATGTGTATGTGGGTCCCCCGTGCCCGGAAAACTGTCATCGCCAAGGGGTGTGCAAAGATGGGCAGTGTCACTGCGATGATGCTGATGAGGAAAACGGTGCACAAGGTGAGTGATGCCTTGCTTCTAGTGATGAGCGAATGACGTGTCTCCTGGTAATAGAAGGGCATGTGGGAGAGCACAGACCTCCACAAGGTTCTGTGGATCCTGGAGCCGTGTTATCGATCCACGACAAAAACTGGAATAGGTTCACCCTCTTGCCACATTTAGTCTTTTCACCAAGTTTTGTTTAAACTGGTAGAGCAGGTTTTTTTTGCTCAGTCTTGGTGAAGACAAACGAACCAGCAGACCAAGGTACTGATAACTATCCACGGACTGATGGTACTGAGGACTATGACAGGATGAATCTGGATGTGGCTGTATACACTTCGGAAAACGGGTGAAGAAGAGAAAGAAACCAACTGAAATAAGTCAGTCATATTCAGTTTCTCTGTACAGAGCTGCCAGGTGTTACATGCAGGGATAGCATGCTACAATTTCATTGACAATCTTACCCAGCTACACTTCATGAAAAAAATGCTAAGTCATAGAATGAAAATTTTTTTTTAAATGCCCCACAGACCTAGCTGTGGCTAAATGTAATCGTGATTTTGCTGCCTTATGGACTGGTTTCATTGTTGGCCATTGTGATTTGTTGTAGGGCAGATCAAGACTGTGTGATATCTAGAGAGATTATGTTTTCTTAGTCTGTCTTCATGTTGTATGCGAAGCGACATGCCATTGAAACTGTTATTGACTCAGACCTGTCAGACATTAAGACGCCACAGAGACAGTTTCAAGGAAGTCACCAGTGAAAAGAAAATCCCTATGATGGCCTTGGTGATATCTCATATGAGTGCTGTGATCAAATTTAGATAACTACATTTGAAATATCAGAATGCAATATTTTGTGCTTCCGAGGCTGTAGCAGCTCTGATTATAACCAGCTGACCCTACAGGGCCGTCTCAGGGCTGAAATCAATCATGTTGCTTGTGACTAAGCTGATAAGAAAAAGGCCACCCCAGGTCTTTACTTCACCTGTGTGTGTTAACCTGGTAGCAACACACCGATGAACAGGATTACATTTGCAATATCAGGTATTATCTGTTACAGACCCACATTGTCAACCCCTCTCTGACCAGCCCAACCCTCTGGGTATGTTGGACCGCTTTGACAATCGCAACATGCCCACGGAGTACTGGCGCCGAGTTCTGGGGGGATACCTGGGCACCAGCTGTGGGATCATTGACTTTGGAAACTCTCTGTACTTTGATGGCACGGGGACGAGGGAGGCGGTTACTGTCCCTCTTGATGCTAGTGAAAGAAGGTGAGGTTTTCTGTCTCTCTGTGTGTCTCCCTGTCTGTCTGTCTTTTTCTGTCACTCCTTCTGTCTCTGTGTCTCTCTCTTTCTCTCTCTTGCCATTTCTTTCTCTCTCTCTTTTTTTCTCTCTCTCATCCATTTTCCATTTCCATTTCCATTTCTCTCTCTCTCTCATCCTCCCTCTCTTTCTGTCTCTTTTCCTTTACTTACCAAAACTCTGTGAACCAAAACCCAATCAGAGAACAGACTGACCAGAAAGACACCATAAAAAAATTGGTCATGTTTGGCCAGTGTCATCTTCTATTGGCCTTAGCACTTGATTGGCAGGTCACTGAACACATTACATAAGAATTTCATTTTTCAACCCCCTTCTTAGGGTGAGACAGACATGTTTGCTGTGTCTCTATTTCCTCCCTTCTTGTTCATCACTCACATACTGAATGCTGTTTTGTTTGTGACTCTGTGGGTAGGGGAGTGGGTGTGTGCGTGTGTGTGTGTGTGTGTGTGTGTGTGTGTGTGTGTGTGTGCATGCATGTTCATGCATGAATATATTTGCAAACATGACATCATGTTTTTTTTTTTAAGAAAACTTTTCATGTCAAAAAAAGAAACATTTCAAAAAGTATTATTGAAATCAACAACTTCAAATACGACAATTCCTTATGGACAGGATGCTGGAGTTTGTCGTCAGAGTGGGCAGTGTGGAGCATCAGTCATCATGTCAGCTGCCAGAACATCGTAACGAAGGCGTCATCGTGGACTACTCCACAGACAATGAGGTCACATGGCATCTCCTCAAAGTTGTGGAACCTGATTTACATGGGGAGACCACCCAGACTGTCACTTTAGAGTTACCTCCTGAAGCTAAAACGAATGCAACGATTTTCCGATGGTGGCAGCCTCTAGGGCTTGGAGGTGTGTTTGAGATACGAATCAAGTGAAATTGTGTGTGTGTGTGTGTGTGTGTGTGTGTGTGTGTGTGTGTGTGTGTGTGTGTGTGCAGTGTGTGTATGTGTATGTATGTGTGTCTCAATGTGTGTGTTGTTTGTGTGTGTGTGTGTTGTTTGTGTGTGTATTTGTGTGTATGTGTTCATGTGTGTGTGTGTGTGTGTATACGCATGTGTGCCTATGTGCCCTGTGTGTACATATTTTAATATATGCATTTATGTGTAAACTTGCCCATGCGTTGTAAGTCACATGTGCCGATATAATTCATTTTTCGCATACTTACTTGTCCAGACAGTTGCAGAATAGCTTTCCTTCACTCAAATGTCACATTCTATTTTTCGTCAGCTTTTATGTTTCCTCTTATCTTTGCTCCGCAGAACAGGCCCATTCTTCGCTCTTGGTTCCTTTTCGACTTTGTGCCAGGTTATGGAACCTTTCATTACAGGCGTTCAAACCTCATTCGCTTTGCCTTCTTATATTCATGCTTGCACTCATATGTACATGCATGTGTGTGTGTGTGTGTGTGCATGGGTGCATTATGGATGTGGGATTTGCTTGCATACATGCTACATAGCAAAAGACATAAACATAGACCCCAAATCTGATGGCTTTTTTTTTCCACATCTGTCACCACACACAGGTATGCCAAGAGCCGGCTGGGCCATTGACAGTGTGTTGGTGGGTGTGAACGACACCAGTGCCTTTGGTTTCCAAGACGATTTCAGCAGTGCCACTCCTAACCCTTTCACCTGGTTTCTGGCGGACACCGCTGTGCCCAGAATCACCTGTAATTCCAAGGGACATGCTCTGGAATTCTCTACCAATGGCGGTCAGTGTCCTTTGCTTTTGCTTGTGTTTATTGTGTAGAAGAGGTAAACATTGAAAATCATGCAAGTGCAAAAATGGAAGAAAGCAACTGCCCTTCTGTGGTAATGAAGATGATTGGCAAAATACTTAATGGGCTAGGTTTGTCGTGGAATTGTCTTGTTGTATGTAGTCAAGTGTTATTTGAATATGTTCAGCAGCAAAGCAACACAGCAGCGTTGGTTTCTTTACGTAATCTGTCAGTTCATCACTGAGTCGGTCATGCCTTTAGTACATAACAAGCACATGTGCACCACATACACAAACATACGCATACCCATATACATGCACATTTGTATCAGCAGTTTTCATTTTCATCGCTTTCTGCCACATTTACCTGGTCATTGTCAGCATTGACCCTCACCCTCCCTACCTTCCAACGTGTGTGCTAACATAACTTTTGTTTGTTCAAACACTCCTCACCTCTCTCATCCCCCTCATCTTCTGTTTCATGCACTTCAACTTGTCCTCTTATCCTTACACTCATCACAGATTTTTGATTTTTTTTTTTTTTGCAGAAATTTTGTTTCATTGTAAATGAATGTCTGTGATGATCATTGGTCTGTTTCTTCATTACCCATTCCTCACGCTCCACCAGGCATGAGGTATGCGGAAACGTGGGACTATCACATCACTCCGTCCACCTTCCTCCAGTTTGACATTGCCATGGGCTGTGGGTCGCTTCACGGCACCCTGTTCTCTGTCATGCTGGAGTACTCTGTTAACATGGGCAAGACCTGGCACCCTGTGGTGTCAGAGTGCAAACCTCCCAGCTTCCACTGCACGGGCTATCACTTCAGCAGCAACTACCTGTCCGACCAGCACTCCAACTGGACCCGCATCACTGTGTACCTGCCTCCAGGGGCTGTGTAAGTGGAGGAAATAGGTTGTGGTCACCTTTTAACATGTCTGCCCCTGTATCCTTCTTCTTCTGGTGTTTGTTTTTCTTTCTCTCTTTCTCGCTCAACCACACTGTGGGCCTTACCTTGTCTGAGAACATTTAACAAGGAAGACCAAGCAAATCAAGGGAGATCATTCATCCCAGATTTGTCAGGTTTGTGCTCTTCTCTGACTCTGTGTCACTTTTTTTCTGATTGCCCTGTTTCTGTGTGGTTCTTTCCATCCAAAGAAGCAAACACTGAATCTTTTATCTGAACTGAAAATAAAGAAGCAAGATGTAGGTGAAATAATGAGGATATTAACAAATATATTTAAAAGTATAAATATCAAAGCCATACAAATTTTCTTAATCGCCAAGAATGTGTTTTGACTATGGTACTATCAACCTTATTTGCATTTAATCCCAAATTTAATAATAAAACCTGTCAGAATAAAAAGTACTGATGAAATGATGACTGATATGTTCAGCTCCTATTTATCAAGGAACCATGCGTCACTGGATAATGGAAATACAATAAAAGTTCAATATGTTGTAGGCAAATTATACCTTTGTAACCTGTGCCCTTTTTATGTGCCAATCCACAGTTAAATAGTTTAAGTAAAGCAGTCCTAGTCTTTCAAGTGGACAAGAAAAAACTTGCCAGGTGGGGAACATTACACCACCAATTATATATCAGGGCTGAAAGGGTTAATGAAAGCCTCAGGATCCAGTTTGTATCAAAAAAAAGAAAGAATTTAGTAGTCCAAGGCCTTTATTATAATAGATTAGGCAAGTTATTGCTAGAATAGGAATTAGAGACCAAGGCCCATTAAATTTTTGTGATGCTGTTTGTTGTATGTTTAAGGTGTTCTTGGGTCCATATACAATTAATTTTATTTTTTCTTTCTTTCTTTTTTTTTTTTTTCTAGAATAGCTGTCTGCATGTGCTTGTTTGCCTGCAGATCTCCCACCACCCGTTTTCGGTGGCTGCAGCAGACGTCACACCCACGTGGCACTGTGTGGGCTCTGGACAATGTCTACCTGGGAGACGGCTGCCCCTGGCTGTGTTCCGGACATGGCTACTGTCAGAACCACACCTGTGTGTAGGTACAGCCACACCTTGTCTCACCTGTCGGGGTTCACATAAAGTAAAACTAAGGTTTTAACGACCCAAATGAAATATGGGAGAAGCACTTGCAGGAAGGAAGGGAAAATGCGGGGTGGGGTGGGAGAGGTCTTATTCCCTAAATCCCTCTGATTTGACCTGGCAGCATTGCAGCGCCTTCTCTGTCGAGTTTCCTCAGCTGTTGTGGCGCCCTGTGCACTGCTGGTTCTTGAATTGTGGTAGGATGACCATAGGTGTGGTGGATGTATCGGGGGGTAGGAGTGTGTGGTAGTATTTCCAAAGAGATGAGACAAAAAAAGAAAGAGAAATAGAATCTAACCCCCTTGCTGATTGAACCCTCCATAACAACTCGATTAAAAAGAAAAAAAAAAGCACTGGTGTTGACTACCCCTTCCAAAGGACTCTTTAGTAATACAGAAAGCACTCATTTATGAACTGTTCCACTCTCAGCAAAGTGAAACAAAATTGTGGACTGTTTCACTCTCCTGCAAAGTCAGTCAGCCAGCTTTTGACTGCAGCTGACTTACTTCATCAGACTCTGGGCTGTATGTTCTGTTTGTGTTCATACCCGTAGATATATTGATTATTTTTTGTTATGTTTTGGCATCCTTTTTTTTTGTTCTTTTTGTGCTATGTTTGTAGCGTCATGTCATATATCTCTTCATCCCCCACCCTCTCTCCCAGCCCTCTTCTTCCTGTTTTAGAGTGATGTGAAATCCTGTCTGTCAGACGGAGGCCTTAGAGATCCATGGTTCCGGTGGTGATTTCTGTAACTAAAGAGTCACTGGGGAGTGAAGTCTTACCAGCCTCAGCTTCTGTCAAAGCCAGCACAATGAAGACAGAGAGCCCATCTCCTCTCCTTTGCTGCCATACCTTCCACGTCCCTTAAGAGGGAATGGGAACCCGCTTACAGCTGGGTGAATAGGAGCGATGTATTCAAACCTGGCTTGAATTTGGTAACATGCTGTGTCATGTTTACCCTCAGATTTTAGGAGTGAGTGCTCTAGCGACGGTACTTTTGGGTCCATGTTTCAAGTCTTGCATGTGACAGGTTATTTTTCCTCCTCTCCACGTAATCTTCAGTTGTGGTCTGAGTGCTGGTTTTTCAGAGGAGAGTACTTTTGGGTCCATAGATCAAACCATTCCACTGAACCTTAGGTTGTGGTCTGGGTATTTTGTCTTTCAGACTAGAGCACATTGAGGTCCCATCTACTGTATGCGCTTAGCACAAATAAAAGACACCACGGCAGCAAGAGAGTGAATGGTATCCTGAGTATGTTGGATCAGAACAGGTACCACATGAGTGATGTGGCAGCAGAACAATGTCTTTGCCTTACAGTGACTTGATATTGATTGTTCCCGTAGGAGATGTTGGCGCTGGGGCTGCAACAGGACAAGCCTCAGTGTGGCTTTGCACAGGGAGTCCAGAATGAGCAGCGTGTGAGCAATGCCCTTGAGCATTCATAGAAGATTGGAACGAAACAAAATCTGTTAGAAAAAATCAATGTAAAACAGACAAAAGAGAGGATGTTCAGTCACACTTGGTGCACAACTGTCATTATTGTCATCAGCAAGAAGCTTAGTAGATGTTGTTCTGCATATGCTTGATCAGAACAGACACCACTGAATGCCATCAAAGTGACTCAGCAGCAGTGTAGTGTCCTCTTTGTTGGGCAGCGTTATTGCAGATCTTCCAAACAGTCAAAGTATGGTAGAGTAGTAGTAGTACTTTAATTGTATGTCTTTTCACAAAATTATGTGGTATTAGATGGGTATGTTAGAGATTTTACATTAAGGTTTGGATAAAGATTATCATCAGATCTTACACCTGTGTGCCACATAGCAGCTTCTTTGGAAAGTGCATCAATTAAATTATTGTGCACACCAGCTTGCACACACACACAAACACACACATTGAACTTAAACATACACACACACTTACACACACACACACACACACACACACACACACACACACACACACACACACACACACACAATCACACACAGCTTGCACACACACATGCTTATACACACACACACACACACACACACGCACACACACACACACACACACACATGCACACACACACACACACACACACACAACACATACACACACACACACACACACCACACACACACACACACACACACACACCTACACACACATACACACACACATGCTCACACATACATGCACATACACACACACATGCTCACACATACACGCACATTCCACACACACAACACACACACACACACACATGCACACCTACACACACATACACACACACACCTATACACACCTACACACGCATACACACACACACACACACACACACTCACACACACACCACACACACACACACACACACACACACACACACACACACACACACACACACTATGTTACTTTCCATCCAGGAATATAAAAATCAACAGTAAGGGTGCGGAGCTCACCTGAAACAGACATTAATTAACGTACAGGTGTGACCCAGGCTTTGCAGAACCATTCTGTGTACCTGAAACACCCTTACCGATGGAGCTGCATGACGACTTCAACAACGACGAGCCAGATCGCACCAAGTGGACAGAGATCTATGGCGGAGACACCTCGGACATGTGTGGTCACCTTGTCAGCGGCAACGCCCTTGTTTTTCACAAGGTGAGACGCTTAGCTCTTTGGGTGCCAGCTGATCTGGTTTGCAGCTCTTCTCAGTGCCAACTGCAGTTACAGAGCTCATCAACTGCGGAAGTTTGCAACAATTCAGCAAGGTAAATTTGCCAAACATGGTGTAAGAGAAAAGCTCCCCATTTTCTAAGTATTCTTAACCTCCTCTCTAACCGCATAATGTCCCTGTAATCATCTCCTGAGAGCGAAGATGCTCATTGCTTTTGGCCCCAGCCACAGGATTGACCCCTTCTGGAGGAGTGTGTGCAGGGAAAGGGAAGGGGGGGAGGGGGCGCTGGAAGGAGATTGAAGGTTTGGGACGGGAGGGCTGCTGGCTTTGAGCCTTGAGGGTGGGTGAAAGGCAAGGGAGAGCACTTGGCCTGAAAGGGATGAGGGGGTGGAAGCGCTAGCTTCACGGAACTTTTCTGACGCTTTGGGTAAAGGCTTGCATTGAGGGGATGGTCACTAGAAAGGGCGTGTCTCAGAGTTGTCCTGAAATCATCGTGGGAACAAACAGTGACCAGCAGACTGTCCCTCCAAACCATCGAAAGACGAGGAAACATGCACAAGGAGGACAGAAGGCCAGTAGATGTCATGAAAGCTGCACCTTCAGCGGGATACAAAAAAGTCCAGGATTAGCGTAATCATCTTCACTGATCTTGTCCCCTTTCAAGAATGGACAAGGAAAAGAGAACAGCTCCAGAACAAATTATCAGTAGATCTATTGTTGTGCTGAAACGTGGCTAGCTGCATTTAGACCATTCTTGGTTTGGACATAAAAACCAGAAAACTTGGGTCAGGATTAGGAAATGCAATGCACATCGCCAGATGATTAACTTTGATGATGGCAACTGGTCTGGGTACATGACCTGCACCAAGGGGACACCAGAAAAGGCGTATCGGGAATTGGTGACGGCATGATCCAGGACAACCCGGAACAGAAGTACCTTTCTTGACGAGAGAAAGGAGTGAGCAACTCTATCACAAAGTTATCCCCCCCAAGTTTACTTGCACCCCCTGTGGAGGAGGAGGCAAAGGTGCAAAGGTGATGATGGAAGGGTGGTTTGGACGACTGACCCTGCATTTTGTACCGCGGCCTTAGCAAGAGATACTTCTGAATTTGGAAGAGAACCATCAAAATTATTATCTTTACCACACACATCTTCATAGGCCATGTTACGTTCACCTACATTCTCACCAAACATACCTGCATAGTGACAGTCAGATGACATCCAAGTCTCCCAGCCAGGATGTGCCCAGGCTTGCCATGTTGCAGCAGGGAGCCCTGTGAATCTGTTCCCAGCAGGACATCATCCAACCCTGAGCCATGCTGGGCTAAAGCAAGATGGCGTGTCCCAGAAGAACACACATTCCCCAGTTGCTCTTCTTTATTTACAAGATTCGGAGGAGTCGAGAGCATGGAGGAGGAGGATGGACGCTGCCTCAGGACCATTAGGGCATCAGTTTGCAGGGAGCGGCAGATAACTCTTGCCAAAAGTGACAGACCACCTTGAAGGTTAACTCGAATATCGAACTCATGAAGAGAACACCATGTTGTGTCAGCTGGGTCCTCACACAAGTTGGAAGGTGAAAACAAAGAAATTTACAACAGGAGACATAGGTCTCATGTATGTCAGCACAAAGACATTACTTGTTTGCAAGGCAAACAGACAAGCGTTGGCATAGTAGTAGCAGACGATTTAAAGGACAACTTGAAAGATGCCAAACTGTATGATGATGGAGCCAACTGTTGAAGAAGTGTGGCAGTAGTACGTAACTTGCAGGAATTATCGACAGCAATTCCCTCTTGGGAACCAACAGAAAAAAAAGTTTCTCCCTCAGCAACAAAAACAAACTTTTATGGACATTAGCGGGAATCCATGAACACCAAAAACACAAAGACTGAACTCCAGAGAGCACAGATGGGCACGTTCCTCCGCCAAAGAAAAAGAGAACAAGATGCAAAGCATAGAAACGTACTCCCGTACAGTGACAGAGGGGAGACAATTTCCAGTTAGTGGAAGGAAAAAAACTTGACAGTGTGGTGGTTGACAATGTGGTGGTTATTTCCCATATCAGACTTGAATTTATAAATTATCATTTATAGCCATTTGTAACGGCTATTCTGGTAAAATGAAACATCGGGCATCATCCATGACCCATAATGAACATACCTACAAATTTTCAGAAAGATCGGGGGAGAAGTTTTGTCTGGAGTGAGTGGAACACATTTTGACCACAGACAGACACACAGACAGACAGACACACAGACAGCATTTCTTCGTTCCCATTGTAAAGTACTCCCTGTTCTATAAGAACTGGGAGTACAAAAACTGAGCTACTTCAAATATATTACAGTGACGTGAACTCTTGCTGCCTCTCAGGATATGAAGGTTCTGTTATCTCCATGCTCCCACAGTGTTTATTTCAGGAGAGGGGTGGGGAAGGGGCAGGAGTTTCGTGTTGTTATGGCGATTGTTCCACACCAAGTGGGGTGAAACACTTGTATGAACAGGTAAGAATGAGGAAAATGAAGCATTATCAGCATAATGCAAATAATAAGCAGTACAAGCTTAGCTTACCTTCAAAAATGCTCCATAAGGTTCTCAAAGTCCATGTCAGATCATGTTTTTTATCGTCTGTATCTGACAGTCCCTAGCTGTTTTTCTCAAACAGGCTCTTATTATTAATTCCTTTGTGTGGAATGTCTTCCGGCCAGGACCATGTGCGGTTGGCAGTAACGAGAGACATCGACACTTCTATGCTGACTACTGTCGAGTTTTACTTCAAGTATGGCTGCGAGGACGAAGCCTTCAAACTGAGCGATGACGCCATCTTGTTGGGGGCTGGCAAGGGGAAAGTTCTGAAGGCGGTGAAGAAGGCGCCGCCATTTTGGCCTCGGCACCACAGCGTCCTCCTGCAGTATTCCACCAATGGGGGCATCACATGGACCCTGCTGAAGGAGATACATTACCCTGACACTGAGGGAGCGAGGTACAGTGTGTGTGTGTGTGTGTGTGTGTGCGTGTGATGTGTGTGTGTGTGTGTGTGTGTGTGAGTGTGTGTGTGTGTGTTTGTGTGTGCTGTGTGATGTGTCTATGTGTGGTGAGTGTGTTTGTGTGGTGAGTGTGTGTGTGTGCGTGTGTGTGTGTGTGTGTGTGTGTGTGTGTGTGTGTGTGTGTGCGTGTGTGAGTGTGTCTATGTGTGTGTGTGTGAGTGTGTGTGTGTGTGTGTGTGTGGCATGTGTGTGTGTGTGTGCAGTGTGTGTGTGTGAGAATGTGTGTGTGTATGTGTGTGTGTGTGTATGTATGTGTGTGTGTGTTTGTGTGTGTGTGTGTAAGCGCGCACTGGTGCATGCATACATCCGTGTGTGCATGCTTGCTTCGATGCATGTGTTTGTGTGTGTGTGAGTATGTTTATATGTGAATTTGTGTCTATTTCTCAGTTCTTACATTATCAGTGGGATTTTGAAATACCATTTGTGAGTTTGTTTGTATGTGAATTTGTATCTATTTTTCATTTCTTACATTATCAGTGGGATTTTGAAATACCATTTCTTTCTCAGATTCTCTGGTGGTGTGCTTTTACTTCTCTGCCTTTTATCTTTACATGTTTTTACTGATAGTGGGTTTTTGGTGGTGTTGTGACAATTCAGTATTTTTCCTTTTGTCATTGGTTGATTGCCGAGTCATTTTGGAAGTGCAAATGTTTGGGGTTTTTTTCATGAGCAGGTTCTTCTCTGTGGGTCTTCCTATGATGGCTCTGACAAACGCAACACAGTTCCGCTTTTGGCAGCCCAGTAACGGAGGTCAGTCTGAGCAGTTGAGCAGGTGTCAAAGTTATTGCTGATTCTCGGGTGGTTGTGAGACTGGAGATGAGGCAACCGCATGACGAATGGTCCTGTGCATGGGTTTTCAACTAATGACAGATGATGTAGAGCTTAAAAGGTCAAAGTTCTCTAGCCTAATGGCTTACGGATCATAAAATAAAGATTTTTCATGAAAATATGTCATATATCAAAACGTAGTTGAATATCTTTAGATTTTGAGTTTACATAGAAACCTGCAGAAAACTTCAGTGACTGCTAGAATGCTAACAACAGAAAAAATCTTGAGGACTTGACATGGAAGGTAGGCGTTTGATAACCATGCAAGGAACCAACTGGTCAAGCAGTCCATGTATCCATGTGCAGGGGAGATGAAGGCAGCCTGGGCCATTGACAACCTGTTCATCGGAGCCATGTCTATGAATCCGGCCACCATGATGGATGATTTTGAGGCTGAGCTGCATCCTTCTCCGTGGCTGTTCATCAACAACGGGCAGATCGATGAATACTGCACGTTTAAAACAAGGTGATGAAGAATGCCAGACACTATTTCTCTGCTGTAGTAGTGAGTGTGATCAGTATGTAGTGAGATATTAGTGTGCGTCTGATTAGTATGTGTGTAGGGAGTTAATGAATGTCTGATCAGTATTCAGTTAGTTATGAGAGTATGTCTGATTAGTATGTAGGGAGTCATTAGTATGTATGTGATCATTTTGTTACAAATACGTGTCTGATCAGTATGTCCTAAGTATATGTCTGATCAGTATGTTAAAGTCGGTATATGTCTTACCAGTATGTCATGAGTGTTTTGCCTTATCAGTATGTTGGGAGTCATTGATATATGTCTGAGAAGTATGCCATGAGTGTGTATCTTGTCAGTATGTTGTGAGTTGTGAATGTATGTTGGATCAGTATATATGGAGGTGTGAGTGTATGTTGGACCAGTGTGTTATGAGTTGTGTGCAAGACAGATCAGTCTGCAGAAAGTCATGGGCATAAAAGTTGGATCACTATGTAAGAGTTATGAGTGTATATCATATCTGTATATGTATCATTGTGTTACCTGTAGTAATTTGAAGTCAGTTTTTTGTACCTACATATGTATTATTGTGTTACCTGTAGTGACTCTAGGTCAATGTTTGTGCCTGCATGTATATTATTGTGTACCTGTAGTAATTCGTGTGCTTGTATGTATTATTGTGTTAAGTAGTGACTCTAGGTCAATGTTTTGTACCTACATGTATATTATTGTGTTGCCTGTAGTAATTCGTGTGCCTGTGTATGTATATTGTGTTAAGTATGTGCCTATGTATGTTTATTGCTTAAGTAGTGACTCTAGGTCAATGTTTTTTACCTACATGTATATTATTGTGTTACCTGTAGTAATTCATGTGCCATGTATGTATTATTGTGTTAAGTAGTGACTCTAGGTCAATGTTTTGTACCTACATGTATATTATTGTGTTACTGTAGTAATTCATGTGCCTATGTATGTATTATTGTGTTAAGTAGTGACTCTAGGTCAATGTTTTGTACCTACATGTATATTATTGTGTTACCTGTAGTAATTTATGTGCCTGTGTATGTATTATTGTGTTACCTGTAGTGACTCTAGGTCAATGTTTTGTGCCTGCATGTATATTATTGTGTTACCTGTAGTAATTCTTAGTCAATTGTTTGTGCGTATGTGTGTATTATTGTGTTACCTGTAGTAATTCTAAGTCAAATTTTTGTGCCTATATTTGTATTATTGAGTTACCTGTAGTAATTCTAAGTTTAATTTTTTATACCTTTATATGTATTATTGTATTACCTGTAGTAATTCTAAGTCAAATTTTTGCGCTTGTTTTCACCTGAGACATGTTGACCACAGACCTGACACGATGTCATCGGGGGATCAGCTCTGGTGTTTCGACGTGGAGCGGCCGGAGAAGTGTCTGTCTCTACTCGTGATCTGGAGATTGGACCCATGTCAGTTCTCCAGTTTGATGTGAGTCTGATGGCAGATAAAGGATTTGTTGGGGAAAAAAAAAAATAAATAAAACAAAACGAAACAAACAAAAAACAAACAAACAAATAAAAAAAGAAAGAAAGATAGAAACAAACTGTATAACTGTCAGTTGTTGATTTGTGATATGAGTGTAAAAAATTAATAGAAATATGTTTTTTTTTTCTTTTTATTAATCAGTGACCTAAAACATTGAATTAGCTTTAACATCAGACAAGAGAAAACCATCAAACATGACATGTGTATTTTTTTTAGATACATGATTGATGAAGTGTTTGATGCCATACCTTAGTGAGGAAGAAAGAAAACAGACAACATTTTTCTCATACTTACCCATCCAAACTTCTTCCTATATGGCGTGGAACATCGCCATATTATCAGGATCCTAAAAACAATGAAAAACATTGGTGGAGCAGGAAGCTAATCTTGCCTGCCTACCCAGTTTCAGGATGACGCTTTGTTGAAATGAATGGTATTAATGTGTTGGATCTCAGATGAGTCACAGTGTAATATTTTCAACTGACATGAGTGTAACTGAAGTTGTGCTGTTTCAGATTAATGTCGGGTGTGGCACAGAGCCCACAGACAAGTACCCAGTGCGACTGGAATACACGTCAGACGGGGGCAACACATGGTCGCTTGTTGTAGCCCAACTGCGCGGTCCGCAACCTGGCTCGCTGCTTTGACACTACCCTTCCCCCAACTGTTTACTATGGGGGAACAACTTCGTACTGGCGAAGAATTATAGTACCCCTTGACAACATGCCTATCTGCGGGTAAGTCATTCTTTTTACGCAAAGTTTACTCACCTTCCTGTGGTTATTTATCTTGTTTCTAGACAAAAATTGCTTTTCATGTACCAATACAATCACTTACTCGAATTCCTAAGTTATTGAGCAGGTAATTGCATGTATTGTTGTTGTTATTAGACAGATAACAAGTATGCATATTGTTTTTTTCTGTTTGATAATTAGTTGTAAGATTTCTGTCTCTGGTTTTTGAGAACTGATTGAAAATAGTTATGAACCACCCTAGCTGTTATCATGTTGGTTAATCAGTTGCTAGCTTTCCTCCTCTAATGTTTTAGCACATTTTCATTGCAAATTTTCATTTTCAGCTCCCTCAATTTCTAACACCAATGCATCAATTTTTACTCTGTTCACTGTAGATCTGTGCGATTCCGATGGTATCAGGGCGACATCCCTGTGGATGACTTCGCACCTGAATGGGCCATTGATAATGTCTATGTGGGCATGGCCTGCATGGATCACTGCAATGGTCACGGTTCATGCCTGGGTGGTATGGCGTGCATGTGCGATGTTGGGTATCACGGGCCCTCTTGTGTACCTGACCACCCTCTGCCCACCTACCTGAAGGAAGACTTCTACCAGTCAGACTCCATTCTGGTTCGCCGTGGCAACCTGCTTCCTGGCCCTGTGTTGGACAGTAAGTAACCGGGGTGAATCGGACAGGGAGCGAGATGGGTGGGAGGGGAAATGGCATTCCAGAAATCTTTTCCCTGTTGGTCAAAAAGGGAAAAAGAAAAGAAAGAAAAAAGGAAACGAACCAGTACAAACATGCTGATTGTAGTTTTCAAGCTTGAGGTGAGAAAGGACAAAGATCATGTGCCTGTGTATGGCTGTGTTTGAGGGATTCAGAATGAGTGCCTTGGAGCAAAGCCAATGACAAGCCTGGAAGGAGAGAAATCGAAAAGAAAAAAAAAAATCCTGCATAGCCTCCCCTTCCACTCCAGCTTGGCTTTGCTGCAAACTGTGAGTTTGTTATTACTATACCCCTACTCCTGTTTTTTTTTTTTCTTTTTAAAGGCTGCAGGTGGGTTCAGAGGAGAAAACAAATTAAGAACCTCCCCTCTGATACTGAGTGAAATTTGATAACTGAGAGCAGTTTATTTCCATATTGTTGTTATTACATGTTGTTTGTTTTTGACTTCCCACTATCCAAATCGTTTTTATTTATTACTATCCAGTTAGTGTTGCCAAGGCAAGTGTAATTTGTAAATTGCAAGCTATTAAAATGTCTGTATCACTGGTGAATGTAAAGAGCTCTGATTTATCTAAAAGAACAGTTGTCTTCTAATGTGAGGGAAAGAAAAAAATTTAAACCAGCGCCGTGGTGAAGTGGTTAGCGTATGGATTCCTGGCTGGGAGGTCATGAGTTTGATTCCCATCAGAGCCATGTAGGATTTTTCTTCCCCAACGGCTCCTCCAAAGTTGAGTTTGCTGCGGGATCAGTTGGGAAGACTGGGACACCGTGATTTCATCGCTAAATGAATGCGTCTCTGAGAGTGTTGCTCATATTTCCTGACCAACACTGCAGGTGTCTGTATCTCTCAGGCCTGTTAATGCGGAATGTATTATGAAAGTAAGCATAGAGTGCGGCCCTGTCATACAGTCTCAATCCGGAATGGAAATCTGTAGCATCACTATCCTCATTCTCATTGATCAGCATAAAAAAAAAAGTCTTTAATTCTGTGGCCCTTCATGCCCTGCTCTCATGTGACCTCAGTTTCAATATCTCTCTGCATCTATGGCCTTGATTTGATTCTGTCAGGTACTGGTATCGGCAAATTCATGGGGGCTGTCGTCGGATGGACGTGTGGCGCCCTCTGAGGGAGAGCTCACATACACCAGCTCCGCAACTAGGCAGCTATTGTCATCAGTAGGGGGCTTTAGTAGGATGTGCCCTGTGTATGTAGGATCAGAACAGGCCCACTGAACACCACCGAAGTGACTCGGCAGCAGTGCAGTGTCTCATCTTGCAGGTTGCCTCTTGACGACTTGACATCGACTGCTCCTTGTGCATTGCCCGGCTGCAGGCTGGGCCAGGCTGTGGCGTGATGGGGGAGGGGGAGGGGGCACAGAATGAGCGGTGTGGGTGCAATGCCACTGAGGTGGCACATCAGACGGGACAGCAAAAAAAGAAAAAAAAATTTCAGTGGCATATAATGCTACAGTTCTGAACACAGCAGGCAAAACAGTCAAAAGCTAACATTATCTCTAAAGACATTGAAAAAGGGATGGGGATAGCAATAAAAGAATCATGCTCTCATCGTGCGCAAAATCAACGAACCATCAAAGAGCGTCACAGTGAATTCTGAAAGCCAAACCATCAACAGTCACCATTCTGTTTGCTCACAGCCAGCAGACACCTGAATGAACAGGTGTGGGAGGTGTGGTCAGGAGGGCAGAAGTCACTGCAGTGTGGAGAGGTCTTCACTGGCACCAGTCTTGTGCAGGGCAGACCTGGAGAAAGAGAACTGACCACCGCGCCCCTTGACCTTTCACGTGTCAGGTGAGAGAAATCGCTCCTCCCTAGAATACAGTCTAGATTGAAGACCAGCATAATTCACGTGGCCTGGCCTTAAGTTGACAGATGTTTTTTGAGAAGTTGAGAGGATAATCTTTAAGTAGATCAGCCGTGTAAACATCTCGAGGTAAAGATAGTCTGTGTAAGGTAGAATTGTGTGTTCTGTGAACGTTTCTTATGAGTTTTGTAAACTTGTGAGGTGTTCTGTAAATCATTATATGTTTTATGGCTCTGTGTTCAGTTGTTATGTGTGTGTGTGTGTTGATCTCATTCTGATTGATTTTAAACAAAATGTTACACCTACCAATTAGGCAATATAGGTTCAGTTCAGGAATTTTATTTTGAAACTGACTTGATACATGCAATAAACTACAGAAGTCATGTGTTCCATGAAATTTCCATGAGGTTACACATGGTGAGATAAAGAATTTGGAACAAAATGTGAAATGATTTTTTTTTTAAAATGGGACATATAACTGAAGATTAGACATATTGTGTAATAAGAAATTTGTTACATTTGTTTTATTTAAAAAAATGGAAGATCATATTAATTTGAAAAAAAACTAGAACATATAATGTTCGTTAAAGACATCTTGCCTGACAATGATATTGGAAGGGACATTATAAACAAAGCCATATCCAGTGCAAGTATCAGGTGCATGACGCTTTCATAGATAATAAACAGGGAAACCACTCCAACCCAACACCTCCAGTTAGTGATCCACTGCCCCAGCTAGCCAGGAAAACTGACAACACACAATATGCTTTGCACACATCCTCGCAGGATTCAAACCCAACAGTAGCCTCACCCTTACTCACCTCCTTTTGCAGTTAGATGCCTGATCAACAAATTAATCAGGGACCATTGACAGAAGAAGAAAAAGAGACGCACACCTACATACACACAATAATAAACACAAACTGATGGCAGCCATGAATGCACAGAAATACACATTAATAACAGATACACTGACACACACAAAAAAAACACTATGCTACAGAAATTATCAAAAGAATTATGTGGGGAGGAAAGTCAACAAAATCCTTTACTGTTAGATCGACTTTTTCTGCAAAACCTTCGGCATTCTTTCACAGCATGATTCAGTTCTTCACAAAGCTGGGCTGCGATCCAGCTGTGGGAATGTCGCCACCTGTCTTCCTCCAGTACTCCATCGATGGGGAGTCCACTGGACTAGCATTGAACAGTTTGACTTCGGCAGCAACAGCAACCAAGTCAACTACCTGTCTATCCACCTACCACCCCGGGCACGTACCAATGCCACTCAGGTACGCTGGTGGCAGCCGTCTAAGGATGGGGTGTTTCATGAGGACTGGGCCATTGACCAGGTGAGTGACCATGTCTTCTTTTATGAGGTAGAGCTTTAGAGCTGTGATGTCCTGTATAAAAAGCTTTGTGTTTCTTTTTATTATTGTTTTATGTGTGTATGTATGTGTGTGTGTCTGTGTGTGTACGTGCGCGTGTGTGTGGTTTGTGGTTCATATTCATTCTTTGTTTTTGTGCTACTTGGATTTCAGCATGTTACATGGCTCCATTTGTCTGTGATATGATGCCCGAAAGGAACAAAAATTGACAGTATCACAGAAATATTTCATTTCTTGTAGAAAAGTAGAACACTGCTGAAGTGACTCAGCAGCAGTGCAGTGTCTCCTGTGATGGGCTGCCTCACAATGACATGACATCGATACCTGTGGACTGGTGGTACCGAGCCTGTAAGAAGACAAAACCAGGGTGTGGTGGTGAATGTGGAGGCCGGAATGAGCAGCGTGGGAGTAATTATTCCATAGACTGGGCAGGGAAATGGGGCATCCCGAAAAGAAAAGACGAAAAACTTTATGAAATGTATGGAATGACAAGTTTTCACACCGGACAATGATGACAAGAAAAAATGACTAGAATAATCATGTGATATGTGAGTATGAGACGTTAGGAAGAAAGGTGGCAGAGTGGTTAAGACCTTCGCCTGCCAATCCAACGTGTGAGAAGTGCGTGGGTTCGAGCCCTGCCTTTCTCGCCCTTTCTTTCCCAGTTTGAATGACAAATCGAACTGAACATCAAGTCCATCGGATGGGGACTATAAGCGAGTCGGAGCCATGTGCTTTCCTGGCCCCTGCACACGTTAAAGAACTCATGGCAGTTGAAAATCGAAAAGAGCAGGGGATTCCCCGCTGCCCTGGCAAAATTGATGTAGATTGAAGATAGCCGCCTGGTATTTCTTACCAAGCCACAAAAATTGTCACTTACTGTTATCGTGTGCCATCATGTACCGGTGGAAATAGAGGACACATATAAACATCGCATGCATCCTATGTGAGAAACTGGAGGACTAAATGAGATAAATGAAAATGAGTTACTGATATTTGAATGGCACGGGAAAAGACTGAATGAGCACCAGTAGGCTGCTCTTCGGCCGGCTCTACCTGGGTAGGCAGCCCGTTGAGTGAGTGAGGTAGTGTGTTTATTGTAAAGCGCTTAGAGCTTGGTCTGTGACCGTGGATAGGCGCTATATAAATACCCAGTATAACAATAATAATAATATAATTATTCTTGTGTGGACATGGATCACAAACAAAACATGCTGGAGGTGAAGAATCAATCTGAACAGTGGAAAGACGAAAGAACGGCAGGTCTGGAAACTTTTGAGAAGATAGTCCAAGACCATAAGCAAGAGGACTGATTAATGGTTGTTAGGAAAAAAAACATGAATATAGTCCAAAACCTTGAGCAAGAAGATCGACTATTGGTTGTTATAAAAACACATAATGAATCTATAAGCATGTTATATTGAAAACGTGTGTGCTGCTTGTGTAATGGAGAAGAAGGCGATCTGTTGCTTCCTATCCCTGTAAATACCAATTATTTTGTCAACATAAGATTCCCAGAGCTACCAAATACAGTGTTTTAAAAGTAATCTTTTCAAACTTGAATGAAAGCATTTTGCACATTGTGGTCATTTCTGCAATAGCTGTTATGCTCAGTTGCCATGTCTTAATGTTCAGATCTTCTCAAATAATCCTATCAGAAAGAAATTAACATGTTACCCGTGATAGGGAGTATAAGGTGGAACAGTAATTATCTGATGATGGGGGATAGGCTTGTGTAGGGTGGACAAACAGTGAAGGACTTAAGGGGTTTTTTTGTTGTTTTTTTGTTGTTTTGTTGTGTTCACATTTCAAGTTCTTTCTTTGTGTTTTGTTTTTGACATAATTAAAAGTTCATTATCACAAAGAATTAATTTTCTGACTGCTAGTGAGGAGAATACTCATCAGTGAGGGACAGTACTTTTGTTCAGGTAGAATAAAGCTTACAATTTGTTTGGTACAGCAGTTTGTCAAGGTCCCTTCTTCATGTATCAGTATCATTCTGTTCAGACACACTGATGTGCTTTCATGAATAGTACACAGTGAAGGGGTTGACTCTTTAGTTCTAGAGGCACTGCTAGATGACCTATGTAAACATTGTAGGCACCACCTGATAGCTTGCAATGTGAAAGTTGTAGGCACAGCGCAGTGACTTGTGTAAATGCTGTAGGGACCACTCAGTGACTTTTAGTGTAGATGCTTGAGCACCACAGGATGACTTTTTAGTATAAATGCTGTGAAAACCTCTGGATGACTTGCGATGAAAATGCTGTAAGCACCAGTGGATGACTTGCTGTGCAGACACTGTAGGCACTGCTTAACAACTTGCTGTGGACCACTCCACGATTTTGCTCTGTGAATGCCGTAGACCACTCCACAAAGTGTCCTGTAAATGTTGTGGTCACAACTAGGCAACTTGCGATGAAAATGCTGCGTGCATCACTTGGCAGCTGGTAGTCTACTTGTAAATGGTGTGGAGGCACTCGTGACAGTGGAGATGAGTTTGTGCCATGTGGCATTGACATCATGAGTGACAGTGATAGTGACTTTACCCTTGAACCTTCTGACGAAAGCAACAGGCCAGGAGAGTATGGTCAAAATGGACAAGGAAGTATATTGAATGCAATTGATTCAGTGGTTATAAAATTATGGGCATAGAAAACAAGTACCTAATGTTCAAACTTACAGCTCACAGCTGTACCTCACGCAACCCAGAATGACCTACTTACAGCTATTTGCAGCATGGGAATGTCTAGTGATAAAAGCATTAGATACTGTGCGTGTTGTTGTAGATCTATATTGGTGGTGACATCTATGGTGAGGACTGTGCATGCTGTTGACTATTTGGTGGTGACATCTATGGTGAGGACTGTGCACGTTGTCATAGATCTATATTGGTGGTGACATCTATGGTGAGGACTGTGCATGTTGTCATAGATCTATATTGGTGGTGACATCTATGATGAGGACTGTGCACGTTGTCATAGATCTATATTGGTGGTGACATCTATGGTGAGGAGCTGCTGCAAGATGATCCCATGGCTCCCCGGGACTCCACCTGGCTGATGTATCCTGGAGGGATGGTGGAGACGGTCTGTGGTTCTACTGTGGAGGCTCTGCATTTTAATGGTAGGAATCTAGCTGCAGGTTAGATTGTCATAGTCCTGATGTCTAAACTTCTCGGAAAGGAGATGAAAATGTTTTTGTTAAGATTTGTCTCTAATTTTACTCTGCAGCCTTGCCTGAGGTGTAGATACCTTTGAATTATTTGCCTTTAATGTGAGCAGTGCTTAGGACTCTAGTTGTGATAAGTCAGACTTGTTTAGGTTTTAATGTTTGTTTTTAATAATTTGCAAACAAAATTTTGAGGATTTTTCGTGTGCATGTTTTGTTTTGTTTTTTAATGAAGTTCTGGAAGGTTAAATCCCAGTAATCTTGATTTCTGGTATCATGGTAAGAGGATGAAAACTGTGTTGTTAAGATATGTCCTGAATTTACCCTACAGCCTAACTTGAGTTAGGTACCATCCAATGTATTTGTCTCTATATAATGTGAGCAGTGCTTAGGCATCTGAGTTACATCAAGCTTAATTCGTTTGTTCTTTTGTTTGTTTTTGATAATTTGCAAGCGAAATTTTTTTAGGACTGATTGTGTATAAATTCTGTTTTAAAAAGTTCAAGAGATTTTATTCTTTTTAATGATTTCCCAACAGTGTAGTGCTTCAGTATTCAGCAAGTGTTAAGTAAAGTAGTTCATCATTCTGATAGTGATGTTCATCTGCAATCAGTTTGACTTGCATTGGTCGTTTCATTGGCATAACTTTGTCTCTTTGTTTTGATGATTTGGCCAGGATTAACATTATGTTTGTTTTTGATGATTTGCTTAAGATTAGCATTATATCTTGTGTACATTTTACCATTTGGTTTTCCAAGTGTGCGTGTGTGTGTGCGTGTTTGTGTGTTTGTGTGTGTGCATACATGTGAACATGTGTGTGTGTGTGTGTTGTGTGTGTGTGTGTGTGTGTTGTGTGTGTGTGAGACAACAGTCAACGCGAATGTGTTTATGCCAATGTGGAAGTGCGTGTCTTTGACTCTGGTCACTTTCTGTGTATATGTGTGTGTTTGCGTGTGCATGTGTGTGATGTGAAGGAAGTTCAAGGCTGCATAACTTGTCAATATGTGTCTTTCTTATGCAGATGTGGAAGTGATGCGTTACGCCGTATCAGCTGATGTCAGCGTCTCTTCTGGCACAATACTGCAGTTTGATTTGTCCATGGGTTGCAAGGCGACGGATGATTGCTATGGTAATATACTGTTTATTGTTTGAATATATATGTGTGCATATGTTACAGGTGCAAAGTTTCGCATGTGTGAGGTTTTTTTTTCCATCTGTTCATATTTGTGATTTTTTAATGCAAGTTCTCGCTTCAACTCCCACAAGCCATACACTGATTTTTTTTTTTTTAATTCAAAGATACTTTCATCACTCCTATTAAATGTATCACCTGTGTCCAGACGTAATTTTTTTATTAGTTTTCAAACCAGTCTGATGACCATCTGATCGACTCACTGGATTGGGTGATGTTGTCTTTGCTCAGCAATCCAGTTGGAGTTTTCTCTGGACATGGGTCAGACCTGGAGCTTGCTGATGCCAGCCTGCCTGCCTTCCAACCTGCAGTGCAGCCAGTACTACACCCAGAGCACTTACTCTTCCGACCTCCACACTGGCTGGAACCGCGTGACACTGCTCTTACCTGAGAGGGCCAGGTGAGATGGGCAAGGAGAACAAAAAGTAATGGAATAACAGGTGAATGGATACAATACACATGTATGTAGATGAATAGATACAGTACACATGTATATCTACCATCACAAAAGTCAGTGATAGATAACCAAGACGTCATTTATAGGGAAGTGTGTTCACAGCCCAGAATTTCACATACAGAGATAGCCATGCATTCATTAGGCATGCAATGCCTGAAACAGCGTCCAGTCTTCTCTCCTTGTGGGCACTTCTCTTATCATCATATCCAGATGTCAAGGCCTCTGCTCCTCCAAAAGCATTTACACCAATGGTGCAGCCAAGGGAGACATGCTTCAGTGTTGCCTTCCAGCCGTCTTAGAAATGCTGTACTGCACTCTCAGGTTTCCTTGTGTTGGATGCCGGATCAAAGAAGGAAGTCATGCACAGAGGCAGCAAAAGTGGATGGTAGCAGCCTCAGGCAACATGCTGTCCCCAGGGAACGCAGCCCACAGTGTACAGAGAAAAATCTTTCGTGATGGTAAAATTGTAGACAAACAAACGTGCAATTTTGTTGTTTACCAGATCCAAGTCCACTCGGTTCCGATGGCAGCAGCCGTTAGGATTTGACCAGGAGCATTCGTGGGCCCTGTCTCACCTCTTCATCGGCTCCACCTGTCCAGGACTGTGCGGAGGGCACGGCCGTTGTCACGTCACTTCTTGTGTGTAAGTCTGAGGCAAAGTTGTACAGGGGTTAATGTGTGTGTGTGTGTGTGTGTGTGTGTGTGTGTGTGTGTGTGTGTGTGTGAGTGTGTGTGTGTATGTGTGTGTGTGTGTGTGTGTGTGTGTGTGTGTGTGTGTGTATGTGTGTGTGTATGTGTGTGTATGTGTTTGTGTGTGTGTGTGTGCGCGCACGTGTGTGTGTGTGTGTGTGTGTGTGTGTGTGTGTGTGTGTGTGTGAATATGTGTGTGTGTATGTGTGTGTGTGTGTGTGTGGTGTGTGTGTGTGTGTGTGTGAATATGGTTTTGTTAATACAATAAAGGCAGAAACCACCCTTTACAGTCACTGGCTGTCATGAGCATGCCTGGTACAAGACTATAATTTTCATTTTTTACTTTTGAGAACATAAATAATAAATTTCTAGATTTTGACTGACCTTTTTTTTTCTTGTGTCTTTCTCAGCTGTGACGAAGGCTGGACAGGAGACGACTGCAGCTTCTCCATCTCTCCTCTCCCCACGCTTCTTACAGAGGACTTCAATGATGACTACAATGAAGAGAACTGGATCAAAGTGGTTGGAGGCAAGGTCACCAAGCCATGCAGAGTTCTCTCGGCGGGACAGGCACTGCATTTTACTGGGGTGAGCAGGGGTATCTGTGTTGAAGACATGGTATACAGCGTTTATTTCAGGTGGATGCACACACCATAACTAACAGATACATGCATTCATTATGCATGCTGACATACAGGTATACTTGCACACTGACACACTCATACACAGGCACACACACATGCACACAGACACATCACACATTCACAGATTCACATCCACATACACACACACACACACACACACACACACACACACACACACACACACACACACACACACACTCACACACACACACACACACACACACACACACACACATGCATTCACATGCTCACACACACACACTTACATGTATGCACACACACACACACACACACACACACACACACACACACACACACACACATTCATGCACTCACACTCAGCTGAAGTCTCCAGTTTACACTGTTTATTTGTTCACACAGTTTTGACTGTTCTGAAACAAATACACTACTGGTAGGGCATAAAAATCATGTTAGGGTTTAAAACAAAAAAACAAGACAAGCCCCTCTCTCTCCCATCCTGTTTTGAGTGTGAGTGTTTCATCTTTTCTGAGAATATGCATTCTGTCTATAGTATAGCATCCATGACAGGACTAGCTGTGGAAGGTCATGTAGCAGTGACAATCTTCAGGAATTTGTCATGTCGGTTGTGCATTAAGCTGCGAACCAGGGGCAAGCAGACTAGCACATCCCCTACAAAAACATATTCTATCCCCCACCACTCCTCTTCACTGATGTGTTCAGGACAAGGGTGCAGAGTGGAATGGGGGGGGGAGAGTTGGGGGGGGGGGGGGGCAGGCTGGCCAATCTCTTGGAACCTTGGAACCGATTCCAAGTCAGTGTATAGCCGGGAGAAGTAGGCGACTGTCTGTTCAGATCTGGCAGACCGTCATGGAGGCTTATAAGCAACTTGAGTTGTATAGTTCAAAGAGAGCATTCAGAGCTAAAGACACAGGTCCCGTGAGTGTAGGCTTGAAGTGGCTCACAGCAGCATGAAGGGCAGACATGTGATCCAGTATCTGAGGCAGAGGGAATGGAGGATGACGAAAAAAGATGTTACAGTGCATGACGGCAGGTTGAACCCTGTGCTGGAGAGAGATGGCAAAAAAAGCACAAATTGTGAGAACGCAGACAAAGTTCACTGTCAAGGAAGAAAGAAACTTCCTCAACTGAAACACAAGTGAGCTTAAAACGGCCGCTTGAGGGGATCCATGAGTGCCGAAAAAACTAAGACCAAACTCCAAACAACAGGGGAGGGAAGGAGTGTGGGGGGGGGGGGGGGGGGGGGGGGGGGGTTGTTGCCTTGCCAAGGAAAAGGAGAAAAACTGAGCAAGTTTGAATGCAACGCAAATAAGTGAACTCACAAAGGGCAATCACCCATACTGCCTTGCTTGGTATGGAGGTGAAGTTAGCTCCCTGCTTTCCCAAGCTTGTTTTTTTTGGGGGGATCCTGATAATAAGACAATGTGCCACAGTTCCACATCAAACAGGGAAAAGATATTTGTTTGAACAAGCAAGTATGAGAATAATGCAATCACCTAGCTCACTTCAATTTACTTTTTTTTTTTTTGTTGTCCAGACATCTTCTGTTCTGATTATCAATAAGTTTACACCCATGGTCCAACTTTTTTTGTGTGTTTTTTTCTTTCAGGGGGGCACACGCATGCTAATCTCAAGGGATCTGAACCTGACCAACTCCATGCTGGTCCAGTTCTACTTCATGTTCGGCTGTAACACGGTGCCTATCAGGCGTGACCAGGGGGTTCTGCTTGACTACTCACCAGACGGCGGTATCACTTGGGAGCCACTGGCTGAGATGTACTATAACCTGTACCGAACGCCCACGTAAGTGATGGGCTTGCTGTGCGTTTTAAAACTTTGATAAATAAGATGCTGTCAGTTGAATAGTGTATTCATTACAATACTTTTAGTCCCTCTGTTTATCAATTTTTGTAAGTTAGTCAGCAAGGGTTTGCTTTGTATTTAAATAATCTGATGAATTGAATAATGACTCTTTCTGTTAATTGATGACTTTACTATGATTTTTTTTTTCCTCATTTTTTTTTTCATTCTTCTGCATTTTTATTTACTTAGCCAGTCACCTCTTTTGTTGTTTTGTTTTTCTTTGTCCATTCATTGATTTATTTTCCTCTTTTATTGTTATTTTGAACTGTTGAACAGGAAAGAAAAATTGTACTGGTTGGTATGCTATTGTTAGCCTTCCACATGTGATTCTAGTCTGAAGAGCTATATGGCTGTTGAAATTTTGTGTTTGATCTCCAGATACTTTATATTTTCCAAATAGGTCATTTTGGACTTGTTAGTAAAAAAAAATTAGATTTTTTTGGGTTAAATTTATTGTTCCCATAATTATAATGTCTGCATTTTTTTTCCAGTAGACAGATACTGTTTTCTGAAGGTTTGAGCACAGGTGAATAATTATATTAAGTTTTTTTGTTGTTGTTGTTGCTTGTTTTTTTAAGGACAGACTTTCCCTACATGTTGACAGGCCTGAACAGACTCAGTGTGAATAATAAAATTAAAACCAGACAGACAAACATCCAGGATGGAAAAAGATTGCTTGCTCTGTTGGCTATATCGTGCACATTGTAGTAAACAAAAAGCAGTGAAAGAAAAAAAAACGTTTGCATAATGCTAAAGAAAGAAAAATAAAAACATTTGCATAATGCTACGGAGTACAGTTTGGGATAAGCAAAACCGGGCTTCCACCTTTCTTTCCACCACCATACTTCTCAGAATGGAATAATGAAATGACACACAACATAACCGCAGCTATCATGTTTTTCTGTGACAGGTTTATCAGCGTCAAACTACCCCCAGGTGCTAAAAAACAGAGCACTCGCTTCCGCTGGTGGCAGCCTCAGAACGGAGGAAGACAGATGGGCGACTGGATTATTGATGGTATTCGCGTGAACGGAGAAGAAGTCAACCCCAGCCAGTTGACCGTGAACTTCTCCACAGGGTTTGATTTCCGTGACTTGGTATCTGCAGATAACATGAAGGCAAGTTGTTTCTTGATGTGGACGTTCAAAATGATAATGATGCTACTGCCAGAACTTGTGATGTGTACTGTTATGAGCCTTCATTGGCATCTTGAAATATTCATCAATACTATATGCCACAGAAGACAGGCACACAGACCATCAATACTGAATTTTGATTCTAACCATCATCTGGAAAACAGTAAATCAGTTAGCTCTTTCACAAAATCTGTGTCAACAGTGCCATCACAGAAGAACTGGATAAAAAATGCATGAAAGATGCCCCATGCTCAAATTGCTACAGAAACTCTAATTTCGGTCTGCCTCTCCCAAAAATGTCACAGTCCATTAGTGTAAAAAGAAAACTCAAAGAAGCCTCAGAGATTATGCAGAAGATTTCATCCAAGGAAGCTGGATATAATCCACCCAGCCTATAAGAAAAATTCAAAGAAGCTGCACAAATTATGCAAAAGAATTCATCCAAAGCAGTTGGGCATGATTTACCCAGCATCTACAAGTGCTAACATTATGTGACACATGATCTGGCCCCCAAGTGAAAAAGATCTGTCCTTAATGCATCTGAAGAAAGTCTCAAAGAGAGATAAAAGCAAACAGCCATGACAAAAATGATGAATTATGTGACAAAAGCAACTTTTGTCTTATTTTGAAGGTCAGATGTCAGTTGAACTATTGATTTATGAGAGAATATATGAGTGAATGCGTTTGTTTGCTTAGATACTGATTGGTTCAGGTCCTTGTCTCTGTCACAGGTGGAGGACTATTGTGAGGAGAAAATTGTGGCAGTGGGCACCACAGAGGAAGCAGAAGCATCCCAGCTGGTATCTCGTGAGGTGTATGTTGCCGACGGTTACCAGCTGCAGTTTGTTCTCAACATCGGCTGCGGGGAGGCCCACAACAGAACCCTGCCCCCCGTGCATCTGCAGTATTCCACGGACCACGGTTTGACCTGGAAGTATTTCTATCCCACCTGCCAAGATGCAAACGGCCATTGCTCACAGTATCCGAAGATGCCAAGCATGTTGTACGGACATGCTTGGCCTGTGTGGGAGAGAGTGGTGCTCCCTCTGTATGGCTTGCCGACGTCCAAGTAAGTTTAAGGTGTCAGTTTGTTGTTGTTGTTGTTTTTGTTTGTTTTTCAGTTTTACGATTGAGGTCTGATGTGAAGAGTAATACATGACAGTATTTCTGATAGTTCTTTCATAGGAAAAAGAAGAAGGCTGAAGGAAAGAATGAAGGAGACAGAGAGAAAGAGAAAGAAAGAAAAACAACAAAATCAGCACTGAACGGTTTTGGAAACATGAGTTTTTTTGCTTTTTTTGTTGTTGTTCTTTTTTATTTGTTTAGCTGTTCCATCTTGCATTCCATGTCAGGACTATGGGTTTCATGCCCCTTATTCCAAGTTTTTCCTGTAACAGTCACATCCTAACTATACCCATCCCACCATGCCTCCTCCACCAACAGCCCTCCTAAAAGTCGTTAAAATCTTCAATGGCTGCTCTAGAAGTAGGAAAAGTCTCCACTGCTCACACTTTCTGTTGCCTCTACATCTGATTTCAGGATTTTAGAAATACAACTGACAGTCTCGCACAGATGTGGATAATAATGTCTCTTGTTATTTTTCAGTATCTGTAGTTATTTTTCAGTGGGACCCGATTTCGATGGAGGCAAGAGCCGGGAGAGATCCAGGGAGATGAACCCTGGCAGTGGGCTCTAAAGGATGTCTATGTGGGGGAGGCCTGCGACAACTTCTGCAGTGGGCACGGGTACTGTCAGTATCCAGTGTGCCTCTGTGACAAAGGCTACACAGGCCCCGACTGCAGTCAGCTCGACGATTCATTCAGGCCTGTGAGTTGACCTTGTTTTCCCCGCAAAATTTCATTCTGTGGGGGCACGTTTGATGAAGAATGGTGGTGAGAATATGACATGGACTGATGAGGTAAATTTCGTTCTGTTAGAGCATGTTCGATAAAAAAATGTTGGTGAGAATATGACATGGACTGATAAGGTGAATTGTTCATGTGGTTGTGAAGATGTAATTTTCTTGTGTTAGTGTGAAAGTGTGTGAGATAGAAATTTTCGTACTAAAGGTACTTTTTAGATAAATTTACCTGTGCAAAGAAATTCCTTATGCCTGCTTTATAGAACACGCCCTTCTAGATCAGGAACCCAAATGTTTCAAAGAAGAGAGGGGAGCTAATCCAAACCTCCTAGCACATGGATTTCAGAGTGGTCTTCCTTACAAAGTTTACCTCTTCTGGTCGCAAACAGTTCAATTCAATTTTCAGCCTCTTTCCTCACACAGGGCAAGGCGGTGGGAGGGAGTCACTAGTGTTTGGACAGGTAAGTATATCTAAAAACTAGTTTTAGTAGATCCATCCCTTCCCCCCCTCACCCCACCCTCCCACCATCATACTGAATTCTTCAGCACTTTTGGGTGCTTGTTCGAGTAAAGAGAGCTCACTCACAGACCACCGCCATGATCTTAGGAAGAAAGCCTACCTGTCTCATGACCATATTCCCCAAAAGGTTGGCAGCTATGCCTGTGAGCTAAGGGAGCAGAAATTCTGACTGTCCTTCCTTGCAGTCAGAGAATGTTACTGTTTTTAGTGCATTAAAAAAAATGGCTGAACATTCTAATAAAAAAATGTACATTTTTGCCTCTAACCCTTAACTCATTGCTGCCTCGTCGATCACCTGGCGGGCGACGGGTTGAGTGCTTCGCACAGACATGTCGCCCACCAGGTGATCGACAATCTACTCGAATTTTCACATGCAGCTGTGCGGTCTATGGGAAACAATCGTGGTATCTACAGAAAGCTGAGGATCTCCTCTATTAGGTGGTACTCTCCCTTGGTGTATTATCTCGCGTTTGATTCTACTTTTTCACTCATATTATGGGATAGCTGGAGATAACTCTGGCTGCCCGTGTTCATCGTGTTGTCGGCACCGAAGCGTCAGCGAGTCGTAGCAAACAGAAACATCTTATTTCAAGAAGTAATTGAAAGAATAATGGAAGAACGATCAAATGAAGAACTGGAACTTTTTTCCGAACTTGTCGAACTTTTCCGAACTTGCCGAATCGGACAGAGAGGATATGAGTGACGATGGTGAGTTGCACATACCAAATGATGATGAAATTTTTGCATTTTTTCTTCAAATATGTTACAGCAGCTCTCTGTTTGAGGTTTAGACCATGCACACAGCTGTGTGTGTGTGAAAGATACATTGTTTTTATGCGTTTGCTACACATTGTGTTGACTACAGTTATCATCATATTGATTTTTCATCCATACTTACGTGGAGAAAAAGTTTTTGCTGATAGCTGTTTGCCTACACTTTTCAAACCAGTGGCGAGTGAAGTGTGTACTGAGCACAGGACTGTTGTATTTTTTTTCTAAAAGAACATGATTTGAAGTTTTCAAAAACATAATATTTATTGTTGTATTCGGTTTGGTTCTGTCTGTCTTTTTTTTGTAAAAATACCGAAAATAGCGCGTCTCAGCGTGTCACGGTTGTGGCAGAAAGTTACGTCTGCATTGAGTTAAGGACATCTTACACTGAATGATGCTGAATTAGAATCATATTATGTGAACTTCACCTTTGTTTTTCATCATTGTTTCTTAATGTCTATGTCATGCCGCATGATTCACCAAATTCTGTAAACTTTCAGACAGTTGCTAGGAAGAACCGTCGGAATTCAGCTGCAGCAACCCTGCTTCATTAATCAGTACTTCACATTGATTTAAGCGTCTTCTGAATCCTGATGCAGACTCCACTCTCTGCCCCATACAGACCCACCTGCGCGATAGCTTCGCCAGCCCGCCAGTGAACGTGAGCCATTGGGCGGTGGTGCAGGGAGGAGGGGTAGGGGAGGCCTGTGAGGAACTGGTGGAGGGCAGCACTCTCGTCTTCTCTGCCCCTGGTCTCCGCCAAGCAGCCACAGTGGACCTGGATCTGCAGAATGCGAGGTAATGTGGTGCAGAAGGTTCAATGTGTACGGTGTGTGTGTGCATGGCTATAATGGGTGAGATGCGTAGTGTCTGGTCGTCTCCTGTGCTTTTGACTCTGCAGGTCTGCCCGATGGTCTCGGCCAACACATTCTGACTTCAGAGCAGCTCATGGTTGTCTGGTTACCCTGTTAATTCAGGGCTAACGTACCCCAGACAGTGTGGGTTTGGACTCCTAGTTTTCCTTCTCTTAGGCTATGTTGGCTCAGGGCACCTTTTTCCGTAATATCCAGTGCACCCCCCAAGTGCAAAGCTTGAGGGATCCCCAAGCCTCTAACCAGGGGACGCGCCTCTATGCTGTATAGCCTTGGCACAAGGGTGTGTGTCTGATTGTCTATAGACAGCACGAAAATGGTGTTGTGGATCTTTGTTAAGTTTTGCAGGGTCAGTATCTGCAAATGCTGAGATTTGGAGCTCTCTGAGTTCAACCCTGACATGCAAATGAGCAGTAACCATTTCTGAAATGGGAAGTATGTATGGGGCTTCCTTAGCAGCTATCCATTTGCCTCAGATGCTGCTACCAACACCCCCACACTTTGAGGCTGTTGGAAAGAATCCAACAGCTTGGAGAAGTAGGTGGGTAAAAGGAAACATTTTTCACCTGCAGCCGTTCATTCAAGTTCTCCTATGAACAGGCAAATCAAGTCCATTACTAAGTCATGAGGACACTGACCAGAGAAGACACCGCAGTGTTGCCATGTCAGCTGGGAGTCGTTCATTGGTGCTGCTTTCTAGGGTCAAAGACTGTTCCCGAGGCATAGTGTGGTATAGTGAGGCTTATGGTGATAGTATCAGTTATACCTGGAGTTATCACATGTAAATTTGTGTGTACATGAATGTGTAAATGTATTTTTCTCATACTTATATGTCCAGACAAATGCCTTATCCCTACATGGCGAAGAACATTGTCATATCATCAGGATCCCCCCACAAAAACAAAATTGGGAGAGCAGGGAAGTAACTTTGCCTCCATTCCTAGTTAGCTGGCAAGAGTGATCACCCGTAGTGAGTTCACTTCATTGAAACATATTTGAATTAGCTCAGTTCTTTCTTTTTCATTGGTAGAGGAACTTATCTTTTCTTCTCTGTCTACAGACTTTGCCAGGTTTCTTGTTCAGATACAACGGACTCCAACTAATGCTCATTTAAAAGCTTGCCTTTGCTCCTGAAGGAAAAGCAACCTTTTCTTCTGTTTCTCAAGAGAAATTCTAGCCAACCATTTCCCCAAACTTTGTACTGTTGCCATTTCTCTTGAACAGTCAGCTCAATTGTTGTTTGTCTTTTGCTTACACCTAGTTGACTTCAAAACTTCTTGCTACTTCGACATCCACCAGTGTCTGGTTTTCATGCATCGATTGCGCCCTCATGCTGACCCACCTGTTTCTCTGGTACTGAGTGTCTCCCGGTTTTGCCCTGAAACGTGTGCAAAAATGAGTCCAGCATGACATTGTCAGTCTTAATGGTAAATGATGACAGTGGAACATCTTTGCTGACTGGTGAGTCAGACTGGGGGTTTCTCCTTCAGATACAGAAACTGAAGAGGTTGCTCACTTTTTAGAGGACCTTCATGACAAAGGTTAGAAGATGAGTACTGTACAAGGGTTCGGTTCAGCAACTGCGAAAACATTCAAGCTCATAAAGAGAGACCTTGACAATAGCCATGATCCCTTTCTTTCGGACTTATTCGCACACTGCTCGTTAGGAATGGTTGGATCCAGTGGTGCTCCAAATGGAGTCTCCAGATGGTCCTTTGAGTATCTGGCTTGAAGTGACTTTGAGCCCCTCGCTCATTGATCTGTTGAGAGGCTTGTTCGAAAAATTTGTTCTTTGGTTACTTAGGTCTCTGTCTATAGAGTGAAAGAAGTTCATACCTTCTCCAGGGACCCACAGCCGCTGTAAAGGCATGATAGTGGCCAAGTGACTATCTCCACATGCTCGTTTGTTTTTTAGCCAAAACTGCAGAAACCAAGGAGCGGCCCTTGATGATGACCTTGCCTCCGCAGACCTCCTTGTTGCCCAATCCCAAGCTGAAACGAGGTGGAGCAGGTTAACTGTCCAGTCAGAGTGCTGAAGGAGTAACTTCAGAGGAAAGAGTCTGGCGACCCATGCATCTTTTTATGGCATAGCCAGGTCGATGTCTCATATAAACCCCAAATGATAAGCTCTTGGTTCAGGCAGTTGATTTGCCAGGCTTACGTCTATAACCAGAAACAGTTTCTCCCCAAAGCGAACATATGGGCGCATGAAGTCAAGGCTGTGTCTGCCAGTTGTACCCTCTGACAGAGCATCGTGGTCACTGATATTTGTCGAGCAAGCTGGTTGGAAATCACAGTCTAGTCTTGGCATGTTTTGTTTGCATGACTTATCAGAGGATTTTGGTGCTCTTGGCTGCCTTGGAGGGATAGTCATTGCCCAGAAAGCAACACACCCTTTCCTGATTCCAAACTGGTCCTTTATGTTAGAATCACCCAGTTGACACAGCTCTTTGACTATATGCCATTTGTATTTTCTGCACTATGTTAACTTTGCACTTTATGTAACTTACCATTGGTGTTTATGTGATTCTTCGTGGTAGTGCTGTGCGTTTGATAGGGAATTTGAAGCGGCACTATCAGCTCTCACTTTCCCGGTATGTCTTGGGAGGGGGTCCACTCTTTTTCCTGAAGCTGAGCTTGAGAAATTCTTTAACTTTGACATGTGCTTACTCTTGTCACTTTGTGCTTATATTTATTAAAGGAGAACAGGGACTAAGCCTTTCACCTCTAGTGTAAGCATGGAGACTATCATACAGGGTCCTTAGTGGCCACTGTTGCCAAGCTCTAAGCTTGAGGAACATTCAGGGATATTCTCATGTTGGTTCAGTGTCTCCTACATGAGGTGAGCATGCTTCCCTCCATCCTTTTTTTCATATTCTGGCACCTGTTTGGACAGGTAGGTATGAGAAAAAGGAATTTTACCTCATAAAGTAGTTTTACAGAATACTTACCTATCCAAACTCTGAGATCCTCCCACCTCCACACGTTGTTGGGAAAAGGTGGGAACATTGAGCTAATTTGAATATGTTTCGATGAAAAGAACTCCATAAGGACGATCATGCTTTCTAGCTAACTAGGAATGGAGGCGAGGTTAGCTCCCTGCTCTCCAAGCTTTTTGAAGGGGAGAATCCTGCTGATGTGGTGATGTTCCGGGACAAATTTGGATAAGGCATTTGTTTGGCTCAGGTAAGTATTTTTTTTAAACTACTTTCAGTAGTAAAATTCCTGTGTAAGTGTGTGTGTGGATATGTATAACATGTAACTGTTCTGCAGGTTTTGGTTTTGTTATGTTTTTCCATTCTTTTTCAGTACTTCCTCTGTGATCTTTTATTTGTCTTTTTCTTGTCTGTATTTTTGTGCTTTTTTTTTTTCATCTGTCTTTAATCGTATGGTTGTTTCAGTATAACTTAACTCAGAACTATCATACAGGAGGGTTGTTTTCAGATTTGTGCAATACACAGCCATGATTGGTAGTCTGGAAGGGATCGACCAGTGTGCCAAGCCTACCTCTCGTCATCATAATGTCTATCTGCAGTATTCTGTGGATGGAGGTAACTCTATATGTTGGTTGTGTGTGTGTGTGTGTGTGTGTGTTGTGGTGTGTGTGTGTGTGTGTGTGTGTGTGTGTTGTGGTGTGTGTGTGTGTGTGAGTGTGTGAGGGGTGTGTGTGTGTGTGTGTGTGTGTGTGTGTGTGTGTGTGCGCGCTATAGATAGAAAAAGACATGTTAAGGTGGACGGTGGAATGATCAGTTTTCATGCTGTCCCCCTGGGCTATGATTTACAACCTTAATATAAACATGGTGCATTGACACTTGCCTGTTCAAATGCCCTAACAATGTGCAAACCCATGAAGAAGAACATCTCATGACAGCAGGGCAAGACAGTTAGCGCTTTGGTGATCTACGTTCACATGCGCATAAATAGATCAAGTGGGTTTCTAAACTGATACTGCCATAACTGGGTGTTTGCATTACGCTCTGTTGTATTCAAAATGTACTTAATTGTATTTTGCTGTACTGCGTAACTTTGTGACAACAGATTTCTTTTTATCATGAAATTCATGCTGCTGTCCCATTAGACTGATGGTCAATTTTAAATGATACCGATCACTTTTTTTTTGGGGGGGGGGGGGGAGGGGGGTATGTATCTGTGAATGGTTTTGTTCAATGATAAAGTTAGTTGCAAAGTGAGGTAACTACAGGCGGAAATTGAAACAAATTCTGAAAGGAATTTGAAATAACTCTCCCAAATTACATGACAAAACAAATTACATGACAAAAACGTGGCATGTTTAGACCTCTTGGGTCTTCAGGCAAGATAAACAACAATCAGGACAACGAAAATGAAGAACAAGCAATCACTTATCCTTACAAATTCAGCGCAAGATTTACTGTTCCATTCAGGTAATGAAATGCTGTGGACAGACTAAGAAAGGAATTCGTCTTGTGGTCAGAAAATAACAATAAGCACACGTAACTAAATTTGTCCTTTTGCCCCAAAATTACAGCAAAATGTAGCTAAGAACGGTCTGCTTCTACTCTACAGGCATTGTATGGCACACACTTCATGTCCTGGACCATGCCCGTTACCTTACACCTCACACTGATTACATCCCTTGCCCCGGGAGGCCAGGACTCACAGTACCCGGGTACGCTGGTGGCAGCCCCCATGCAGGGTAGCTTGGAGCCTGGCCCTCAGTGGGCCATCGATAATGTGCTGATCGGGGGCTGGGAGATCAATCCAGCTACTTCCAGCAGAATTTTGACCTGGACACGCCACAACAAGTGTGTATATGTGTGTGTGTGTGTGTGTGTGTGTGTGTGTGTGTGTGTGTGTGTGTGTGTGTGCATGTGTGTGTGTCTACGTGTGTGTGTATGTATGTGTGTGTGTATGTGTGTGTGTATATGTGTGTGTGTGTATGTATATGTGTGTGTGTGCGGGCGAGTGTTGTGTTTGGTTGGGGGTGTTTGAGTGATGTGCAGTGGGGAGTGTGTATTTACTTGGATGTTCTACTGGTGCATATAATTTTCTCTGAGTGTTGCATTTGCATGTGCATGTGTGTGAGGTATAGTGAAGAAAGACAGAATAAAAGAGGATGATTGATATGTGTGTATGTGCATGTTTGTGTATCATAAAGAGTTTTCAGATGTATTATGTGTTTAGATATGTGTGGCAGAGAGGAATGAGAATTTTTGAGTATTCTTGTTTGTGCCCCTGTTTGTGTTGTGTATGCATGTGCCTGTATATCCCTACGCTGAGTATGAGAACTATTCACATGTTTTGTAAAGTGAGCTACTCTCAGTCAAAAGGGCCTCATTTCGCAAGGGAGGTCACTGTGGAGTCTGAGTGGAGGTTGTAGAAGGCTTGGATTAGCTCTCCTTTCTCCCCTCAACATTTTTGGAGCTCTTGATTGGGTAAGGCAAGGATCATGCTGAGTAACTTGAAAGTACTTGGTTGGACAGGTACATCTATCAAAAAACTACTTTCAGTTGTAAAGTTCCTTGTCTCTTTCATACCCCAACACCATTCTTTTCATCTCGGTAGAGCTGGTCCTTTTTCAAGCCTTTCCAGCATCATTGTAGTCATCCCAGCCACACCTTAATAGTTACCATCATCCTCTGTTTTGTTGCCCATTTCCATAGCTCTGTGATACAACACCTGATTTGGAATTAAATCAGCTACGGTTCTGGTGAATGGATGGATGAGAGAGAATGCAGGGGTTAGAGAGAATGAATAGATAAAAGAGAATGAAGGGATTTTCTAAGTGGATGAAGGAGAATGCATTTCATGCCTCAGGATGATGGCAGCCTGTGGGAGTTCCATCCCCATGGCTCCCTGGTGGAGGACATGTGCGCACGCGAGGAGTCGGCGCTGGCCTGGGAGGAGGAGAGTGACAAGGGAGCGCACTCCGGGCAGCGAAGCTTCACCACCACCCAGCTCATTGTGCAGCCTGGATACATGCTGCAGTTCAAGGTCAAGACTTTGCAATTTTTTTTTGGGGGGGGGGGGGGGGGGGGGGGGATGTGGGGAGGGGAAGGGATGGTGGGAAATTGTGACAGGAGTTGTGGACCTTCCCAGCATCAGTTGGTTTAGAAAGCAGGCACCATGGAAACACACACATCTGTCCAAAGGAACTGATTTGCCCATACAGAGATGCCAATTTTTTTGTTTTTTTCGCAGATCTTTTACAGTGAAGAGAATCCGCCAGTTTTATGAGGGCATCGTTTTCCTCTTACTTTTTTTCTCTCAAGGCGTCAGTTTCTTCACGACATTGAGATTCTTGATTTTCTTTCCTGGCATTGTTTTCTGCTTTTTGGGGGCAAGAAGTTTGTGTCACTGCTGTTGACCTGGAGGGCGATAATGTGGACAGGTAGTGAGCAGGCTGACTGACTGGCTACAAGTGAAACAATGTTAACTTCTATACTTACGTGTTATCTTGCTACCTTAATCATATGAATGCGTGTATTGTTGATGTTGAAAACTACTATGAAAGTGTGTAATTGTTAATGTTAAAAACATAGGTGCAGTGTGGATCATGGCTTATCTTATCTGCCTTTTGCATTTTTATGCTCACAGGTGATCAGGTAAACAGGTAAAAGATCCAGTGATTACATCAGTGTTTGGTGGGTTCTGGAAACTCCAGCATGCGTAGTCAGGTGTCGTTTTCTCAAACTGTTAGATCTTCTTTCGTTCAAAAGGGAAAAAACTTGTTACAGTTCTGTGACACTCTGATTCAATACATTTCTTTAAATCCAGCTTGAAAAAAGTATCCATATAAACAAATCTGATTTACAGCTGTTTCTCACCGCCATAGATTTCCATGGATAAAAGCCTGTTTAGAGAGAGGGAGAGTGTATGTGTGTGTGTGTGTGTGTGTGTGTGTGCGTGTGTGTGTGTGTGTGTGTGTGTGTGTGTGTGTGTGTGTGCATGTGTGTGGTAGGGAAGATGCAGTGGCAGAAGATATTAATTTATGAAAGTTGGTTTTTCTGGTCTTTTTTTTTGTAAATGCTTAGAGCAGATATTCTGAGTAATGTACTACATGTAAGGGTGCCAGCATTTACAGCTCAGGTTAGAAGTTTAGCTTATAGAAAATCTGAAAATTGCATTTGAGGCCCAGTAAAATTTTGTGTTGTTCAATTCAGGCCTTGGTGAAATTTCTTCTGGTTTTTCATGCCTTACAGGTGGCACTTTTAGTTTCAGGCCGGAAGTCTGGTGAAAGTTGTCTCTGAGTTAAGATCCATAAAGTGGCCAAACTGTCTTCAATATTTTCATTTCAGCGGTCCAGTTTTTGTCAGCTTTGTGAATAAAGAACTGATCGACTAATTTACAGCAAAAAGTAATACCCATTTGGATTGGTCAAACCTCCATTTCGTCATCATCAGGACCATGTTTCCTTCTGTAATTTCTGCTCTGCACTCTGGCATTTACTCTGACAATGTGGAGAAATTGATTTAGCATGAAACAGGGAGATGTGGTCTTTGCTTTACAAGTGGAATGATTAAGGAAATCAAGAACAAATTTAGATATTGTGTAGTCCCACCACCACCCTTATTTTTACAAACATTTGGAAGATTAATACCTCTTCCCATCCCCCTCCCCCTCCCACTCCCCAGCTTGTATTTCCAGAAAATTTTGAGAATCAGTTTTCAGGCTTGAAAAATCATGAGAACAAGTTTTCATTAGTCGTCCGTCCTGGTCACTCAGGTCGCATGACACCCGTGTATATGAAGCTATGCTATTATTGTTTTACTTTGCAGAGGAAAGGGGCAGAGCCAGGTGCTTCCCATTTTCCTCTGAAACACTGATCAACAGTCAGGTGACAACAGCAATCACTGTGCACATGTCCTCATGGCATCCACACGACCTACTGGCCATAGGATGATATGATGACATGTGACATAGTGTATTGTTAACGTGGACTGGCAACAGGCGAATGACATAAACTGTTTTTTTTTTCTTGCATGCTATACTGTTGAACATTCTATGAGTTGTGCAGTGCTGGTCCACATTTGATTGCACCTTGTTATTGTGTGCAACCTGTCGTTTTAGTAATCCAACTGGGTTCAAACTTTGACATCTGGCGCGGGATGTCAGTATGTGGTAATCTGCTGTTGTTTATTCATGATCAGCGCCATAGTTTGATGAACAGGTCCAATACAGCGAAGCAGCATTCTTTTTTTAAATATCAGTTACAGTGCTTGGCCTGTTCGGGTGTTCAAGGCAGCTGGTTTTGCATGCAGTCTTGGCTTGTTAGTCTTATGAAAAACTACGGCTGAAATGGTAACCAACTGAGCTGAAATACGCTGTCCATAAAGGTAGGTACGTTGATGGTTTCAGATGGCGGTGGGCTGCAGCCAGCATTACAACGCATGCCAGCCCCTGGCCCCAGTGGTTCTAGAGTTCAACAAAAACCCGCTGACAGATCGCTGGGACTTGGTACAGCCCTTGTGCCTGCCTGACAGCAACGACAAGCGTTCCGAGTGTCGCCCCCACATTCATCACGATGCTAGTGTGTACACTGTGTCGCATTACCCAACTTGGACACGGGTTACCATCGATTTGCATGAGAAAACATATTCTAGGTATGTGGATATCAGTGCCCTGATGGAAGGTCAGTGACCTTCTTCAGAAAATCTTTATAAAACTGGATGTGAATCGGGAGATAGATCATTTGAACACGCAGAGAAAAAATGTTCCAGAAAAAGAAATCTTTACAAGAGGGTGTTTGTAGCAAGTGTCTGTATCAGGAGGCTTCATTGTATTCATTTGCGCGCAGTATATTGAGTGATTAATTGCATTTCCATTTCCATGCACATTTGTTTTGAATACTCTGATTCAAAGTCTGCTTTCCATAATATTTGATGTTAGATCATTTGAACATTGTGTATGAAATATTTCTCTTTTTTTTGTTTGTGTTTCCTTTTACCATCTGTACAATGGAATTATGCCAGACCATATTATATGTTAAAGGATCTGGTACATTTTTTAAGATTTAGAAAAACAATACTCGGTCATATGTAACCAGACGTTTTGATTTTAAAATGAAATGGTCTTCTCACTGATTCTTCAGTTCCACCCGATTTCGGTGGCGGCAGCTTCGAGATGAGGGAATAGTGCTTCCGTCCTGGGCCATCGATGACATCTATGTAGGGGAGAAGTGTGCAGACATGTGCAATGGAAGAGGAGACTGTAACTACGGAGCCTGTCAGTGTGACAAAGGATACTATGGTGAGTGATTGACTTCCATTGCAGCGTGACAGATGGACAGGTATTGTCGTTCTGAATGCAGGAAGTGAGGGATTACAAGGTCACAGGTTCAAGGCTAGTCAGTAGCTGATTGGTGCTACGTGGAGTGGGATTTTATCAGTCTCCCGGGCCAGCAGATATGTAAACTCTGTAGAGACTGAATTCCCTTTGTGCAGCAAAGTGCTTTATAAAGATTTCTTAACTCACTCCATGCCATGAGTTTTTCCCCTTGCCAATCCCTGAAAACATGGGGTTTGTGTAAGGTAGGAAAAAAAATCTCACAACTATCGATGAGCAGACAGACACTTGAAATTTGGTGAGTGGATACAATGCATATTAGTCTATATTTGAACAAAAAATAAAGTAATTTACTTACCATCTTGGTGGTTAAAATGGTCTCCATTTTTTTCCTTTTTTCAGTACTTTTGCACGGGTCCATCAGAAATATATATACTAAGTGTTCCTTAGCAGCTCAGAAATGTTCTACATCACATTCTAGCACAGCTGGAGTCACTGAAGACACAGGAGATATAATACTGAATCACAAGCAGGTGATGGAGAATGTGAAAATACAAAAAATGTCTCTTTACAGGATGAAAAACAACAAAAAAGAGTTCACTGTGCACAAAACACTGGTGATGAATCACTGGCAGTATTCTTTTCTAGAATGGAAAAGCTCATGGCAAGTGACATTGCATCCTGGGCACAGCTTCACACACAGTGGCAAACCATGGACTGCAAGATGCTTGTTGTAGAGGATAGACCCCTGAATAAGAGTCAAGGTCAGAAGATGAAAAAACAGCTTGTTCCACCACTTCATGGTGTTCCTATTCAGGGGCATGTAGGCCATGAGCTGATCACTCATGTCTACTCCTGCTATGTAGTCCTGTACTACTGCTGGTTTCTGTCTCTCAGGGCGGTGCTGTGTTGTGAGGCTCATCATGGTGGTTGGCAGCATCACTGTCGTCAGCACGTAGACAGGTTTTTTGCCCTGCCACCTCAGCACAGCAACATGACCTGCAGCCATACACACAAAAATGATCATATGAGCTGTTCTTTTCTTTTTCTTATGTATCTGTGTATCCCATTGTTTGTAATAAACATTCATGTGCATGGATGCATAGTTTGGTGCTTTTGCAAGCTATAAAGTAGAACCAACCTAGATTTTTTTTATATAATACTAGCACCATAATACATTAATTACCTAAATTACTTTATGTTTAACAGTTTATTCTATAAATGCACAAATTATGGATTTTTGCACAATAAATATCAGTAAAAATATGCCTGGAAACACAAACATACCCATGCACAGAGTTACAAAACATGAACATGTGTAGCTGTTCTCTCTCTCTCTCTCTCTCTCTCTCTCTCTCTCCACACACACCACACACACACACACACACACACACACACACACACACACACACACACACACTTTCACACACACACACACACACACACACACACACACACACAAGAGTATTGCACAAATACTAGGTACATATAATCACTCACTCCCTTTGTTTATACCTCCCTTCTCTCCCCCCTCTCCCTGCCCCACCACTCTTTCCCTCTCTCCCCGTAGACTACTGATACATGAATAGATCACTGCAAAAAATATGCACTCACTTAGTGTGTAAAACATACATGACACATTTACACATAGCACAATTTATGTAGTAATGATTTCTCTTTACCCACCTCTGCGGGATGCATGGACAACTCAAAGAACTGCAAAGGCTGAGCGAGTATTGACTGGCCAGTCGTTCAATAAACCAGGTGTGCCTGTGAAAGGATGACCAAGAGGAAAGAAATCAAAATTATCAGTCCAATCATCAGTGAAAACAGCCCCCAAATCATCGACTTCTTCCCCCATTTCAGCGTCAGTATCCGAATCAAACACTTGTTGTTGAGGCCCGTGTGCTGGCACAGCTTCGTCTGCTTCTTCGCCACTATCAGCGCCCACTTCAGTGTCGGAATCCACGTCTGTCTCCCCACTGTAGGGGTCGAAATCCTCATCAGAAGAATCGCTGTCTTTTTCGACATCTGACTCTTCAGTCTGGATCATTTCCAGTGCATCTTCAACGCTAACAATTCACCAGTTGTACTGTGTTGAACACTTCATCGTGACACCATCTTTTCAATCACGGAGCAGAGCTGACCAACGGTACTCTGTTGTTGTCGGCTAGCAAGCGAGCCATGCTACACACACGGCTCAAACGAATGAAAAGTTGTAAAGGGATAACTAAGGAACCATCTCTGTTCTTGAGTTTCGTACCCGATATGTCACTCAGACAGCGTCAATTCTCAAAATCCGAATCCGCATATGCGGACATTGGTAGCGAACGCTTCATCGTACGATGTCCGCATTTCTGGACATTGGTAGCGAGTGAGTTAATAATATAACAGCATTTGTTAGGTTATGAAGACACACAATATGCAGCAGTATACTTTCGGAGAAGATGGATACTGCAAAGCTCTCCTCAGTGCTGAATGGTTAAGGCTACTGCAAAGGAACTGTTTTTAAAGCCTGTTATTACCGCTGTTATTACAACAGGAATGCATGCATGTTTTATCTTTATAACTCTTTTCCTGAATATCACTTGAAGTACAGTCAGAAAGCAAAATTCTTATACCAGTCTGTCCAAACACATCTTTAAGTAGTGCTCTGCAAGAACTCTTTTTATCGTTATAGATTTTTCTAGCAACAAAAAAGGTTCGGAGATAATTAAAATTTTGTCTAGTTGCGGTTTACATGGGATTCTTGAACATGTCTGGCCTCCCGTAATGGCTTTTAGGTATATGTGAATTTCATTGCATGCTTTGTACCTTTTTTTTTGTTGAAAATTCTAACACTTCTCTGTCATGCTCAATCCAGGTCCCAGCTGCCTCCCGCAAAGAGCGCGACTGCTGAAGCGTATGTTTGAATCCTTTGAGGGAGGCATTTTCTCCGCTCACTGGCACACAGTGTCTGGAGGAAACATCGGCTTTGGCTGCGGTGCCCTGCGACCTTATGCTCATGGAAAGACGCTGTACTTCAACGGCTGTGGCGTAAGGCAGGCAGTCACAACAGAGATGGACACGTCATATGCTCTGTGAGTTGTCGGCTTTGCTTTTAAGATGTCTTTAACATTGTGTTGGAAATCAGGCGTGTCACGATAGGCATCTTATTAAGGAGAAAGCTTTATCTAAATGTGTGTGTGTGTGTGTGTGTGTGTATGTGTTTGTGTGTGAGTGTGTATATGTGTGTGCGTGTGTGTGTGTGTGTGTGTGTGTGTGTGTGTGTAAGTGAGAGAACGTCTTTGTGTGAGTGCCTGTGTATTATACTGCAATGTTTGGGTACTTCTGTCACGATGCTAGAAGTGTACTGACATAGAGATTGTTCTGTTATAAAAATGACACAAAAGGTATCTTCACGATTCATTTCTTTTTAATGTTTTCAACACGCGTCGCAGTTATTCTTGCAAGGAGCCCTTCACTGCTTTCTTTCATGTTGCGAGCAATATTGCAGCACATGATGATTTGGTTGGATTCATTGCAATTTGGATTTGTTTGCCAGTTTTGAACTGAAAAGTGATGAACTGAATAATTATGTCATTTAAATATGTTGTGGAAACTAATCTACAATATTGAAAATGAAATGAGGCAGGGAACAGTAAACAATAAACAATAAACAAGTAGGGTAACTCTTGCTCCCATAAGAAAACCTAACTCAGAGTAACTTTTATTCGAGACTGGCACAGCCTTTTAAACTTGAATAAAGTCAGACAAATACAAAAACAAACAATCTAATAGTATGTTTTATAGCTGTCTGAAAAGAAACAAGAAGAAAAAAAAAATCATAATTGGGTGTCCTGTTCTCAATGCACAGGTGGGGGTTATAACAGTTTTGTGTTGATAATGTCAATAAGAAATACGGTAGCTTTGGCTGCTACAGTGAAACAGTTAAAGGCCATCAAACTGCAAGCCAAAACTATTGTGTGAATTCACTCATCTAACACCTAGCACACATGTAGAAAGAAATGACAAGGAGCATACAGGACACTTCCCCCAAAAGAAAGTTCCAAGCTTGCTAATACTCCTTTGCTGATGAAGGCACGTAGCACACGTAACTCCAAGCCAGTGCTTCGTGTGGCATCCACCCTGGTTGCACACATCTAGATGTATGAGAGCAGTGGGCAAGTTTAGAACTTCTTTTGGGGAAGATGAGGGGAAGGGGCAATAATCCTTGTTTGTTCCATAGACCTCTTGTTAACTTAAGTGCTAGGTGAATGAGTACCACAATCAGCGTGGTTTGGGGTTGAGTGATTTTTCATTATTTCAGTTTGGAACTGAAGTTAAGGTCTTGTTTATCATTCATCGTTTACTGATCCCCACCTCGCTTTAAAAAAAACCCTGAATGTAGTGCCAGAAAGCAGCTGTTCAGTTGGCTCTGCCAGACAGGTGGCCTGTTATGTAATGGAGAGGATGGACTGTGAAACATCTAAAGCTTCATCTCTAACCAAGGATAGGGGCTGTATAAATACTCTTAATGACGATTACAATGACAATAATGATAACAGTCACAATAATAATTATTGTCATTATTGTGTTGGTCAACAAATGGCTGGTGACTATTCAACTTCTTCTTCTGCATACGCAGGCTGATACTCCTGAGGACACTCCCTGTTAGACAGGCAAGGATTCATCCCATCTACCCAACAAAAGGGAGTGGAGTTTTGTGTCTATGACAATTTTTATCCTGCCATTGAGGCAGTCATACTCCAACTTCAGGGAAACTATTCAACTAATTTTTATTGTTGAAGATCTGCAACTGAGGAGAAAAATTAAAACTTAACTTGGTCCCCCAAAAAAAAAAAAGAAAAGCAGAAAAAAAAAAGATTTTCGTTATTAATTTGTGAGAAAGAAAAAAAAAAGTGGTAATAATAGACCTGTTCTGAAAAAAAAAATTAGGGGAAGGTAACACCTCTCTTTTAATTGCAAATAGAATTAACTTTTCTCAGTTTATGAGTCAAGCAAACAGACCTAGAGAGTCATATATGAGGCACATACCAGGAATACAATTGAGATCAGCATTACAGGTGCACGGTTTCACACCCATTTTTGGTCACTTTCTCTCTGAACTGATAAGCTGACTAATGGGGCAGAATTGTTTCAGGCATGCCCATCAGCAAGCATCTGTCCCATGAAAACAGCAGGGTCACTCTCACTGAACGCAAGTTCTAGCACAGATTACCTCCCTTGTCGATTTCCGAACATTGTCCATTATAACAGATTCAAATAGAACTGAGGATTTTCTTTTTCCCCATTAGAGATTTTGTTTGATGTTTATTTTACGTGTTAAAAAAATGTGTGTTGTGCGTGTGTGTGTGTGTGTGTGTGTGTGTGTGTGTGTGTGTGTGTGTGTGTGTGTGTGTGCAGAAAAGTGATATTGTGCTTCAAATTGGCTGTCAAGCTCAGACTGATGATTGCAACGTACGTCTGGGAGATGGACCAGATTATCGTGGTGTTCTTCTTCAGTACAGCCATTAATCTGGTGAGTTGCAGCTGAAGTCACTACAGTTTGAAACTGGATTTGTTACATGCGCATTGCTATTCTTTGTACAGGTGCTTTTTCCATATTTACCTGTCCTAAAAAATGCCTTATCCTAAGCTGGTATGCAAAATCACCATATTATCAGGTTCCTCAAAGAAAACAAACAAACAAATGAAAAAAAGATTAGAAGAGACCAGCCGCCGTGGCGAAGTGGTTAGCGTCGCGGACTCCCGGCTGGGAGGTCGTGGGTTCGAATCCCATCAAAGTCATGTGGGTTTTTCTGTCCCGACCGGCTCCTACCCAGTGTTGAGTTTGCTGCGGACTCAGTTGGGAAGACTGGGACCACACAGTTGAGTTTCATCCACTTAATGGATGCGTTTCTGAGAGTGTTGCTCAAATTTCATGACCAACACTGCAGGTGTCTGTATCTCTCAGGCCTGGTTGACGCTGGGATATATTATGAAAGGAAGCGTAGAGTACAGCCCTGTCATGTAGTCTCAGACTGAAATGGAAATCCGTAGCATCATCTTAATCATCCTCATTCTCATCGATCAGCATGAAAAAAAATCTCAAATTCTGTGGCCTTTCATGCCCTGCTCTCATGGTGACCTCAGTTTCGATGTCCCCTTCACGTCTGTGGCCTTGGTTTGGTTCCGTCGGGGTCACCCGTATCAGCTAGTCTATGGGGGCTGTCATTGAATGGGTCATGGTGGCGCCCTCCGGAGGGAGAGCTCACTCACCCCGGCTCCGCAACTAAGCAATTATTGTCGTCAGTAGGGGGCTTAGTAGGTGGTGTCCTGCATATGTTAGATCAGAACAGGCACCACTGAACACCACCGAAGTGACTCGGCGGCAGTGCAGTGTCTCCTCCGGTGGGTTGCCTCTTGACGACTTGACATTGACTGTTCCCTGTGGATTGCTGGTGCCGGGGCTGCGGTGGGGCTGACTGGGCTGTGGCTGTGGACGGGGTGTCGGAATGAGTGGCGTGGGTGCGCTGCCTCTGAGGTGGCGCAGAGGTTGGGACAGCAAAAAAAAAAAAAAAAAAAAAAGAAAAAAAAAAAAGAAAGAAAAAGAAGATTAGAAGAGCAGAAAGCCAACCATGCCTCCATAACCTGGCTAAGCCATCAGAGTGACTGCACTTTATGACTCATACCCAAACATAGCTCAGTTTTCTCCTTTTCCATGGTGTTTTTAGCCTTGTTGAACTTTCTTCATGGTTCTTCATACCCAAACATAGCTCAGTTTTCTCCTTTTCCGTGGTGTTTTTAGTTTTGTTGAATGTTCTTCATGGTTCAGAGTAATGACTGGTCTGTCACTGACAGGGAGCTGAATGGCATTTACTGGCACGGCATGATCCCAAGACTTTCTGCGACCACAGCGGGTCGCTTACGACCTGCCTTCAGAGGCCAAGACAGTCGGGATACAGTTCCGTTGGTGGCAGCCGGTGCACGAAGGGGCAGGACACGACCAGTGGGCCATTGACCACATTGAAATTATTTCGTAAGGGACTCATAGCTTTATACTGACTGTGTCCAAATCTTGTTGTGGTGTGATGTGCATGTCTGTGTTGATTCAGGGCAGACACACCAAAAGCAGGCTCAACATCATCTCATGAAGTGACATTTGGGCTTTATTTTTAAGATTTGAAAATGTGACGTACACAGAAAGTTTCTAGCATCAATCTATACATGGCGTAAGAGTTTATCATGTTAGCTTTAGAAATGTTTTAAGTGATTTTTTCATGAATGTTACTTGTAAAGTTCTACAATTTTTAAAAGAGTATCACTGAATTAAAAAAGAAAGTGAAAAATATGTGCGCCATTTTTATGATGTTTCTGTTGTCCATCAGGAATGCACCGGAAAGAATATGTTGATTTTCCATCAGATTAACATTTTCTTTATCGCTCAAACATGCTCATTCTGTGTCAGATCCTTCACCTGTCACAAGTTCTTCACCTTTCAAATGAAAATTGCCTTCCCTCTGCTATTTTGTTTGGAGAAAGAGCAACCTCTGATCTGCCTCGTAACAACATTATTGGAGAGTACACTGCACTGTTTATAGTCTATAGAAAAGAGCTGGGTATAGATTAACGATCAAGCTAATGGCCAATATGGTTTCTGGTGAATTGAAGTTTACATATGAAAAAAAAAGAACAAATTCCATGCCCTACCAAAGTTATAAGTTTTTAACATCACTGTTTATTGGCTGGGTGGGAAGTATAATTTCAGGGCAGTGCCACTGAGTTAACATTTATGTATCTGTCAGTCTATCAATCCCTGTCTATGTCTGTCTGTCTGTCTGTCTCTCTCTATGTATATATATATATATGTATGTGTGTGTGTGTGTTAGTGTGTGTGTGTGTGTGTGTTAGTTCTTCAATTTAACGTCTGTTCACTTTAAGTGATATTAGACAAATGCAGAAATGAGTGGATGTGAGAAATGGAAATAGTGTATGCAAAATGCTGGTATAGCCTACGTACGAGTGTGTGTGTGTGTGTGTGTGTGTGTGTGTGTGTGTGTGTGTGTGTGTGTGTGTGTGCACACGCGCATGTGTGTGTGCGTGTGCAACTTTGACAATTGAAATGAAAGTACTGTTCTGAATGTAACAATTTAAAAGATAAATTACAAAGCATTAAAAAAACAACAACAAAAACTACCTGTAAATATTTACTCAAACGAGCCAACTGGGCTTAACATCAACAAATTTACAAATGTAAAAAAGGCGTGACAATTCTGGAAAATGCATAGGGAATCTTTTTGTCAGAAGTTGGAGAGAGATGAGTTAAAATAGGAACAATTAAAAAGAAAATGCAGAGTATTGAAACTGTCGACTGCTCCACAAGCGCATTGTAAATTTCTGTGGAATTTTGTACGAAGAGCATTAACTTTTAGGCTATAAAAGAGAGATTCCAGTTTCCGAAGTTTGTGTACATGTGCATACGTCTTTGTATACAGTTTACGAATTTGAATGGACGAGTTAGATGGACGAGTAGATTTCTGAGTTCTTGAACAGCAACTCAGTGAAGAATCTTGTGCATGTATTTTAAAGAGTACTGAATCTTTATACAGGTTATGAAAAGACTCAGAAGAGACTCTTTTTAAGAGTCCATAGGCTTCATGAAGACTCCAAGGTATTTTGATATAGACAGAATTTTCTGAGTTTTTGGATCCCATACGGGCAGTTCTGTCTGCCCATTCATTTCCTACAATCCCACAGTGTGACGGAATCCAGCAAAAGTCCACTGTTATCCCTGTGTGTGTGTGTGTGTGTGTGTGTGTGTGTGTGTGTGTGTGTGTGTGTGTGTGTTGGTACAGCTTGCACTCGGAGACATTAGCTCATACATGTGCTTAATTGAAAAAGCTTGTAATTGTGCGGCCATGTGTAAAAGTCAAATGCTAAGCCAATGATAAAAGCATCCCAGGTAAGGACACTACTCAGCTGCTTAAAACCACAAATGAAAAGTGCCTCTCATCTCAGATCCTGGGTCCGCTAATTCGCAAATGGCCTTCTGCCTTAATTTCCCCAGTTTTTATTCCAGAGACATCAACACTCAACTGCTGATGCATAATGTTCATATGAGTAATTGATGCTGTAAAAATTGGATTAGCATTTGCCGAACGTTTCATGGGTTATCAGATGTGAACACACACACGCGTACATACACATACACATACACACACACACACACACACACACACACACACACACACACACACACACACACATGTACACACAAACACTCAAAATAAAAGATACCATGCTCTACAAGCTATAATCTATTCAGGATAAAAAAAAAAAAGTAGTCTGTCTTTTTCTGCACTCTCTGTCTGTCTGTCTGTCTGTCTCTCTTTGTCTCTTTCTCTCGTTCTGTCCCTCTCTCTCTCCCTGTCTTTATGTGTATGAAGAATTTTGTGTTTAAATGCTTAACCAAAACCTTGATGTTTTGCAGGGGTTACAGACGACGTTACAGCAGAAAAAGACACAGAGGTTGAAAGTTTGTTTACTCAAGCTGCTGCTAACATGTGAATCTTTTTTTCCATTTGTAAAGATGTTTGATTTATTCATTCAAGAAAAAGCAGAATTGTCAGCCTTCTGTTTAGTTTAATTAGAGCTTAAATTCAGCGAAAATGATAAAGGAAATGACATGGTTTGTTTCTTTATATGCGTGTGCATCTTTGTCCATGTCTGTGAGTGTGTGTGTGTGTGTGTGTGTGTGTGTGTGTGTGTGTGTGATTTTTATGTTGTAAGATCTTGTGGTATCTGTTAATTTTCAGAATGAAATTTGGTGTTCTTTTGTATTTATTTTCTACTGGTTTTCTTCCTTAATTTAAATGACTTTGTCAGGAAAACATGTAAACTCACATACATACTAATGTGCATTTTTGCACACCCACATTGAGCACATGTACGCACATATGCATTCCCAAACGCACACCCCTGCCTACCAGTGCTAACCTACTCACTCACTGAATGTATTTTCTGCATGTAACTGAAAGCTATAAGGATAGAAGAAAAAAACAAACTTTGACTTACGGGATATATCCATTCGTAATTTCTCGTAAACTGCTGTCTCATTGGCTTAGGTACCACTGTACAGACTGTATATTGCCAATTTTCTCCCCATGAAAACTGTCAGTTTGGTGATTTAAGTCAACTGTATGCCACTGATTATTGACATAAAGTGGCAAGATGTTAATTGCTGAGTATTTTCACTTCTATCTGGGGGGGGGGGGGGGGGGGAATACAAGGGAAGTAACTCTTTTGATCCATACATGTAATTGTTTCCCATGGTGGAAACGTTATTTTTTTCAGGATCTTTTTAACCTTGGCAGAGGTCTATACTCCCTTGAGTGCCTTTCTAGTTGTTTACGAAAGTCAGTAAATGGATGAACTGGAGAAATGTTTGAAGACAGCTGGCCAGGGATCAGGTCCTTTCCATGTTTGGCAGATGTTAAAACATGGGCTCAAATCTCTTGTTGCCTCTCTGGTCAAGATCATATCAAGGGCTTTCTTTATGTCCAGTGTTCATTGATCAATTTTGGGCAGGTAGAATGTTGAGTTCCATTTTTAGGGATAGATGTGCATTCAATTTTTCAATAAGTGTACCGTATACTGACATAAGTGTAAACATCAGAAACAAAGAGAAAAAAAAGAAAAAAACAACAACTCAATTTACAGTGTCTTTTCATTTAAAAAAGCAAAATCAGAACTGATGTCAACACCTTGATAAGTTACCATTCTCACAAGACACATTTTAGTTTGGATTTGATTAGTGTTAATAAAAACGCATTCTTGTTTGTAGATGCATGGTACTTATTACAATCTTCTTACTGGCTTCATTTATGTTTTCTTTAATCTTTTCTGTATTTGTATGCGCTTAGGGCTTATGTAAGATTAAGGGCCATAAATAATCATTATTATTATTATTATAGTGAGTTAATTCCATATACTGATCATCATCATAACATACTTCTGGTTCATGATTCACATGTCTGGAAATCTGGGTGACACATGAATCTCAGTCACTCAGTCTGTCTTCTTAACAGACATTGCACACTTAAATCTGGACAGACGCCAACTTGGGCCGAATGATAACAAAAGGCATTATTCCAGTGTAATTATTAAATTATCAGACAGTTAGTATTGATATCTGACCATTCTGTAAATAGTGATTTGACACGCATACATTTTTTTTTTTTTTTTTTTTTTTTTTTTTTAACAATATGTATGCACAGCTTTATATTTCATTTCTGTTTGTGTAGTGCAGTATTAAAGATATAGTGCAGTTTCTGTATCATCATTTCATGCTCTCATGCCATGTAATTTTTTGTTGCTAATGTTGCCATTACATTAATCATGGAACTATACCATTCACTTTTCATAAAGTGAAATATAATGGTATACACAAAGCTGAACAGCTCTAAAGATGTGTACATACTGACAGGCTCTTACACTCCAATGTGTAGTTCAGAGCATTGGAAATACTATGTTCATGCATGGAAAGACTGCTGACATTGTAATCACGACCATTTTTCATTTCGTAATTCAGTAGCAACTGTTTTAGACTGAGTCCACACCAAAACGGCTCATTGTGCGGTCTCCATCCTAAACACAAAATGTTGGTCATGTCCACTTGACCCACCATTCATACCCATACTTCGTTTGTAAAATTTCTAAAAGATTGAATTGTGTATACATAAAGATCAAGATCAATTAAAGTGGCCTCTTTAATGAGGTAACATTTTGTTTGAGGTCTTGTTGTGCATGAGAGAAGTGATGTGAGAGGATTGACAGAAAGAAACAATAGAACAGGAAAGAAATGATGGAACATTTCAGTCATGCTTCCCAACACCTAAAACCTCTTTACAGTATGTCACAAATTCACACATACGTGCTGAGATCCTGGGGGAACAACAGCTTACATTTTTTTTTTCTGCTGTCCTGACATCTTTTCCCTGCTCCTTTCACCCCAGATCCTGGAATGTCCAACATATCCACTGCACACACGCTCATACACACAACAAGCACACACCAGCACACACACAGACATGTACATTCACTCACTCACAAACAGAGTAACACACACACACACATACACACACATACACACACACACACACACACACACACACACACACACACACACACACAGAGTAACACACTCGCACACACACATACACACACTCACACACACACACACACACACACACACACACACACACACACACACACACACACACACACACACACATACACAGTAACACACACACTGACTGACTGACTGAAACCAATTTATTGTCAGATTAACTCAAGGTTGTACTGACAAAACTAAGATGAGACAATTGAAGAAGAGGGTCTCGTGGCTTAATGGATGCATTTCTGAGAGTGTTGCTCAAATTTCCTGCCCAACACTGCAGGTGCTTGTATCTCTCGGGCCTGGCTAACACCGGAATATATTATGAAAGGAAGCGTAGAGAACAGCCCTGTCATGTAGTCTCAGACCGAAATGGAAATCCGTAGCATCATCTTAATCATCCTCATTCTCATTGACCAGCATAAAAAAAAAAGTCCCTAGTTCCTGTCAGTTGGTTGGTGTTCTTTTATCTCCTGATTTTTAGTTGTTGTTTTTTTCCACATCCACCACCTCCTGAACTTTCCATTTTCTGCCTGTCTTTAACATCGGCTGCATTATCTCCTTAGAACTTAAAGCAAGGTAAACAATCTTGCTTCTCCTATTATGTACTCCTCTAGGATGGATTCTTAGGGTACTTTCAGCTTTGTTTGGCGACATTTGAGTGCAACGTCAGTGTGGGCAGGAGTGACACCAAGTTATTTTCTTATATATTTATTTTGGCCTGCAATAATAATTCCACTTTGCTATTGCTGATAGCAAAAACAGTAAAGGGCAGAGGAGCTTCAGAATCAGCATGGACTGCAGACACCAGAAAGGCCACACTGGTCTGTCATGTGCCGGCTTTCTTCTGTAACTTTCAAAGATTCTTGTTCTCTCTTTGTGTTTTTCAAGGGGTCGTTATACCACCACTTATGACTATTGATTCGTTCTATTACTTTTGGATGGCTGGCTACAGTGAACAGTTTTGGCCACTTATTCTTTCTGCTTTGCATTGAAACATCGATCCTGGAAGTAGCAATGAACACGTCTAACTACTTTATTATGTTGCGTATTTCATCTTCATTGGTGGAGAGAATGCTTGTGCTATCCATAGAGGCTTTCAGAAGGGTCACTCAGTATTCACTCCCGAGGTCTACTGATTCTGTACTGCTACTGGGGGCTTTCAAGGTGACCTTTGTTGTCTATACAAATAGTATTAAAGAAATTGCACTGCCTGTGGCCATGCCAGCTTCCAGACTGACCCAGTCTGTTGTGTATTCGTTTTTGGAGAATTTCACTGAGGAGCCATTGAAATGCTTCTTTAGCATTCCTCTGCAGTTCTTTGAAACATGAAACATCTCGAGTCCCATTGAATCATCTTGTGTGGAACTGATCCATATACACTGGTCAGATCAAGCTGCACCGCCTCAAGGTCGCTTTTCTCAGCTTTAGCTCTGTGGATTGCTTCTCAAATCATAGTGACATATTCTGCTCAGCCAGATACTTCCAGGATGCATCCTTTCTGGACTGACACATCCACTTGCTCATTTCTGTGAGGTATTTAGTCTGCATCAATGCCCTCACAGACAGGAAAACTTTTTTTCCTTCAACTTCAGAACTGATCTGGACTAGTTTACGACACTTGAGTTCTACTCATCGCAAATGTACACTCCGTCAGTTCTCGTCCATTGGTCGCTGATCTTTCAAGTTCTTCCATTCCATGCTGATCTTACCAGCTTATGGAGCCACTAGAAGACCTTTGGACATTTTTTTATATAGCTTACATCAGACAGGGTATTCTGCTGGTTTTGAATGAAGATTTGGCTTGCCGCATCAAGCTGTGGATTTCAAGTGGTGCTCCGCAATAAGATAGATATATGACCTCGTTGAAATTGACATCTGGCTCAAAGTAGTCTTGATGATAAAAATCACAGCAGGCGAACTGGAAGGAGTAATACCTAAATGCACTAAAGATGGTGTTTCAGATCCAGACTCTGTACGTTATCCTGCTGTCAGATGAAGACAGTGCTCACTTCTTCAGTCCCTACCAGGACAGTTTTGATCAAGGCTAAGTTCCAGAAGACTGGATATGGATGATTTAAAAATAATGCCAATAACAATAATCTGACACTGATCACATTATCAATACATTCCCAAACATATGATTTTTATCTTATGGGGCAGCAGACGTGGCGTGGTGTGGGAACTCAGCTGTCTGCATCTGTGATGCCTCCACAAGACTTTTTTCCCCTAACCAGCTTACAAATATCATAACCTTGGGTGCGAATATGTCAACATACAAACATTATTTAAAAAAACAAACAAAACAAGACAAATTGCTGTGGTTATTAGAAAAGTAAAGTTAAGAAACAACGCAATCATTGGGGAAACCCAGACAGAACACGCTCACACACACACATGCACACGCCCACACACACACACACACACACACACACTCTCTCTCTCTCTCTCTCTCTCTCTCTCTCTCTCATGCTCACACATACAACATACACACACTCACAGATACACACACACACACGCGTGCGCGCGCACCCACGCGCGCATGCACGCACGCACACACATACACACACATGCACACACACATACACACACACACATATGCATGCAAGCGTGTGCACACGCACACGCACACAAGTGTATGCGCACACAGAACACACACACACCTTCACACCACCCTTTCTCTCTCTCTTTCTTCTCTCTCAGAAACACACACACACACACACACACACACACACGCACGCACGCATTCACGCACACACATGCACGCCCATGTGAGCACACACACACACACACACCCATACACCTCTACCTCCCCCCCATCTCCACCCCCCACACACACACATAACATATATATATGCACGCACATGAGAGCACACACGTTAGAAACGTGTATGAGACAGGCATGTTGTGGCAGCGGATTGTTGAACACACTACAGTCTGAGACTTCAGAGTGTGTTCTCACTCAACATTAAAAAACCTCTGAACAACACATTATTACATAGTGATTTGGCTGTTTGCTCTCTGGTAAGTTCCAGAGAACATTCATGCATTTGTGTACCGACTAACTGAAACCATTTATTGCCATATTAACCATAGGTTGTACTGATATTTTTAGCAAAATAAAGCACACAAATTCTGAAACGTAAATAGAAAAAAAAAAAAAAAAAGTGTCAATTTGTTATTTCAGAGATGAGAAAATTGTAAAGAAATGATATACGATACTCAAATAGAATTGTAAGGCGACCAAAGTCCAATGAACATACAAATATCACTCTTTTCCTCTTTCATATTCCTACTCCCCCCCATCCCGAGAATCCTTCTTACACCTTATTATATCCATAATAAAATAATAAGGAATCATTATTATTCTCTCTCTCTCTCTCTCTCTCTCTCTCTCTCTCTCTCTCTCTCTCTCTCTCTCTCTCTCTTCCCCTCATCTGGGCTAACGGTCAGGAAACGCACACATGCACGCACACACACACACTTACATGTACATACGCAAACATGCTCTCTCTCTCTTCTCTCTCTCTCTCTCTCTCTCTCACACACACACACACACACGTCAAAGACAATTTCACAATGGATGATGTTCACATATAAGAGTCGGATAGCTCTGAAAGACAGTACCTTGCTCTGCTTGTAAACTTGATGCAGTGCCATTAGGAAATGACAGTTATTACCCGCAATTATACTGACACATTCACATCCCTCCTCCCTTCTGTCTTACACCCATTTATGAAGAGCATAATACATTATTTAGTTTAAAAATACAAGTGACAAGAATGGTTTAAAATGCCATAAAATTATCAAATATTTGTGAACATGTGCACACACACAACACACACGCACGCACGCACGCACGCACACACACACACACACACACACACACACACACACGCACACACACACGCACACACACACGCACGCACACACACACGGCACGCACGCACGCACAGAGTTTTCATCGAATTAAGTTTTTCTCTTGTTTTCGGCAGATTTTGGTATGTATTAGCAGGTTTTCTGAAGTTACGTTGGGTTCCGGTAATTTGAAATAACGATTGCGACCCCAGACCGCGCACGCGTTAGGCAACGGGCGATTATATTTGCTGACCGACGAAGTGTTTCGACAATGTCTGGGCGAGAAGGTAAGATTTAAGATCCATTATGGTTTGAATAATTTACTCTTAAGCTTTGATTTTAATTCATGTTGATGGCAGCAGCTATGAGTAAATGTGTGTGCGACACACAATGAGACATGTGGCGGAGGCAGGTGACTGCCGCGGCAAAGTCTTGCCTTAACGCACTAGTCCCAGGCAATTGGCTAACTTCGTTTGGGGCCATAATTTGTTTCTCTTTCCTTCAAAAGTGAATTCAGTACAAACAGATATGATTGAATGTTCTTGATTTGCCAGATGAACACACAAGTTAGCATAATTAAAAACTATATTCAGCCACTTGAAGGAACTTTCCCCATATATTCGAAAACTATGTTAAGCCATTTGAAGGAACTTTCACCACACTGACTGCTACAGGAAGTAGCGTATCACCAGAAATTGTCAAGGGTATATTTATTCCTCAAACTTTTTAGAGGGTATAAACTTGCCATTGCTGTATATTAAAAGTGCGACGGCTTGGTGATGAAGGCATTCTGATTCTCGTCTTTCGGACTTAAACATTAGCTGACTTTGTATTGGCTGGTTTCAAAATGGTGTGACTACAGGCAGAAATTGAAACGAGAACGAACTTTAGACAGAAGTATTGTGCTCCCAAACAAAACAATAGACAAATGAATTACAAAACAAACCCATTGCATTTCAAACTATTTGGTCTTTTTCAGGCAGGACAAGTATTAAGTAATATTCAAGAACATTTAAAACGGTGAACGAACAGTCAAACTGGGTGCCAAAAGGCTATATTGAACAGAACTGGTTAGAATTATAATAATAAATGATAATAGTAACAACGATGATAATCATGGTGGTAGTCTAATCACATAATAATAATACTAACAATAATGAGAATAGTAATTGTAGTAATAAGATTAGAATGATGATAGTAAGAGATGACGAGAAAAGAAAGGCGAAAGCAGATAGTTACAATAATATGGTTATGATGATTAATAGCAATAGCAGAAACTTTGATAATAATAAGAATAATGACAAGAAAGAAGAGAAAGCCGCCAGTTTCGTAGCTTTGAGATTCTGCACCACTCCATTTACTCCCATTCTTATCTTTTAAAAGGTGAAGAAGCTCTGTGGTGCATACCATGCCATGTACCACTCACAGTGAAACATTCTTTCAGTGTTGGGACTTGCATGGTGTGAGACATAAAATACTTTACAGCAGAGTCCATGACAGCAGAGTCCATGAAAACTTTGTTCAGAGTTGTCCCACGTGATGTGGTCTTTGAATTTCTGAAAGAGATCAACATTTTTCATCTGATCTAAGATTTTATGGAAGAAAGATTTGTAATGAAATTTCTGGTGTGTTTTTAGGTGTATTTCAAAGGGTTGTGTGAATCTTTTTTTTTCAATTTTTTTTTTTTCAACATTGTGAGTTAACTTGAATGTGGAGGTAAATTTTTGTTTTCAGTAACTTGTGAATTGACTTGAATGTGGTGACAGCCTTGGTATGGCCTTATGCGGTCAGCTGGGCTATAAGCAATATCATGATACCTTAATGACACCAGATTCTATTATGCATTGACATTGACTGACAACAATTTAAGGATCTGATAAGCTGTCTGATAACGAGTATGTGCCCAGTGGTTGCTTCTGGACAGTTTCTCCAGTCGTTTCAATTGTTTTTTGTGTAAATGGTGCAAGAACACATTTAGTCTGAATTTCCCTTCATGAAGTGTTAGTAGCACAAATGAAGATTTCATGACTTTTCTTTTCCCTTGCTACCCCTTCACAGCATGCTTGAAGATTTTGGGATATGAAGGAGCTTACATGTTCTATTAATGGTTAAAGAAACTATCATGAATTACTAAGCAACGAGTGTAATTCTTTAGGTCATGAAAGTACTTTTTTTTTTGTCCGCCAGCTACAGCTCTGAGGTATCACTACACTAGTAAGATTTCTTTTTGTCTAAATGACTGGTTTCTGATTATGTTTCACTGATCCAACTTTCATTTAATCAGACATGGTTTTCATAGTGTTTAAGCTTTCATCACTCAGTTCTATGTCACACTCACAGAGAAACTTTACCTGCTGTTCAAAATTGTTTGTACTTTTCAGCACCATAGCTGTGTTCTGCCAAATGAATTTTTGACTTTTGTAGCAGTTTCCAGTTTCATAGACTTTCTGCATGTGTGTGCAGGAGGAAAGAAAAAGCCACTCAAGGCACCAAAGAAGCAGCAGGCCGAGATGGATGAAGTGAGTGTTTCTTGGTCTCGGAGAACTCATTGCTTCATTTTTTGGAATATGGCGTCTTTTTTACTGTCAACTTATTGTTTGATGACATATGCTATACTATGTCATACTCTTTCAAGCAGCATCTGTTTTGCCAAATTTTCATGGGTACTGCAACAATAGGACGTCCTACTGACCATCTTGTCGAAGTCATTTTGGTTTTCCTCCTCATTCTACAGTCAAGCAACCAAGCTGATCACACCACTGTGTTTTACACTCTGTCTTGCTCTTGACTGCAGCATGTTGTTGGTTAAAGGGACTGTTTATGTGTTTGTATCGGTTTTCGAATAAAATGGAAAACCAGAGGAAGACCTTGACAGTCAAAGCTTGTGTTTTATGGTTGGAAGAACATGAGGCTTTGTGGGAATAATTGATTAAGTAAGGCTACTATTGAGTACTATGAATGAAGATAGGAATCTTACAGTCTTCTTATATTGTATGGAATCGACAGTTACAGTATGGGCTTGATAATGAAGTTTAGAATGTTCACCGAGAACAAAAAGCAAACAAGAAAAATTTAAAACCTACTTGGCTACTGTATTTGTCCGTAAGGACTATTGACCCATTCAAACGGTTGAGACTGAAGAGGCTCACTCGTATGCTTAGACTGCAAGTATTTGAAACTGGACGTTTTTCTTTCAATAGGGTGAACAGTTTTGCATTTTAAAACAGAATTGCAACGTTTCCAACTGTTGGAATAGGCTCAGGCTTACTGGTGTTTCTTAGGAGTTGTCTACCCCCAGAATAGAATTCTGAAGGGTCTCAAACTCCCATTTTCTGCATTTGATTGTAAATTTTAAATGGTCATGACTGTCCACTCAATTTGCTGCTGAGTATAGTTGATTATTTGATTTTGTGTGTTTATAATTGGAAACTTTTTTTTAATTTCTTGTTATTAGAGCTAGAGTGAGACAGTCCTATGTACTTTTTATAGCAGTCACATTTTCTGTCAGAGAAGACCAGTGTAGGCTTTTGGAACGTTTTATTTGATGACCTATGACATTCACGAGTTCCTTTAATCTTTTATACATGACAGTACTGTTACTTAAGTTATTAGTTAGTTCTCTGAATTCCCTGGGGACAGTACTGTACTAGTTAGAAACTGCTGCAAGCATATCTTGAATGTTCTGAAGAGCTGGATTTTTTTTGGCTGTCCATTATGCCATAGGAGCCACACGGTGTGCCAAACAGCTGTTAGCAGCAATCTTTGCTTTCAGATCCATTTGCTTTCCCACCTCATAATGATCTCCCACAGTAACATAGGCCCTATATGTACCCAAACCCAATAAATGTCTTCAAATCAGTGTTCTTCTCTGTCAAGAAGTTGTCACAGCAGTGACATCAGTGTGTGAAGTCTCCCATCCTATGAATGTATGATTGAATGGGATTCAGTCATAGCTTTGCCTGCATGTGCGACCTGGCGTAAGAGAATGAGCTTCTTCTGAATTTATGTTCCCAGTGATCCATCCATTGTTAAGCTTAGGAGACGATATTGTTCCACACATTGAAGTACTCAGTCCCTGCAGACTTGTCAAGACCCTTTGCATCTTGCCATTTTGAACATCACCATTGTCATGAACAGCACCATGGTGTGTATAGGATGGTCTATGTCTCATATGCTGCAGTGCCACTCATTTCTGGGAGAAAATGTATTAAGAATCAAATGTTTGAGAGTTAATATTATTATGAAATAGTCACTTCATATGACAGGGCACTTTTGTTTTTACAGACTTGGATAATCCTATAAATGATTTGTGGGCTCCTGCAGCACAACGACCATTGTTAAAGTATCTGCAAAGATGCTTTACTTGTGCTAGAAAGTAGAAGTCCTCATACCTATCACATACATACACACAGGTGCACACACACACACACACACACACACAGAGGCACATACACACACGCACACACACACATACACACACACGCGCACGCACGCATGCACACACACACACACACACACACACAGATTATGTCTGTCTCCTGTCTCTTTCTTTTTCTTCCTATTTCAGTCATTTTGATCAAGAGCAAAAAATATGTCTCCCTCATTAATCTATAGTGCACTTCTCTCCCTCAGCGAGTTGTCTTTAAGTTCTTGATTGCAGTCGACATTGAATGTTTTTTTGGGGTTTTTTTTTTTTATTATTATTCTTCAGTCTGAACTACCCCACTGACACTAGTGCTGTAAAAAGCCCATGCCCCTAAGTTTTCCAGTGTGATAGAGTGTATGCCTATGTTTGTGTGTTTGCATTGCTAGAGGGAGGTACGCTTGAGTATATTTGCATGAGATCAAGTGTTAGCATGTGCAAGTGCATGTGTGTGTATTTGTAGAGTGGGGAGCAGAAAGGTGGGTGAGGGAAAGGATAAGGAAGCGGGAGGGTGGGGGCACATGCATGTATGTCAGGGCTTAAAATCCCCTGCTGTTCAGAGGAATTTCACAGTTAGAAACACACATCCTTTTCCTCCCCTCTCCAAATTTTCAGCCCACAGAAAATATTGCCCTTTTTTTTTGTTTTGATAGAAAAGTTAGAAGCAAGGGACCTGCCAAGTATTACAAGTAATTTCTTGTGAGTAGCTAAAAATGATGTGTAATGTATCAGCTTTTGCATTAATTTTAACCAAGTTTATCTAAAAATTATTTCTAATGTACCAATTTTTGCATTAATTTTAACCATTTATATATATATATATTTTTTTTTTTTTTTCATAAATTTTCAGCCTGAAGTAGGTGATTGGGGGGAGGGTGGGAGTGGGCATGCTCTTGAGACCTCTAGGCTGATGTGATGGCAGTGCAGACGTGCATCTCTTCTGACACACCCAGTTCTCTCTGCTATTACTGTATTTTACATGTGTGATCATTGTAAGTCCTGATCCCTGTGGTTATATCTACAGTCATTGCTGTAGCTTTGTTTCTAAAACCCAAGTCGTTGTTCAGATACATGACATATTGAGCTTCTATGACACCCATCTTGTGTACATACAACTTGTCTGAAGAGATTTTTCTCAATTTTTTTTTTTTTTCAGTGTTCAAATACAGTTTAATTTTTAAAGAAAGGTTTGTGAATCCTGAAAGAAAAGAAAATCAACATGTTATGCACAACTTAAAGTATTTTGAAATCAAAAAGGTGTTTATGAAAGCTACCCCATAGTTTTCTAGTTTTTCTAATATTATATATATATTTTTTTTCAGTTTGTAAGACTAAGATGTATGCAAAATGATCAAATCGACTGATTTTAAGGAAAATGGTGCTAATTACTCTGTTACTGAGCACTCTTCAGCAATAAAACTCTCCTGCCAGTCTTGAAAATATAAGATCACTTTGGAGTGTGATCATACTTTGCTTTTCATTAATTACTTACTGGTGAACAAAAGGTTAACAATATAACACCAAAATACAAGTAGTTGTTTCCTATGTACAGGAGATTCTAGAGCAAGTTCAATTTAGTGTGGCATTGTTTCACAGCAGGGAGAAAAACAATAGTAACCAGGCATCATTCATTGGCAGTTAATATAGAAACAGTTTGGGGCAGTACTGTACTAGAACTCGACACTGAAAACTCTGTAGACAAAATCTGTACAGCTAGTGAGAAATGTGATGATGCTGGTTTGGGGAGGGGAGAAAGGAAAGGTAGGCATGGGAGGAAGTACAAAAGGGATTTCATAAAGTTTGCTTGTGCAGACTGTCTTCATTGATCAAGAAAGAGAAGAGTTGCAGTGTGAAGTAAAAATGGACGTGAAGTTGAATGAACTGAAATGATACGAATTGCTTGAACTGATTTACAGGATGACGTTGCCTTCAAGCAGAAACAGAGAGAAGAGCAGAAGGCTATGAAAGAAGCTGCTGCCAAAGCAGCTGGTAAAGGACCAATGGGTGAGTGATTGGTTGTTATTTGTTGTAGTTGTTGTTGTTTTGAATCTGTCCCATTTTCCATGCCCTCTTAGTGGCATTACTCCCATACTCATTTAAAGTCACATTGGTCATAGTCATAGCATCAGCAGTCCACAGGAAGTTTTTCAGATTATGTTGGTATGGTTGGAGGCAACATGACAACTCTGTGCTTCCTTTCATAGTGGTTATAGGCCTGTGAGATACAAATACATAAGAAGTTTAAGCAACACTCAGAGACTCTTAAGTCCGAAAGATCTGTCAGGTGGATGAAACTGCCTTGAGCGTGTGGCTTGAAATCTTTCTTTTCGGGACTGTAACAGTACACTGAACAGTTGTGTGTAGGAGCCATTTTAGGCTGAAAAAATGCCATGAATTAGATCATTTGGATGTGGTTTAAACCTGCAACAAGAGCAAGCTCATAGCTCTGCATCCAGTGACAGTACCACTGCTCCATGGTGGCTGGTCAAGACATTCAGTGAATAGCATGTTCAATGTTTGAAGGTTTATATTTGTTATTCTGTGTAACTGGCAGTAGTAAGTCTCTCTAGTGTTGAAAAGAGCAAGTCCTATTATTCCTTTATTACATGCCAGTTTTAGATCAGGTGATGCCCTAAGAGCTTCAGTCTGTGAAAGAGGGTTCAGTCATAAAGCTGAAAGACTGTTTTGAGTAAATTAGATGTGAAGATTTCAGTTATTGACAAAAATTTTCTGTGAAGGGTGAGAACAGCTGAAGTACTGTGTAGAAATAATTGAATTTGTTTATGATCTTTTCACAGTAAAATCATTAACAGATGTGATTAGGCTAGCAAAATCTGCCCAAATTCTCAGCTTGACTATTGATTTTGTTCTAGAACATATTGGTGGAGGTTTCTGTTCTCAGACATGTTTACCGATTACAGTGAATACGATGAACTAGGGGTGGGGGAAGTCAGGAGAAAATGTTTTTAGAAAAGTTGTTGAGCGCATTTGCACTTGCAGGTGTAACCACTGTGTTGTCGTGGTATGCTTTGTCCAAAGAGCGACAACTCGCACTTATTGCTATACATGAAATTTACATGAAATGGTGTGTAGCTGTGGTATCTGAATCGTTGACAACATGCCAATTCATTGGAATAATAGTGGGAACTAAAGGCCCTTGGAAAAACAAAAACAAAAAAAAAAGGCGAAAAAACATGAATTTGTGCCAAAGTATGCTAAAGAATTTTGTAAGTAATTTGTATTGGTAGAAACTATTTCTACTTTAGTTACTGGAAGATCAGATCCAGTATCCCTCAGTCCTTTGCCGTGTGATGGGTAGGTGACAACTACCTCTCCCCCTTGCACATTCCTCTCCCTTGCTTTTACAAAATTTAAAAGACACCCCCATACCTCTCCACCCACTCCTTCCTTGCTTTTACAGTTCACAAACATTTTGAAGATGTGTACACACACTTTGGAAATATACTCATTTACAAATTGAAATGTACACCAATACCAATTTTAGGACAAACAGGTCTGTACTCTTGGTAGAAGGCAACAATTGTGTGATCATGTTTTGATGTTTGGCATGGAAACTCATACCCAGATCTGGAAAAGCTCTAGAAGAAAGAAGTTTAGTCCAGTTAGATCTGTATTATTTCTAAAATTAAAGCTAAGACGTCTTGTAGTGGATAAGTTTGGTTTGAGTTCTTATCACTGACATCAAGCAGAATTTTTGCTTTTGCAGATTTATAAACTGGTGTGTTTGCATCATGCAAGGATATGTTAGAATTTGGGCATTTTTGCATTTTTTTTTGGTGCTGATACTAGTCAATAGGAAGAAAATGGGCTGGCTGCTTGCTTCCTTGCTTGCATGAAAGTTTTTGAGTGTGCTGCTACCACAGTCAGATTCAGGTTGTTGGAGGTTAACGAAACAATGTTCTCATAAACACACAGAATTCCCATATTGCTTGTCAGTTTCAGAGATTGTGACTCAAACACCATGATTTTGACTCAAACACCATGACTTTGATAGAAAGGCTTTTGGAGTAATATACAATGCACTGAGAAAATAATCAAACATATTTGACTTCGTATACTATAAAATATAATGGTGAAACTTAATAAGTGAATCTTAAATAAATGTTAGCGAACCGCCCAGAGAACGTGGACAAACGAGTCACAAGACGAAACACAACTAGTTTCGACCTCTTAGGTCTTCATCAGGTGAGACATTAACGAATAAAACAATGCACTTAGCTTTGATCGCTTCAGATCACTTCGTAGGGTTCAGCGCAAGGAAGAAGGCGTTGAACAACGCCTTCTTCCTTGCGCTGAACCCTACGAAGTGATCTGAAGCGATCAAAGCTAAGTGCATTGTTTTATTCGTTAATGTCTCACCTGATGAAGACCTAAGAGGTCGAAACTAGTTGTGTTTCGTCTTGTGACTCGTTTGTCCACGTTCTCTGGGCGGTTCGCTAACATTTATTTAAGATTTGTTTAGATTTCCGCCTGCAGTCCTCTCGCTTTGCAACTTAATAAGTGAATTAAAAGCATGCAAGTAAAAGATGTACAAAGTTTTTAAACATGAGGATTACAACTTCAGTGTGAAAGATAGATAGATGTGTTAAAAACTCAGCCAGGTCAGGTCACTGTATGGAATATCGAGGGATCCATTGTTGTAATACATGTTTCAAGTTTTGTTTCTGAGCAATAGGAAAATGTGGTTGATAATAATAATAATAATAATAATGAATACTTATATAGCGCCTATTCTCGGCTAGAGACCAAGCTCTAAGCGCTTTACAATCAACACTCGTTTACACAACGGGCTGCCTACCTGGGTAGTGCCGACTGAAGAGCTGCAAGCTGGCGCTTCATTCAGTCGTTTCCCGTGTCATCCAGTCAGTATCATTCAATATCGTTCACTCATTTTCCTTACTTCCTTCATTCTTTCCATTTCTCACGCAGGGTGCATGCTATGTGTAACGTGTCATCCATACCAACGGCCAAACTGGCCTACTCTTCCGAAAGTTGGTGATGGGATTTTACGTGTGTGCAAGATGTTATGCGTGTGTTCACACACGGAACCTCGGTTTATAGTCTCATTTGAAGGACTGTATGGGAAATGGAGTCAGAACCAATGTTAACTCCGAGGGAAAAATCCCCCTGTACCGAAACGCCCCGGCGGAGGTTCGAACCCGCAACCCCAGGATCACCAAGATTACGAGTCCGGCGCTCTACCAACTGAGCTATTCCGGCTCCCCTAATAAATACCTAGACCGACCTAATAAATCACTCTATACAGTATAAATATTTTGGTGATGCTTTGTGCTGTGAGAGTATTTGGGTGCAGGTCTTGACAAGTGGCACTCCCCACCCAACTCTTTATGTTGATCTGTCTGATTCATGCTGTTGTGAAAAGGTAATGTGTGCGTGAGAGGAAAAATCAGCGATGTTGACACAAAGAGGTGCTTTGAAACTAGAATTTTACGAAAACTTTATTGTGGAACATTTCCATGTGCGCTTGTGACCAGGCTGCTTGACTGTTCAAGCTAATGTTTTCCAACAGCAAAATGGCCCTGAAAATACTCATGTGAACTAACAAAAAAAAAAAACCACTGTGATCATCATCAGATGATCAACTCAAGAAAATGCAAGACCGCTACCTACACCCATTTCAAAACCAGTGAATGTTAAAGCTTGAATCATTACAGGCTTGATTCAAGGTTCTATTTTGTGGGTGCATCTGCATTTTTCTTGAAACTCAGAATTGCATTTTTCTTAAAACTAAGAAGCTTTTTTTTTTTTTCGATCATTACTCAAAAAAGTCTCAGATTACTCTGAAATTAGAAAAATTGTTACAAATTGTTACTCCTGCGTTGGGACTTGGGCTGGGAGATCTGAATTTATTGATTCACCCTTAAAAAAAAAATCCAAGCCAGTATCCTTGAATTTTGCAAAGAAGTGTTGGATCGAAGTCCTGAGTGTGTTTGATGGTAGTATTCCAGCTGGAACGTTGCTCTTTTACTTTTTAATGCGTTTGTTCTTTGAAATGACAGAATGTTTTTATGTGTGCAGGAGGCAGCGGCATAAAAAAGTCTGGAAAGAAATGACACCGGTTAATTCCTGTAGCCCTGCTTTAAAGCCGTCATTCTTTTCCCCCTTGCCTTCATCCAATCTCCATTCATCATACTGAGTCAATGCTCCCTTACGATCTTTGGCATTGTTTTTCCTCCTTCATAAAACAAAAATAAAAGAAAGGTAAATAAAAGAATGTTTTGTTTATTGTTTTGTGAAAGGTAGTTTGGAGTCAAACAATTCTGGGTGCATGTCTGTTGAACATTCCAGATTTATATACTGGTCTACAAGAAGACTTGAGCTTTCTGCATGAAACAAAGCAGTGCCAGAATATGTCATTTTTTTCATGATTTATTTTCCCAGAATACATTTCAATCAAAACTCCACAACAAAATAATCAGAATTTCACCAAGATTTGAACACTGATTCAGTCCTTACCCAATCGCCAACATATCTTGCCAGTAAAAGTACACAATTAAGCACACTGAAGTTGCTCATGCAAAGGTATTGCACATTTATAACAGTTAGTGCAAACTAAGCAAAATTCCAAAAGCGGTGATCAGAATTGTCAACATTTGGTGCTCATAAATGATCAGAGGAGAACAAGCTGTAGTAAAAAAAAAAAACAAAAAAACAAAAAAAAACCAACAAACAAAATCTAAAAAGAAAAACTGGAATACACAAGTCCTCCACCCCTCCTCGTTCCCATCATCTCTCTCTTTTCTTTTTCTTCCAAACTTGAACCAGCCCAACCACAACTGATATTGCCTGTTTTCATTGCTATCGGGACTTTTTTCAACAATATGTGCCTGTTCTTTCATTGATGAAAAGGTTGCTCTCAATTTTCTGAATAAATGTAACAGTTTAGGACGTATTGGTTAAACTAAAAGCCAGTTCAGTGCCAGTCGTCCGTCTAATGCTTGCCATCCATCAGATGACGGGCAAAGGCTTAGGATCAGGGAATTGAATCCACAAAGTTAATAATTGACCTGCAAAATCATTGTGGTAGGGTGTGTTGGAGGCTTTAGCACACAAAGCAAACAAATTAAAGATCAATTTACTGAGTATTAGCCGCGTAATCCAGTAGAGTACATGTGTTGCTATTTCATGAAAATGCAATGTACATTAAGGCAGAACCCCTTCTGAAATTCATCAATGGAATGACCATCCAATCCAATATTATAATGGAAACAAATTATCCATGCATTGGGCTCATCAAGTTACATATCAAACTTTGACTAGAAAAGCTAATAATTCTAATCCGGCTGTAAATGAAGATAACTGAACATTTGAATGCTGCTTTTATAGAAGTACCATTAGTTCCCAACTGAACCATGAACCATTTTCCTCAGCATGCAGCCTTTTGGCTACTATACCAGTAGCCGCTTATTCATTTAACAAACGCGCACACACACACACACAGCTCCCCCCTGAATGCAGCAGATAGTAGTGGGAGTTTCATTGCTAGGCAATAAACTGAAATGACTATAAGTTAATACAGAATTCAGGATGATGAAGAAAACTGAAGAGTTTGATTTTCCTTTGCTTTGTGTCTGTTGCCATTTCCTGTTTGCCAATTCATGACAGTCATACCTCAGAATACACACTTTCTTTACATGGTGGTGCCCTGCTCTCTTGCTTTTTTTATTTCATTACCGGCTGGAAGCAGCTTAAGTGTTAATTTTTCTTATTGGGAGCAAAAAATTTGTGTTGCTTAGAGTGCTTTTTTTGTGGACATTCTGAGGTAAGCAGATGAAACTGCAGTAATGTGTTAAATTTGCCAAATAATTTTGGGGGGGGGGTAAGGCGTCCCATCTGCTATGCCACGTCAGTAGCATTGCATCCATGCTGCTCATTCCTACGCCTCGTTCACAGCCTGGCTGATCACACACCACCCCCCCCCCCCCCCCCCCAGCACCAGCAATCCACAGCGAGCAATGTCAAGTTGTTACAAGGCAATATATTAGAGGAGACACTGCACTGCAGCTGAATCGCTTCAGTAATGTTCAGTAGTATCTGTTCTGATCCAACATACTCAGGACACCATTTACTAAGCCCCCTACTGATGACAATAACTGCTTAGGCACGGAACCGGCATGAGTGAACTCTTCCAGAACGCGCCACCACTGTCAAACAACAATCCCCTGAATTTTGCCGATACCAGTGACCCTAACAGAACCAAACCAAGGCCATAGACATGAAGAGGCAGAGGTCACTGTGACAGCAGGGCATGAAGGGCCACAGAATTTGAGACTTTTTTTTTTTTCTTCTTCTTTAAATGCTGGTCAGAGGGGAGGAAAATGGCGCTGTGGATTTCGATTTCCATTCTGGTCTGAGACCGCATGACAGGGCTGTTGTTTTCTACACTTACTTTCATGATAAATCCTGACCTCAAGCAGGTCCAAGAGATACATACAAACACCTGTAGTGTTTGTCAGAAAATCTGAGCAATGCTCTCGGAGACTCGTCCATTAAATGGATGAAACTCGATTGTGGGTCCCAGTCTCTCCAACTAAGCCTACAGCAAACTCAACTCTGAGTAGGCACCAAAAATCCCACAAATAAATGGCTCTGATGGGAATCAAACCCTCGATCTCCCAGCCGGCTGTCCACAATGCAAACCACCTTGCCAAGGCTGCCAATCTAATGCTGGCAAGAACAAGGTGCCCCTGATAATTAATTTAAGCTGTGCACAGTGAAATAAATAGCTTGTACCTTTTTTTTTCTCTCTCCCCCCCATATTTCAAATGTTCTTTTCCTTGCTGCTATTTTCTTTTCTATTCTTTTAAATGAAAGTCTACCAATTTATTTTTCATCTAAAAAAAAACAACTTCAGCAAACAAATTCAGAACTGCCATTTAAAAACCCCCAGTCTTTCTCGTTCTGGCAGTTGGCTTGCAGTCCGATACATGAGAAGACTGTGCCAGAGGTCACTGTAAATATTTATACTGTGCAAACATGCTCAGCAGATGTATAAAATCGAGTGAAAAAACACTGGAATAGGAAAGAAAAAGTAAAAACACTGGAATAAAAAAAAAATATGACCGCCTAAACGTGGGCAGTACCTGCAGGAAATAGTCCCTCCCTACTACTGCACCTCCCATCCTCTGTGCCTTCGTACTGCAAACTTTCCTGACTAGTGTGCTCGGCAGCCAAAGCCAAATGCACTCTGGCTGCCAGTGTCTGGTTAAGTGTAAGTAGTTGCTAGTGCACAGGTCAAGTTTACAAATGTACTCTTAATTTCCTTATGCATGCTTTTTTTTTTTGTTCTGGTTTTGTGGAATAATTTCAGGAAGAATCTCCTGTGTGTATGTGTGTGTGGATATACAGTGTACTGAATCTGCAGTATAGTCTCACCGTTTTAAGTCATCTCATGTTTGTGTGGTTAGTAGAGCTTCAATAGCCTAAACATAAGGAGCTAAATACCTTTGTAATGAAATGTGTTAAATACGATAACTTATTTTGATAGATCTCATGTTGTTTGATGGTCAAAGATTGTGGTTCACATGCTGTCTATACACTGTCCAATGTAAAAAACAAAACAAAAAACGTCAATCGAATTCTAGTTTATTTGACTGATGTTATTAAGGAGTTATTACTGAATAATCATTTGCAGAACACAAATGTATTTGAGTATTTAAAAGCACAAAAAAAAACAAAAAAAAATTGTCAAACGCCTAAATGCGTCTCTTCACATTTGACACTTAGTTTTCTCTCCAGACCCCCTAGTTTTGGGTACAGGAGGTCATTTTGACCCTTGTTTCAAGATCAAGCAGTGAACACAGTACATGGGAGCTTTGATCTGATTAAAAGGGAAGGAGTGTGTGGAGGCGGAGGGGTTAAAAATATGCCCATGCAAAGCTATGAAATGTGCTACAATGTATGCCTGTGGCTTGCATACCGTCATTCTCCTGGGCAGGCCACAGATCACCCTGTAACTGCTTGTAAAGAGCCAGTATGGTCCGAGAATTAGGTACTTGGTTTTAATATCTGGAAGTGAGTGGAAACCCTAGCAAATGTTAAAACAAACAAACAAAAAAATGGGCCTGCCTGATCAGATTCGCACACTGGATATAATGCAAATCTGACCATGCTGGTCAGTTTGGGGATGGGTAGCAGAAGAACCGCGACTTGGGAGGTGTGGGGAAGAGTGTGTGTGTGTGTGTGTGTGTGTGTGACAAGGATAATTTTACAAAACTTTATATTTTGCAGGTATTTTATCTTGGAAAGCAACTTAAATGCAAGAATAATTTCAAATATACCTACTGTTTTCATATTTACATTGCTTCCGCAAAAAGATGTGAATGGTTTTACCAAATATGTTAAAAATCAAGGATCATGAAAGAGAAAAACTGGCTATTTTACAAACAACACATCACAACATAAAGTGCTTGAAAAACAAAATGTTTAGTTGTATAATGCAGACGGTCTGCTGTCAAGCAACGCAACAAGTGAAAGAGCAAACAAACTGGTGTATTCATATGGTCCATATTTCAAGAATGCATAATACAATCTGAATTTTAGAGGATGAAGCAGTGAAACATTCCAACTTGTTATCACATTTCCACTTTTGTTCGAGTTGTATTTACTACTCATGTAGTATTTTGTACATGCACAAAGATGTCTGCTACTTTGCGTCCCCAGTTCTGGAACTTAATTGGAAAAAAAACACTCCCAACAAATCCACTCTAACCTCAAGTTTTAAATAATAGCAAAATTGAATGCATGCAATGAAACTTAAAAGCAGAAATCTCTTTATGTGCATGCGCTGTTAATGTGTCTGTTGTTGATCTTTTCAATACCTCCTATTTCATGCAGTTAGCAGTCACACATTATAATGTGATGCAATGCATGGGAAGTCTACATCTTTAACAGAACGGCAAAGCTTCCATCTAAAGTGGAGGGGGGGAATAAAATCCACACTTGACCTTTTGCATTAAAAGAAGGCTGATGTGCGATGCTACAGCTTCTTTACTTTATCTTGCATTTAAACCAGCCCCATTTCCACAAAGCCAGCTACTGTCTGCATGGTCAGTTTAAATGCAGGCACAGAAAGTGAAAAACATTCCTTGCTCACTGTTGGAAACACACAGGCCCACTAGTACACAATCCAAGAAAGTGAAAAGCTCTCCTTGCCTATCTCTAGAGACACGGGAAGCCATTCATACACAATCAAGAAAGTGAAAAACTCCCCTTGCTCACCACTGAAAACATGGGCAGCCATTCATACACAATGTAGCTTAGCAGAATCAAAATTCTAATTATATGTACAGTTTGTTCTGAGCAGCTGACAGCTACAGGCAGAGATGATTTGGAATGACTACAACCTTAGAGGAGCCAATACCATAAAAAAAATACGTAAAGTTGATCATATCTGCGCAGACTGCCACCCATCTGAACACACTCAAATGAAAATACATGTACTATGATGATATGAACATAAATTTTGCAACATTTAACATGAGAGATATTGATAGTGTATCAGCAAGACCATTTTAACACAATGAACACTGGATAATTCAAATGGTGTCCTTAATGGGAACGGCTTAAAAAAATGTTCAAATGTGAGCAGTGAAAGTCTTCGATATTTAACAAAATCTGAAGCGCTGATAATCATCCATATCCAAATATACACATGCGTTTTAATATATTCCACCCATTTATAAGTTTGCATAGCTTTGAAAGAAAAATTATCGAAGGGGAAAAAAAAAGTACCAGAGAAAAGCATAAACATGTGTAAGAAGACTTCACTGCCTGAGGGCAGACATGCACGCAAAAGGAAATCAACAACAACAACAAAAATCGGAAAAAACTGAAGACATTTCCACCATGTCAATGTCCTCGTCTTCCATTCATTCACCGACAAAATTAGGTTGAATGAAGAGAAAAAAAACCCAACAAACCTGCTGCTCCACATTACCCTCTCAAAAAATTATTTCATCTCGCATATCCTTTTCCTTTCCCTTCTCTTGTAAAACTATGTAACACTGCATCAAAAATTATACTTTCTGGATTTTGAGGAACATGCACAAATCTGGGAAGATATATGTGCAAGCCTGCATGTCAGCATGAAGCAAAACGTGTACCTAATGGCATTCGGAGATCAAAACTGGGGCACACAGAGAAGGTAACAGCTGACAACACAAAGGGAAAGGGCAATAAAGATTCAATCCTGCGTAGACAACTGTCACAAAAGTAAGTCGTCAAAGAAGACAAATTTTCATTAGAACTGACCCAAGCTAGGAGCAAGGGAGGGATCTGCTTATCCGTAAGTTACATACATCAACTGGTCAGTGGATAAATGCACGATACAAATACCACAGAAAACATCCATGAAACATGACAATAGAAAGGTTAAATACAAACGACAACAACAAAAAAATCATCAAAATCAAACGCTGAGATTTGTTTTACCTCGAAAACCGCTTCAGCTGAACAAGGGAATGACATTCTATCTGCTCCCCAAAACGTGTCAAACATTGGGCAAATTACAGATTTTAATTGGTACAATCACAAAATGTTCACAACACCAATATCACAAACACTACAAAATAACAATCACCTGAATCCTTTGAAGAACCAGGTGCTCAAAATGGCATATTCACATAAAAAAAGGGATAAAAAGCATCCAAGTCCATCCTTTTTATCCAGTCCTGCTCAACAGGCCACTGATGAAGCAAGCAAACAGGATTTATTCTTTCACCCTGTTGAGTGCTCATTATTTTAAATTCAATGCTGAATCTTCATGCTGACTACACACTAAGACCAAAAACTAAGTGGGGACAGGGGGGAGGACCCAGCAGTATAAAGTCAGCTTACTATGCAGGCTGTTTTGTCCACCTCAGCTTGCTAGAACAGTAACAACTGGATGTAGTACATAATGCAAGCCTTGATGCCTTTGGGTTTTTTTTTGTCTCATATATGGCTGCACTACTTAATGCCAATGGATTTTTTGGGGATGTGTATCTCAATTTCTGAAAACAGTATTTAATCAACAGTTGAACTTAGTACATGAATGTAGAGCTTTATGGCTATGGATTTTGTATTCTGAATATCAAATCTCAAGATTTCAGTAAAGTTGAGATTAAAGGTTCCAGGAAGGAATCACTATCTTCCCCAACCTCCATTTTTATCATGAAATGCTTAGATCTGTATAATGACATGCATTACTTATTCATTTATGTCTTCTTTTCAAGTTCCGACAAAATGCTTGGAGTTGGATTTGTATTCAGACATACATTTTATTTGTATTCAGACATGCATTTCATAAATATATTTATTATCATTTTTTTTTTTTTTTGCTTGCTTACTCAGTTGAAGACAAACAGGAGGGAAATGGTCTCTCAAACTATCCTCTTGGCTTAAGAAATGCACAGAATGATTTAGCATTTACTTAACGTGTGCATACACTGGGCAACCCCAGCTTGGAACACAGCTACTCCTCTCAACTCAAGCTTGTACATGGTCTATGTCAATAAAAAAAAAATAATAATAATAAAAAAAATCACTTCATACTCCCCAGAAAGTCCACTTAATTTCCATTTAATCAAGTATTGCGTTCATAATAAAACTGAATATTCTTTAACCAGGCGACTAGACATAAGTATGAACAGGATATCATTCAACAAGAAGAAAGGCGAGGAAACCCCACCTACACAGGGGGCTGTTGGATGTTTCTTGCTGGAAAGCTATGACATACAAGGCAGCTACACCACCAAAAGAATCAGCCATTGTAAAGAAAACAACGATAACTCATTGCAGTCCTTTAGGAGCCAGCCTCCTGTTCCTGTCCCAGTCCTTCCAGAATGATGCCCATGGGTGTCCTCTTCAGTCCAACATACTCCATTTTGTTGGTGATTTTGTTCTTGATGCTCCGCATCCGCAATGATGCGTGGATGAGGATCACTGCACAAACACCACAATGAAATAAATCGTACATTTGTTTTTAACAATACTTTCAATATTTGTTGAAACACAAATGCACATGCAACCCCCCTCCCCCCAAAAAAAATAAATTTGAACTTTCACTGTTATAACCACTATAAAAAAAAATTGCAGATGAAATATTGCCATGTGATTACATGTACATGATCAAGTATATACTGACAGCACCAGGAATGTAATATTCCATGTCATCAGAGATTCCGAAAATGGCAAATTCTCTAGATTTAACGAATGAAAGATATAACCAATGGACAATCACTAAGGCTGTCCATTTTGATAATGGGTATGATCATCTATAGTCAGAGGGTGAGAGCCAGACTGATTGATGATCTTTATTCCCATGGGAAATGGATAAACAAGAAGATGCTTTCTTTTTGTCTGGCCTTTGTCCCTTCAAGGACTAAGAAGATTAATAAAATTGATTATAAAAAAAAAAGATTATTCATATTATCATGACAGAAAACATGTATCTATACAGTTACACACACTAAAACTGCATGTCTCTCTCACACACACACACACATCCTGCACAAGAAGCATCAGTCCCATGACAGCATTATCAGCACTGCCAAATGACGAATAACGATTCAGGAGGCAGTCATGTTCAAGTACACAAGCATATATTCATTATGTAACATTCTTTTTCATTATGCAAGACTGGCTTTCAAGTCTGAGAGGCACAGGAGATAATGTTATATTGTTGAAGGACGAGAGAGAGAGGGGGCAATAAACCATAAATTTTTCACATAGTGACATTTGCATGCCCTGACATAGCGTGTCCAATCAATAATAGAAGTAGTTTATTTTGAAACAGTAGTACTTGTAAACAGCAACAATCACTTTAGGAAGGTTAAGTAAAAGTGTATGTTGGTGATGATACAGTAATGACATACATACTGTGGAAAGACATTAGTAATATCTTGAAATCATATTGTACATCTACACAAGTAGAGAGAGAGAGAGAGAGAGGGGGGGGGGGGGGGACCAAGCGGAAGGGGTTTGGGAGAGGAGAAGGGAGTAGTGGGACGAGGTTTCAAACGCTGCAATTATATGCCAAAGTCAGAAACTGGAAGTGCACAACCATATAGACAGGTACCTGATAGTGATGAAGACCTCAGAAAACATAATTCTTGTAAAGAGAATGGGTTTTGCTACATTCCACTGCATCAGTAAGTTCCTGTGATATATTATGAGTGAACCTGTGACTCTGTAGCAACAGAGAGTGGAAACACATCCTCATCCTTCCAATAAAACTATGCAGTTGCTTCCCTCAGTAAGATTTCTTCACAACTGCAGTACTACTACTAGACTAGCCTGAGTCTGCTGCTGCCAATGGTTAGCACTGGGGTGCTTAATAGTCATGCCCACACAACTGCAGAAAGTTTCGGACTAGCAACAGGGAAAAATCTGTCATTATGGAAAATTTTCAGCCCCATCAGTTTTGTTGCCAGATAAATTGGAGCCCCTACTGTTTGATTCTGATGGTCTTCTTTGTCATTGTTATTACCATAAAATAAGTTGGTGGGTTATGAGGCCCTCAGTTTTAATCCCACCAGAATTTATTTGTGGGATCTTCCCCTCTCCACCCTACTCCAACTCTACGCAGAGCTGAGCGTGCTTTGGGTTAACACTGAAAGACTGGAACCACACAACTGAGTTTCATCCACTGAATGGATGCCTCTTTCAAAATTCCCTGAATTTACTGATCACCACTGCAAGTGTCAGAAATGGCAAATCCATGGGGTTGGTCGTTGTTGGATGATGGGGTAATGCCACCTGAGACTGGGATACTTCTGCGCGCTGGCTCCACTACCTGGCAATTACCGTCATCAGTAAAGGAGTTCCTGGGGGTGTTTTGTGTATGCTGGATCAGGAAAGGCACCACTTAATATAGCCTAAAACATCTGGCTGCAGATGAGTGTCTACTGTGGTGGGCTCCTTCATGTCACTTTCTTTTGACTGATCCCTGTGGACTAGGATGCTGGGGCTGCCACAGGACGAGCTGAGTATGGTTATATTTGGGGGAGATGGAATAAGCAGCATGGACATAATATTACTGTGGAAAGGGGAAGAACAAAAGATGAGACGGTTTTAGCAGAACAGATTGAGTAAAAAAAAAAAAAAAATGTCAATGACCAGCTATATCACAGTGAATGTCTGACAGGCGAAGTTCTGTCTTCACCATTCTTCTAAATCATTGCTCCCTTTTGTCCATAGCTTTGAGTATGGTAATGGTTCAAACGTGAAAACTGAGGTCTACATCATACAGTCTTATAAGCCATCTTTGTGACTTCAGTCTGGAAACACCAGTTCCAGTTACCTGACAAACAACTACAGTGGGCCAACTTTAACAGAGATTTTGGTCTGAGAACAACTTTTCTGTAACACTACTTACAAGACAGCTTGTAACAAGATGACCAATGCACCAGGCAACAAGATATTTCAGAATAGTGAGAGTGGTCCAAGTCCTTCATCAAGTCCAATTATTTTAAGTTAGGATAATGTTTCTTGCTTATTTTCCATGTCAAACTCCCTTCAGAATGGTGAATGTGCACTGTCCCTACGCTGGAGTTTTTGGAGTTATTTTTACTGACTGACCTGGATTTTCAGTGTCATAGACCTGGCAGTCAAAACCATAGGGTTCAGTTTCTTTTGACAACCGAGTCTGAAATGGGTTAACTAACAGCCTGTGGCAACTGCCAGTTATGGGCTGTCAATCTCACCATTCAACACTCTCTTTTCAGTTTTTCAAGGACAGGGCTGCTCAAATTTCCCGACCAACTCTGCAGTCTCTTTGTTTAATAGCTACCTCAGGTGAAGTGGTTAGCACCGCGGATTCCTGGCTATGAGGTTGTGGGTACAATTCCCTTGACAGCAATTTATTTGTGGGAGTTTTCTGCCCAGACCAGCTCCTATCCAACTGGGAAGACTGGGACCACACAGTTGAGGGTCATCCCCTTAATGGATGCATCTCTGAGAGTGTTGCTCAAATTTCCTGACCAACACTGCAGACGTAGAGCTCTCGGGCCTGGTTGACACCAGGATAGTATAGTATGAAAGAAAGCATAGAGAACAGCCATGTCATGCAGTCTCAGACCTGAACAGAAACCCTTGGCGTAATCTTCATGCTCAGCCTCATTGATCAGCACACACACACACACAAATCTTGAATTCTGTGGTCCTCTATGACCTGCTCTCATTAGCTCTCCATGTCTACGCCCTTGGTTTGGTTCTGTTGGAGTCACCCGCATCGGGAAATTCATAGGGACCAACGACGGAATGGACATGTGATACCCTCTGGAAGGAGAGCTCACTCATGTTGGCTCTGTGACTAAGCAAATATTAACCTGAGTTCATAGATGGCTTAGTAGGTGCTATCTTACTTATGTCAGATCTGAACAGGCACTACTGAAGTGACTCGGCAGCAGTGCACTGTCTACTCTGGTAGGTTGTCTCATGGCAGCTTGATACTGATCGCTCCTTGGGGATTCAGTGCTGGGTTATGATGGGACAGGCCAGACTGAGGCTGTGGACAAGGGACCGGAATGAGTGGTGTGGGTGCAACGCCACTGAAGTGGCATGGAAGAGGAGAGAGAGGAAAAACAGACAAACAAAAAACAATACAAGAACACCCCCCCCCCCCCCCCCCCAACTCTGCAACATCTTTAAAACAAAATCACACACACGCACACCACCCACAAACTCTGCGGTTTCTGCTTCTTTCGAGCTTGAAGAAAAAGCATGCACTGCTTAGCCTCTCCATACAGCCTCAAAATTTAACAGAACACTGTTGCATCATCCCTATCTCAAGACACACATTGCCTTCTTCACACATTTGTTGTTCCGCTTGAAATAAAGGAAAATTCTATAACTTTTCCTCACAGGCAGTGGATACAGCATACAATCAGAATTTATTGTTATTGTAATTCTGATTTCCTTAGTACTTACTTACGATTTATAAACTTCCGGTTTCCCATGTAAACTGCAAAATACTTCTGGTTGCTAGAAATGACTTCAGCATGCATTTTAACATTAGTGTAATGCTGCCGTTGTTCATATCTATAAAAAAAAAAAAAAAAAAAGTCAAACACCAGGTTCATGTCCAAATTACCAAGCTGAATTATATATTTACTCTTCTAGGATAAAGAAGTGTTTGGATCTGGTCTGACTGGGATATATATAGATATGCTACACATTTTGTAGATTAAGTCATCTATTCATTCTACCCCCAGCCAAGTCAACTTACACAACAATGGGAATGCAATGCCAAACAGAAAGACGATGACAGCTCCAAACATGTACACCACCAGGTATCCGGCAGCCAGAACGATCAGGATGCTGAAAATTGGATGGTTGCGCTTGAACTGTCGTGCCTGCCCTTGGTAGTTAGTTGTATAAACGTAGCCACCAAAGGCAATTGATATTGCAGCAAATCCAAGGACCATTTTGACTGGGTGGAAAATCCTGAAACAAATCCAGAGAGACTCGAGTCAGCAATTTACACACACACACATACACAACACAGCTAACCCATGAGCAGTTTTTGCTTACATTTCATACATATTTATATGCAGGTAAACAAAGGTGGATGGGGAAATCAGATATAATCCAAACACATTAAGGTATTTAATAACTCTGGGTTATTATGAAAACAAATTATCAAATCAGGTGATTTTTCTCTCCCCCCCCCCCCCCCCCCCCCCCCCCCCCCCCCCCACACCTTCTTTATTGAACTTTTTTGGGGGTCATCACAGCATCCATCAACAATATCTGGGAAACCACACACTAGCTTGTTCCTTAACATGAACGTCTTAAAGTACAAATAAAAATTTCTTTTCAAAAGTCACACATGCCCATTCAGCCCTGCAATACTATTCATTCAACATTCCCAATCCTGACACACAATAAAAGCCGATGAAAGTTGGGTTTTATAACATTGTTTCCATCTGTGGCAGCCAAACTGAGCATTAATGAAGCTTAGGACAAAACTCTCTTCAGCCTTTGGATGAAGGCAAAACAAATGTCTTCAACTGTGGTCACACATTCATTCAATGTTGACATTTCAGTTTTAGACATAAAATATTTACATAGGAGTAAAGCAGAAATTTTGCTGCAATGTATAATACACAATACCAGTCTTATAGCACAGAACATAATTCCTTTGGCAGATCAGAACATGCCACCATAAGATATAACAATCGGATGAATGTATTTGGACATATCTTCACATTACGGGCTTATAGACCATTGCTTACAAACAGCTGATGTTTGGATGAGAGAGCTGTTGCCAATGGTTAACTGATATTGTTATAAAAAATAAATAAAACATACTTCATACTGGTAACTGACGTACACAGCAACATCTTACATATATAATACACATTCTGTCAGTCCGTTGGTCTTCTTGCTCCTTATGCAAATTAACTGTTTTCTCCAAATCTGACATTGTGATTTGTTAGCATACTGAGCAGGCTAAGTGCAAATCATTTTTGTCCTAGACAGTGATTAGACCCATTACAAATAACAGGGAACAAGGTCGAGAAAGGTACTGGTTAAACAGTGAAAACTGTCTAGGGGTGGGGAGGGGCGAGGGAGGGGGTGTGTCTGTCAGGGAGGGGAACAGGAGGAGGAGGATGGGTGGGGGTGGACAGAAATAGTAATAGTAGAACTATCTGTTTTCATGTAACATTGTAAGTTTTTTTTTGTGTGAATGCGTAGTGCCATTTAGTTTTCTCAAGCAACACTTCATTTGGTAACACAACAGGATAAATGCTCCCTGTACTAACACTGTAGATCACACCAAGGCTGATAAATTGTGATTAAAAAAAAAAAACTACCGACGCACCTAAACAAACAAAATCAAAGCAACCGTACCATCCTTGCACAATTAGTGAATTACAGATCTCAGCATCAAGAGAGGCAGTGGCAACACATCCAGATCATAAGGATGAGAAAGAAACATCACCAGCCTACGAAATATTAACACGATCTCAAGAACAACACTGCAAACACTTAAGGAAAATTGGGCGGACTTATACTGGGCCTTTCCAATGGTAGAAACTGAACGCATGAAAACGGTGATAGTACAATAATTATTCATTCTTAAGGGAAATAAGGCTAGTAATGTAGTAATTACACATTTTCATGTGATACTGTAAGTGTTGTGTATGTTAGTGTGTGGCACCACTTTGTTTTCTCCATCAATAGTGCTTTCGTACACATAACAGGACACCGGATACAAGCTTCCTACAGTTGTGTTACACTGTGGACTACAATTTGGCCAATCAGAAGTATTCAAGTCCATCACCATTTTCTGCTCACCACATTTTCTGAATTTGTTCAAATTCTTTCATAAATATTATGTCTCCATATTCCCTCAGGGTACTGTGTATTCAAACCTAAAGGTGAATGAAAGGAAACATTCTTTTTCCAAATTGCCTGTAGCTAAACATGAACTTCTCAACTGCAGTGCAGTGCAGCACTCACAAACACACACGCATACATGCACACATGATGAGGACTGAGAAATTCACTGCATAACGGTGGAGAAAACAATTGAATTTGCAGTATGCAGTGTAAGAACAAGATTCTTGAAAAATGCCTTGAACAACCAACCAAGACTCCATGTCTATTACAGCGAGGTACTATTGGCCCCCTGGCTGGATTAAAAGCCAGAGCCCCTTGTTTGGGGTCAGGGCATTTCGTCTGCTGAAGCTAAAGGGTTTCTGCACCTTTGACAAGCGTAATAAGGGCATTTGGAGGCTGCTTATTTCCTTTTCATCTTGCAATGAACAAGACCCACTACTACAGCGTTACAAACTGACATTGCTGGAGAACAGAATACAATGGAATTCACTGAACACAAGTTACTAGAGCACAAGACCGATGCTAAAAGTAGAAGCCGGACAAGTTAATTCTTGTTAATCATATTCTGTGCTTACTTCTGTAAAACTTAGAAAAATATAAACTTTTAAACCAGAAATTGTGTTACAGGTTGGTTAGATGCACACAAAACTGAGCACTTAAGCTTTGTGGGACTGGTTAAAAAAAGGAAAAGTCCATAATCTCACATGGAGGTGAAAGAAGGCATCATTCGGGTGAACAGAATGCAGTGCATTTATGAAACGTTTCACTATCATGTAATCCCAAGTGATAATAACATAAGCGTGTTTAAAATCTTAAAACTGAAAATACTGGAAACAAATACACCTACCTTCACAACCTACCCTAACCTTAAATGACCCTTAGCATAGAGTGAAACTAGAAGTCACAGAGAGAGCGAGAGAGAGAGAGAGAGAGAGAGAGAGAGAGAGAGAGAGAGAGAGAGGAGAGAACAAATCCTATTTTAAGAAGGTAATGGAATAAGCATACTACTATTTTACATCCAGCCCTCTATGTAAGAACCAAAAAATATATGTTGTAAGAAACAAAAATCAAACAATATATTATCATACATGAAAAAAAATGCAACAATGATTACATCTGAGAAAAAAAAAATCCAATTAACTATAATATAAAATGAAGAGGGCGAAGAGAGAGAGAGAGAGAGAGAGAGAGGAGAGAGAGAGAGAGAGAGAGACAGACAGACAGACAGAAGACGACAGAGACAGATCAGTGAGAGAGAGAGAGAGAAAAGAGACAGACAGAGACCAACCGACAGATCTACCGACAAGTAGTCAGGCAGGAATAAAGGGGGAGAAAGACTATGAAGTAAAGAGGATAAACACACTTGCCTACCTGAAAACATGGAATACAATGGGGAAAAAAATGTAATAGTAATTATGACACAGAATGATTTATGAATTTTGATGTAGCGTGGAGCAAAATTTGAAATTCATCAGATTAAAAAAAAGCATCTAAACTGAGAATGATCAATACATTTTGGGGTGAAGTGGAGTCAGATCTGAGACGTTCATCAAATACTTACAAAACCTGGTTTAAAATTTGTCAAAATGTGTGTGGAGAAGTGAAGTTATAAGTATAAAAGAAAACTTACTTATGATTTTTCAGCCATTACAAGAGAAGATCACTCTTGAAGAAACGAATGACATCAAATGATCGCCAATCATAGATCAGATTGTAGATCAGAAATAAAATGTTTCCATGGAAGATAGGTAAATATAAGTTGCATTGAAGCAAGCGAAGATTTAAGTTGTTTTTATTTTGAACATAAATTGTACATCAATCGAAAAAGAAATCAATTTTTTTATTACTAATTTTGTTTCACTACAGTTGCTAAGCTTTAGTTGCTAAGATGATTTATTTATTTACATTTTCTTTTAGTAACGAAGGATAGCAAATCATCAAAAACTTAAGTTCTTTTAATAGTTGTTTGTTAGAATTAGATCATCATACTGAGTTTATCGATAGTTTGTTATAGTATTATTTTTGCTTTAATGCTATGTTGTCAGGATGATGTTGTTGATCGTTAGATCTTTTGACCATGAACATGTATAAAAGGAGAGTGTGTGTGTGTGTGTGTGTGTGTGTGTGTGTGTGTGTGTGTGTGTGAGAGAGAGAGAGGAGAATGACTAGCTGACGCAGGCTTGCTGACGAGAATTCCTTGCTGAAATGCAATTTCTAACTTAAAAGAAGAGCAACATCAACTTTGGGCTGGGATGGTCTCAAGACTGTTTGCCTGGCTGACCTGAGCGCTGGCTGCTTGCTGTCTCTGCTACCTCTTATGATCCACAATACCCAGCAGATTTAGTCTGCATGAAAGATCTGTGCAAGTGGCAGGCACAAAGATGAGATTGAACATCCTGCGCATATAAGATTGAATTGAAATCCTTTGGTTCGATTGAGATCCTGCCTATGCCTAAGACCACTTTGCCACATGTGGTTCATCTTTTAGTTCTTGAGGGATATGATTCCATAGCCAACCTCTGGAATACGCCAGACAAGATTGTATAACATAATTGTTGCAAAGGGGAGGTTTATTCTATGTGAATGTGTAGTCGTTAAAAGTGAACATATTGTTACATAAAATGGTGCATTTCCATGGAGTATCTTATGCATAAGGAGCCCTTTATTACATAGAAGTTTGGCTTCAAGTGGAAGGATGCCTGCTTGTTTGTAGTCTGAGTCTACCAGTGAAGATGACTCATTCTGACGTTACTTTGACAGCTCTTTTTGCGAATACTAACCAGTGGTTAACCAGAAGAAGAAGAAGAAGAAGAGAGAGAGAGAGAGAGAGAGGGGGGGGGGGGGGGGGGGGACAAAGACAGAGACAGAGAAAAAGAGATACAATGAGACAGAGAAAGATGGAGTTAGTGTTTTGTTTATCCCCTCTTCCCCTCCCATTCCGGCACCCGAGTGCTACACTAAGTTGATGTCAGTTACACAGGTGCACTATACGACACCTGCTGTTGTGGTGCACCAAAAGCACTGCCTTCGTCATCAACACCATCATTCTCAGGACCTAGTTCCACCTATTCCTGCTTTTCAACTGTTAAAAACTACAGCTGATATAGTGAAAATACTTAATTCAGCTGAATGAATGGTATTTGCATCATGATCAATGGTTGAAATATCCTTCTTATCCAACTGAATATAGCAACAAAGGAAGTCCAGTTCTGGCACAAATATAGACCAGCACATAAACAGGACAGGACAATTTTAACAAAATGTTAACACGAAAAAAAATTGGCCCTGACACATGGCAATTTCAGAATCTCTGAAAAATACCAAAGTCAAATTCCATTTTCCAGCTGTTCGAGATACGTGGTTTCATCCAAAACTGCGTATAGTCAAGATAGAAGGAAAATCCCTACTTCCATCCAGGCCAACTCATGAAAAATGTTCCTCACATAGTAGCATAATTTGGCTACCAAACGAGCGCTTTCATCACATGTCACAGTACCACAGCATCGTAATGACTCCACAGATTACCAGTTGTCATTCTGTCTACATCTTGAAGTTGCAAGTTCTTCCGGGAAAAAAACAACAAAAACACCAGAAACTTGTCAATTCACTGACATAGGTATGATACTAAATTTACTATTAAATTTACGGACACTGCAAGCTGATCTTGACCGCCTGGCAGATTGGGAAGACACTTGGCAGATGAGATTCAATGCAGGAAAGTGTAACACACTCCACATCTCGCCAGGCAGACACCTTTCCTTCCATTCTGCAAATACTCTTCATGAACAAACCCTGGAAGCAGTATCCTCAGCCAAGTTACTTAGGAGTAACCATGACAAAGGATCTATCCTGGACCAAGACGTTGAAACGGTGGCAGCCAAAGGGAACAGGGCAATGGGTTTTCTCCGCAGAAACTTAAAAAACTGCACCGCTGAGGTCCGCAAAGCCACCTATATGACCATGGTTTGTCCTACATTAGAATACGCTTCCACTGTCTGGGACCCCCACAAGAGACAAGACATTGACCTCCTGGAAAAGGTCCAGAGAAGAGAAGAGCAGCTGCTATGCCTGCAACTGCTATTTTGAACGCACACCAGGCACTGTCACTGATCTTCTCCGGAAACTCCAGTGGGACAGCCTCGAAACCAGAAGGCACCACAACAGACTGGGAATGCTGTACCTATCGAGAATGGGCTGGTAGATATTCCACCCTCCATGCTCTACATCCTTCTCATTCCTGGGCCTGCAGCAGGAATAGTGCTTGCATCTTCCAGGAGCACTCAAAACACCCAGCTCTACACAACTCCTTCGTCCCCCAAACAGTGAGGGAGTGGAATAAACTTTCTAGTGAGACCACTACGGCTCCAACAGTAGTGGCATTCTTCAGCCGCCTGCGCTGCAGCTCCAGTGACCTGCAGCCCCCCCCCCCCCCCCCCCCCCCCCCCCCCCAAGGCTGGCCACTACTGAAAATCCACACTAGTTTTGTACATGTATATAGTTTTAATCCTGTTTTACACAAAAAGCCATCCAACCAGCTGGCACTCAGCTAAACAGCAGAGCCTTCAACGCCAATTTGGTCCGGCTCTAGACAAGGAAGAAGAAGAAGAGGAAATGGGAATTGGAAGGCAAATACAATTCGTAAAATGACTATTTTCTGTTCAACAATTTTGTCCAATGTGAACATAATGTCAAAATAATGAAGATGAATCAATATGGTGACCTATCGGCTGGTGAACAGATAGATACTGAATAAATGAAAACTTTTCCCACTCTTAAATCAGTCCGTCTGGCGAGGTTTGTCGAGTCAGCGTCTCCCTCTTATTCTCAGTCAGCGGATCATCTTACCCGATTATCAGAAAAATAATGAGTGCAGACAAGAAGTAATTCGTCTGGTAGTACAGAAGATTGTTCAACACTCTGTTTGCCCATTTTTCAGGATCTTTCACTTGCGGAATCTGAAATCGTGCAGACTCGGACAAAAAGTCGCCCATCGACCGTAGAGGCGCCAGCTGAACTTCAGCCATGCTGTCAAATTTGTGAAGCTTGCAAATATGGATTGGACGTGAACTTTGTGTGCTAATGTAAATGATGCTCAATC
>CM065734.1:14359153-14391653 GCA_033310375.1 Conus canariensis | reverse complement strand
GGGGGGGGTGCGTATGTGTGTGTGCAGGTGTATGTGTGGGGGGTGGGGAGGGGTGTGTGAGTGTTGATGTATATAACACAGGCTTTTATGTAACGATTTATAATGTCTCTTTGTAAAGGGGACCGGAATAGCTCAGTTGTTAGAGCGCCGGACTCGTGATCTAGGGTTGCCGGTTCGAATTTCGGTATAGGGGGATTTTTCCCTCGTAGTTAACATTGGTTCTGACTCCATTCCCCATACAGTCCTTCGAATGAGACTATAAACCGAGGTTCCGTGAGTGAACGCACGCACAACATCTTGCACACACGTAAAATCCCATACCAACTTTCGGAAGAGAAGACCAGTTTGACCGTTGGTATGGATGACACGTTACACATAGGATGCACCTTCCCCGAAGATGGATATGGCTGCCTTAATGGCGGGATAAAAAACGGTCATACACACAAAACTCCACTGCCTGTCTATACAGGCAGTTTCCGCAGGAGTATCAGCCTGCGTACGCAGAAAGAAAGAAAGTCTGTTTGTAAGGTCTTATGTACTTGCGAAATGATGTGGAGCAGAAGAAAAATTTCCGATGGACAATAAAGTTGACTGAATTGAATTGAACTGAATACTTTTTTTTTTTTTTTTTAAAGATACAAGGTGTCAATCAAAATAATGTTTAAGTCCGTTTTCCATAAAAAGACGCACATAGATTTTATTCTTAAATGGTTCAATTAGACGATTTTTGCACCAAATACGAATTGTGAGAAAGAGCGAAAAGGCACGTTGTGCAGTGTTTTGAGGTATGTTAAGTGTGCATGCAGTTTTTGTTCAACATGAATTTTGAACTTAAAACTTATTCTTAGCATGACTTTCGGGTAAATGTGAAAGATGTATAACTGAAAGGAACTTTGTAGGGGGCAAATATAAAAGATGTAGAACTGAAAGGAACTTTTGTGGGAAAAGTTAAAGGCAAACAAGGACTTGCGGCGTGAAGCTAGCGGTCACCCAGTCCCTTGGCCAATTTGAAGTGTGAGTTTGTGTGAAGTAACAGGTAACGTTCACACACACACACACACACACACACACACACACACACACACACACACACACATACACGCGTGCACACACTCTGGCTCTGTCTCTCTCTTTCTCTTTCTCTCTTTCACACACACACACACGTGTACACACGTGTACACACACACACACCACACACCCCACACACACAGCCACTGACCGAAGTCAGTCTTAAATTTTCATCATACTGGTATTAAGAGCATTGCTCAACATTCTGAAAAGGATTTTTGACTGAGGCTTTCCTCTCATACATGTAGACCTGTACATGTTTAAAAAAAAAAAAAAAAAATCACTAGATTGTAAACTAACCACCGTCAGCAGAAAGAGCTGTTAGAAAAGTGCAGAGCAGCGCAGAAAGTAGAAATCAGATCTGAAAAGAAAGTTATGAATTTGTAGGTAATTGAATTGTATTGGCCCTTAAAATGCAAGTTGAAATGCACCTGAGATCTGAGAGTGCAAAATGGGGTGACGTGACCTAAAAATCGAAGATCACAATAGATGACACAAGGTGACAGCAAGTTGATTAACGATGGCTGTTGCTCGCTCCCTCCTGACCTGTCATCTCGGTGTTTCAAAGTTTCTGAGTGATGTGTGAACGAACATAGTAACTGACTTACTGTAAACTGCAGATGCATACTAAAGTGAAAATTCTAATTTCTACACACTGTATGCATTAACAAGGACTATACATGTAAGTCCCGTATACATTTAGATTTCAGGTTGCTGAAGTGAAGGCACACTTGAGAACTTGAATTGATTGTCTTGGTTAGACTGCAAAAAAATGTGCTTTCAAGAGCAAAGCAGCTAGCAGGAACCACACAAGCTGCCATATTTGGTTGTGCATTATGAATCATTCTGTGGTGATGAATGACTTTCAGGCCCTGCCTGTGGCAGCCAGCTGGTATTTAGGTTGCATGTGCAGAAGGCCTGGTAGGAGTGATGTCAACGCAAGCTTTTTATAATGTGCTTACTTCTATGTCACTGAGTGCTTACTTCTATGTCACTTGATCATATTCATCTTCTCATGTTGGACTCGAAGACTTTACTGGAAAAAGAAGAAGATTTTATTTAAAACATCAGATGTATACTGAATTACTTGCTCTGTCTCTGTCTCTGTTCCTTCTGTCTCTGTCTCTCTCTCTCTTCTCTCTCTCTTATTTTCTCTCTGTCTCTGTCTTTCATGCTCTCTCTCTCTCTTGCTTGTATGTTTACATTTTTCCACTGTCTTTCTGTCTAACTGTCTGAGTTTACTCTGTCTGTCTGTCTCTCTCAGTCTCTGTCATTGTCACTGTCTGTGTCTCTCTCTGTGTCTTCACTTACTGTCTTTCTACATTCTTTATGTCACTGTCCTAAATAAGTGAAATTTGTAATTGGTCTACTCTAACACAGCCTCCCTGGTCAGTTGGATTGCAGGCCATGTATCTTTTTCTTGTTCCTTTGTAAATTTTTTCCCTTTAAAATTATTAAGAAATTTTCAATTTTTTTTTTCATGTATGTTATATATTAATTATAGTGATGGTAATTGCACAAAGAATTACATTATTTTTGTATTGTTCACTTAGTTCAAAACATTCTCTCTCTCTCTCTCTCTCTCTCTGATCTCTGTCTGTCTCCTGTGTCTCTGTCTGTGCTGTCTGTCTGTCTCTGTCTTCTGTTCTCTCTTCTCTGACTGTTCTGTCTGTCTCTGTCTCTCTCTGTGTCTCTCCTTCCCTGTGAGTCTCTCTCTCTCCTCTTCTCTCTCTCTCTCTCTCTCTCTCCTCTCTCTCTCTCTCTCCTCTTCTCTCTCTCTCTTCTCTCTCTACTCTCTCTCCCTCTCTCTCTCTCTCTCTAGTCTCTCTCTCTCTCTCACTTTTTTAGTAAAACTTTTTTGTTTTACATGCTGCTTCATGTGTTGATTTATAAAGTTTATTTCATTTTATATTATTGCCTACTTCAGCTGGCCAAGGACTAGATGTTTGATTGAATCATATGCATTGCAATTTTATCAGTGATTTGATAACACTTTGACAGTTATGCAGCTGAAAATGAATTGATATGAATCATTTTTTTTTTTTCTTTTCCTGTTTTGTTATCTTAACTGTTCTGAATTTTTCTGTTCAGGTTTTGCAATCTTGGGTGTTAAGTTACTTAAGTGGAGATGGCTTCTCGCCAGCGACGAATACAACAACTACAGGAGAACATAAGAATTCGAAGCTCTCTTTTGGTTCGGCAGGCAGAAGAGTTCCGGACCAACCTTACATCATGTGTAAATGAGGTAAACTTGTTGAAAGTGTCCCCATTTGCCCAATGACTATTGTGTGATGAACAGTGTCTTATTGGAGATGTGTACTTTCCTCCCGCTGTTCCACTCAGTTATTCTGTACATTTTTTTTTTTCATTTAACTTTGAAGATTTGATCTTGCTTGAGTCTGTTATTTATTTTTCCTTGGCCTTTTCTTATGCATTTTTTTCTCCTTGTTTGACATAATGCGAACAATATGCGTTCAAAGCAGAACTGAAATACTTGGCACAGATTTTTTTTTTTTCTCTATTTATCACAACTATGTCAACAGTGCAAGACACTGGCTTTTGTGGACTGTAGTATGTCTTGACCGAGCACCATCCCCATGGATTGTCCTTATAAGTTTTTCTCTGTTATGCACACACACGCACACACACACACACACCACCACACACACACACACACACACACACACACACACACACACAAAACCCACACACCAGACGGGAAAGAATTGTGTAAGAACAAATCAAAGACCAGCCACTGTGGCTCATATTTAGGATCAAGGATTCCGGTCAGGAGGTTGTTGGTTAAAGTTTCCATCTGAGTCATTTATTTTTGAGATTTTCTGCCCCAGTGGGGAAGACTGAAACCACGTAGCTGAGTGTCATCCTCTTAACAGACGTACATCTGAGAGTGTTGTTCAGATTTTCTGACAGACACTGCAGGTCATCTGTATCTCTTGGGCCTGGTTGATGCTGCAGTATATTGTGAGAGAAGAGAGGTTCAGCCCTGTCTTGCAGGTCTTAGGCCAGAATGGAACCCATAGCATCTTCATCATCCTATCCTTGTTATCAGGATGGAAAAAAAAGTCCTGCGTTTCGTGGTTGTCATGTCCTGCTCTCATGTGGTCACCTCAGTTTTGATTTCCTGTCCTGTCAGTGCCCGTGGTGAGTTCCTGTTGCTGGTATCTGAAAGTTTGTTGGATGGACATGGTGGTGCCCCCCAGATGGGGGGGGGGGGGGGGGGGGGACCTTCGCTCACACTGAACCATAACTAAGTAATTATTGTCATCATTATGGGGCCTAGTAAGTGGTGTTGTGCGTATTTGGGATCAGAACAGGCTCCATGAACCACCAAAGTCACTCACACAGTGCAGTATCTTCTCTAGTGGGTTGTCTTATGTCAATTGACTTTGACTGCTCCCTGTCGATTGCCAGTGCTGGAACTGTGGCATGACAAGCCAAGGTGTAGCTGTGGACAGAGAGCTGGGATGAACAGCATGGGGTAATGCTGCTGAAGTGGCAGAGAAGACGATGGGACAGTAAAAAAAAAAAGAAAAAAGAAAAAAAGAAAGAACAAAACGAAGGGATGGTGTTCAGTCTAGGGATAGTCCTTCACTCCTTGTTTGCTTATCATCTCTCCTTTTACTTTTTGGTCTATTCTTGTTACTAACAATTAGCCTATCAATAGCTCAGTTGGTAGAGCACTGAACTCGTAATCCAAGGGTTGCGGGTTCAAATCTCCCCTGGGCCGATTTCGGTACAGGGGGATTTTTCCCTTGGAGTTAACATTAGTTCTGACTCCATTTCCCATACAGTCCTTCGAATGAGACTATAAACCGAGGTTCCATATGTGAATGCACACATAACATCTTGCACACACGTAAAATCCCATCACCAACTTTTGGAAGAGAAGGCCAGTTTGGCCGTTGGTATGGATGACACGTTACACGTAGCATGCACCTTCCCCAAAGATGGAGTATGGCTGCCTTAATGGTGGGATAAAAAAACGGTCATACACACAAAACTCCACTGCCTTTGTTGGGTAGATGGGATTAATACTTGTCTGTCCATATAGGGAGTGTCCGCAGGAGTATCAGCCTGCGTATGCGAAGGAGAAGAAGAAGATCCTTTTACTTTTTGGGTTATTCTTGTAACTAACAATGAGCCTATCATTTCTACTCTTACGTTTTGAATGTTCTTGGTACTAACAATTAGCCTATCGTTTCTCTTACTTTTGAACTGTTCTTGTTACTAACAATTAGCCTATCGTTTCTCTTACTTTTTGAACTGTTCTTGTTACTAACATTAACAATTAGCCTATCGTTTCTCTTACTTTTTGAATGTTCTTGTAACTAACAATTAGCCTATAGTTTCTCTTACTTTTTGAACTGTTCTTGTAACTAACAATTAGCCTATCGTTTCTCTTACTTTTTGAACTGTTCTTGTAACTAACAATTAGCCTATCTTTCTCCTCTTACTTTTTGAAGTGTTCTTGTTACTAACAATTTGTCTATCATTTCTCCTCTTACTTTTGGAACTGTTCTTATTACTAACAATTTGTCTATCATTTCTCCTCTTACTTTTTGAAGTGTTCTTGTTACTAACAGACCTTGGACCCCATTGTGGATTTTGCAGACCTACAATGAGGCGCTGCAGTGCGTGGCTTCTGTGGGGCAGAACCATGCCGACGTCCAGAAACTGCAGGGAATGCTGAAGAAGGTGGATAAAGTCACTGACGTCATTTCCACCTTGAACTCTACACTGTTTGACCTCTTTGGTGAGTTCTCAGTGTTGTTCCGTTAATGATGCATAGATACTGTGTGCATGTTCTTTCATAGCTGACTGACCGTTTGTGTGTGTGTTGTGTTTTTTTAAAATTTATTTATTTTTTTTTATTGTTGTTTAATTGTGAAAACATGAAGGAAAACACAGAAGAAAAATCAGAAAGAAGAAAAGTGACGTTGGAGAAGGAAAAAAAAAGACTAAAGAGAAAAAAAGAAAACGAATAGAAATATTGAGAGAACAACTAGTCTGATTTGTGTCATATCTGCTTATCATGGCATGATGCTCTAGTCTTAATATAGAATTGTATTCATACACACAACACACACAGTTTGGTTTTCAGTTTTTCAGTTTTGGGGGAGGTTTTTGCATATCAGGGATTATGCTAATCCCTCAGAACCCCTTCTGCAACAGCATTACTGACTTCTTGTTTTCCAAATGTTGGCACATATTGTATTGATACTAAAGGGGTGTTTTCAGCTCTGACACAGCTGTGAGTGGTCAGCTGGGCCACAAATGTAAAAAATCATGAAAGATGTGTCTCTTTGGTCAGATAATATGAGTGACGAGGACTCTGAAGAAGCAGCTGGAGTGGAACGTGGGCCTGTTCCCTCTCAGCCACTCAGCAGGCAGCAGTCTGCCTTGTCCTCCTCCCCACCCTCTGACAACGACACTGAGCCCCGTCAGCACTCTCACTCTCACACAGGTGAGTTGACATTACCTTTGTGACAGGACTTTAGGCAGAGCATCCAGTCCTCCTGAATTTTTCTGGAATTTCTGTGTGTTGTAGAAATCATTCGGGAAATCCCAAATGAAGTGGGAGTAAAATCCAGAATATCAAAATTTTGTTTAAAACATGTGGTGTTTGTGGATCATGTTTGAAGAAGGCTGATAAAATATTGCAGAAGGAAGACAAAGGATGTGTGAATGTCTGCACTGATATGTAGTGGAAAGTGCATTTTGTTTTAACACCCCTTAATTGTTAGCTGATGCAGTGGGGGGGGGGGGGGGGGGGATTTAAAGTGCTTTCAGTGATTTCTGTCACTGCCCCCCTCTTCTGTCCACCCCACCCCCTTCATACCCTGATTTGGAATGTTAAATCCACAAGGTTGGTAGCCGTGCTTATCAGAGGACAGTTCAAGGCAGGATCTGACTGTGTACTACAGTGTTCACATCAGACACTTTGGATGCACCCTTTCCTTTCTTTTTTTCACAGAAAAAAAGTAACGTTTTTATTGAGTGGAAGGCAGACGACAGTGTGGTTCTAGACTGAACTGTGTAGAATAGGGGCAACTGGGTAGGCTGAAAATGCCACAAAAATATATGCCTCCCTTTCAGCCCACTAGAGCGTGACAGCTGAGTACTCATTTAAAGCTGCTCCTACTGGCATTTGTGTGTCTGTGTTTTATCAGATGTGTAATGATTGTATGTAATATATATGGGAAGTTGTTACGACAGAGTTTTGTAACCTTGCAACTGCTGATGTGAGTCTGAAGTCTCTTTTGCATTTGACCTTATCTGTATTGTAATCTGTGTGTAACAGATGCGGCTGTATCCAGAATCTCTCAGATCTCCCAGATGGAAACAATTCCCAGGCAGTCAGTGCCAGCAGCACCTTCCCACCCAGCTCCATTTGGCGGTGGAGCGTTGAGTTCGGCCTTCTCTGTGCCCTCGGTGCCGGTGAATGTGTATCCACAGGCTCCCTCTGCTGTTGGACATCAGTTTTTACAACCACCCTCTGGCCTCGCAGCAGTAGCACAGGTGCCTTCTGGTGATGTAGCTTTGAATCCTTCGTTGACACCTCAGGCTGGTTCTGCTTTAGTTGGAGCATCGCCAGACTTTATAAACGCTGCTGGCCCTCCACTGTCGTCTTTATATCAGAGGGCTCCATCCACAGGTCAGCCATCTCTGGCCACAACCAGTGCTTCAGTCAGGACAGTCGTTGCCACCAGTACCGTCTCTTCAGTAAGAACCCAGGCTGTCACTGGGACATCCTGTGGTGAGCCTAAAGCTGGAGGTGTCCGATGTGCCTCTCTTCCACGAGGCGATTGGGTGTCGGAACCAGCAAATCCACACGCCACAAGTGAGGCAGCGATGAGAAGCTCTGTTCTTTCCGTGCCTCCTCCAGTGAGTTTTGGGGGAAAGGGTCAGAGAGGGCATGGGAGATGATGTATGTTATTTTCACTTCTTTAGTATGTAGGAGAGTGTTGCAGCTTGGCTTGGACAGCACATACATCAAAATCCGTTTCATCGTTTTGAGATAAAATGGATGCTCTTTATCATCCATTCAGCCAAAATGCATTTACAGATTTTAAGACTGCTCATCCCCAGATTTTCTTTTATTTTGTTTTGTTCTGCTTTTTTTTTTTTTTAATAAAAAATTATTTCAAAATTTGCTGTAATCGATATTTGGAACTTGCTGGATGTGCCCCCAAACCATTTTGGATATGAAATGATTTTACTAATACTTTTAAAAAGAAAGGCAGAAATGAATGTACAAGTTGAGTGAATGCACTGTTGGCATAAGTAGGGGTGCAGGTTTTGTTGGAATAAACCAGAAAAACGGAACAGAAAATGGTTTTTTGATTGTCAACGGATTGGCAAGATTGTGTTTGGGCATTTTGCGTCATGGTAAAATTTTGTTGGGGTACTTTTTGGTTCATACATTCTGTTCAAAAGCAAGAAGCCTGTTTGTTACTTTCTTTTGTTGTAGTTGATCTGGTATAGCATGATTAAAAGCAAAATAGACCTCCTGAAAATGAATACTGAGGTTTTCCTCATTTTTTAATTCATTTGAAATGCAAATGAAACACTGTTGTGATTACCAGATGCTTTTTGTCTGTTTTCTACATTCTTCCATGAGAAGAGAAACAATGAAACTCTCTGAATCCCAAACACATTCAATGAAAATTTTCAAGTTTCACTCACGGAAACGTGTAATTTGCATAAGAATTTGGCTCACCAGACAAGTCAATTACACCAAAACTGAAACTGCGACAAGATCTGCTCTTTTGTATATCAGTTGTTAGTTGCGTGGTGGGAAATTATGCCAACAGTGATGTGACACAACCGATTCGTGGCGATGCCGTTGTTTGGTTGTCCATGTGCTGATTTGAAACAGAGCATTTTCATGCAGTTTTTTTTAAACAAATGCTTTTTTTGACCAATTTTCAGTGTGTAAAGCCTTGTTTTATTTTTTGCGTATGTGCTGAAAAGTATATTTTCAGAACAACTCACATGAATGATTAAAAAATGTCTAAAATGTGGCTGTTACGATCTTTGAATACACTTGAATTCTCCATTGAAATTTTTTTTTTAATCTTGAGCAGATGAACTCACTCATGGAAAGAATATATATACACTTCATATGCAAATCCAAGTGCTATGATATATTTTTTGTGTGTGTTCCTGTTTAGTCAGCAGACCAGGCTAACTCAACAAAGGGGATTAAAACTTGTGTTTGATGCCATTATTGACTTGGACCATATCTGTCTATCTATATCTGTCTGTCTATATCTGTCTGTGTGCCTGTCTGTATCACACATGTGCGCATATACGTGCAAACACACATGTGCAATAGTGGCACAGACCAAGGTAAGTAAGTACCCAAGGTCTGGCCAACGCTTTGTATTAATGCCCAGGTCAAACATCTGCTAAGTCATATCCATGAAACCTTCATCTTAAATCCTTTCAGCTTAGGCATTAGTTCATTTATCCATTAGCTATGAATCCTGCGCAGTGTGGTCTGGAAACTTGACAGGTGTGTTGTAGTGTATTATAGACTAGTCCACTCGTAGTGACATTTTGATAAAACTGATAGATGAAATATAAGATGAAATATATGGATAAAGATATATGTGTGTATAAACACACGCACATGCACGCACACATGCGCGCCCACACGCGCGCGTGCCCACACACACGCGCGTGCCTGTGCACACACACACACACACACACACACACACACACACACACACACACACACACACACACACATGCTCTCTCTCTCACACACAAACACACACACACACACACACACACACACACACACACACACACACACACACACACACAGAGTTATATATATATACAGATATATGAAGGAAAGTTTTGTTATATATTTAGATTTTACTTCTGTCAGACTTTCAAGTCTTTGTCTTTCATTTTTTTGAACATGCTCTTGTTGTGTGCATTGTCGCAGTTGTCTCGAAATGGTTCCCTCCAGGGAAACACCCTGTCAGTCCCCATTGCTCGGGAAAAGCCCCTGGGTCAAGACAAGCTACGACTGGCGGAGAGCAGCGCGCGAGTGATGGTGACACACGTGGAAAACCCCTGGAGTTTTTACATCGTCCGCTGCCTCGAGACTGTCCGTCGATTAAACACCCAGATAAAGTATGACTCTTTTTTTGTTTTTCACAAGCGCATAGTTAGATCTTTTTTTTCTCTTTTGTTTGGTTAATGTCATGTGGCGTTTTATGTTATGCAGCATGTCCTGTGCCCCACTTATTTTGGCTCCCTCATACGCCATTCATTTTGATTCCCAGCATGCCACTTGTTTTGGTTCCCCCTACACCTGTCCTTTTGTTTCCCCCTACACCTGTCCTTTTGGTTCCTCCTACACCTGTCCTTTTGGTTCCCCTACACCTGTCCTTTTGGTTCCCCCTACACCTGTCCTTTGGTTCCCCTACACCTGTCCTTTTGGTTCCTCCTACACCTGTCCTTTTGGTTCCCCTTACACCTGTCCTTTTGGTTCCTCCTACACCTGTCCTTTTGGTTCCCCTTACACCTGTCCTTTTGGTTCCCTCTACACCTGTCCTTTTGGTTCCCCTTACACCTGTCATTTTTGTTCCCCCTACACCTGTCCTTTTGGTTCCCTCTACACCTGTCCTTTTGGTTCCCCCTACACCTGTCCTTTTGGTTCCCCTACACCTGTCCTTTTGGTTCCCCTACACCTGTCCTTTTGGTTTCCCCTACACCTGTCCTTTTGGTTCCCCACACCTGTCCTTTTGGTTCCCCCACACCTGTCCTTTTGGTTCCCCCTACACCTGTCCTTTTGGTTCCCTCTACACCTGTCCTTTTGGTTCCCCTTACACCTGTCCTTTTGGTTCCCCTTATACACCTGTCCTTTTGGTTCCCCTACACCTGTCCTTTTGGTTCCCCTACACCTGTCCTTTTGGTTTCCCCTACACCTGTCCTTTTGGTTCCCCCACACCTGTCCTTTTGGTTCCCCCACACCTGTCCTTTTGGTTCCCCTACACCTGTCCTTTTGGTTCCCTCTACACCTGTCCTTTTGGTTCCCCTTACACCTGTCCTTTTGGTTCCCCTTACACCTGTCCTTTTGGTTCCCCTTACACCTCTCCTTTTGGTTCCCCTACACCTGTCCTTTTGGTTCCCCTACACCTGTCCTTTTGGTTCCCCTTACACCTGTCCTTTTGGTTCCCCTTACACTGTCCTTTTGGTTCCCCTTACACTTGTCCTTTTGGTTCCTCTTACACCTGTCCTTTTGGTTCCCCCTACACCTGTCCTTTTGGTTCCCCTTACACCTGTCCTTTTGGTTCCCCCACACCTGTCCTTTTGGTTCCCCTTACACCTGTCCGTTTGGTTCCCCTTACAGCTGTCCTTTTGGTTCCCCCCACACTTGTCCTTTGGTTCCCCTTACAGCTGTCCGTTTGGTTCCCCTTACAGCTGTCCTTTTGGTTCCCCTTACACCTGTCCGTTTGGTTCCCCTACACCTGTCCTTTTGGTTCCCCCCACACTTGTCCTTTTGGTTCCCCCTTACAGCTGTCCTTTTGGTTCCCCTTACACCTGTCCTTTTGGTTCCCCCACACCTGTCCTTTTGGTTCCCCCCACACTTGTCCTTTTGGTTCCCCTTACAGCTGTCCTTTTGGTTCCCCCTTACACCTGTCCTTTGGTTCCCCTACACCTGTTCTTTTGGTTCCCCCACACTGTCCTTTTGGTTCCCCTTACAGCTGTCCTTTTGGTTCCCCTTACACCTGTCCTTTTGGTTCCCCCTACACCTGTTCTTTTGGTTCCCCCCACACGTGTCCTTTTGGTTCCCCTTACAGCTGTCCTTTTGGTTCCCCTTACACCTGTCCTTTTGGTTCCCCCACACCTGTCCTTTTGGTTCCCCTACACCTGTCCTTTTGGTTCCCCTACACCTGTCCTTTTGGTTCCCCTTACACCTGTCCTTTTGGTTCCCCCTACACCTGTCCTTTTCGTTCCCCTTACACCTGTCCTTTTGGTTCCCCTTACACCTGTCCTTTTGGTTCCTCACCTCCCTGTCCCGTTTTGGTTCCCCTACACCTGTCCTTTTGGTTCCCCTACACCTGTCCTTTTGGTTCCCCCTACACCTGTCCTTTTGGTTCCCCTACACCTGTCCTTTTGGTTCCCCCTACACCTGTCCTTTTGGTTCCCCTTACACCTGTCCTTTTGGTTCCCCTACACCTGTCCTTTTGGTTCCCCTACACCTGTCCTTTTGGTTCCCCTTACATCTTCCTTTTGTTCCCCCTACACCTGTCCATTTTGGTTCCCCATTACACCTTTGTCCCTTTTGTTCCCCTTACAGCTGTCTTTTGGTTCCCCTACACCTCATTTAGGAGTTCCATATACACCGCTCATTTTGATTCCCCATACACGCTCATTTTGATTCCCCCATACACCGCTCTTTTGATTCCCCCATACAACTGCGTCATTTTGATTGCCCCATACACCGCTCATTTTGATTCCCCCATACACCGCTCATTTTGATTCCCCATACACCGCTCATTTTGATTCCCCCATACACCGCTCATTTTGATTCCCCCATACACTGCTCATTTTGATTCCCCCATACACTGCTCATTTTGATTCCCCATACACGCTCATTTTGATTCCCCCATACACCGCTCATTTTGATTCCCCATACACCGCTCATTTTGATTCCCCATACACTGCTCATTTTGATTGCCCCATACACCGCTCATTTTGATTCCCCATACACTGCTCATTTTGATTCCCCATACACCGCTCATTTTGATTCCCCCATACACCGCTCATTTTGATTGCCCCATACACCGCTCATTTTGATTCCCCCAAACACCGCTCATTTTGATTGCCCCATACACCGCTCATTTTGATTCCCCCATACACTGCTCATTTTGATTCCCCCATACACTGCCTCATTTTGATTCCCCATACACCGCTCATTTTGATTCCCCCATACACTGCTCATTTTGATTGCCCCATACACCGCTCATTTTGATTCCCCATACACTGCTCATTTTGATTGCCCCCATACACCGCTCATTTTGATTCCCCCATACACTGCTCATTTTGATTGCCCCATACACCGCTCATTTTGATTCCCTCCCTCACATCACCACTCATTTCTGTTCCCTCCTACCGTCACTTGTTTTGGTTTCCCCACACCACCACTCATTTGGTTTCCCCACACCACTCTTTTGGTTTCCCCACACACCACTCATTTGGTTTCCCCACACACCACTCATTTGGTTTCCCCACACACCACTCATTTGGGTTCCCCCATACACTACTCATTTCAGCTCCCCCGTGGCCAATCATTTTGGTTTCTTCTTTTTTTTTTTTTTTTTTTTTCTCCTTTTCCATGTTCTGTGTCATCTTGGTGGCATTGCATCCACGCCGCTCATTCAGACCCTCCGTCCAGAGCCACAGCCCAGGCCCCTCACAGTCCTGGCACTGGCAATCCACTGGAAGCTGTCAGTGCCAGGTTGTCTAGAGGAAGCCTGCTAGAGGAGACACTGCATCGCTGCCGAGTCACTTCAGTGGTGTTCATACGCAGGACACCACCTATTAAGCCCATACTGACGACAGTAATTGCGTAGTCGCAGTGCCAGCATGAGTGATCTCTCCCTCCTCTGGGTGTGACCACATCCATCCAAAGACAGTCCCCATGAATTCGCTGAGGTTTGAGAGAGCTGTGGTCAGACAATAACTGGCAGTTGACCAAGGCTGACTAAAGGAATAGGGTACTCCATGACCAACAAGATCCAAACATGCTGCAGTTGGATATAACTGGTCGTGTGTAATTGTGGAAAATCTGTCAGCTTTCTGATGATTTTGGAATTTATACCTCTTTAGTTGGTTTAGCAGTTGGGTGACGAAGTTGATGTATATAAGATACATGTACCAAAATTGCTGCTGTAAGTAATGCGGTAGTTCAGCACACAAGGGGTTAAAGGTTTACTCTCAAGACTGGCAATAATATCGAAAACAGGTTTTCGCAACACGTAACAACAGTATGAGGATCATTTCATGAAAAACTTTGCCATGTAAATCAAATGAGTAAAAGAATACTTTCACTTACCTGTTCAAACCTAGCACCATGGACAGAAAACTGTGACATCGCTGTCTGCCTGCATTCTTCTGATGTTAAAAAATTAAACAAAATATTAACTGAAAATAGGCATGTGATCGATATTCAGCTTGTCACCAAGAATATTCCGGTCACAGAGGGTTTCCAGAAACTGAAGTCAGATCTAAAGCGCTTACCCAGAATTTGTCTGGAATGGTTGAAAATGAATAATGTGTATGTGTACATTACATGGAATATTCTTCTCATTTCACTCAGATAACTGTGACAGAAAAAGTCTTTATCTTTGCCGAAATCTCGTAGTCGACTCAGTCCAAAAGATTCTGGTGTTGATACGTGTATTTGCCAAGCACTGCAAGATTGAATGGAGAGGTATGTTGGATGGATTGATCTGACTTGCATCAAAAAGTCATCTTGTTTGATTTTTACTTCTGACGTATTGAAGAGAAGTTAAGCAATGCCAGAATTTGACTGATAACTTCCTTGATCCATGATTAAAACTAAAAGTGAATAGCCTTTGGCTTGATCTGAAACAATGCAAGTGTCCATTTTCATTGTTTGTCAAATGCTTGATATCCCGTTATGATGACAAATTATTGCCAGTCTCGAAAATAGACATTTAAGGCCTCTACCCCCCCCCCCCCCCCACCACCCCCTTTTTGTACTCCCAGTTCTCATAAAACAGGGAGTACTTTAGAATGGGAATGAAGAAATGCTCTGTGTTGTGTGTGTGTGTGTGTGTGTGTGTGTCATGGATGATACCCGATGTTTTAGATTACCGTTATAGCCGTTACTAATGACTATAACGGGCCATAATGGTTTTTCTTCTTTATGGAATATCTCAGAAAGTACTTGGCTGATCTTTCTGAAAATTTGTAGGTATGTTCATTATGGGCGACGGATGATGCCCGACGTTTTAGTTTACCGTTATAGCCATTACTAACAGCTATAACAACCCATAACGGTTTTTCTTTTTTATGGAATGTCTCAGAAAGTACTTGGCCGATCTTTCTGAAAATTTGTAGTATGTTCATTATTGGTCACGGATGATGCCTGATGTTTTAGTTCACCGTTATAGCCATTACTAAAGGCTATAACGACCCATAACGGTTGTTCTTTTTTATGGAATATCTCAGAAAGTATGTGGCAGATCTTTCTGAAAATTTGTAGATATGTTCATTATTGGTCACGGATGATGCCTGACGTTTTAGTTTACCATTATAGCCATTACTAACGGCTATAATAGCCCCTAATGGTTTTTCTTCTTCATGGAATATCTCAGAAAGTACGTGGCCAATATTTCTGGAAATGTGTAGGTATGTTCATTATGGGTCACGGATGATGTCTGATGTTTAAGTTTACCGTTATAGCCGTTACTAACAGCCCATAATGGTTTTCTTCATTATGGAAAATCTTAGAAAGTTCTTGGCCAATCTTTCTGAAAATATGTAGGTATGTTCATTATAGATCACAGATGATGGCCGATGTTTACAAGAATAGCCATCACTAACTGTTACACCAGTCCAAGACGGTTTTTCCCCTTTATGGAATATCTCACGCGTATTCAGGATAAACTGGGAGTACGTTTATGTGCTTTGCATCTTGTTTTTTCTTTCCTTTCTTTCAGTTGTGATCGATGAGATGATAAAGACTATGAGAAGTTCAATTCTGGCACAGTTGAATACAGGGGGCATGTTATCCATATATGTGTGTGTGTGTGTGCTTGGCAAGGGCCTTGTTTTCCTTAGTCATTAATTTGTCATTGAATGTGTGGTTTCAGAGATCATGTGTGGCAGACTTGGGAGATTCACAGTGATGTGGGCATTGGCTCCCTTTGCCTGGCTCAGTACAAGGATGGAGTGTTTTACAGAGCTCAGGTCCAGCATCTGTATCCAGGTATGTCATCCTTTTTTCATGTGTGTGCATGCGTGTGTGTGTGTGTGTGTGTGTGTGTGTGTGTGTGTGTGTGTGTGTGTGTGTGTGTGTGTGCATGCATGCCTGCATACTCTAGCATATGTTTTATAAATAAACCTCTCTTTTGCTGTGTGTGTATATATGTATGTGTGTGTGTGTGTGTGTGTGGCGCGTGCGCATGTGCGCGATATGTGTGCATGTGTTTTTGTGTGTGTGTGTGTGTGTGTGTGTTGTGTGTGTGTGTGTGTGTGTGGTGACATATAGATATATAGTTAAATAGAAATTTAAAAAAATATCTGTTTATCTATCTATATTTAGTAAAGAGAAGAAGAGTCCTCAAGCTTGTGATTACATAGGTGTTTTTTTCACCCCAGTCTTTTCTTTCCTGGAAAAAAACACACAAACAGCTCAAGACATCCATTCCCCCTTACTCTTTTCCCCGTACTGAAAGTTTTGAAGGCATGCATTCCTGTGTTTGCAGATGGCAGTGCAGCAGTGTATTTTGTGGACTATGGCAATGTATTCATTGTCAAAGTCAATCAGCTGCTGGCGTTTCCAGAACACTTGAGGGAGTTACCTGCCCTTGGTATCCATTGCTGTCTTAGTGAGGTGAGAATATATGAGCATGTGAGGAGAATGTGTATTTAAGAGTGTGCTCGTTGATTGTGCATGTGTGTGTGTGTGTGTATGTGTGTGTGTGTGTCTGTGTCTGTGTGTGTGCCTGTGTGTGCGTACTTGTATGTGTGTGTGTGTGTGTATTTATGTATGTGTAGAGATCTGTTGTGTGTGTGCGCGCCTGTGCGTGCTTGTGTGTGTGTGTGTGTGTGTGTGTGTGTGTGTGTGTGTGTGTGTGTGTGTGTGTGTGTGTGAGTAGAGATCCGTTTGCTTCTGTTTGTGTATAAGCTTTCCTTACAGCACAGGTTACATGCTCCTCTGTTTTTTGCTTTTGTAATGAACTACCTGTGTTGGATTAGACTGGACACAAAGAGGCTAGCCACCTCTCTACTTTCCCTCTCACACGCCGTCAGTTGGCCTTCCTCCCTGTCTCACGCTGCCCTTTTCCAGTTGTCAATCATTTTTGTGGTTCCACCGTTTGCATAGTCTGATTCACATCATCATCACTTTTCATAGCTCTTGGCATTATTGCTATGTGAAGCATGCAAAATCCACATCTTCGCTCGTTCTCCAGCACACCCCTTATATAAAACGCACCCAGACATGCACACATACACATGATCGCACACTCTCTCACAGACACACACATGCGCACACACACACACACACACACACACACACCACACACACACACACACACACACACACACACAGGCACACACACACACACTCACACATGCACATCAACATACACAGTCTTACGCACCACTGCATTATTCATAAACATTTCCATAGCAGGTGTTGGTTTTCTTTTTTTTCTTTTTTTTTTTTTTTGGTATAACCTCACCAGAGGTCAAACGATGTGAACAGGCTGTGTTTGGCTCCCTGGCAGGTGGCTCCCTCGGGCAGGACGGGGGTGTGGACACAGAGGGCTCTGGACGAGTTCCAGGAGCTGGTGGTGGGGGAGGAGGTGCTGTGCCGACCGCTGCCTCTCTCCAGGGTCTACCCCCAGATGCCCCTGTTGGTGGAGCTGCACCTTGTGGCCGAGGTGAGAGGACATCAGAGGATGGAGAGAGGGAAGGGAGTGGTGGGGTGGGGGGAGGAGGGGGAGGAGAGAAGGGGAGGGGCTGGAGGGTGGGGGTGGGGGGTGGGGGGGGGGGGCAGAGAAAGGAGAGGGATGTTAATAACTGGTGGGCATACTAACATATGGTTGTATTTCATGCTGACCAGAATCAATGATCAGTTTCACTTTCAGTTTCCAGAGGGAAACCGCGTGATCTGATTAATTTGACAAGCATAAAGTCGACATAAAATGGAATGATTCTACATTGAACTGAAACCTGTCCACATATCTGATTACAGAAAAAAAAAATTGATCACCAAATTCAGCTTGAAATGTTTTCCAAGTAATGTTTTCTGTCAAGGTAGATGATTGTAGACTTCGTGACATTTGAATTATATATCTCTCGCGGTTTTGAATGAAAGGGAAGTGACTGCAGTTTAGATCTTTTATGGGTTCTCTTCTCTTCGAACCTCTTTCAAGAGCTGCCAGACCCACACACAGCAGCACTGCCTGAAATGGCTGAGAAATCAAAATATTGGTGGTTGTGGGTGATGCTGGAGACACTTTCAGCACTACTTGATCCTTCATCTGCTGGGAGTTCTGTGCAAGTTACCTTCTCTTGTTTTCTACTTTCTTCGACTCTGCCGTGTTTTTCTTTTTGTCTTTCTCAGCTTTCATGTCCTGTTTCTGCCTCTATGAATCATGGTGGTGTCTTTGTTCTGAGAACGCTTTCACACTTCTTTCTGATGACAGTTTAGGACACGTTAGCTGTTGTGGTTGTAATCTGGTGACTTGTTGGTGAAAATTGACTGTCCTAGGTGGACATTGGCTATCCATTCTGTAGTGTCTGTTAGCCGATATGGCTTTTTTTTTTTTTTCTGAATTCACAAATCTGAGAGAGATAAATCAAGTAGATTGATTGAACAGCAATCTCAGCACGACCAAGTCATATCTGTTGTAAGATTGTCAGTAGTTAAGCTATCATGTCATGAATTGTTCTTGCGTGTGTCTTTTTTTTCAGGATAGAATTCTGGTTTGTTATTTTTTTTCCCCGTGTCTGACCTGTTCGACAAGATGTGACCTTTATTCCTGCATGGGATTGACACCTCTGAAAAGGCCCTGTATGGCTTGGCTGGGCTATGATGATTAGAAACGGAACTAAACTAAGTCAGACATCGAGCTTTTGCTGAAGCATTATGACCGCTCCTTTGCCGCCATAAGGGTAAACATGAGTCTGTCAGGTACACCTTCAGTGGGTGAAACTTGGCTGCAGGTCCAGTTTTGCTGTTTGAACCTTTGACGTGCTCAGAATCTTTGATGTGCTCAGCGCCTCTGGACTGGAGCCGGGACAGGGCTGTCAAATCCCACACTGATAATTGGTTCTGAAGAGGTTCAGACCTGTGACCTCTCAGGCACAGTGCAGGATGCTAAGCACTGACTGCACTGCCGCATTAGCCTGATGGTTTAGTAACATTGGCTCTGCTCATCAATGTGTGTATGTATTCATATATCTCTCTCTCTTTCTCTCTGTTATACGTACATTAGCATACGTACATGTATCTATCTATCTATCTATCTATCTAACACTATCTGTCTGTCTATCTGTTTATCTGTCTATCTATGTTTATCTATCTCTATATATAGCAATAACAGCAAAAAAAAAAAAAGACAGAACAACAAGTTGCATCTTCTTTTCTACATTTTGGCAATTTTGCCTTCCTAAGAGAAACCTTGATTTACGTTTGATCAAAACACAGATCACGTCGGTGCCTGACTTGTGAGTGTGAGTGTGTGTGTGTGTGTGTGTGTGTGTGTGTGTGTGTGTGTGTGTGGTGTGTGTGTGTGTGAACCTATGGTTATGTTGTCCCTCAAGGCTATGAATTGCAGACTTGCCTCCCAAACACACTCTCTTCATGTTATCATCTCCACACTCCCTCTCCAACCTCTCAACTCCCATAACCCTTGAATGATTATTGGCGTGTGTGTTTGAGAGTGTACGTTATGAAACTATTTGTTTTTTTCTTTGCTGATTAGTCTGACTGTTGTTTCTTCAGATGCAGCGTTGATAAATGAACTGCTATTGAAGTTGCTCTGGTTCCAGGGAGGCGGTGATCGGGAGCGTGAGAACAGTGTGAAGCAGATTCTCATACAGAAACAGATGGCCCTGTCTGTTCACAATGAAGATCTGCTGGCGCGACTGGCAAGGAATCAGTTTGGCCACCACATCGTTCACCCCAAGGCTCCCAGCCTCTTGCCCACCTCAGAATCAGGGCTGGAGAGTGGTCCTCAGGTTCCCACAACAGCAGAGCGCTCAGAGCAGCTGCAGAACATGTCCCCTGTGCCTGGTGCTGTTGTGGAACCTGACACCCGTGAGCCAACGTTAACCAACAATCAGTTGCAGAACATCCTCCGAAAGCTGCCGAAGTTGTCTAAAGAGAAGAGGAAGAAAGGGCTTGAAGTGAAGGCCAGTGGTGACTATGAGGGAGTGGGAAGTGTTGCGGATGTTCACACCATAGCTGACTGTAAACAGGATGATGGGGAGACAGTGTGTCATAACACTGCTCAAAACAGAGGTGCAGACGGAGAGGACTCGGGCATATACCGCATCCTGTTCAAACACATGACAGGCTCTGAGAACTACACGCCCTTCAAGGCGATGGCAGCCACAGTAATCAGCCCCACCGACTTCTACCTTCATCGAGTATGCTCGGAAACCGGTCATCTATTAGACAACATGATGAAAGAGATCGGCCAGCTGTTTGAAAACTCGCCAAGGCCGTCGCTCCGGATGCGCATGCGGAGATTGGAAGCCAAACCTGGTGCCCTCTGCTGTGCGCAGTTCAAGGATGGTGCGTTTTACCGCGGCCTCATCCGGCAGACAGAATCCTCGGACAACAGCTCCAAGCGTGTGCAGGTGTTTTTCATGGACTTTGGGGACACAGCCTGGCTGCCCAGGTCGCAGGTGTACAGTCTTCCGCCTGATTTTCACACTGTGGCCCCGCAGGCGGTCTGGTGCTCCTTGACCTATGTCCGACCCGTGTCGGCTGCAGACGGCGGGGATGCCGGGGACAGGGGTTGGCAGTGGGAGGAAGAAACGATGCGGGAGTTTCAGCGTCTGATGGAAGGGGACAAAGTGTTCGATGTGCTGGTTGCCGGTCGCCTGCCTCGCCAGGCAGACAGGTGAGGAGAGATTTTGTTTTGATTTCATTAGATGTGATGTGATTGGTTTCACTTTTCTTTTTTTTTTTTTTTGATACATGAGGTGAAGTTATTTCGTGTGCAGGGAAGCAAGCCTTGCTGAATTCTTCACACAAAAATTGTTTCTGCATCAGTGAAATGTTTATTTGGGTCATTTTGCAGTTTTACCAGTTTTAAGTACTCTGATGTATACAAGAGTTCATCCTTTGTATAGGTATTTTAACTCAGCGTATCCTGTAACACCCCAGTGCCGTTTATCTTATCACCGACATGTAAACCATCAAAACTTGGAAAGACTCCACCTGCCTTTCATTTCATGGATTGAATGTCGCTGATGATCCCATCTTCCCAAGCCTCCATCATTGCTTTCAGCTCTGAACTTTGTTGTTTTATAGTCCAGTGTTTGACTGTCCTTTCTTAGCATACTGATGTCTCCTCCCTTCTTTTGTTCTGTGTGTGTGTGTGTGTGTGTGTGTGTGTGTATGAATGTGTGGTTCTCTGTGTGTGTGTGTGTGTGTGTGTGTGTGTGTGTGTGTGTGAGTGTGTGTGTGCGCACGTGTGTGTGTGTGTCCTCTTTCAACTCTTCTGCTTTTATTGCATGGCTCATAAGAGGCAGGAGAAAGAGAATGTTGGATGAACTGCATTAAGGCCATACCAGATGGTGTAGCAGGAAAGCCATCTACTAGTAAATAAAAGGCAGAGTGGCGAAGAGTGATGGAAAATCATGATCCTTGTATTGAAGGCATTGGTTTTAAATCGGTTAATAACACCTACACATGTGTACAGATGCACGCACACGCACACACACATACAGTGACACACACACACACACACACACACACACACACACACATAACACACACACACACACACACACACACACACACACACACACACACTCACAGACTACACACACACACATGCGCGCGCACACACTCACACACACACAGACACACAGACACAGACACAACCACACAGCACACACCACACACACACACACACACTCACACACACACAACCACACACACACACACACACACACACACACACACACACACACAACACACACACACACAACACACACACACCCACACACACACAAACACACACACACACACTCTCACGCATACACAGTTAAAAAATTATTCAAAATTCACGAGGATGCTGCCTTCTAGTTCTAAGAGCACTGTTAAGAGTTACAATGAGGTCTGGTCACCAAGTTCAAAGTACACTGCTGTTCAAGGGTAGCTCATCCTAAGTTTATGTACACATGCACCCTCTGGATGCCAGACCAGCCTGCCTAGCTGTGATGCATCGGAGAGAGGAAAAAGTATCAGTCATCCTGACTGATGAGTCACGCTGTTTACCTTCAGACTTACCCAGTCCTGTTTGTTCCTCCACTAACCTCCACCCCCACCCCTGTCCACCGTCCTACCTCCTTTCCCCTCGGTCCCCACCCTCCTCCTCTTTCTCAGCTTCCCTTCCTCCCTGTATGTGGTGAGTATGATTTTTTACGAGGTGGACTTCTCAATCTCCTCCGAATTTAGGACTTGCAGTTTCACACACTTAAAAAAGTTGTCAGTCATAGCATATTGTTATTGAAGTCTGAACAGAGACTTGAAAATAGGAGAATGTCATTGTCAAGGATTACTGTTAATTACAAAATGCAGGATGGAATCCTAGAATCTTTCCAGAGACTTGTAGATCTATGTACACCTAATTTCAAACACTTTTAATTTCTGATGAATTTGTTTTTTATTACATATATCTACTTACTCTTTTTTTTGTTTATAATAATTTTATGATTTAAGTTTTGCTTATTCACACAAATTATAATGATCAAAACACAGACAGCTCAGTCAGTTACTGTAACTTTTGAAGTGATATAGAAACAAGCAGTTTTACTTAAAACATTGGTTTCAAAAACAAAACCAAAAAAATAAAAAAAAATTCTTACCTTTTTTGCTTCTTTTATGTTTGTTCTTATTCAAAAAAAGGGGGTAAAAAGCTTTCCTTTTGAAGCAATGCAGTACATCAATCTTCCTCATCTTTTAAATGAATGGTGTACTTTTTTGATATGCCATGAGTGCTTACAGATTTTCCTTCCTATTTTTCTGTTTTTAATTTTGATTTTTGCTGTACTGTTAGTTGTGAATACAATTATCTTGGTATTGTTCTTGTTGCTGTTGGAGATTAAAAAAAAAATTCTTTTGATTCGTTGTTAGCAAGGTAGCGAATATTTCACTTCACAGCAATTGCCCTTCCTGTCCTGATGTCCACTTCCTGTTCCCTTTGCAGGGGGGACGCGGTGCAGGCAGCACCTCTGCAGGTGATCCTGGTGGACAGGGAGGACGGGGGCGTGTGCATCAACCATGACCTGATCGTCCGTAACTTGGCTGCCCCGCACACCACGGACTCCTCCCGCAAGATGCTGCGTGTTGAGCCACCTGAAGGTAGAGCCCCTGTTCGCAGACCCAAGGCGTGGCCTAACACGGGTCTCTGCATGTTCAGTTAAACCAGTGGTGGTTGTGGTCTGTCCCAAAGAAAGTTTGCTGCCGTCTTTTTCTTGTTTTTGTGTAACTCCTTTTGAACGTTTTCTGAATGGTCATTTTGTTCACTGTGTTCACTGGATTTTCGTTTGAAGAAGTTCCTGCAGTTAACCTGTTTGTCACTGTACACGCTTTCCTCCCCGGTCCCATCTCCATCCTCCATCCTCCATCCTCCATCCTCCATCTCCATTCCATTCATTGTCCCACTGCCACCATTCTGCCTGGGCTGCTCCTTGCTTGTTCCTTTTTACGATGCCAGCCTCATGGAAAGAGCTGTGTTCAGTTTTAATTCCCGCTCACCGATTGCTGCATAATTGCGTAACCCTTGCCAGCTGCATTGAGATCAGGAAAGTCGCACATGATTCCTAACCTCTGGTTTTTGAAGCTAAACGACTTTCTGCACTTATCTAATTAGCATCTGTAGAACAAGCTTTCTCCCTCAAGGCTGGGTTTGGATTGGTATGTTATAGTTTGGCGTGGTGTTTTAAAGTGCTGTTAGCTTCTACTGTCATGTATGAACATGGCGAAGCATAAAGTGCTGTTACTATGACATGTATGAACATATGGCGAAGCATAAAGTGCTGTTACTACTACTGACATGTATGAACATATGGCGAAGCATAATGCTGTTACTATGAATGTATGAACATATGCGAAGCATAAAGTGCTGTTACTATGACATGTATGAACATATGGCGAAGCTAAAGTGCTGTTACTTCTACTGACATGTATGAACATATGGCGAAGCATAAAGTGATCATTAAAAGTATTTTATGAAATATCGATGGATGATTTTATGGATTATTTAACTTTTTTTTAACAACTATGTCCATCACTCTCCAGTAAAAATAATGGATGATTTGACTTGAAGCAGTGGCAAAGAACTACTGGAATGAATCGCTTGAAATTTTACATTTTAATGGAGCGATACAATTTCAATTGTATTTGTAAACTTAAAATGTGTGGGTGTGAAGGTTCTTTTTTTTTCCTTTTCTTTTTCTCTTAAACAAAAATTATTAAATATTTATTATATTGACGTTGCATTCATATTGCGAGTTGCATGTAATACATACAATAATACCAGAATATGACAGAAGATATTTTGAACATAATCACAGAAGTGTGACAGAAAATATAAAATGAACGCACACACACACACACACACACACACACACACACACACACACACACACACACACACACACAAGTGCTATGCACTCCATACACACTCACTCATGCATGTTCTCACATGCACGCGCTGAGACTGTGACTGTGTGAGAGAGAGAGAGAGAGAGAGAACAACAACAACCAACCAACCAGAAAAAGTGTGTTAATCATGAAGAGTGATGGATCAAATGATCATAGTTTACATACATGTATAGTTATATGTCTGTATGTATATTAGAGACATATATTTATATGATTTTTTGTTTTCATATTTATATAAAAGTTGTACTTAATGAAAATGCATGTACTAAGGAATGAATCATGTTACCCATGCTGCAGCTACATTTTGCAGTGGTCATGGAGGGTAGTGGTTGCGAAGGTTAAGGCAGGATTTATTTGCAAACAAAGATATGTTTCAGAACCACTATTTACAAAATTTTGAATTGGGTTGCAAAGGTTAAGGACAGAATTTATTTGCAAACAAAGATATGCTTTGGAACCACTATTTACAAAATTTTTAATTGGGCTGCAAAGGTTAAGGACAGGATTTATTTGCAAACAAAGATATGTTTTGGAACCACTATTTACAAAATTTTGATTGGGTTGCAAAGGTTAAGGACAGGATATGTTTTGGAACACTATTACAAAATTTTGAATTGAGTTGCAAAGGTTAAGGATAGGATTTATTTGCAAACAAAGATATGTTTCAGAACCACTATTTACAAAATTTTGAATTGGGTTGCAAAGGTTAAGGACAGGATTTATTTGCAAACAAAGATATGTTTTGGAACCACTATTTACAAAATTTTGAATTGGGTTGCAAAGGTTAAGGACAGGATTTATTTGGAAACAAAGATATGTTTCAGAACCACTATTTACAAAATTTTGAATTGGGTTGCAAAGGTTAAGGACAGGATTTATTTGCAAACAAAGATATGTTTTGGAACCACTGTTTACAAATTTTGAATTGGGCTGCAAAGGTTAAGGACAGGATTTATTTGCAAACAAAGATATGTTTTGGAACCACTATTTACAAAATTTTGAATTGGGCTGCAAAGGTTAAGGACAGGATTTATTTGCAAACAAAGATAATGTTATGGAACCACTGCTTATAAAATTTTGAATTTTAATGATTTTAGCGTAACATCATAGAATTCTTCATTAAAAAATTTTTTTTTTTTCCACAAAATTTTTAAACTGATTCAGTGTACATTTATATGGTGTTCTGCAAACAGTAATATGAAATGAAAAACAGAATCAATTTTGTTATTATTTTCAGCACCAAAAATTACCAGAACTTTCTCAGTTCAAGTGTAATGATGCTGAATGTCTGTCCCAAATGTTTGCCAGTATAATGTAAAACAAATTTCAAACCTTCTGTATCTTCTAATTACAACAGCTGTGGATATGTCTTTGGATAAACTGATTTCATTTAATATTATATTTGTAGTGATAATTTGAAGTAGGTTTTTCGTCCGAAACTTTTGATGATTTTCTTTTGAATTCTTGTACCCTTTGTACTATAGAGGACTTATCCATTCAACATGTTACCAACTAACCAAGTTTTATTTCCTGTGTGTTGCAACATGTATTACAAAATACTTTCAGCATGTGGGAAATCAAAAATATTTTTTTTTTTTTGTTTTGAAACTGAATCTAGTTTACTTAACACTTGACATTCTTTGGCATATTTATCTGTTGTTGTATATGAGTATGGCTTTATGATTTGTTTAGGTAATTCTTTTTTTGTAACACACACAAACGCACAGTGTGCAGGGGAATGTTAGAGGAAGAAACCTGTTGTAAGTGAGTCAACTTCTTCTATCGTTTGAACACAGACAATAGTTCTGACCTGCTCTGCACAAAACTTTTTTTTTATTAGAGTTCCTGTAGTCATGGGCAACACATACTTCAAACAGTATCACTTTTAACCCTCTTGCATTTGCATTTTCCAACCAAACACTGCTCCTAGTATTCATATTTTTTTGAGAAATCAATGGAATGCGGTCAATTCACAACCCTAGTCTTTGTGAATGAATCGTTTCCCACACCCCATACTACTGTTAAGATTTCATTGGACACCTCTCAGGGATGTCCGTTTATTTTGGCCAGCCTTGACTTCAAACAAGGTTGCAGCGTGTGAGGGAAAGTAACGCAGCATGTGTGGCCGGTTGCGGCCATAATGAACACAGGGGATACAAACAGAGCGGCCGGATACAGGCGAAGCAAATGCAAGAGGGTTAATGAGTGCACAAACTTGAGTGCAAGCTGTGCCATGAAGTTATTTCACCGAGCCTTCAGCTGTATGTGATGATACTGTATTATAAAAAGGTTGTGACTTTTACTTTTTCATTTGTCTCTTTTTCAAGTTTTAGTCCTTCGTCAGATATGTACCACTCTTTCTTTCAAGAAAAAAACAAATAAAAAACAAAACAAAACAAAACAAACAAATATAAAAACAATAGCAGCAGCCAGTAATGTGTTTTTTGTAAAGGATATGTACATCTGCCTTTTAATTGCCCTTTTAAAGAAAAAAAAAGCTAGCCTTTATTTTACTACCAAATTAATTTTTAAGGGTTCAAGATACGCCCATGAAACTGGGATAATATTTACTTAAATTAAAAAAAGAAAAAAAGATTTCAGTCAACACTGCATCAAATTTTGTGTGAAAATCAAGTAGTGGATGTTGTGTGCATGTGTCTGTCTGTGTGAGGTGCAAAAATAAAAAAACTGGAAATGAATTACTTTAACTTTCCACTTTTTTTTTTTATTTCTCTTACACTGCCACTGAAGTTTAAAATGATGAAATTCATGCAAACACACTCTTATACTCTTCATTGCTTTCTGAGCTGTTAATGCTATTGATTCAGCAGTGTCCGGGCCATCAGATCGGCCACAATCAGGTTCAATGACCAGTAGTCATCGTCAAATCGAGCATAAGCTGAAAAAATATCTAAAAATTTTGAGGGCACAAATTTATCGAAGCATTTTGTAAATGGCGGCCACTTTTGCTTCATCTTCCACTGACCTGTCTTCAAATGCCACGTCCCAGGTGAGCCGTATCCATGGGAACAAAATATGTGGTCCTTGAGGGGATGATGTGGGAAGTAAGTGGTATTGATGGATGGACAGAGGATCAGTGGGTCAAAGGTTGTAGTGCTCTCCTGTAGCCCGACATCAAGAAAGAGTACATCACATACCTGCTTACCTTTACCCTCACCTCCCCTCCTCCCTTCTCCCTCCTCTCTTCTCCCTCCTCCGTTCTTTCCATCCCTTTCATCGTCATGCTCCTTCATTGCTCCTTTCTCCCCATCACTTCCCCGAAGTTGGAGTATGGCTGCCTTAATGGCGGGATAAAAAAAAAAAGTCATACACACAGAACTCCACTCCCTTTTGTTGGGCAGATGGGATTAATCAATGCCTATCTATACAGGGAGTGTCCGCAGGAGTATCAGCCAGCGTATGCAGAAAAAGAAAAAAAAAAAAAAAAAATCCCCATCCTCTTCCATCCCCAGTATTTGCTGTGTTTTTATTTTTTCTCTCTCCCATTTTGATTGAATCATTCCCTTCGGGGGCCGGAATAGCTCAGTTGGTAGAGCGCCGGACTCATGATCCTGGGGTTGCGGGTTCAAATTTCGGTACAGGGGGATTTTTCCCTCGGAGTTAACATTGGTTCTGACTCCATTCCCCATACAGTCCTTCGAATGAGACTATAAACCGAGGTTCCGTGTGTGAACGCACACACATCATCTTGCACACACATAAAATCCCATCACCAACTTTCGGAAGAGAAGGCCAGTTTGGCCGTTGGTATGGATGACACGTTACACATAGCATGCACCTTCCCTGAAGATGGAGTATGGCTGCCTTAATGGCAGGATGAAAAATGGTCATAACCAACTCACTGTCTATACAGGGAGTGTCCACAGGAGTATCAGCCTGCGTACGCAGAAAGAAAGAAAAGAATTCCCGTCAACTGTCCTGTGCTCTTCACTGTGTGAATCATTCCCTTCAACTGTCCTGTGCTCTTCACTGTGTGTATCATTCCCGTCAACTGTCCTGTGCTCTTGACTGTGTGTATCATTCCCGTCAACTGTCCTGTGCTCTCCACTGTGTGTATCATTCCCTTCAACTGTCCTGTGCTCTCCACTGTGTGTATCATTCCCATCAACTGTCCTGTGCTCTTCACTGTGTGTATCATTCCCGTCAACTGTCCTGTGCTCTCAGCCCTGATGTGGCCCTTTGCGGTCGCTGGGCTATAAGCAACATTATCTTATCTCTTATCTTATCTGTCCTGTGCTCTTCACTGTGTGTATCATTCCCGTCAACTGTCCTGTGCTCTTCACTGTGTGTATCATTCCCTTCAACTGTCCTGTGCTCTTCACTGTGTGTATCATTCCCGTCAACTGTCCTGTGCTCTTGACTGTGTGTATCATTCCCTTCAACTGTCCTGTGCTCTTCACTGTGTGTATCATTCCCGTCAACTGTCCTGTGCTCTTGACTGTGTGTATCATCCTCACTGTCTGTGCTTCACGTGTGAATCTGCCTTCACTGCTGTGCTCTTCACTGTGTGAATCATTCCCTTCAACTGTCCTGTGCTCTTCACTGTGTGTATCATTCCCTCAACTGTCCTGTGCTCTTGACTGTGTGATCATTCCCTTCAACTGTCCTGTGCTCTTCACTGTGTGTATCATTCCCTTCAACTGTCCTGTGCTCTCTCACTGTGTGAATCATTCCCTTCAACTGTCCTGTGCTCTTCACTGTGTGTATCATTCCCTTCAACTGTCCTGTGCTCTTCACTGTGTGAATCATTCCCTTCAACTGTCCTGTGCTCTCCACTGTGTGAATCATTCCTTCAATGTCCTGTGCTCTCCACTGTGAATCATTCCCTCACTGTCCTGTGCTCTCCACTGTGTGAATCATTCCCGTCAACTTTCCTGTGCTCTTCCTCTGACATCGCTGTGCTTTCTCACTCACAATATGTAAACCAATAATCATTTAGATGTGCTTATGAATATGAATATTACTTTCTGCATCAGTGTGATTGTGTTGATGTGTGCATTGATACACTTACATAGTCTCATGTGTCAGTGCATTTGTTTTGCTTCATGCACTTATGTGCTTGTGCTGCCTTGTGCGCCTGTGCATAGGTGTCAACCCAATTTTCCTCATTTTACGACTTCCCATATTGAAAAGTACTTTTTCCCTTAATCCGAGCCCCAAAAACCTTATACATTACGGAAAACGCAAAAACATAAACAAAAATTGCTGTGAACACAATGTAATACTCAGTAGGGCTATCAGGCAGAACTTCTTCACACACACACACACACACACACACACCTTCACACACACACACACACACACACACACACACACACACACACACACACACACACACACACACACTCCCCATCCTCTCTCTCTCTTTGAGGTGTTGCCCACTACCAACTCGAGCCTTTTTAGCTGCAGGGGGGTTCGTAACCATTCTCGATTCAAACAATGCACACATGGAAGGTGATGAAAGAACCGCGCATGTGCAGATTACCGGAACAATAGAAAAAAATTGTTTTCTGCGCATGACCGATCATCTACTTATTCGTTCCCATTTCAGTGCTTAGAGTCCATGTCGTCTGCTATGAAAATTTGTTCATCTCGCAGTTTGCCTCAGTGATTTAAGATTTGCCCGTACAAATCAGTTTTACCCGTATTGAAACTTGTATACGGCTGTACAGACCCGAAATCATAGGTTTCCCGTACAGCAATACGGGAAAACCATATATAGGTTGACACCTATGCCTGTGTGCATGTACATAGATCTGCATGTATTGCTGTGTGCATCAATCAAATTTAATGTGCTTGCGTTTCTTTTGTTTACATTTCTTTCCGCAATCTGCATGTATTGTTGAGTGCATCAATCAGATTCAGTGTGCTTGCATTTCTTTTGCTTACATTTCTGGCTGCATTGGTGAGCTTGTATTGCTTTAATGCATCAATTTGCTTACATAATGGTTTTCATTATCTGTGTGTTTGTATTAACTTTATGCACCTGTATGCAGAAGATTGTTTCGATTTTTCACTGTCTACATCATCCTCTAGTCTTGCTGAATGTTTGGCATGCGTGCAATTTTGGTGTGTGACAGAATTGTGTGGTGTTTGAACATGTTCTACAGCAACAGAATAAAAGAGAAACATAAAAAAAATATCATGATATAGAGTATTTAATGTGTGAAAATGCTTACAAGAATGGGAATGTATGTATGTGTCGAATGAAATGTTTGAATGGATGATTCCATGTGGGTATGACAGGGAAACCTGCCCTCATGTCAAAATGTAAGGATCCAAAGTCTAGAATGTCATATCTGGCGGTGATGGCATACAGAAAATAAAGAGGATGCATTGCGACATGTCATGCTGCTGCTGATGTTACATGCTGATCCTGTTAAGCAGCCACTGTGATTTGTTCCAGTATGAATAACTTTGATTATTTTTTAGTTTGAATCATTCCAGCTCTTTGCCCTCGCTTTCCTTTCCCCCGACCTCTCCTCCATCCCTTTCTCTTTACACCCCCTCCCCCCATTTCTCCATCCCACCATATTTACATTCACATCCCATGTACATATATTATATATATATAGAGAGAGCATATTTATAACATCACATGTAGAGCATAATATATATATATATATACCCCAAACACCATCTCCACCATCCAGGTATGCATACTCATAGACACATACACATGTGAACAGTCCATATGCACCTATATATATATATATATACCTACATTTTTTTTCTTACAGTTAGTTTCCACCCAACCCCCCATCCCCCACCCCCACTCCCGTTTTCTTTCTTTCTTTTTTTTCCCCTCATACACACCCTCATGTTCCCCCCTTCCAAGAATAAGACTCCTCTACCACTCTCTCACTTTCTTTTACACACTCAAGCGGCCCCTTCCAAACATAAGACTCCTCTACCACTCTCTCTTTTTCTCTTTCTCTGGTTTTGTTTACCTTTTCCCTCTATCTGCCTCTCTTTTTCCTCAGGGTGAAATGGGATTGGACACTGAATTTTCCTTTTCCCCATTACACACACACACACACACACACACACACACACACACACACACACACACACACACATGCACACACACACACTTACACACACACACACACACACACACACACACACACACACACACAGAAGACAAGAGTGCATCACTGCATGCGCGCACACACACACATACACACACAAGTGCGCGCAGGCATGCATGCAATCATACAGGCGTGCGCGCATGTGTGCTCACACGCACGCACGCATGCATACATGCACACACACACACACACACACACACACACACACACACACACACACACACACACACACACACACACATGCACATACACACACCTCACCTTCTTCAGTCTTGCCATCTTGTAATTTCTTTGTGGTGGATTTAGGAGACCTGTGTGTTTTAGACAAATTAGGATGACATTTTGATACTGTGGAGAATTGTTTGTGAAAGCATATGATTGGACATATCCAGAACTTCTTTCGTAATGCATTAGGTTGACATAACTGTAATAGATTCCTTGAAGAAATGGTCCTTAAAGAAAACTGAACTGAGAAACTTATGAGTACTGTCACACACATACACACACACACACACACACACACACACACACACACACACACACAGTTCCATGTTTGACATTTTCACAGTTCCAACAAATGCATGTATTTCATTATGATTGGGCTTAGGTGACTTGCAGTCAGCCATCTTCCACAATCAATTCTTCCTACTTTTAGCTGATTGTG
>CM065734.1:14349153-14354153 GCA_033310375.1 Conus canariensis | reverse complement strand
TTCACAAGCATACAGGAGGGTTGGAGGGATGACAACTGTGTAAGCTTGAGTTCTGTTTGAAGGCTGATTCCTGTGCTTCCCCATGCAGCCTGTGTAGTCTTCCAAAGCTGGCTTTGGCCCTGCTGTCCTGCTGTTGAAGTCATCACTTGTGTGCACTGCTCAGGAGGGAATACTGCCTAGTGATGTGACCTTGCCAACTGACTGGAATTTCTGACCTGTCATCCTGATGGAAGACTGGACATAGGGTTAGCTGAGAGCTGGCTGTCACAGGCGTAACATGGTCATTTTTTTTTGTCTGCGTCTCTTTTAGCCAAACCTGTCATGGGTGCAGAAGAAGCTGATCGTGCTTCTTGAAGCTTAGACTCTGAGCCAGCGTTGGGAGAACAGCCATCATAAAAGAGACAGAAAATTACCTGAACGGTTTCCATGACGTTGGTAATATCGTGGAGATGTCCCAACTTGAACAGTTTGCCAACCATTCTGTGTCTGAGGCAGATGGTTTGGTCACTGGCCCATGAAAGATGCCTGCATCTGCATGGCTGAGAACGTCATGCTGAAGAGAATGGGAGCCAGCACACATCCCTACATGATGCTGTTAAAGACTGGGAAGTGTTGAAGCTCTCAGCATTAATTCGGTGCATGGGGCCAGCACTCCACCATGGAGCTGTCTAACCATGGTGATGAATTTGTTCGGACATACAAATTTTCTTCATTTCTTCCTTAGACGCTCATGGCTCACAGTGTGGAAAGCCTTACTGAGGTCGATGGGGGCTGTGTCTGTTTGTCTGTTCTGCCCCTGACATTTCTCTTGGAGTTGGCAAGCAGGGAAAATCATGTCAACTGTCCCTCTGTTTTTTTTTTCCATGAAACTGCCCTGGTGGCCCTGCCAGGCTGGGCATTCCACTGACTCAGCAGGACTCTGGGAGTGGAGGGAAAGGAGAGTCCCCGGTGGTTGTCACAGACTTGTCTCTGCCCTGCCATTTTGTACTGATGAATGGCCAGTCGAGGGAAGGGAGACTCCTGGTGGTTGTCACAGACTTGTCTCTGCCTGTCATTTTGTACTGATGAGTGGCCAGCGAGGGAAGGGAGAGTCCGGTGGTTGTCCAGACTTGTCTCTGCCCAGTCATTTTGTACTGGGGTGGCAGTCGAGGGAAGGGAGACTCCCCGGTGGTTGTCACAGACTGTCTCTGCCCTGTCATTTTGTACTGAGGAGTGGCAGTCGAGGGAAAGGAGACTCCCCGGTGGTTGTCACAGACTTGTCTCTGCCCTGTCATTTTGTACTGAGGAGTGGCAGTCGAGGGAAGGGAGAGTCCCGGTGGTTGTCACAGACTTGTCTCTGCCCTGTCATTTTGTACTGATGGGTGGCCAGTCGAGGGAAGGGAGAGTCCCCGGTGGTTGTCACAGACTTGTCTCTGCCCTGTCATTTTGTACTGATGGGTGGCCAGTCGAGGGAAGGGAGAGTCCCCGGTGGTTGTCACAGACTTGTCTCTGTCCTGTCATTTTGTACTGAGGGGTTGGTGGTTGTATCCATCATCTGTCGTGGAAGTTGAACCTTCTCCCAGAAGATGGGGATGAACTTAGTCAGCTTTTTGCTGGCAGGCTGGCCCACTGCCGTGTAGTTTTCATCAGTGGGGTGTGGTGTTACGTGTTCTGGTCAGACCTGGAATTTGGTCTGTCCTGCAACTGATACAGCCGACAGACTGTATGGATGAGTTCCAACCGTTTATTACCCAGTCCACCCCTCTCATCACCTGCAGTGATTTCCCTTAGCTATCGTGGGTACTTGATAGCTCAGTGGTATTATACATTGTACGTTATCCTACATGGGGCACCTGCTGCAGCAGCTGGTCTGTACTTCCCTGTTTCCCAGTTGCGTCAATGTTTTTTTTTTAAATTTCTTTTTGTCTTCACTTTCCTGCAGAGAGGCATTTATTTTCAGATGGACATGATTGGCTGTAGTATTATTGATTACAGAAAGTCTGTTGGTACAGTTTCAAAGTGTTCAGCTCATCTTTCTCGTGGATCATCTGTGCATGTGCACACAGACAGGCAGATGTACACCACACACACACCACACACACACACACACACACACACACACACACACACACACACACATGGATGCACACACACATGGACACACACACACATGGACACACACACACACACACACACACACACACACACACACACACACACACACACACACACACGTAAGTCACTCTCACTCTCACACTCACTCACTCACTCACTCATGCACTCACTCACTCACTCATTCACTCTGCATGCATGTGCACACACGCTCACTTGGAAACTGCTCATCCAGATCGGAAAGAGGCAGCATCAAAACAAAGGTGACCCCATTCAGTTTGAAGAGGTGGACTCGCTGGGAGGAATGGAAGGTGGTTAGGGTGGTGGTAGGGGTCCCTTCAGCGTCAGCGTTAATTTAAAGCATGCTTCACTGATTGAGCGCCTCCTGGTGTGCATGGGATTTAATCACAGTCGATCCCTTAATGACGATGGATGGCTGGAATCACCCCGCACCTGCAGTACTTTCACTTCACCAGGCTTTTTTTTTTTCACCTGTCTTCAGCATGCCAGGCCTGTGCACACCTGTAAATCAGCGCTTTAATCAGGGTACCTAAGATCCTCCTCGCCCTCCCTCTAATTCCCCTGGCCTGGTCTCCCTGCTGTGGTTACCTACATTCATCCACTTCCATCACTCTGCATTCCTCTTCCATAACCCTACATTCCTCTTCCATCACCCTACATTCCTCTTCCATCGCCTGACATTCCTCTTCCATCGCCCGACATTCCTCTTCCATCGCCTGACATTCCTCTTCCATCGCCCGACATTCCTCTTCCATCACCCTACATTCCTCTTCCACCACCCTACATTCCTCTTCCACCACCCTACATTCCTCTTCCATCACCTACATTCCTCTTCCACCACTCTACATTCCTCTTCCATCACCTAACATTCCTCTTCCATCACCAACATTTCTCTTTCATTGCCCTACATTCCTCTTCCATTGCTCTACATTCCTCTTCCATTACCCTACATTCCTCTTCCGTCGCTCTACACTTCTCTTCCATCACCCTACATTCCTCTTCCATCGCTCTACATTCCTCTTCCATCGCTCTACATTCCTCTTTCATTGCCCTACATTCCTCATTCCTCGCTCTACACTTCTCTTCCATCACCCTACATTCCTCTTCTATCACCCTACATTCCTCTTCCATCGCCCAACATTCCTCTTCCATCGCTCTGCATTCCTCTTCCATTGCCCTACATTCCTCTTCCGTCGCTTCTACACTTTCTCTTCCATCACTCTACATTCCTCTTCCATCACCTACATTCCTCTTCCATCACCTACATTCCTCTTCCATCGCCTACATTCCTCTTCCATTGCCCTACATTCCTCTTCCATTGCACCTACATTCCTTTCCTTTACTCTCATTCCTCCTCCTTCTCTCTCTATTCCTCTTCCATAACTCATTCCTCTTCCATCACTGTCCATTCCTCTTCCATCACTGTCCATTCCTCTTCCATCACCCATTCCTCTTCCATCACTGTCCATTCCTCTTCATCACTTCATTCCTCTTTCCATCACCCTACATTCCTCTTCCATCACTGTCCATTCCTCTTCCATCACCCTACATTCCTCTTCCATCACTGTCCATTCCTCTTCCATCACTCTCCATTCCTCTTCCATAACTCTCCATTCCTCTTCCATCACCCTACATTCCTCTTCCATCATCTCCATTCCTCTTCCATCACTCTCCATTCCTCTTCCATCACTGTCCATTCCTCTTCCAACACTCTCCATTCCTCTTCCATTACTCCATTCCTCTTCCATCACTCTCCATTCATCTTCCATCGCTCCATTCCTCTTCCATCACTCTCCATTCCTCTTCCACCACTCTCCATTCATCTTCCATCACCCTACCCATTCCTCTTCCATCACTGTCCATTCCTCTTCCATCACTCTCCATTCCTCTTCCACCACTCATCTCTCATCTCCATCTTTCCATCACCCTACATTCTCTTCCATCACCCTACATTCCTCTTCCATCACCCTACATTCCTCTTCCATCACCCTACATTCCTCTTCCATCACTCTCCATTCTTCTTCCATCACCCTACATTCCTCTTCCATCACCTACATTCCTCTTCCATCACTGTTCATTCCTCTTCCATCACTCTCCATCCTCTTCCACCACTCATTATTCCTCTTCCATCACTCTCCATTCCTCTTCCACCACTCGTCATTCCTCTTCCATCACTCTCCATTCCTCTTCCAGCACTCTCCATTCCTCTTCCACCACTCTTCATTCCTCTTCCACCACTCTTCATTCCTCTTCCACACTCTCCATTCCTCTTCCATCACTCTCCATTCCTCTTCCATCACCTCATTCCTCTTCCATCACTCTCCATTCCTCTCCATCACCCTACATTCCTCTTCCATCACTCTCCATTCCTCTTCCATCACCCTACATTCCTCTTCCACCACTCTCCATTCCTCTTCCATCACCTACATTCCTCTTCCATCACTCTCCATTCCTCTTCCATCACTCCTCCATTCCTCTTCCATCACTCTCCATTCCTTTCCATCACCCTCCATTCCTCTTCCATCACCTCCATTCCTCTTCCATCACCCTACATTCCTCTTCCATCACCCTACATTCCTCTTCCATCACCCTACATTCCTCTTCCACCACTCTCCATTCCTCTTCCATCACCCTACATTCCTCTTCCATCACTCTCCATTCCTCTTCCATCGCTCCATTCCTCTTCATCACTCTCCATTCCTCTTCCACCACTCTTCATTCCTCTTCCATCACGCTGTTCACTGGTGTTGCCTGTGGCTTGTCTATGGTGCCCTGTCCCTGCCATAGTCTGCATTTCTGGTGGGCTGGCAGAAGAGCAATTGGGGGATTGGGGTGTGGGGGTAGGTGGGGAAACAGGAGGGGGTGTTGTGTTGTGTGTGTGTTGTGTG
>CM065734.1:14336653-14341653 GCA_033310375.1 Conus canariensis | reverse complement strand
TTGATGCAGCATTGCCCATTACCCCACGTCTGGCTAGTTTATCTGCTATTTCATTCCAATAAATACCACAGTGTGAAGGGACCCAGCAGAAGACTATATTTATTCCTGTGGAAATAATGTAATTAATTAGATGCTTTATTTCAAAAATTACATCTTTCCTTGTTTTAACATCCCACACTTTCAAACTATCTAACACTGCCTTAGAATCAACACAAAATAAAATGTTACAGAAAGAATGATTACTATCTCAAATAAAGAGTAATGCCATTAGAATAGCATACAATTCTGCCGTGAAAATAGAAAATCCTTTTCCAAGGCTGTATGTTTTTTGAACTTTTAAAGCCGGAATAACAAAACCTGAACCTGCACTTAACTGGCAAACGGAACCATCCGTAAAAATTTTTTAAATGATTTGAATATTTGTTTTCTAAGTTTTCTCTCACTTTAGAAGTTAAAATGTTAATGTTATCATTTTTCTGGACATCAGTGTAATCCACATCAAAGATAGCTTGTCTATGTTCCCATGGAGGTACCGGGGGAACAACAGGAGCAGGTGAGAGTGAAGTGACATCAATATTGCATTTTTCAAAAGAATCTTTCGTGTAATTTCGAACGGGACAAAGATAACCTAGCTGTTGAGCTCTTTTGGGATATTCAACATTTGAATCCATCAACACTTCATTTTCGACTGAATTAGGTACTGAAAGACTTCTTGCAATATATTTGGCCACAGCTAATCTACGTTGATCTGACAGTGATAGCATATTAACTTCTTTGTACACCTTCAATGTGCTTGTGTGCACTGGGACACCAAGCGCTAATTTGATAGCTTTGCTGTCTATACTTTGCAATTTTTTCAGTAGACTCTGAGGAGCTGAAAAATAAACTTCTTGTCCGTACACTAGTTTTGATCTTATTAGAGAAACAGCTAGGTGCAGGAGGGTTTTTGTATCTTGAGCCCATAGTTGAACACAAATAATTTTCAATAAGTTTAAACGTTTCCTTGTTTTAGCTATCAAGCTTTCAATGTAAAAACGCCAGTTAAGTTTAGGGGTTAAATTCACACCTAGAAATTTTATGTTTTGTGAGTAATAATAATAATAATAATGAATACTTATATAGCGCCTATTCTCGGCTAGAGACCAAGCTCTAAGCGCTTTACAATCAACACTCGCTTACACAATGGGCTGCCTACCTGGGTAGTGCCGACTGAAGAGCTGCCAGCTGGCGCTTCATTAAGTCGTTTCCCATGTCATCCAGTCAATATCATTCAATATCGTTCACTCAGTTTCTTTACTTCCTTCATTCTTTCCATTTCTTACGCAGGGTGCATGCTGTGTGTAATGTGTCATCCATACCAACGGCCAAACTGGCCTACTCTTCCGAAAGTTGGTGATGGGATTTTACGTGTGTGCAAGATATTATGCGTGCGTTCACACACGGAACCTCGGTTTATAGTCTCATTCGAAGGACTGTATGGGAAATGGAGTCAGAACTAATTCGAACCCGCAACCCCAGGATCACCAAGATTACGAGTCAGGCGCTCTACCAACTGAGCTATTCCGGCTCCCAATACTGCAATTCAGAACCATTCAATTTGAAGCTTGGCAAATACATTGGATTGTCTCCATTATTGAAAAACATTAACTGTGTTTTTTTCACCTGAGAGAATAAGCCTGTTATTTTCCATAAAGTTGTTTAATTTATCTATCTCTAACTGATATATCTTCTGTATATGATTCGTAATTCTCTTGCCAGTATGCTTTCGGATATTTTTATTTATCCACATAGCAATGTCATCAGCACATTGTACTAAACTCACACTTTTTGATAATATCTTTGGAAGATAATAAATAAGAATGTTAAACAACATGGGGCTATAGTAGAACCCTGTGGAATTCCGATATCAATGCTCTGAAAAGAGGAGTAAACTTTCCCTATTCTTGTACATATGGATCTCTGCGATAAAAAACTTTTAAAGTATTGAAACATCGTTCCATTAATTCCTATTTCTTTCAGTTTATAAAGTAGTCTAGCGTGCCAGATACTATCATACGCTTTTCTGATATAAAAAAAATGTAGCAAAAATGTGTGTGTGTGTGTGTGTGTGTGTGTGTGTGTGTGTGTGCGCACATGCGCATGTGTGCATGCATGCACGTGTGTGTGTGTGTGTGCATGTGTGTGTGTGTGTGTGTGCGTGCGCACACACACGCATGTGTGCATGCATGCACACGTGTGTGTGAGTGTGTGTGTGTGTGTGTGTGTGCACGCATGCACGTGTATGTGCATGTGTGCATGCGTGTGTGCGTGTGTGTGTGTGTGTATGTGTCTGCACTCATGTGTGTGTGTGTGTGTGTGTGTGTGTGGTTTTTGTGTGTGTTAGGGGGAGATATGGGAGACATGGGAAGAGTTATTTGAAGAAAGGTGCTCATGTTTCTTTGTGTGTATGTAAACGTTCCCATGCATGTTTATGTACTGGTGCACGTTGAGGTGGATTTGTGTTTGTGTGCGTTCACTTGCTGGGACACTGTTGATTGACGGGAGAGGAATCTTGTTGCACTTCCCCCCACAGGAGACCAGTTGAATTTGTTTATATCTCTGAGTGCAGGCTCAGCTTGGGTGGCAGGGTATACATTTGTTCCTCCGTCTTCCCTTTCTCTCTAAACATTGTAGACCCAACTTCTGAAGGTTTTCAAGGGTTATTTATAACATCTAGATCTAGAAGTGTTTGAATTTTAAGGACCACTAGCGGCAGAACTGCTTAACAATTGAGCACATCTTCGTACACATTTTGAAGGGTTGTGTATTACATCAGGTTCTAGAAATATTTTGATTTCGAGAACCATTAATGGCATGACTGCTAGACATTTGGATTATGTCTTCTTCGCACAGTTTTAGGGGTTGTTTATTACATCAGTATGTACAAGGTTTTCAATTTCGAGGAATCTAGGTGGCAGGACCGATGAGAGAGTAATATTTTTCATCTGATTTAAGATTTTACGGAAGAAAGATTTTTAACGACGTTTCTGGTGCGTTTGTAGAAGACGTAATTTAAAGAGATGTGTGAAAGTTTTGTTGTTTTTTTTTAAAAAATTTTTTTAATTTTATTTTTTAAGATGACTTTTGAGTTTTTGATTTTAACGTGGTGACAGCCCTGATGTGGCCCTTTGCGGTCGGCTGGGCTGTAAGCAACATTACCTAACCTTACCTTACTAGGACCGATGACAAGCCGAATGTTTTGGTGCTGTAGCGTGTGATGTGCTCCAGGTCTTCCAGTACAGTCAGCATTTGAAAGGTTTGCATTCATTCCTCAAAGGACAGTTCTTTGTCCTCAGTGGAGAGAGGCAACAGTTTTGTACAGAGTCAGTCAAGAGGATAGGCTTTTTGCTCCCAGCTATTGACTGGTTATTTTCGTTTCTTGTTCTTCTCTTATCTTTGGTACGTCTTCTCTCTGTGTGTATGCTTTGTGTCTGTGACTGTGTGGTTTTTATATAATTGTTTTTCTGTGTGTGTGTGTGTGTGTGTGTGTGTGTGTGTGTGTGTGTGTGTGTGTGTGTGCAGTGCATGAGCATGGTATGTGTGTGTGTGTGTGTGTGTGTGTGTGTGTGTGTGTGCGATTGTGCAATGCATGAGCATGGTATGTGTGTGTGTGTGTGTGTGTGTGTGTGTGTGTGTGTGTGTGTGTGTGTGTGTGTGTGTGTGTGATTTTGCAATGCATGAGCATGGTGTGTGTGTGTGTGTGTGTGTGTGTGTGTGTGTGTGTGTGTGTGTGGCTTTTGTTTAGTCTTGTGCGAATTATTGTTTTGCATACAGTTTTTTTTTTTAGTTGTCTATTATTGCTTTAATTGTTTATATATATGGAATTTGTAATGGGCCGCGTGCTCTGTTCAACAGAGAAGTGTGCACATAACAATGTTCATTATTATTATTATGTGTGTATGTGTGTGTGTGCGCATGGGCATGGTGTGTATGTGCGATTGTGCAGTACATGAGCATGGCATGTGTGTGTGTGTGTGTGTGTGTGTGTGTGTGTGTGTGTGTGTGTGTGTGGTGTGTGTGCACGCGCGTGGGCATGGTGTGTGTGTGTGTATGTGTGTGCATGATCATGCGCACGCGCGTGTGTGTGTGTGAGACATGCGTGCTCTCACATACAGTCATGTCAACACATGGAAGCAAGCGAGAAGCAGATGAAAGCGGGAGGTAACAGTCAGGCTGTTGACCAGCTCAGGTTGAACAGGGCCCTGGCTGATGACGTCTTCACAGCCCATCGTCAGTATGACAACGGGTCAGCATGACCCCACGCAAGCATGTGATATTCATGTGACTTGCGACTGCAGGCTTATGCATGTGTGCGTTTGCGTACATGTGTCCCCCCCCCCCATGCTTTGCTTTGCCTGCACGTGCAGCATGGCAGCAGAGTGAACAGCATGAGCAGGGGATGAAAGCTGCAGCTGACGACTGTCTTGCTGTTGACATGGCTAGGGTTGATGGGGGTCCGTGACCGAACCTTTTGAGATGTGTGGACCCTTGGTCTTTGGTGTCTGGGTGAATTGGGTGGCGGAACCTTTTGAGATGTGTGGACCTTGGTCTTTGGTGTCTGGGTGAATTGGGTGGGGCGTGGAGGTGAGGGGAGGGGCTGGGGTACCGGTGAGGAGGGAGGAATTGTGGGAGAGGAATGGAGGGAGGAGGAGGATTTTGCGATTTCTGGTTCAGTCTCTGCGTGTTTCAGGGATTTTTGCTCTTTTATCTGTCTTTTTGCGCTTGTGCGTGTCTGTCTGTAAGCCTTTCCTTCTCTTCTCTGTCTCTTGGTGTCTCTTTTTCTCTCTCTCACTCCTGTATTACTCTCTCCCTCCCTCCCTCTCTCTCTCTCTTTCTCTCTCCGTGTAACTCTGTCTGTCACTCTCTCTCTCTTTCTGTCTCTCTCTCTCTCTCTGTCTCTCTCTCTCTTTATGTACATATATATGTATATATATGTACCGCTTTTTTTTCTTCTTTTTTTT
>CM065734.1:14316653-14331653 GCA_033310375.1 Conus canariensis | reverse complement strand
TCACAAATAAAAAAAAAAGAATGACTACCTACAGATTAATAAACACCTACATAACCTACGGATTGATAAACACCTACATAACCTACAGATTGATAAACACCAACATGCAAGCAGGCATCGCACTCCCAAACGACATCACATGATTACTGTGTCTGCCAACTAGAAGGCAGCAGACAAGCTTTCAGGCTGGATTTGGAAGTGGGGAGCGAGGCAGGGTTTCGTAGCTGATGCGGGGATTGGTTTCCAACGAAAGGGGCCAGATAAGCAAAAGAGCGTTTACCAGACGTGTTTGTTAAGAACAGTGGGGATTAGCTAAAGATAAGCGTCTGACGAAGAGCGGGAGGTTACTTGACGGGTACGCAAAGGATTAGTTAGATCTGGAGGACACGCGGGTTAAACGGGTTAACAGCAATAAACAGATACAGCTTTGTCGGAGATTTGCTGAACTGGGAGCCAGTAAAGAGAACGTAATCACGGGTAATGTAGTCGAATGAAGAGGAGCAAAAGAGGAGGCAGACAGAAAAGGTTTTGGACTTAACAGAAATTTACTGTGAGACAGCATGTGGAGCCGGTAATCAAGAGAAGAGATTGAACATGTTGTTGGCGAGAGATTTGGACGGGAGTTCAAGGAAACAAGACCTGTTGGCATTATTAGTGGCGTGCCGTTGAAAAGGAAAGAGTTTGATGGAGTGTCACACCAAGGTTGCGAGCAGACGTGAAAGAGTGATTGACGAGTCACGAGATTCAGCAGATGATGAAAGAGTGATTGACGAGTCAACGAGATTCAGGAGATGATGGAAGAGAGGAGTGGTTCAAATACTTTGATGGAAGGGTGTACGTCATTTCGGTTTTGTCTTCCTTCGGTTTGCGCTTGTTGTCCGTCCTATCATCTTTTTCTTTCTTTTTTTTTTTTTTTTTTAATTTTTATTTTATTATATATACACAGGATGGAGAGCCTTCAATCATTGTCAGAAGATCAGGGTGAGGTCTAGAAACATAAGCTGATTGTCATCAGAGAAGCTGTGATGAAAAAGAGAATGTTGATTCACAGTGCCGAACACGGGATAAGTGTATAAAATGAAACGGCCAGGACTGAGCCCCCTGGGCACACCGCACAGCAACCGAGTTGGTCTGAAGTGGAAGCATTGACGGAAACGGCCAGTTGACGGTCGTTGACGTAGAATGACACCAGCTGAGGAGTGTATCAGAGAGAGAGAGAGAACAAAAAGATTATCATGCTAACAGGAGAGAACATGATGGTCGATGGCACCAAAAGCTGCAGGGAAGTCTAATGGAGAGAGAAGTTATATCTTGTTGGCGTGGACAGTCAGTATGTTGTTGCAGGTTTTTTTTTTGTTTTTTTTAGAAAAGCCGTTTCAGCTGCCATGGTTGGACTTCAGGATTAAAAAAAAGTGGATAGAGGACCTATAATACGTCTCAAAACGGCTTCAGACACACGACGAAAAGAAGTAAAGGATTACAACAAAAAAAAAAGGGATATAAGGAAAGAGAAAGGAACAGTTAGTCTGATAACCTGATAAAGTAGGGAGGTCAGTGATATTTTCAACAGAAAGGTCAGTACAGGCCTGTGGAAGCTCGGACAGTGGCGGACTGGAAGGTAGAGGAGACGAATCAGCTTTTCCGTGAAGCCTGTGTGTAATGCTGAAGACTTGTTTTGAAGCTGAGCAAGCAGAGAGTCTTGGCATTGGAGTAAGTAGATTTGACAGCGTGATCAAAGCTTGCAGCAGGTTTGTTTACGGCTTACAATATTTGCACACGTAAAGTTAACCCAAGCTTAAGGCACTGTCTCTCAGTGTATGTATGCTGACAAAAATCATTTCCTGTTCAACGATATCCTGTACAGAATTAGAAGAGAGCATTTCCAGCTGGTTCTGTCATTAGTGACAAAATTTGAATGGTGAAGTTTTCATTAAGAAAAGCTGAGGCACTATGGCATTCCTGCATTCCACGGGATGTTGCTGGACCACCCCACCCCCACCAACCCGTCTGCTGCCTTTTTTTTCCCCTGCCCCTCCCTTTCCATCATATAATAAGTCGGACTTTCAGTATATGTGTAGCTTGCAGGTTCATAAAGTCCTTGAAAGTCCTTGAATTTGAGGACTCCTTTTGAAGGACTTGAAGTTCTTGAAATGTAACTTTAGTGCTTATGAATCCTAGAGTGCTTGAAATTGCTTGAATATGATTTTAATGAAGCAATTTGCATTTTGGTGAGAGAGGGAAAAAACAAAACAAAGCTATACAGAGAATAATCTATACAGGAAAAAAAACGTATTCTTTTTGTATTGGCTGGAGTCCACTTCCTTGTCGTCTGCTAATAATTGGATTTGCACAAGTGACTGTATCAAGCAACCGAAGCATGCAGAAAGGCTGATTACCCGTCCTTGACTGTCATCTTGCAGTTTCTTGAAAAAGTCCTTGAATTTAATGTTGTCGGAAGTGTATGTAAGCTCTGGAGAGGGGAGAGGGAGAGAAAGACACTATCAAATATTCCCCACCGTCCTCCGAAATTCAGTGATGAACAGACGGCAGCGAAACAGCTGATCATGATTCGCGGCAGCCCGGTGACCGACCGATCGGTTATTTAAAAGAAAGATGGTTCCTAAACACGCACAGCGCAGTGTAGCAACCTGCCGGAACATGTATTTTATGCTCTTTCAACAACAAAAAAAAAAGGGGGGGTGTCTTTATCCAGCTTATGTGGTTGAAGCAGCCGATGAATGGATGGGAACTCGCCAGGGGAGGGAACTGCCTTCATCAACCTTCTTATTAACCTGGTTGCCGTATCGCATGTCGGGGTTACGTCACAGCTCACAGCCGACGCCCTGTCTGCCGCTAGTCTGAGGATGAAAGATGGGAGCGTCTAAAATAACCTGATACGTTGATACCTTTGAGTTAATTAATGATGCTTTTTTTTTTCCTTTCTTTTTTTTTTTTTTTTTTTTAAAACTCCCTTGCTCTCGTGGCGGTGATGTGATGGTCTTTGGGCTGCCCCCCCCCCCCCCCCCCCGTCTCTCCCTGTCTTTGTCTGTCTATGTGAGTTTGCGCGCATGCGTGCGTGTGTATGTGGGCGTGCACGCGTGTGCATGCTTTCAGTTGTGTTGCTGTATGTGTTACATGTAGGCGTGTTTGCGCAGATGCAGTCGTACGGCTCTTGAAGCTGTTTGTGGGTAATTTTGTGTTTGTGTTTGTATGACCACGGCTACTACAGCTAGGTCTAGGGCCGCTTGTGATCAGTTGCTTTGTTGGCCTTTCTGGTTCAACAGACATTCGACATTTCACCAGTAAGATGACGCGACAACTCTAAAATTTCTCTCTCTTCCTCTGTCTGTCTGTCTCTCACTCTCTCAATGTGTGTTGTGTGTGCGTGTGTGTGTGTGTGTGTGTGTGTGTGTGTGTGTGAGAGAGAGAGAGAGAGAGAGAGAGAGAGAGAGAGAGAGAGGCGTTTCATCTTCCCTTGGCCATTACATGCACGGCATGAATGTAAATATTGATAAGACCTTTCCTGCCATCCCGTGCGCGAAGATGTTGTCATACCGTGAAGGCCCTAACTCTGCCGCGATCAACAACATTCAGGACAACGAAAACGAAGAACGAGCAGTCTTTGTGTCTTCTCGAATTCGGCGCAAGAGGTCGAAATACGACGTGTTTTTTTTTTTTTTGCTTGCAGTTTGTTCTGAAAAGAAAGTATCGTTGATCCGCCAGAAGAGAGAAAGCAGTTCTCTCTTCTGGCGGATCAACGATACTTTCTTTTCAGAATTTGTTTCAATTTCCGCCTGTTGTCACCCCACTTTGACACTCTGCCGTGATCGTTTTGCAGCAGCAGTACGTTCAGTAGAACAACACTGACTTGAAAAAGAAAAAAAAAAAAAAAGTTGCGATCAGTGAACTATACACTGAGAAAGGATATATCGAACGGTGTTCTATGCAAACATTGCAACAAACGTTACAGACAGTTGTTTTTTGTTTGTGTGAAGATCGAGCCATGCAATGCAGTATCTGCCATGCAGAGGAGTGCGTGGATATAAAATGTGACACTGGTTGGCTGGCCACATGTAGATCTACATATTTTGCCGATAATAGCCGCCAAGTGAAGTGTGACCATTTTGTGATGACCAGGCAACGACAGCGGCACGCATGAGATTCTTGTCCATGTCCACAATGACCGTGGCCAAGTGATGGCACTACATCGTGGTTTTGTGACTGGGATGAAGGTAAATCCAATAGCGTCGGTGAAAAGTGCAGAAATCCGAAAAGAATAGCGACTTACACAAAGGCGATTCGAAGAACACGGGGCCTTTGCTCATATTACACTCGCTGACAGTTGCTTTGCCCCCCTAGGGAACAGAAGGTACCTATCATATATATACACACCGCCTTCGCTCCACTTTCCGCTCTGACCCCCCCCCCCCCCTCCTCCCTTCATTCGTCCCACTCCCCCCTCCTTTCCTCATCTTCCATTTTCCATCGTTTCAGCCCCCATCTCCCAATCTCCAGCCATCTCTCCGCTACGTCTTGTGTCTTACCTACGTCCCCTCGGCCTCCGCTACGTGAAACATGCAACAGGCAATTGTTTGTTTTTGTTTTGTCTCCCCTGCTCCTTCACACACACACACACCACGCACGCACGCACGCACGCACGACACACACAAACACACAACACACACACACACACCACACACACACACACACACACACACACACACCACCACACCCAAAGAAGTTTACTTTTTTGTAATAATTATAGCCCAGCTGACCACACATGGCCTTTTCAGGGCTGTCACACTCACCACACACACACACACACAAGAAGGAAGTCGCATCACAAAAGCAGGCCAGACCACTGGAGAAAAACATGGCCCAGAAGAAGAAACAGACCACGCAAGCGGCCATGGCATGGCGGCGTTACCATTGACATCTAAAGGCGCATACAGGTACAGCTCTGCTGAGCGCCTGGCGTTCGTCATAGTTTTTCCACTCTCAGATAAAAACAAAATTAAAAGGTTGAAAAAAAAATCCAATGTCAGTTAAAAAAAAAAGAAAAAGAAAAGACATATGGGCGAGTGTCCACCGCGCACAGTGTGTAAAAATTTTTCACTTTCACTATCTTATTGCCACATAACAACAACAACAACAACACAGCAACAACAACAATTACAACAATGTCCACTCCGCACCGTGTGTAAAACTTTCACTGTCACTATCTTATTTCACTTTCACTATCTTATTACCACATAACAACAACAACAACGACAACAAGGTAGCAAATTACTACCTTATTATCACAACACACAACAACAAAAAACAACAAGACAGCAAGTCATAACTGCTGTGAGAGAAGATTTATAAGAATTTTCAGTACAGAGACAGGAGAATGGTCCACAAAGGCAGAAATACAGTAGACGACAGTAAAAGACAAACATACAGACACACACAACACACACACACCACACACACACACACACACACACACACACAACTTAAAACTTTAGTTTTTTTTTTTGAAAGGTAGAGTCATTTAGAATGACAGAAAAGAGGGAGTAAACATTCACAGAACCTCCAGATGGCGACGGTCCATTTGTACTGAATAAAGAGCCCCCCCCCCCCCTCCCCCCCACTCTCTCTCTCTCTCTCTCCCAATCCCCGATCCCCTACCTCATCCTACTTGCTTATCCACGGTGTAATTGTTAGGATTGTGCCACATTGTGGGATTTCAGAGAAAGTTCAAGATCATCTTCAAGTGATTGCTTTAGGAGCATTCAGTCCCTTTGTTCCTAGAAGGTATGTCACGCAGCTTGGTCGGAAAAGTGTTCCATAGCCTTTTCCTATCGGTCATGTTTGCCTGCTCACAATGATGACCTTACTGTTGAAGCATCATGTCACAAAATTCATCGACCTGAATCCAGCTGAAGTGTGTGTGTGTGTGTGTGTGTGTGTGTGTGTGTGTGTGTGTGTGTGTGTGTATAAATAGTTCTATTTTCTTAAACATGAAATAAAAAGAAGCAACAAGACTTATTTCAGATTTATTTTGTTAAACATGAGGGTACGAAGAAAATCGCAGGTATTTCTCCCATAGAGGTCCAGAGCGTGTTTCACGCAGCGTTTGGCATATATGCCCTTTGAGTGTGGCGGGGGTGTCCAGATGAGGGGCTCGGTGGTTCAGACTGGGCAGTGCTGTGAATCAGAGTGGCGCGGTCAGTCACGGCGAGCGATGGATCTGGAACAGTGACCGACATACAAAACGGCCGTGGATTTTTCAGCCGCCAGATTTTTTTGCAGTGATTGGTTTTTATTAGGGGTGGGAGAAGGGGCGGGGTGGATGGAAGGGGGGGGGGGTGGTAAATGACTAAGTAATCCTGTTTGAGTGAATGTCCAGGGAATTTTAGCTCCCCTGTCCTGGACCATGGACGGCAGTCAAATGAGGACAGCTTCTGGAGATGACGCAGTTTTCATTACTGTGGAAGGGCCCATGTGACCGTAATTATGTACAATGTTGCATTCACATACGTGATTTTAGGAACGAACCAGTCAAGTTTTGTTTGTTGTTGTTGTTTTGCTTCCACTCTTCCAGATCCCCCCGATTCGGAACATAGTAACAAAAAAAAGTTGTATGAGGCTGAAGTTGAAGGGAATAAAACTTTGTGAAGAAAATGGTTGGCGGCTACCTTTTTTTCTGTTAACTTAGTGTGAAGAAGACGTTTGTTTTGTCGAAAAAATTAGGTTGTCTGATGGTGCGCATGAAAAGAATGTTCATCCGCAGCTCGCTGTGCACTTTTACTTGATAATTTTTTTTTTCCTTTATAGTTCAAATGGACATACCAGACCATACATGCTCAAAAATTCGTCTGCTTCTTACAAGTGCGCCCAAAACAGACGTATTCTTGTTAAAAGACTTTAGTGGTTGTTAAGTCTAAAAAATGTTGATTGATTAAACTTCGACAGTCACTCAAAATTGGCCATTGACTGTACTGCGGCAGCATCACAAGACTGATTAAATCAAGGCAGTTGATTAAACTCAGGCAGCTGGTTAAACTATAGTGATTAATGACCTTAAGGATTGGTTCAGAAATGTCTGTGGTATAACTTAAGAGACTTATTGTCTGTGTGTTCGAAGTTCCGGTACATGTTATGATCCCGCCAGCCGCGGTCACACATAGGTGGGAATAAGAAACCACCGCCCCCTCTCTCCATCCCCACCCCTTCTTACGTACACTCTCAGTCCCTACCCCTACTCGCGACATCCGCGCGTGCGCGCTTCAGGCACTTAGTTGGATTCATACCCCCCCCCCCCCCCCCAAACAAATACAAACCAGACTCCCTTAGATAACGGAACATGCAGTGACTGAAGAAATTTACGACGTAAGTAATTCGTTATCACTCTAAAGCAAATGAAAAAGGTGGCTGTAGAAACGCCGGTCATTCCACTCGATCTGTCATCTTGGGGAAAAAAAAAAAAGAAAAAGAAAAATCTATGAAGAAGAAAAAGCCCTCTCTTCCAGTGTCCTGCTCTGTCTTATATCAGACACCGCCAAAGGAGGAAAAATCGTCTGCATTTTATCCGTTCACAGTAAGCGACTCGAGCTCAGTTCTCGTGGACATTTTGTGCGACAACGACTGGTGGATGTTGATCGTTCTAAAACATACAAAACAAACAAACAAATAACAAACCTCTGTCCGGAAAAAAATTGCAAGGTTACTTCATTGTCTTGGAAATTAACAAACGAAATACGTTTTTCATGATACAATTTTCCTGTGACTGTTGATGGGAGGGATGTGGTGACGATCGCTTGGCAGTCAGGGATCTCCACAGTCCACAGTCACAGGCAACAGGGTAGAGGTGCTTTTATCAGTCCAATTTTTTGTGTTTCCCGTCGGGATTTGCCTCGCGAAATCGCTGACATGTTCAGCTTGCGCCTGTCCATACAGGGCTGATGCGAGTAGTGGCATGTGGAGTTTGATGATCACTTGGAAGATGGCTGACCTGGTTTTCCAGTCTGGGCGTGACAGACAACAGAGTGGGCTGAGCCTCGTCTGGACCTTTCTTTCTGAGCTTCCGGCCATGCTCAGAGAGGACGCAGGAGACGTCTAGTCGCCCACTTCTTCCACAGTTTGAACATTCATTGGGGTGCTGACTGCCGCATTGTGTCTGGAATTGATGGACAAGATTTCGCTTGTCTCAGAGCTGATTTCAGTTCCATGCGTTCTTGAGGTGTTCTGCTGTCAGGTGTGAGTCGCTAGGGTTCTGCTTTGCTGTCTCCCAATCAGGATCAGTGGCATCAGCGAAACTGTAAATTCCGAAGAGAATGTCTACCCAACAATACAGAGGTCTTGATGTCCTGAATCGTTTCCAGCATTAGTTTCTCGGGTGAAAGTTGGACACATCGGGAAAGAAGAGAAAGCCATGGCAGACTTGCGCTTTTCTGACGTAGTCATTCAGAACTAGCATCTTTGTAAAAGACTGCTGTGATTTAAATGATGTTGTTGTCGGGGTTGATACTCATACTCTCCAGTGAAGTGAGAGAGATGCGTTTAGTGTGAAGTGATAGAGATCCGTTTGGTGTGAAGTGAGATATGCGTTTGGTATGAAGTGAGAGAGATGCGTTTGGTGTGAAGTGAGAGAGATGCGTTTGGTATGAAGTGAGAGATGCGTTTGGTTCTGTGACTAGGTAGATGTATCAGTCGTGGTGTTCATGGGGGACTGTGAAGTTCTGGGCTGGTTGTGAAGGTCGGGGAGGTCTGGAGAGCTCGTACTTCCCGCCAGGCGTGCCTCACGACATTGCTATGACCTTCTGCGCTGGGACGGTGGAGATGATTATGATCCACAGGGGCTGGTGTTAGTGGGGGAGGGGGGGGGGTATGTTCAAGTCGGCAATTATCAAATTAAAGATGATTCACCGACATAAAGACTTTCAGAACGGGACAGAGCTGACATGCCCACCCAGTCATAATCATGATATTTGCGTTCGGCGGTGAACGATACCTGTGGTGAAATTTTAAAATGTGTGCGCGCGTTGCCCGTGGCACGTTGTGTCATCACCCATTCCCGGCTGCCACTATCACAATACAGAGAAGCACTGAAGATAGATTGCAGTTTGTTTGGGGCGCGTTCAGCCAGCTTATTCATTTTCCTTTTACTGCATAATTATGTCATTCAGTTGTGCATTTAGTTTGTATGTCTCCCAGCTTACACCCCATCCCTTTTAAAGCATTGTGTCGTTCTAACAAAATTCACCAAATACAGAGAAAAAAAGCGTCAGTGCTTACTTTGCTCCACAAGCCTTTCGCTTATGAATTAAGCGAAAAATGCCATTATATAAACTGGTGGACAGTACAACTTCGAAAAGTAGTGGTCACTTGCTGTGGTTCTGTGCCCACTCTCTTCCTTAAGCAAAACCCCACGAATCTGTCGTTTGGAATTAAGCATAGGCCACCAGTTGTGTACGGTAGCATGTAATCGTGTAAATATGAAAGTCCAATGGCTTTAATCGAAGGGTTGCTGCTTCGAATCCTGGCAGCAACTGTGGATGAAGTATGGAGTGGAATTCTCCCCATCTGCGGGTCCATTTGCTAGTTGCTGAACCCCCCTGTGTGTGTACAAAAGTTTAGGGAAGATGAGATGCGCCCATTGACCATCCTGTAATCCTCGTCAGTGTTCGGAGAGGATTTGGATCAAGAACTTCCAGCAAGCTTCGGGAAACACGGAGAGGAGGAAGGCACTGACCAGCATTGTTCATTGTCCTGGGAAATGTCGTGATGAACACTGACAGCAGCCACACCGTCGTTCACGAGAGTCAGTCACTGAAATGCCTTCCGGGACACCGAGATTTATTTTGAGATGGTGTTGTCTGAGGCATGCCACACGGCAAATGCACACAGCAAAAGGCAAGGTTCGACCCGCATTTCAGCGCTGCACCATGATGCACTATGACGTCGCTGGCTGTCGACTAGTGCGCAAAGTTTTAACTCAGTGTGAGATCCAGGTATCCGGTTTCTGTGTTTTTTTCCCTTGTTTTAGCTGCCTTTGTTGTGTGAAGTTGCGCCGGGATGACGCTTTTGTCCTTTAAACTTTTCAGCCGTCGTCTTCTGTCAAGCGGTGTTGGAACAGATCGAGTTCTGTGCGTGTTCTGTTTGAAAGCTGGCCTGTCTAGTTACCTGTTACTCCAGTTTTAAGAGAGGCACAGTCATGTCATTCAGCAGCGCTGTTCGCTGGCTCATGATCCCAGCTTCATGAAGACATATCACCAGACTGCAACACGCACGTGTTATTGGGAAGTGGCCTGGTGGTTGGGTCAGTGGTAGAGCAACAAGTTCGCTGTCACGAGTTTCGAGTTCCACTCACATTGGCGTCGAACCTCCGGATAACATTTTATTGTGTGCTCATTTTATTTGACTGGTGGTTTCACTGTGGTAATAGATAGGCCCTATGCCCCCTCTCTCCCGGGATGGTTATCGCTGTCTGTCACATCACCTTTTGTGAACATTAGAAACGAAGCACGCTATGAATTAAGAACGGCTCTGACATGGATTCAGATCATATTCGGTAAAGAAATTTGATGTCATACTGTAAATACCGCTTGGCATCGTCATTTTGGCACTTAACGCTTATTTACAACTATCATTTCACGTAGGTGTATGGTAGGACAAAGTAGGGAAAAAGCAGCGATGACTGAACGCAGTGTGTGTGTTCCCCCCTCCCCGGCCGCCGTTCCCACTAGCACAGACAGGGAGCACCGAAGAGTGATTGCGTGTTGCCCCCTCACTCCAAACTGTACTACAAACACTTGCTTGCGCACATACACACACGCACACAGACACGCACACACGCGCGCGCGCACGCACGCACGCACGCACGCACGCACGCACGCACGCACAACACACACACACACACACACACACACACACACTCACACACACCACACACACACACACACACACACACCAGAGCATCGTTCGGCGTGGTTCGTTTGGTGGGAAGCGGGCGTCTCGCGGGTTGTTTGTTTCATCAGCTCTCGGCTTTCGTTTTCAGCGTCAGACGGGACATGTGTGCGTGGTGTTGGTTCTGAAGGGAACGAAACGTTTTGAGTTCATTGTCCACTGTCGACCCGCCAACCGCGTACCGAGTTCTCGATGCTGGGATGTCTTCAGGAAGTTGATCAGTCTGTGTGTGAATCATGTTCTTTTCGTTTGGGACTTTGTTTTTTTTTTTAATTGTAGGTCTCTTTACGTCTTCTGTAAGGAATGGAGATGCCTCGGTCGAGATGAGTTTTGCGGAGCTGGTCTCCCCTCCCTCCTCTGAGGATTGGGATTTATTTCGGTTGAAAATCATGTGTGGTCAAGTGTCCTGCTTTCAAAAAAGTGTGTGATGACAGCATGTGTTTGCTTTCATTATTCATCGCATTTTTTTTTTCTGTGAGACATCAGTTCGGTGGAATCAGTTAAGGATTGGTCAAGCTTTTGAGAAGCGTCTGATGATGAGGCACTTTATTGGAGTGAAGTTGATTTATTTGACATAGGACTCGCATGAGAGAGAGAGGAGAGAGAGAGAGAGAGAGAGAGAGAGAGAGAGAGAGTGTCAGGTGAGAGAGAGAGTGAGATGTGTGTGTGTGTGTGTGTATGAGAGAAAGCAAGAGAGAAAGAGAGAGAGAGAGAGGGGCGTCTCTTGTGCATAACGTCATGAAATTCTTCGTGTTGGGCGACGTGGCCAATGAAGGAAACACAGAACGGGAAAGAATATTTGCTGAACGCACTCACACGCACACTCGCAACCATGCGGGCATGCATGGTATTACTCACGCACACGCACACGCATGCACGCACACACTCACGCGCACACACATACACGCATGCACGCACGCACACACACACACACACACACACACACACACACACACACACACACACACACATACGTGCGCACGCGCTTGCACACACATGTACACACACACACACACACACATACACACACACACACACACACACGAACGAACGCACGGATGTATGTACGCACACGCAAGCACGCACGCGCACACAACAACAACAACAACAACACACACACACACACACACACACACACACACACACACACTTACACGCGTGCATGCACGCACTGCACGCGCACAACACACACACATGTTCACACTCACCACACACACGCACACGCAAGCACGCGCGCGCACACACACACACACACACACACACACACACACACACACACAGACCGCGTACCGTAAATGAATTCAGTTAGTCATACAATAAACCTTTGGTTGTATTGGCCTGTGTCTTCACCTCTCATGTCCCTGCCCGCCCCTCACTTCACACATCACCTCTCTCTTCTCTCTCTCTCTCTCTCTGTCTGGCCCCCCCATCTCTGTCTGTCTCTGTCTCCACCCCTTTCTTCTCTCTCTCTCTTCTCTCTCTCTCTCTCTCTCTCTCTCTCTCTCTCTGGCCCCCCCATCTGTCTGTCTGTCCTCTGTCTCCACCCCTTCTCTCTCTCTCTCTCTCCTCTCTCTCTCTCTGGCCACCCCATCTGTCTGTCTGATCCTGTCTCCACCTTTTTTTTCTCTTCTCTCTCTGTCTCTTTCCTTATAAGACATTCCAAGAATCCTTGTTATTTTTTTTTTTTTTCAAATTAGTCTTGTTAATTAATGTCATCATCGAAACAGTTGCTATTTATTCATATAAGCATTTCAGAACGAAATACTTATATTACACATGATGAAGACAGTGTCAATCTGCGACCATGATCACATGTATATCCCCATTCTAGGGCTATGGCCTTCAAGTAAACTATTTGAGTCTTGAGTCTTGACTCTCCTCTCTCTCTCTCTCTCCTCTCTCTCTCTCTCTCTCGACCCTGTTTCTGTTGAATAAATTCATCGCCAGAAATGGATTTTCCTTTCAGGATTTCGGAGAGTCGCAGGGACTCTCAGAAACTAGCTCACCCTCCACACAGACCAAGGAGCTGGTCAGAGTAACTAACGTCCTGTTCCACAGGGGGCCCAATGAGGCCAAGTCACACACCCAGACCGACATCACAGATCAGCGTGATTTTTTTTTTTTTTTTTTTTTTTTTTGTAATCCGCCAATAGCTGCACGCATCACTGAATGGCCGCTAGCTTCAACTCCCCCTACCCCCCACCCACCCCCATCCCATCCGTGGTTGCATAGGTTTAACGCCCATTCCCAACCAAGGTGGTATTGATAACGCGGACGGGGACGCGTGGGCAGCACACTAGCGTCTAAAGGTGATGATAGTTGTTTTCCTTAGGAAATTGGTTGGGGGGGGGGGGGGGGGGGGGGGGGAAACCATGTTACACTAGAGGAAAAGAGCGAAAACAGTTATCATCCTGAGAGATCACAACACCTTTATTTAGGATGACTGTTGTTATCTTTAGTTCACAACTGCTTTCCCCGTTGTTTTCCCCGGAAGACAGATTGTTTTTCACAATTTTGCTATTAAGGATCCCAGTTCGTGTTTTCCTTGGGATAATAATTGCTATGTTCGTTTTTTTTTTTGTTTTTTTTTTTCTGAGGAAGACGTCGTCAGCAGGGAAAACACGTGTGGCCGGTGTTTGCCGTGACAAGCGCATGGAAAACAGGTTTCGATCTTCGGGATCACGACTGTTTGCCTGGTATGGTTGTCTTCCTACAGGATAATTGCTATTTTCCACGCGAAAATAGGGAAACGTTATGATCCACGGGGATAGCGCGCAATAGTAACTGTTTCTCCTTTCAGTTGTGGCCCAGAGATTTAAAAAAAAAAAAAAAAAAAAGGGGGGGGGGGGGGGGGGGGGGGGGGGGGGGGGGGGGGGTTGTTATACGAAGAAAAACAGTTGTAATCCTCAGTTCAAACAGCATAAGCCGGGTTTTTTTTTAAATTTAATTTATTAATTTATTTATTTTTATAGTGATTACACCTAATTACCTGAGATCGCAACTGTTACGAGCTTTTGGAGATATTGTGCTCCCTCAGGGACGACAAACTGTATGGAATTTCAAAAGTAATTTATAGCAAATACGGCAGTGAACAGCTGTTAACTGGCGGATTAACTTTAAATTTCTGTTGAAAATTATTTCAATTTCCGCCTGCAGTCACCTCACTTAGAAACTGACTGTAGGGAGTAAGATGACCTGTGTATCACCCCCCCCCCCCCTCCCCCGCCAACTGGACACCCACCCTTCTCCCCTGTGCTCCTCCACCCACACCACCTCCTCCCCCATCCCCATCCGTTGTGGTGAAGCTCAAGAACCGATGTAGCTGTCAGCTATTCTGCGCGCTGATCAGAAGCTCCGTAGAGTAGAGTATAATAGAGTGTGGCTTCAGTTTTGGTTATTTACTTATTTGGGTTTTTTTATTTATTTATGCACTTATGTATTTATTTGTTTAATGAGCAAGATACAGGCTGGAACATCGTTGGGCGGGTCTTCATCTCATTATATAAGTCTGTGTGTGGGATCAGCGCTGTTTGTAGAAGGGGTTATGCTGCTAGGTTCGGATAGAAAGATGCCCCATATAACTGGAAGGCTGGGTGAGGGAGGGGTGTGTGTGTGTGTGTGTGTGTGTGGTGTGGTGTGGTTGTGTGTGTGTTTACAATTAGTACATCATCAATACTCTTAGACTATCCTGACAGAAATTCAGCCCACGAAAATGTTACGTATGCACCGCTGGTGTAAAATCGAGTTCTGAGTTCATTGTGACCTCCGCCAAGGAGGTTATGTTTTTTTTTTACCTGCGTGTGTTGGCTGGTTGGTTGGTTTGTCTGTCAACAAGATTAGGCCGAAGTTTACCGAATCCATTGTAAGCACACTCGGTGGAAAGATGGAATGCTGCCAAAGACGAATCCATCACAGTTTGAGGTGGATCCGGATCAAAGCGCCGATCCAGAACGAATGATCGATGCTGGTGGAAGGTCTACATTCTCCTGAGTGGTCTTCTTGTTTGCCCCCCCCCCCCCCCCCCCCCCCCCCCCCCCCCCCCCCCCC
>CM065734.1:14304608-14312108 GCA_033310375.1 Conus canariensis | reverse complement strand
GAGGAATTGAGGCGGAAAAAACAAAATTCTCCAGGGTCCAATTCTTGGCAGAGGACTTGATGAGGAGATAATAGGCTTACACCTGTCAACGCTTTCTGCTTCCCTGCTGCATCTCTGCAGGACTGTATCTGTCTCTCTGTCCCCCTCCATCCTCCCTTCGTCCCTGACTCTGTCTGCTGTCTCTCTCTGTCTCTGTCTGTCTGTCTGTCTGTCTGTCTCTTCTCTCTCTCTCTCTCTCTCTCTCTCTCTCTCTCTCTTCTTCTCTTCTTCGATCCTGCACGTCTGACTTTCGATCTGGATCTGTTTCCCTCCCCCTCTCCCCCCCCTCCCCCCCCCCCCCTCCTCCACTCTTCTTTGTCTCGTTCACCCTTCTTTCCTTCCTCCCCTCTGCCCCCATTAGCTGAAAATGGCCCTTTTTCTCTCTTCCATTGGCACCTTCCTCCTGCCACGAACGAAACGTCCTGCTGGTTGTGTGTGTGCTTTTCACGGGTAGGGTTATAATGGGTTTGGGGTGAGAATGGGGAAGGAGAGAGAGGGAGAGAGGAGAGAGAGATGAGAGAGAGAGAGAGAGGATGGAGAGAGATTGAGAGAGAGAGAGGGAGAGGGATGGGGAGAGAGAGAGAGGTGGAGAGAGAGGAAAAGAGAGGATGGAGAGAGAGAAGAGAGAGAGAGAGAGGAGAGGAGAGAGAGAGAGAGAGAGAGAGAGAGAGAGAGTAGAGTTTTCTTTTTGTTTTTGCATCACATCCCGGAGAGCATGCAGTAAAGTGATAACGATGTGCGATCCTCATTGGAGACCCCATTCGGCGTGTACTTCGTCTCAAGCGGCCAAACGATCCGCTCGACCGGCTGGAAGGGTGTGACGATGACCCGGACCTAGTAGTGCCTTCGCTGGCGCAGGTCGCAGTGCCGGGTGGGTCGTTCACACGGCACCCCCGCACCCACCGATCGGCATGCAAGGTCATATACCAGAAGATTAAGATCATAATTGTATAGACCGGCCTGTGCTGTCCGTTCCACGAAGGGCTGAATTAACAAACACCAACCACCCTTGGTTGAAGAGCAAGCAAGCAAGAAGCTGGTTCATCAGTTTGCACGGTGTTGACCGGACTGTGTATGTAAATGAAAAAAAAAAAAGTGATTTTTTTTTTAGAATGTATTTTTGTTTTATTTTCCTGAATTTAGATTTTTTTTAAAATGAATTTTTGTTCTGTTTTCCTAAATGTCCTGAGGATGGGATGGGGGTGGGGGGAGAGTAGGGGTGATGGAGATCACTATATGAAGCACTTTTGTTGTTGTGTTATTTTATTAATGAAACAAGGTTTGTGGTCTGAGTTTAACTATTTGTCTGCAAGGTGAATGGAAAACGTGAGCAGATTCTCATCCACCTTGAGTAAATGACATGTGACTTTTTTACTCTAATCTTCTGCCTATTCTCGTACCATAGTAGAACTTAAACGGAAGCATTAAGTGGTTTTTAATCAGAAAAGTCTCACAGTGATTGAACCAAAACATTCTCATAATCATTCCGGTAAATAAATGTATATATATATATATATATATATTATATTAAAAGCAAGTTAAACACTTAAAAATCTAAATTTGTTTCAGCTGAACAAATTTGTAGATTTTTAGAGCTGATTACTGCTTTTAATATAACAAAGTCGTCCATGTGGTTGGCTGTTTTAAGATTGCGTGATCCTCAGTACCATCTTATATATGATAATATTATAGTATATATGATATGCAAGGGGGAACAACCGTTCGTGCTGTATAAGGTGTTGGTCCAACCCTAAGGACAAGTCGGACCCAGGGGTCAACTTGCCTCATGGCAAAGGGGCCAACTTGCCTCATTGCAAAGGGGCCAACTTGCCTCATTGCAAAGCTAGGGGGCCAACTTGCCTCATTGCAAAGGGGCCAACTTGCCTCATTGCAAAGGGGCCAACTTGCCTCATTGCAAAGGGGCCAACTTGCCTCATTGCAAAGGGCCAACTTGCCTCATTGCAAAGGGGCCAACTTGCCTCATTGCAAAGGGGCCAACTTGCCCATTGCAAAGGGGCCAACTTGCCCATTGCAAAGGGGCCAACTTGCCTCATGGCAAAGGGGCCAACTTGCCTCATGCAAAGGGGCCAACTTGCCTCATTGCAAAGGGGCCAACTTGCCTCATTGCAAAGGGGCCAACTTGCCTCATTGCAAAGCAAGGGGCCAACTTGCCTCATTGCAAAGCTAAGGGGCCAACTTGCCTCATTGCAAAGCTAAGGGGGCCAACTTGCCTCATTGCAAAGCTAAGGGGCCAACTTGCCTCATTGCAAAGCTAAGGGGCCAACTTGCCTCATTGCAATAAGGGGCCAACTTGCCTCATTGCAAAGCTAAGGGGCCAACTTGCCTCATTGCAAAGGGGCCAACTTGCCTCATTGCAAAGCTAAGGGGCCAACTTGCCTCATGGCAAAGGGGCCAACTTGCCCCAACACAGACGTATATTTTGGAAGTAGTTTCAAAGTGAGATGACTGCAGGCGGAAATTTAAACAGACTTGAAAAAAAAAAATTATTAGTAAGTCCGCCAGAGAACAGGGACAAACAAATTACAAGACAAAACACGACGCGTTTCGACCTCACAGGTCTTATTCAGGCAAGAAAAACAACATTTGAGAAGATAAGTGATTGCTCGTTCTGCGATTTCATTGTCCTGAATGTTGTTTGACTTGCCTGAAGAAGACCTGAGAGGTCGAAGCGCGTCGTGTTTTGTTTTGGTAATTTGATTGTCCCTGTTACTTGGCGGACTTACTGATATTTGTTTTTAAATTAAAAAAAAAGAGAATATTTTGGAGGGTGACAGTTGCTGCGGTCATCGTATAGAGCGAAAGCGTCTCTTTCCTACAATACCTTGGTTAATACACCCGTTATGCTCACAGCTGTGCGTGTGTCACTAATACATCTACGAACTGTAAAACCTGATCCGGACACGTCTTCAACAAAATGTGCCTTCATTGATCACAATCACAACGGTCTTCTCACTAGTCTGCGGCAGGTGCGCGCCATATATTCCTGGTGCCCGAAGGTCATTGTGGCGAGTGGGGGTGGAGGGCATGGTCGTCCAAGCGAAGTGTAATATATTACGTTCTTGGCACATCCCTATCAGGTTTGATCCGGAAAAGGAGCTAGAGCGAGAGAACTGGGAACCGGTTACGGACTGTGCACTGAGCAGCTGTTTAACTGCGTTTTGCCAGTACTTGGTCTGCCCTGAGTAATACAAGACAGATTCCACACGAAGGACTCGGAGAGTGTTCTCTGTTAAGACTTAAGATATTGATAACACTTGACTGGGTCTTTTTGCAGAACAGCTACATAATCTGAGGGTAAGGTCGCAAAGACCGAAACTAAAGGGGGGTCAAAAGGAAACCGAAACAATGCTCAACGTTTCGACTCTTAAAGAGTCTTTTTCAAGTGACATGATATTGAGGACACAGAAGTTGTTTCAACAAAATTCTGAAGTGACTGAAGACAGTTTCAAAGCGAGGAGACTGCAGGCGGAAATTGAAAGAGACTGAAAAGAAAGACAGAATATTATTCCGAGCGTCCATTTTGCGCCCAGTTTGAGACGATAAGTGATTGCTGGTTCTTCGCTTTCATTGTCCTGAATGTCGTTTGTCTCGCTGGGAGAAGACTAAAGAGGTCGACACGCGTCGTGTTTTGTCTTGTAATTTGTTTTGTCCGGCGGAATTGTATACTTTCTTTCTTTTGAGTTTGTTAAAATTAAAGCGTAGTTTTTGTATGAAACTTCACCTCCACCCTCTGGCTTACAAGTGGCGGAAAGAGCAACTTTCCGGTTCTGAACATCAGAAGAAGTGTGTTGTTGTTTTTTGTTGTTTTTTTTTCCCTCGGGACTGTTATATAGTTAAACATACACAAGAGTTGGCGCAAGTGTGATCTACTTTAGGCTTATGTACTTTCAAGTGCTTGTGCTCCGAGTGACTGACGGAATTAGAGATAGGTTCAAACATGAAATGATGCATGAACAACAGACTGACGTAAGTTAAGCGCTGTTCCACACACAAACCTTTACTTTTTGTTTGTAAGTTTGAAGTAGACATTCTCTCTCTCTCTCTCTCTCCTCTCTCTCTCTCTCTCTCTCTCTCTCTCTATGTATGTGTGTGTGTGTATATATATATATGTGTGTGTGTGTGTGTGTGTGTGTGTGTGTGTGTGTGTGTAAAACAATACTTCTGTTCTCTCTTACTTTCTGTATGCAAGTTTAAAGTATACATAATATAAATAACAAAACTTCTCTCCGCCCCCCCCCTCCCTCTCTCCCTTTCCATCCTCCCTGTGTGTGTGTGTGTGTGTGTGTGTGTGTGTGTGTGTGTGTGTGTGTGTGTTGAGGAGAGAGAGAGAGAGAGAGAATGTGTGTATGTGTGTGTGTAAGCGAGCTTGCTCGGCGCTGTTTGGCAGATGTTGTAACAGATCGGGAGAGATAAACCAGACGAAGGCAGACAGTGGAAAATGACATAGCTGCTTGTGGAGTCGGAAGATGTTGTTTATAACCAAGCCAACCACGGAGGCCGCACCGGGGCTGCTGGTTTTAGAAAGACGACTTTGGATGCTTAACTGGCTCAGTGAACGAGCACCGAGTTTACCAGTCGCTTGCTGCCAGTTCAAATCCCGCTGGCGGCCCACCCCTACCTCCCCCCCCCCCCCCCCCCGACAAAAAAAAAGAAAAAAAAAAAGGGGGGGGGGGGGGGGGGGAGTTGAGAGGCGTTTCAGTATCAGCTCAACGCATTGTCGTTCTGGTGGGGGTGGGTCTAGTGTGAGATACGTGGTATACTCTCCTGGAATGGTCATCCTTCATCTGCCGTGTCGTCTTTGGTGGGTGTTGTATTGACACCTGATTGTGACTAAGTTATAGGGACGTGGGTGGGAGGGAGTGGAGGGGGGGGGGGGGGGGGGGGGGGTCAAGACGCGAAACTAAGGGGCAGGGCATGAAGTTCAGTCTTCGGAGGTGGAAAGATTCTCTCTCTCTCTGTGTCTCTGTCCGTCTCTCTCTCTCTCTGCCTCTCTCTCTGTCTGTCTTTGTGTCTCTGTCTCTGTCTCTCTCTGTGTCATGTCTGTCTGTCTCTCTCTCTTTCTGTCACTCTCTCTTTCTCTGTCTTTGTCTTTCTCTGCCTGTCTGTCTGTCTGGCCTGTCTGTCTCTGTGTCTCTGTCTCTCTCTGTGTCATGTCTGTCTGTCTCTCTCTCTTTCTGTCACTTTCTCTTTCTCTGTCTTTCTCTGTCTGTCTTTCTCTGCCTGTCTGTCTCTATCTGTCTGGCCTGTCTGTCTCTTGTCTCTCTCTCTCTCTCTCTCTCTCTCTCCCCCCCCCCCCCCCTCTTCCCTCCCCTCCCTCTCCCCCCTCCCTCCCCCGTGCGCGAGTTGTTGATACCTCACACTAATTGGCTTTTTTTTTTTTTTTTTTTTTTTGGCGGTGACTTGGGAGTGGAGAGGATTCCCCCCCCCCCCCCCCCCCCCCCCCCCCCGCCCCCCATCACTTGGCAGTGAGACCGAAAGGCCTTGGCCGGGCATTACGTGTTAATGTGGTAGTGACGTTTTGTTGTAACGCGTTCGTGAGGAGATTGTGAGAGACGGACCCGGCCGAAAAGCGTCGTAAGAGAACCTTATGGGGCCGCTCCGCTGCCCACTGTTGTGTACTGCCGGTGAACCGCAGTGGTGGGAGAGTAACGTGAATAAGGAAGCAGGGCAAAAAATAAATAAAATAAAATAAATAAAATAAAGATGAAAACAAGTTAACAGTAGCGGGTTTTGGTCGATACATTGTGTGCTGTGCGCAGCGATAGCAATAATGATGAATGGAACATTGTCAGGCTGGTTTGGGGTGGGGATGGGGAGGATGGTGTGGAAACTGGAGCGGGGGGGGGGGGGGTGGGGGGGGAACTGTCTGGCTGCACACCAAAAATTAATGCACCAAGGCTTGCTTGAAGGAGTCGAGTATTTATAGACTGGCGCAGTTAGATTGTTTTGAGAATGTTCATTGCGTTCTGAAAGTTGATTTCTCCTCATTTTCTTTCATATGGCCCAGCAAGGTGCAAGCCACAGACAGATTAAAATCAAAGGAATGGAACTATTTGGGGATTTCCAGGTGGCGCAAAGATAGAGTCCCGGGTAAGTGCAAAGGCTTGGGATTTGCCGTCAACGAAGGGGAGGAAGGTGATGTATTTGAAGATTGTGATTTCATCGGTGAAAATCGCCCCTCCCCCCCCCCCCCCCCCACAAACAAGGGGAAGAATTGGTGGGCAGTTGTTCTTTTGGTCGGTAAATTATCAGTTCAATATCAATGCTAGCTCAAACTCATGGTAGGCCACAAAATGCTTACACGAATTATGCTGTGTTCTAGTGCAAAAATCCCAACTGTGGCGTGTGGCCTCTGGCTTCGAGATGAAGCAGTTTTTGTCGTCAGGTGGCAGTAGTAACGCTGTGTCCTTTACAATAATAGATCATGATAGGCTCAGTTGAACATTACCGGGATGACGCAACAACAACAGTGCGGGTCTTCTCAAGTGGATGGCCTCGCGGCTACCCGATATCGCCAGGTATAAGCTCCTCGAAGATGACTGGTGCCGTGAAGAACCCGTGTAGGGCTGTTCATGGGCGTGACGCCGAGTGCTGAAAGAGCTGGGAAACTGAAGGACAGGGGAAACATTATCATCACAGCATTGCTAAAATAACGGGTATTTTTCGATACCCCTTCGCGATGATGCATGTCTTGTTTCAGCCTGAAAACGAATATAATTCGGAAACGTCTTGAATATTCCCTAAACCCTGAGAAAAAGCACGGTTGTCATGCATTTCAAGTAATTCAGCCTCGAAGTAACTTTTTCCCCCCAGAAAGAAGCTGTCTTTCAAATGGAAGTTATCGAAATTGTGGGGCTTGTATAACGGGCTCTGAAACTGCAGAACTGCCAATGGATGTCTTAAAAGATGAAAGCAGCATGTACAACAAGAAAAAAAAAGACACTTCTGCCATCATCATTATCTCTTATCACCGTGGTCGCAGACGCTACTTACCTAGTCGAGTATCCCCCGTTGGTCCTGTACGGCTGTGGGCAAGATAGGTTGACAAGGTAGTCTATAGAGCCTATCGGAACTGAAGAAATGCCCAGTAACAGTGGCGTCATTATTTTCGAGGGTGCAGAGAACGGCGTCTTTGTGCAGAATCTGTGTCGTTGTCTCGGACTCTCTCTCTCTCTCCTTTTTTTTTCTTTCCCTTGTTTTTTCTTTTTTCTTTTTTTTTAAACCGTCACCAACATCGTTATCATCGTCGTTATACTAAGATGAAGCTGTTTGTTTCTTATATCGTGAAGTGTGATGACCAGGTGCATCATATAGAGAACATGCGCGCTTGCACACACACACACACACACACACACACACACACACACACACACACACACACACACACACACACACACACACGCACGCACGCACGCACGCACGCACGCACGCACGCACGCA
>CM065734.1:14287108-14294608 GCA_033310375.1 Conus canariensis | reverse complement strand
GACAACTCATTGGTGGCGCTCGCGATCGTCGACTAGGTCTTACGATTTCATCATCAAGGGGTTGCGGGCGGAAGAGCTTGATCCCCTCGCTGTATTGTCGACCCGGCAAAGTACTCCCACATGGAGCAGACCCGCTGGATCCCAACATTGACGGCGGGGAAGAAGCTTCCCAAAGCTCTAGTATAAATACGGGAAAGCAAACACTATCCGACAGAACGAACACACCATGGGTTGGACGTCAGCGAGGGACCGCCATCGATCTCCCGCGGTTTAGTGCCAAGCGGATTCTAGTTTGGCTGTACAGCGGATCGGAAACTAACCGGTGCGAAATGGCTCATCCAGAAACTATCGTTAGGGTTGATAACGAAACCTCCGAGTGCTGTTTATGATTTTCTCCTAATGCTTATGTACGTACCTGCGCGGAACGAAGGCGTCATTGGTCATAATAACGTAACAGGGCGTCCCGTACTGTTTGGAAACTTGACGTGGTTGAATAAGCAGAATTAGAATGAAAAAGAAAAAGAAAAAAGACCGTTGAAGAGACGCATGAATACAGTAAGGAAGGTTATGGCATACTTTTGGATGCCGACACGTAACACCCTTCTTCCTTCGCTTTGTTTCTCCATACAAATCTCGCTCTTCCTTTTTTTTTTTTTTTTTTTTTTTTTTTTGTTCTTTCCCTCTTCCTGCCCCCTCCTCCTCCGGTCACACCCCTCCCCGATTCCCCCCCCCCGCCCCCCCCCCCCCCCCCCCTCTCTCTCTCTCTCTGCCTGCTTCCATCCCTCTGTTTCTTTCTATCTTTTAGCAGGTGCGAGCATACCCACAACACACACACACACACACACACACACACACACGAACACACACACACACACACACACACACACACACACACACACACACACACACACACAAACGCGCGCTCACACGCGGACAAACGCTTGCCCTGTTTTGTGATTTTCTTTCAGTATTAAAAGTTTAAGTTAAGGGAATTGTGTGTGTGTGTGTGTGTCGCGCGCGCGCGCGTGCGCGTGCGTGCGCGCGTGCTTATATGCGTGCGTGCGTGTGACGCAAACGTAAGTCAAGCTGCAGGGATGGTAACATCTGCCATCTCCTCCTTCGGTCTTTGCCCCCGACATTCCACGCTCCCACAATTCTTTCTTCCATCCTTCACTAGCTCATCACCCCCTCCACCACCCTCCCCTTCCCTCTTTCTCTGTCTCCCCCCGGTCCCCCTTCCCCCAGCAGATGCATGTCTATACCACACACATAGGCGCGCGCGTGCAGGTTAATGCAACAAACGCATGTCTCGTGTTTGGGAAAAGGATTCTCCTTTTATCTGCGTGCAGGCTCAACAAACAGCCGAGGGTGTCAGTGTTTGACAGACGTGTCAGCTGAGCACTCATCCAGTAGTTGTTATAGTGTTGCAGACGGTGAACTGGTTTCTTCTTTCAACTTTGCTCAGAGAACGTGGAAAGCTTCCGCTTTCCTTGCTTTGGTGTGTGTGTGGCTGACGGAATGGTTGGAGTCAGCAGAAGAAATATCTTGGAAGTAATTGTTGGGTCCTGCCTAGAGCAAGATCCTGAATGTTCCCATGCCTTGAAAATGATGGTTTCCAGACCAAACAGTAGGTGACGTAACTGGATCAGCGCGCGCGCGCGCGTATGTGTGCTCTCTCTCTCTCTCTCTCTCTCTCTCTCTCTCTCTCTCTCTTCTTCTCTCTTTTTTGAAAGTTACATTGTTGCTTCCACTCTTAGGAACCAAGGAATGAGAATCATGAACTCGCGAAAGTGGATCGGGTATTAAGCTGACGACGTGAATAGCCAACCCGGCGAGGTAGTGCTTTGTATTGAAGGCAGGACACCACCCTTTCCCAAGACAATTTCAAGGAGAGAGAGAGAGAGAGAGAGAGAGAGAGAGAGAGAGAGAGAGAGAGAGAGACTTGTTTTACAAATTTGAATAATAACTTTTCAGCGAACTTCGTAAGAATTGAAGCGGTACCCATCGAAACTTAAGAGAGCCGCCAAAATATGTATTGATGAACATCGCTACATAAAGGGAGAAAGAAAAAAAGATGCCAGTAGTGATTATTCATTCTTCTACAGATGAATGGTGTCCCTGCCGGATGGTGAACAGGGCTAGCTCATCGTGTGGGATCTCGTGGCCCGTGTGAAAGATGGACTCCAGTGTTGTGCCCTTGCCGCCTTGGCGGCTCGCTCTCCTCATTAGACTTGCCTTTGGCCTCCTGCTCTGACGGGTGTCTTCATCTTCTGCGTCAGATGTGAGCTAATTACGTGGCTAAGAGAAAGAAAGAGAACAAACAAAGTCGGTACTGTGATATATCGGATGAATTGTGTTGACGCCTTGAGTGTTTTGTTTTGTTTTTTCCCATGAGAAAAAGATGTGGTTTGACTTTTAGATTGTTAGATGGTGGTGGAACTGTGCAATAATCTGGAAGGTGTAAGCGTCGTTGAACGCAAAGAGGACATCACTTGTTATGGATGGAGATACTGTGTCAGTGTGGAATCGATCGATATTTCTTTTGAGCCAGGATCTAACTCCGTTGGTGACTTTCCCATGTGATGTGATATGTGAAGTGAATTGTCACCCGGGTCGAGGACCGTTCCCGTGCGCGCGCTTGTTGACAGTAAGACGTGATGTGAAGTGAAGGAGGCATGCCGGTTCACCTTGAATTATGCCCAAGGTTAATTCCGCCAACCCAACATGAAGACCACGTGACGAGCCTTTCATTCACGGATGCGTCGCGTGAGTGGAGTACTTTTGACGCCTGTGTGGACGACCGTCAGACGTGATGTGGAACGGTGCAGTCTGAATTTCTTTTGTCACGAACGTGACCTGACATAAATTCAGACAGGATCCTTCATTGCTTGTGTTAAAAATGTTGAGAAAAAAAAAAAAAATGAAAAGAGAGTCCGACGAAGTATGACATATCAAACCATTGACTGTTCTGTGTGGAACAGGAAGACAGCTAGATATGCTGCCACACAGTGAACGTAACCAGCTACTGAGACTCGAACTTCTCACACAATCTGTGCAGCGACTGAACAATAAGTCTTCTTCTGATTATTTTCAGCAATGTTCAGTAACGACGAATGTTACTTCGTTTACATGACATAACCAACATTCCCTTGTTTTACGTGAACGTTCACTCGTGAAATACTGTCGGTGACGTCGGAGTCAGCACCGGTGAAAAGCTGTCATGGTGTGTGTGTGTGTGTGTGTGTGTGTTGTGTGTGTGTGTGGCGTCGTGCTGTTTTTTTTGTCGACAGTGATGACAAACGATTTCATATCAGAGCAGCAACCAGTGACAGAGCTTCTTCATAAGCTGTGAAATATTAGGCCGGAGGACCCCCTGAGTTCACGGACAGGACTCGTTAATCACAGGCCGCCCGGGTTGGGGGGGCTGACGCGGCACGTGTTGGGTTGTCCTCCGCTGTGTGGAGACAGGCACGTGGGGGGGCGCTGCTTCGTTCGCCCCGTGTCGCTCTGCTTCCCAGGGCGACGGTTTATCACCTGGCCATCATGGAGCCGGCCGTTGTTTGCCTGAAACCCTCATCATGGACAGACTGGATGATCAGAATTCTGTACTGACTGACTGACTTGTAATCTACGTCATGTCATTTTATCGTCTTCTGTGGGTGTCACTGCTACAGATCAGTGAGTGAAGTCAAGACGTATACTGTTTTACGTCCTGGACTGATGTATCACTCAGATTATCTTGGGACTTCCGACATAAGGGATTAACTGACAACTTTTATAACGTACCTGTGATTGAAGTTTGGAGATTGTAAACCTTGGAGCCCCCCCCCCCCCCCCCCCGATCTTGACTTGACTGTCGGCAAATCCAGAGTTGATGCAGGCTCGTGTTTGTTGTGCCAGAACGATACAAAACGTGGAGTTAATTTGACAGCCATCTGTTCAGGTAACAGAAAACGACAGGTGTTGGTGCTGTAGAGCAGGCGCGGTGTGATTTTTGGCCACCCTGCACACACATTTCCTGGACGGCAGAAATGTGCAGGGGAGTGTCTGACGTGTGCAAGCGACACAGTACGTCCACCAGCAGTGATGTAGAGAATTATGCCTGCTTTTGCTACGTGAAAAACTCGACAGTTCAACGGCTGGAGCTTTCCTATGCATCAGTGCGTGTGTGCGAACAAGTATCATCTGTGTACAACGGTTGTGTAAAACATTGGCATTGATTGGAGTATGTAAAAATACAACAAAACAGTGACTGTTTCTTAGACTGTTAGGGCAAGAAGTAATTGTCTTCTGATTTTGATATGTAAACAGCCCCCAGCTCTGGCATCAGAGAGAATCTGAAAGTGCACAGAGGATCGTTCGTCAGCTGCCGCTGTTGACGATCAAAGCCAACAGCAGAACAGGGCTGCTAACAGTGTGTGTCAAAACGTCTGTGTAGAGAACATTTGACGTTTCATCCTTACAGTACGAGGATTCTTTGCGAAAAGAGTGTGAACAAGCAGTGGAAGTGGTGGTGGTGTGTTTTGCAATGGAAAGGCTGTTGTTGAGCGCATGTTATCGTGTGATCTGCTTCCTAGCTGCCCGGTGAAGCCATGCTATGTGACGACAATAACGTCACTTCGTGTCATGACGTGAACCTCACTTCTGTCACCCCGGCCCTGGTGGATCTGACTGACGCCTCCCTCAACGTCACTTCTGACGTATCAACTGACCCACCCACCACCGTCATCACTTCGCCCGTCACTCTCAACACCACCTCCTTCACCAACCTTCTCAGTATTACCAGCACCGCCCTCATCACCAGCACTGGCCTCAGTGCATCGCCTCCCGCCACAGCCTCCACCCTCACCAACACCACCGCCCCTCTCCGCGAGGACCCGGTGACGCTGGACACGGCGGAGGTGGTGTTGACGTTGTGCCTGTCCCTGCTGACCATCTTGGCCAACCTCCTGGTGCTGTTCCTCACCAAGTTCGCCGGGGGCGGGCAGAACCCCACCATGGTGTTTGTGCGCGTGCTGTGCATGTCCGACTTCTTCCTGGGCTGCTACGGGCTGGGCAAGATGCTCATGTTCCTCTTCGTGGACAACCTCATCATCAACTTCTTCCTGCCCGAGAGCCTGTTCTTCACGGCCTCCACCGCCTCCTGCCTGTCCCTGCTGCTGCTCAACCTGGACCGGTGCGTCAAGATGGCCTGGCCGCTGTGGTACCTGCAGAACATGGACAAGCCCTCCATCATCACCGGCATGGTGTTTGTGTGGAACGTGTCCTTCGTGCTGGGCTTCCTGCCCCTCCTGGGCTGGAACTCCCAGGACAAGACCTTCCTCTACAGCTTCTTCCGCTTCTTCCCCTGGCACTACCTGCTGCTGATGGGTGTCCTGTGGGTGGTTTGCATCGTCGGCAGCGCCGCCATCTTGCTCTGGGTGCGCGGGCGCTTCGACCTGACTCTGCACGACCAGGGGCACCTGAGCCACCACCTGAGGGAGGTGGAGAAGTACTGCAAGCTGCGCACGACCCTCGTGGTGGACCTGGCCACCTGGCTGCTGGTCTACCTGCCCTTCCTCGCCTTCCTGGGCGTGGTCTGCGACGCGTGCCCGCTGGGGGCGCGGTCGGGAGTCCAGGTGGCCGTCTATCACTTCGTGCCCGTCTTCATGCTGCGGGGTGTCGGGGCGGCGGGCCTGCAGCTGTACCGCACGGTGCGCGTGCAGGGGCTGGTGAAGAAGAAAGGGCGCGGCGACAGCTCCGCCGCCTCCCCCGGCCACTGCCACCACCATCACCACCACCACCACCACCATCCGCATCCCCACAACCACCACCACCACTGGACCTTCTGCCACAAGCGGTTGTCGGAGGAGAACGGGGTGGCCGCCATCTCCTACAGCAACCCACTGTGCGAGAACAGCGCCAGCGAACTGGTGGCCATGGGCAGCTGCAGCACCTTCTCCACCCTGCCCAGGGACTCCTGTGGCGGGGCAGTGGTGGAGGACGAGGAGGAGAAGGAGGAGGAAGGTCAGGGGATCAGCAACCCTGCTTACCGCCCCTCCATTCACTTTGAGCAGGGGCAGGATCTGTGTGGGGTGACGGAGGAGATCACCGCCTTGTGATGGGGGTGTGGGTCAGTGCGGGGAACTGAGGGTAACGGTGCGCTGAGTGAACAGATAACCGATCGTGGATCCGTCCGTAGGCTTTTGTCTGCTCTGCATGATTTTGCAACTGTGTGCGCGCACAAGCATGAACATACGTAGGCGCGCGCTTACGCGCGTGCGCGAGTTCTTTTACGCACACTTTTAGAAACGTACATGTGTATGTGAGCGTGCATGTACATATACACGGAAACACATGTACACTTAAATTCAGATTTGCGAACGGCCCAGCTTATGTTTGTGTGCGTAACATACTGGCATGCACATATCAAAGACCGCTTACGATAATACACATACGCTTGCACGTATACACTAACTCTTCCCCCTCCCCCCCCCCACCCCACTCTCTCTCTCTCTCTCTCTCTTATTCATGCATACACATGTATACGCACATGCACGTGCACACACACTTACGCACGCACGTGTGCACACGCATTCATGCACCCCCCCCCCCCCCCCCCCCCACACACACACACACACCCATTCTTTTCTTCCATCTTTGTCATCCTTTCTTGTGATGTCCGTTTGACACCTCCAGTCCAGATTCCTTGTCTTCCCCCACCTGGCCCTTGAGTCGTTTTCCTTTCCGAATCATTTCATTTTCCTCGGGTATTGTCTCCGATGCTCTGTCGTTGATGCGGAAAGAACTGTTCCTTATGCACCGTTAATTCATTGATTCTCGTTATTGCACCATTGGTACAGATCGTGCAGGCTTGGGTTTATACATTGACAGATACTTGTGGCGGTGCGTTTAACTTCATGAGTGTCTTGGCAGTTAATGTTGTTGTTGTACCAGCCGCCGTGGCGAAGTGGTTAGCGCCGCGGACTCCCGGCTGGGAGGTCGTGGGTTCGAATCCCATCAGAGTCATGTGGGTTTTTTCTGCCCCGACCGGCTCCTACCCAGAGTTGAGTTTGCTGCGGACTCAGTTGGGAAGACTGGGACCACACAGTCGAGTTTCATCCACTTAATGGATGCGTTTCTGAGAGTGTTGCTCAAATTTCCTGACCAACACTGCAGATGTCTGTATCTCTCGGGCCTGGTTGACGCCGGGATATATTATGAAAGGAAGCGTAGAGTACAGCCCTGTCATGTAGTCTCAGACCGAAATGGAAATCCGTAGCATCACCTTGATCATCCTCATTCTCATTGATCAGCATAAAAAAGAAAGTCTCAAGTTCTGTGGCCCTTCATGCCCTGCTCTCATGGTGACCTCAGTTTCGATGTCCTCTCCACGTCTGTGGCCTTGGTTTGGTTCCGTCGGGGTCACCGGTATCGGCGAGTCCATGGGGGCTGTCGTTGGACGGACGTGGTGGCGCCCTCCGGAGGGAGAGCTCACTCACGCCGGCTCCGCGACTAAGC
>CM065734.1:14279608-14282108 GCA_033310375.1 Conus canariensis | reverse complement strand
TCATCCTTTCGTACACATTTTTGTTTGCTTGCATTGTTTTGTCGCTGTTAGTGGTAAATATTTATGATTTATGTTAAAGAGTTCCTTTCCGTTAATTTTGCTTGTTTACGACGATATGCAATGATTTATAATGTGCCCGCCAGATCATGTGTACAGAAAATTAGGATGCATTGGTTTGATTGATTGAATTGTGTGCTTTGATGACGATGCATGTCGGAGGAGTTTTGGCAGCTGTGCCCAACCAGAGTATATCGCCATTGTCTTTACATCAGGCGCCATTTTCCTTCGTTTTCTGTGTAAACCCATCCAGTGGAGTTTTCTGACTGAGTAGTGGGTTGTCTGTATTCATCTACCAAGTGGAGTTTTCTGATAGAGTGGATTGTCTGTATTAACATACCGAGTAGAGTTTTCTGATGGAGTGGATTCTCTGTATTAACCTGCAAAAGTGGAGTTTTCTGATGGAGTGGATTCTCTGTATTAACCTGTCAAGTGGAGTTTTCTGATGGAGTGGATTCTCTATTTTAACCAGTCAGGTGGAGTTTTCTGTTTGAGTGGATTATGTGTGTTAATCCATCAAGTGGAGTTTTCTGATTGAGCGGATTCTCTGTATTAATCTACCAAGTGGAGTTTTCTGATTGGATGGATTCTCTGTATTTTGATATCAAGTGGATTTTTCTGATTGAGTGGATTCTCTGTATTTTGATATCAAGTGGATTTTTTCTGATTGAGTGGATTCTCTGTATTAACCTCCCAAGTGGAGTTTTCTGATTGAGTGGATTCCCTGTATTAACCTTCCAAGTGGAGTTTTCTGATTGAGTAGATTCTCTGCATTAACCTGCCAAGTGGAGTTTTCTGATTGAGTGGATTCCCTGTATTAACCTTCCAAGTGGAGCTTTCTGATTGAGTGGATTCTCTGTGTTAATCTACCAAGTGGAGTTTTCTGATTGAGTGGATTCTCTGTGTTAACCTACCAAGTGGAGTTTTCTGATTGAGTGGATTTTCTGTATTAACCTACCAGGTGGAGTTTTCTGATTGAGTGGATTCTCTGTATTAACCCATCAAGTGGAGTTTACTGATTGAGCATATTTTCTGTATTAACATACCAAGTGGAGTTTTCTGATTGAGTGGATTCTGTGTATTAACCTACCAAGTGGAGTTTTCTGATTGATTGGAGTCTCTGTATTAACATATTAAGTGGATTTTTCTGTTAGAAAGGATTTTCTGTATTAACCCATTAAGTGGAGTTTTCTGTTTGAGTGGGTAGTCCTGATTAACCTATTGAATGGACTTTTCTGATTGACTGCGTTCTCTGTATTAACCAGTCAGTCCGAGTTTTCTGTTTGAGTGGATTCTCTGTGTTAAACCATTAACTGGAGTCTTCCGTTTGAGTGGATTATCTTTAGTAACCTATTGAGTGGGGTTTCTGATTGAGTGGATTCTCTGTATAAACCCATTAAGTGGAGTTTTCTGATTGAGTATTAACCCATCAAGTGGAGTTTTCTGATTGAGTGGATTCTCTGTATAAACCTACAAAAGTGGAGTTTTCTGATTGAGTGGATTCTCTGTATTAACCTATGAAGTGGAGATTTCTGATTGAGTGGATTCTCTGTTTTTTAACCTACACAAAGTGGAGTTTCTGATTAAGTGGATTCTCTGTTTTAACCCATCAAGTGGAGTTTTCTGATTGAGTGGATTCTCTGTATTAACCCATCAAGTGGAGTTTTCTGTTTGAGTGGATTCTCTGTATTAACCTACCATGTAGAGTTTTCTGATTGAGTGGATTCTCTGTATTAACTCATCAAGTGGAATTTTCTGATTGAGTGGATTCTCTGTAGTAACATGTCAAGTGGAGATTTCTGATTGAGTGCATTCTCTGTATTAAGCAGTCAAGTGGAGCTTTCTGTTTGGGTGAATTTTCTGTATTGACCGACCAAGGGGAATGTTCGGTTTGCGTGGATTATCTGCATTAACTATCAAGAGGAGTTTTCTGTTTTAGTGGATTCTAGGTATTAATCTATTACATGGAGTTAAATCTTTTGAGTGGATTCTTTGTATTAATGATCAAGCAGAGTTTTCTGTCTGAGTGGATTCTATGTATTAACCAATCAAGAAGAGTTTTCTGTGTGAGTTGGTTCTATGTATTAACCTATCAAGTGGTTGTTTTCTGTGTGGGTGGATTCTATGTATTAACCTATCAAGTTGAGTATTCTGTAAGGATGGATTCTATGTATTAACCAATCAAGTAGAGTTTTCTGTGTGGGTGGATTCTATGTATTAGCCTATCAAGTGGAGATTTCTGTACGGGTGGATTCAGTGTATTGACCTATCAAGTGGACATTTCTGTGTGGGTGGATTCAGTGTATTGACCTATCAAGTGCAGATTTCTGTGTGGGTGGATTCAGTGTATTGACCTATCAAGTGGAGATTTTGGTGTGAATGGATTCAGTGTATTGACCTATCAAGTGGAGATTTCTGTGTGAATGGATTCAGTGTATTGACC